>JAPVLO010000040.1:3203437-3816875 GCA_027257055.1 Cephalopachus bancanus | reverse complement strand
TGCTGCCCGGGCTGGAGTGCAGTGGCATGATCATGACGATCATGGCTAACGGCAACCTCGACCTCCTGGACTCAGATGATCCTTCCACCTCAGTATCCCGAGTAGCTGGGACTACAGGCATACGCCACCATGCAAGGCTAATTTTTTTTTTCTTGGTAGAGATAAGGTCTCGCTGTGTTGCCCAGGCTGGTCTCAAACTCCTGGGCTGAATCGATCCTCCCCCCTACGCCTACCCAAGTGCTGGGATTACAGTCATGGGCCATCACCATGCCCGGCCCAGCACAATATTTTTGTTCTGGGCTATCCTCATTTCTCCCTCTCCAGGTCTTCTCTGGTGCTTTTCCTTCTCCCTGGGACCCTGGCCCACTTCCTGTGACCACCCCCTTCCTCAGTCACAGCAGTAAAGGCACTTAATGAAGTTTCCTGCTTGCTCCTCTGCTTCTCACCATCTCTACAGCACTTGACCTGAGGGTCTCAAACTTCCACAACCCTCAGCTACCTGCAAAGTTTGTAGAAAGGACATCTCCCAGTGCCACCTCCAGAGAGTCTAATTCAGTGGGTCCACAGAAGTGGACAGAAGTCTGTATTTTGCACACGCTCCCTGAGCCACTGACATTCAAGCAACCCTCAGACCACATCCTGGTGATCTCCGAGCTGAACAAAGAGGTCAGGTACACTGTCTGGTTTACGGTTACATGGGGAGCAGGCTTCAAGAAACAGATGCGGTATGACTGGCCGAAGTAACTTGCTGGGAGGGTAGCTTAAGAAAACAGTGAGTAAACCCATCCATTTAGTAATAATGGACTCACCCACTTACTCACCCACCCATCCACCCACCACTTAATTTATTAATTAGGCTACACATCCAAGGGCTATAAAGAATACCGTGCAGACTATAAATGTCAAATAACATCTTTTCCAAAAAAAAATTATTGTGGACTAAATGTACAGTGTGGAGTCATTTTCCCAAGATTCTTCCTAGAAAGTTTTGGCATTTATTGCATGGAGCCACTTTCTAGAATCCAACAATGAATGGCTCAAACCAATTTGCCAAATACTGGTGCAGAATAGAGGCTTCCGCCTCTAATGCCTGGAGTGTGTTTCAGGTGCACTGGAATTCTTTGTATGGTCTGCTCTGGTCCTGCGGGCATCTCCTTGACCCTCAGTCCAGCTAGTACCTCACCCTTTACCTGGTGCCAGGTCCTGGGGTTACAGGGATGAATTAAACCTGGGTCCTATGGTAAGGTGGGCTTGTAAGATGATCTCCAAGATCCCTTCCCACAGTATGCATGCGGCTATTTATCTTATGTGGCAAAGGCAATGTCGCAGACATAATCAAGGTCCCAGTCAACTTTGAGTTAATCAAAAGGGCAATGATCCTGGGTGGGCCTGACCTAATCTGGTGAGCCCACACAGGAAGTCAGAAAGTCAAAGCCTGGCAGAGTATGTTGTCATGTAACAGAGGGGGCTATGGCACTCAGCTGCCAGGAGCTCAGGACCAACCTCGGCTGTCAGTCAGCAACAAACAGGGCCTCAGTCCTACAACCACAAGGAAATGATTTCTGCCAGCAACCAGTGAGCGGGAGAGGCCCCCGAGGCTTGAATGAGAACCTTGACGCCCTGATTTCTGCCTTACGAGGCTCTACATGGAGAACCCAGCTACACGATGCCAGGACCTGTGACCCACAGAATCTGTAAGATAGTAAATGTGTTGCGATTTGCATACAACTGCAAAAAACTCATCAAGTTCCTTCCCCTAAGGAGCTTACAGACCCCTAGGGATGGCAAACACAAGCTAGTAATGACTACATGATATTGTTTCCAAGGCTATGACAATTCATAGCTGTGTTACTTTTCAGAAGTTGAGCCCAACTTGCCTTCAAAAAGTATTCCCCACTCATCTCCAATCCAACCTATGTGCCCACTTAATCTACAAGCTTGGGTTGAGCACCTCGTCTCTGCCTGAAACTGTGCTAGACCCTGAGAACCCAAATCAGTTCCAGGTTCACTGAACTCAACCCAAAATGTCTTTCCCCAACCTCTTGCCACCGGGTGAGGTTCCAAGACCCGGCTTAAATGCTTCCTCATCGAGATGACATTCCAGATCTCCCGTCAAAACAAGCAGCTCTGTCGTCAGAATTTCCACAGCAAACCTCAAGTCACTCTGCTTAGTGGTTTTTGGTCCCATCGAGCATTTGAACTGAATGAGTGTGTGTGCATTTCGCTGGACTGTGACCTCCTTGGGGACAGAGACCATGCCTCGTGACCTACCTTCATAACCCAATGCCTGACATGCAGACGATGCTCAGAAAATGCTGATTAAATAACAAACACCTCCTCTAACTCATCCCTGCATTTTCTTACCAACTAGTCCTGGACTCTACCTATCTTAGAAGTCGGTCCATCATGACATGGTGGAGAAATACTTCAGTGAAGACTCTGAGACAGCTGGATATGCAGCCACCTTGTAAGATCGGCCATGCCAGATGCCCAAAACCAACCAGATTGCTTGGGATAATTATATCTGGCCATCACTTTAACTTTAGGTGCCTCTTACTTATGCAGAAGGTCAATTTCAGAAGTGCTTATGCATGAACTGAATTTTTGCCAGTCATATCTTATTTTTAAAGTGATGAAGTTGCTGGGTATTTTTTTAAACGTTTTTTTAAAATTTTATTTTATCTTGAAAATGTGGGGTACAATTCAGGGTTAGGTACATACATGGTCATCATACAGGTAAAGTGTGGGTACCCTTATTGATGTTATGTGCCCCCCTCCCCTCGCAGTGACTGCAAATCCCTTTCTTATAGTATTATGATGAATGTTCAGGGTCAACTTATGTGTGAGTACATGTGGTACTCAGATCTTTGTTTCTGTGATAAATCACTGAAACTCTAATTCCATCCAGGTTGCTGCAAAGTTCATAATTTTGTTTTCCTTTATGGCTGCATAGTATCCCATCATGTAAATGTACCACATTTTCTTTATCCAGTCCACTTTCAATGGGCAGCCCAGTTGGTTCCACGTTTTTGCTATTGTGAATAATGCTGCAATAAACATGCATGTGCAGGTATCTTTTTTTTTTTGAGTTGGAGTCTCACTCTGTCACTCAGACTGGAGTGCAGTGGCCACTCCCAGCCACCGCAGCCTCGACCTGCTGGGCTCCGAAGATCCTTCCGCCTCAGCCTTCCAAGTAGCCGGAATTACAGGCATGCTCTACCACGCCCGGCTGATTTTTTGATTTATTGTAGAGATGAGGTCTCGCTGCCCAGGCGGGTCTTGAACCCACGGGCTCAGGCAATCCACTCACCTCAGCCTCCCAAAGGCGAGGGATTACAGGCTGAGCCACCGAGCCCGTCTGCAGGTATCTTTTTTATAGTGATTTGAGTTCCTCCGGGTATATTCCCATAAGAGGGATTGCTGGGTTGCACGGAAGGTCAATTTTTAGATCTTTTAGAAGTCGCCACGCCATTTTCCACAGAGGTTGTACTAGTTTAGGGACTGCTGTTTATTTAAGGGATTTCTATAATGAGTCTTATTTTAATATGAGGCCTCACTTAAAATTGGCCAACATCACTAATCTGTAAAGGATATAAGGTAGGTTAAAATAAATAGAGAACCTGACTGTGAAACTAAGGCTTTTTTCTAAAAGGGGGAGTTTAAATTATCAGTAAGGAGGAAAATAGATAAGCCAAGAGTCTGAAACAAGAGAGTCCCTGTGCTTCTTGGAAACCAGGACAAAGAGAGAAAGACGATGGACTTTTCAGCTGCTGCTGCCAGAAGGAAAGAAGCAAACCCGCCCACCTGGAGTGAGAAACCTGTCCCTGGAGCCCCATTATCCAAGATCCATGAGAGTATCTGTCACAGGGCCTGGCACACAGCAAGTACCCAGGAGCTGCCAGCTCGTAGCAGCTGCAACAGCAACATTTTCTCTCCCCGAACGTCTTCAAAGAGAAAACTGGGTAGGATAGACCATGACCTTTCACGGCAGCTCTGCAGAAATTAAGAGTCACGTTTTTCTAACAAGAATCTGGGATACACGGAGTTCCCAAATGCCAAGGTCATGTCATGACGTGGTAACTCTGGAGAGAGATTTCTGGAGACCGTTCAGCTCATTGTTAGAGAGTGTGACAGATGGCAAAATGGGGCTCTGTTGCCTTGGCTTCAGCTGCCATCTGCCTGCCCCCGCAGTTCAAGGTGAGGCTGGACCAGTGCGTCTCTGACCTCACTGTACTCACAAAGCACCTGGGCATCTTGCTCCGGCAGCTTCTAATTCACGAGGTCTGAGTGGGCCTGAAAACCTTTCTATAAAGCCCTGCCTGCTGGTGACGCTACAGAGAAGTGGTCGTGTCTAGGAACAGGTTGGGGCTGAGACAACAGGTCTGCACAGAGCAGGCCACTGAGAATCCTTGGGGAAAACCACGTCCCCCCACCTACAGTCAATGTGTGCTTAAGGATTTCACCTGAGGAGGTAGGAACGAGAGGGCGTGTTTCTTCAGAGAGATTTTGTGACATCCTGTGAATTCAGCATCCTCTGGGGGAGATGAGGAGGGTTCCCCCCACTGTCACCTCACACCTAGTGAGAAGAGCTTTCAGAGACTGCCTGGAGAGTGTACTGTCCCCAGAGGTCAGCCACCCTGAATATGTGCCAGGGTCGAAGAGAAACACATTAGCCATGAGGGAGATACACTCACACACACACACGCGCATACACACACACACACACACACACACACACACACTCCTGAGACTCCTTCTGCTCCCCACCACAGGAACGAGAGGCAACCCCTGGCCCAGGCACGTTGCTTCCTACAATGAGATCATATCTGGGGCTTTAAATGACTGCGGGACTGTTCATTCTCTAAGCCCAAGGACATGCTAGGGGCTGCCAAGGTTTCATGGAGGGCTGGAGCCCCAGCTTTCAGGCTCTTGCTGCACGTGATCTCAAGTTCCTTGCCTGCCCACCACTCCTCGGTGGCTCCCACTGGGTCACGTGCAAAGCCCAGGCGTGGGTTGAAATGGGCAGCGGGGAGTGACCATGCGGCTGCTGCCTGTGCGCCTCGCATCCATCCTGTTCACCGAAGCGCTTGCACCACCGCTTCTGAGCTCCGATGCGGTGCCAGCTGATCTTTGCTGCCCGAGGTGCCTGGGATGTAAACCCCAGCCTGGCCCCTTACTACCTGTGTAACATGGAAGGTATCCCCCACGATCCTCCAGGGAGGTACAAAGATGACACAAACCCACGGCCTGGCACGCGTCGGCCAACGGTCCCTTCCTGGTTCCAGAAAACCTCTGTGCTTTAAAATGGTGCTTCCTCAGTGTGAAACAGCTTCAGGGTGGTGATTAAAATTGCAAACTCAGTGTCTTCCCCCAGGAAGTTCTAACTCACTAAGTCTGCATGGGGCACATCTTTTGGGGAAAAAATGCCCCAAAAGGCTATTAGCAAGGGAGGAAGCAGAGTGGACATTTCTGCCCCAAAGGAATACTAAACCATCTCCAACCAGAGTTCCCCCAGGATCCCTGGGTTCTGGAAATGCTTTAGGCATGAAACACAAATCCTTTCGTAAATGTCACTGGCTGCCTGCGCTATCCTGTGATAAAAGGCAAGTGCACGTGTGTGTATCCCACATCCGAGCCCATGACCTCATCAACGGCTGTGTCCGGGGGAAGAAACCCAGCAAGTGACAGAAACAGGTGGGAGGCCATGACCATGCCCCATGGGAACTCCAGTACAGGAGGAAGGATGGCGTGACCCCCTTCCCCGTCCCCCACAACAGCAGGAAGACGACTGTCACTAGCTGTCCAGCAGCACTTTGGGGGCTGCATGCAAGGTTGATGGAGAGACCCCTAGTGAGAAAGCAGGGTCTTGCTGTGGTGCCCATCAGACCGGGCACTTGGCTCTGTGAACCGCATTCGTTCACAGCAAAGTGACACTGACCTGACCTGAGAGGCAGCCCCGACTTCCCAGCCCCACCTCTCAGCACATTTGCTCTGCGGCTCCCTCTCCCACGGACACCACATAGTGTAATCCACGCTAGAAGCTAAAGAGATGCTTGCTGCATATGTAAAAGGATGATTGGATGAATTAGTGAATAAGTGTGTGAATGAATGAATGGACGAATGTATCTCCCATTTTCCAAGCTCCTTCCTCCAACCCCTTCTATATGATGCATCCAGAGGGCTCATACTACACGTGATCTCAAGCTCCTCTCTCACCCCATACCCTTCAGTGGCTCCCACTGGATTACAGTCAAAGCTCAGGCTGTGCCAGGACTTCATGACCTGGTTCCTGCCCATACTTCCTTCATCTATTTACAGCTTTCTGCAAACACTCTGTGTTGTGTGTGTGTGTGTGTGTGTGTGTTCCTCAGAATCCTCCTTCATCTAGGTTACTCTAGGACACCCCTTAAACTTCAATTTAAGCACCACCTCCTCCAGGAAGCCTTCCCTGACTGTCTTAGGCTGGGATAAGTAACTTTCAGTCAGCAACTGCGTACTAATTCAGCAGAAAGTTATTAAACACCTACTCTATGTCAGCAAACCCTTCCCCCTTTGAGGAAGACTCCGTACAGATCTCTATTTATGACTGTCCCCCACACCTAACGCAGGCTCTGGAACACGGTAGGAACAAAACGACGGTAGGGTGAATAAAGAAACTGATAATTCCCAGGAGCTGGGTGTGCCCCTCCCAGTGGTTAAAAAACCATCACCATCGTCAGACGTTGTCAAGGACACGGCAGGATGGAAAACACCCCCCCTTTCTTCCAGAGCCGAGCAAAGCTTTTGCCACAGATGGCACCAGCAGCAGATTCGCCGCATCCATTTTCAGAAGCCGAGGTTCCTTCCCGTCTCCTCCAAGAAGCAGGGCTTCCTCGGCGTGTCTGTGTCACGCTGTCTGCAGGAGCACGTGACTGGGGAATCCCATCTGCTCTCACCCGCACGCCCACCCATGACAAATGAATTCATCTGCAGTGTTTGCCAGGAGCGGCTTCGGGAGCAAAGGAGACTGGCGATGAATTATTCATGCTGAGGAGATGCCCGCCCCAGCCTTCCAGAGTGGGTGCAGCCTGGAGAAAACCCCCCTCAGCTGCGGAGCGCAGGTCTCCTTGCACAAAATAATAATTAATAATAAGGCAGCATCCAGCACGTATGGCGTTTCCGCAGTGTGCCCTGTTGGGAGCTTAGCCCATATGATTGAATTTCACTGTTACAACAGCCCTTGGAGTACGAGGTACCGCTCTCCCCAATTTCAGCCCTGCAGAGGGGGAAAGTCAAGGCCCCCGGGGGCCTACAGGTTTCCCTGGCCTCCAGGAGGCATGTGTGCCCGTCCTGCAGGAGGGCAGGGCAACACGAGGAAGCAGGGAAGCCCAGGAGAGCCCAGGGAGGGAGCTCCTCGGCAGGGCTGGGAGATGCCTAGCCTCCCCTCACCCCACTGGATTTAACATTCCAAGCAGCACGCAGATCAGGATGAGTCGCTCGGAGCCCTCGCCAGCCCCAGCCGTGTCAAATGCAGCTGCTATTTCCAGCAGCTTCTCCACCAGAGAAGCCCTGTCACACTGGATGTGGCTGAATCCTTGATTCTGGAGGACAGACGTGCAATTAGAAATGGCTGAGGAGCAGACACTAGCAGAGGTGCTGGGAGCTGAGTAGGATGAGGAAGGAGGAAGAAACCTCCTGGGAACTGAACCCCATCCCCCCCCACACCCACAGTTGTTAATGTCCAACTCCGAGGACTGACTGTGGGAAAGGTGAAGGGACTAGCGCCATGATCTTTCTAAGAGGGAAACAGAAACACCGGTGGGAGTCCAGCAGAGGGACAGATCGAGGGAGCAGACGGAGGACATTTTGCTTGTTGGGAATTTATGATCCCCCTCATTTCACTAAGAACTCTCAGTCACTGACAAGATCAAAGGCACTAGGGGCAAAACACAAAGATGCAAATGAATCTGATCTCAAGCCAGGTGAAGTGGGACCAAAGGGAGACCTAGACTTTACCTGTATGACGACCACTTATGGACCTCATCCTGCACTGCACCCCACGTCTTTAAAATAAAAATTAAAAAAAAAAGATGCAAAAGAGAAATCAGAAGGGTGGTAACCAGTGAATGAGGAACAGCAGGGCTGTAGAACTGGGGCTGGAAGCGGCTGAGTCAGGGCTCC
This sequence comes from Cephalopachus bancanus, assembly GCA_027257055.1. Classification (NCBI taxonomy): domain Eukaryota; kingdom Metazoa; phylum Chordata; class Mammalia; order Primates; family Tarsiidae; genus Cephalopachus; species Cephalopachus bancanus. Next base: position 3,808,715 of record JAPVLO010000040.1, on the reverse strand, counting down.
CAGCCCCGCACCAGCACCCTAGGATGTGACCCTTGGCAGCCAGTGTCACTCTGGTGTTTTCTGGCTGGACTGCATCACCCCACCAGACCAAAGGAAATTCAAGGTCACCAAAGCTAGAGCGACTGCAGAAATCAAGGGGTGGGCTAGGGGGACTCCTGGGCTGACTCCAAGCTTCCCCCTGAGCCACCTACTGACCCGACCTCCACCCGAGGCTGCATCCCTCTTGTTCTTCCTGTCCACCCCCGTAGCCAGAGTTTCCTTCCAGCCCTATGCCTCAGGCTGATGTCTCTGCCAGCCTAGGTGGAGCAGGTGTGAGGATTCAGTGGCCTCCATGCCAGCCTGGTCCAATTCAATGACCAGGAAAAGTGTCACCACTACACCAACCAGTGGTGTCCCTGCCCCGGGCTTTCCTTTAACATGGTCCCTCTTTCCTCCCCCTCTGTCTTACCCCAGAGTGTGCAGGGGCTGAGTCTCAGCCCCGCTGGGATTCCCGGGACCTGGCTGCTGAACCAAAGAGCAGTGACATTCAGCCTTATGACTCATTCTCTGCGGTGACAGTGCCCAGGGCTACCGCTGCTCTGCAGACCACAGGCTTGGACGGGATTCCATTCCTATCTGCACTCGGACTGGGAACCTCCAGGACCAAGTGCTGTCCGTGGTCTGGGCAATTCTGATGGCTGTCAAGGAGAGAGGAAGCACCAAAACTATGCAATCCCCACGGGACAAAAGCTAGTACTTGGGCAGCACAAGGTATCTTAGCTATTGCTGTGGTTTGGGGTCCTTCAAAGGGCCAGAGTACATATGCAATATATCTGTGGTATGAACACTTTCGGGATTAAGAAGAAAAGGTTCTTAAAAAGTTCATTAGGGTAATGATCATGAACAAAAAAATGAGAAACACTGATCCGTACTATTCAAACATACGACTATCTAGCTTTTATTTATTTTTATTTATTTATTTATTTTTTTTTGAGTTGGAGTCTCACTCTGTCACCCAGACTGGAGTGTAGTGGCCGCTCCCGGCCACCGCAGCCTCGACCTGCTGGGCTCCGGCGATCCTTCCGCCTCAGCCTTCCAAGTAGCTGGAACTACAGGCGCGCGCTACACACCCGGCTAATTTTTGATTTATTGTAGAGATGAGGTCTTGCCAAGTTGCCCAGGTGGGTCTCGAACCCACGGGCTCAGGTAATCCACTCACCTCAGCCTCCCAAAGGCACGGGATTACAGGCTGAGCCACCGAGCCCGGCTCTGTCTAGCTTTTAGATGCTTTCTCACTATATTCTCATTTCCCAGAAGAGGAACCAGAGGGTCAGGCAGGTCACATGACTCACTCCAGGCCCCTAGTGGCAGTACTGAAGGAGGACTCTGGTCCAAGGGTGCTGGTTCTCCTTGAAGAACCTTCCATCCCTGGGAGTGTCTGCCTTGAGGCGCTCAAGTTTGCCGTTGCTGTTGATTTCAATGTTTCTAAGCAAGAAAGGATTTTCCTTTTTAAAAAAAATGAAATCAAGATCTACAAATGATCGTTGCTAAGACGTTTCGTCTCTCAACACATTTTCCCTTCTCTTTAAAATTTCCAAGTAGACCACCTCTTTGGAATTCAATCATGCGTCTTCTCCTTGGAGTTTCAATCTTACCAGCCCTTAATAATTCATACATTCATTCAAGAGATGTGCACACTGAACGAGGTGCCAGGCCTTAGGTACTGAAGCAGCAGCCAAGAGAGAAGACAAGAAAACCTGCCCTCATGGTGGGGGGCAGGGATGGGGAGGTCGGGGTGGGGGGGAAGGTGGTGCCCAGGGTTGGGTTGGGTCCCCTCTGAGAACAGGCGAGCCTACAAAGTGGCAGAGTGCAGAGAGGAGGGCTGGGGAAGTGCAGAAGCCTCCCCAAAGGGAGTCAGTCCCTCTGAGCGGAAACCGAGGGGCAGGGCAGGAGCTCCCCTGTTGGATGAGCAGAGAGGGAATCCCAGCAGAAGGGCCGGCATGTGCAGGGGCGCAAGTGTGAGGGAGCTCGCAGGGTAGAGGAGCTAACACTCCTCCAGGAAGAAGCTTATGTCTAAGTAACCGCCGCCGTGGTCTGGCCCTCCTTCTGCCAAAGAAACTGAGCGGAACAAATCTCATTCCTGTGTAACCCGACAGGCTGTAGGAGTCCGGGGTCTGGTACACTCTCTCTCTCGAACGAGAGAACTGGGAGACATTCTTTGAGGAGAGAGTTATAAGGATGGGGCAAGGCTTAGGGAAATCGTAAAACTGCACCCTTCCCCCACAATTGGGAAAAACAGAGAACTGTTACCCTCTAGGCCCAAAGGGCCACAGGAATGAGCAGTGATCAGAAAGCAGGAAAGCTGTTCACCATGATCCAGAGCCCAGCAGGGAGGGGACCGAGCCCTCACCACTGATCTTCTGACCCCTTAATCGGTGCTGCTGGTGCCCCCCATTGTCTGCGTCCAATCAGAACTTAGGGGCATGGGGGGAGTCCTGATGAAATTCACAAGATAACCCTTCTATGGGTGGAGAACGGATTTGGAGAGGCAAACAAAAAATACCCAGCAAGGGGCCACTAGAGGCATCTTTTTATTATTTATTTATTTTTTTGTTTATCTATTCACTTATTTTTTTGAGTCAGAGTCTCACTACCACCCAGGCCAGAGTGCAGTGGGGCAGTCATGGCTCATTGCAGCCTCCACCTTCTAGACTCAGGCGATCCTCCTGCTTCAGCCTCCTGGGTAGCTGGGACTACAGGCATGCACAACCACTCCTGGCTAATTTTTTTCTTTTTTAAATTTTTTGTGGAAATGAGGCCTCACCGTGTTGTCCAGGCTGGTGTCAAACTTCTGAGCTCAACTGATCCTCCCATCTCGGCCTCCCAAAGTGCTGGAATTACAGGTATGAGTCACCGCATCCCGTCCATCTCTTTTTCTTAAAACCTAGTCTGCACATGATCCCTGTTCTGGTGATAGACACACACTCCTCCATGTGCTTGGGGAGCAGGTTTGACCACATAGCAACAAGATGGTCAAGTGACTCAGACCTGGGCAACATTCATTCATTTATTCATCCCAGGCATGGCACTGAATCAGAAAGATATGTCTGTGAACAGAACAGGCTTGCGTCCCAGTGGAGCATAAGCAATGCAAGCACTCCCAGAATACAAGCTAAGTCCGATCATTTGAAAACTCAGTCCCAGAGACTCTGTGGACAGCAACAGGAAAGAGATGATCTCTTTCTGTTGGCCTTGGAGTTGAGAGGATGCAGGTCTGAACCAGCCGTAAGTAAGCAGAATGAGCAACTGAAGACTGAAGGCTGGGCCCAGCCAAGGCCGGTGATATAACAGCACCTCTGGTTTGTTAGTCGAGGTGAATATTTCTCCATCCAGCTGTCCTCCCTGCTCTTCCAGAGGAGACTTTCTGAAGCCACCTGGAACGAGGGACAGGGCACTGAGCATTCTGGCGGCCGTGGCTGCGAATACAAAGCTGATATTGGGTTTTCTCTGAATAAGAACATCACTACCCACACTGAATGACCCACAGGAAAACCAGGAGGGAACAATTACTTTGAAGGACAAGATAAACATGAGCTCAGATCATAGGCTTTCTGAAGAGGAGCAGTGCTAACAGGTGGTCAGAGGAAGGGATCTGGGACTGGGCTGAGTAGATGTGTCCGGCTTCCTGTGGGTTTAATGAGGAGGGAAAGCAGAGAAATGCAGGCGGGAGAGTCAGGAGTCTGGGTCCCAGTGTGCCTCTGTGTCTAATGGGCTTTGTGATTAGGGGTAAGTCGTTTGCCCCCGCCTTCCAGATTTTAGCCTCTTCAGTTGCTAAATTGAGCTGTAAGGGATGGGGGCAAAGAGAAAGGTGAGAAACTTGCAGCACTGTGGTCAGACCTCAGTTCAAATCCTCATTCAACCTTTAAAAGTCCTGTGACATAATGCAAGGCAAGCTCTAGGTCTTGCTTTTCTCATCTGTAAAATGGGCATGACAGCACCTACCATAGAGAATCTTTGTGGGGATTAAGAGAGAGAAACCAGACGTGGAGTGATGCACAGCACACAGCAGATACACAAGACAGGGAAGCCTGCATCACTGAGAAGGGATTAGTCTAGAAAGGTCAAATGCTTCCTCATCTAGATTCTCAGGGCTTTGGGAACTCAGGTATGGTGGCACTCTTGGAAAGAGAAGAGCCCTGTTCCTCCCAAGTTCCCTGTTGAGCAACAGAGTTCTCTTACCTTGGCCTAAACATAGCGTCTTTCATCCTTGAAAACCGTTGTATTATTTGTCCAAATGATTGGATTTACAAGCCACAGTCACAGATGAAGATACGGCCACCAGAAGAAAGTGTAATAATAAGTGTAATGTTTTCCATAGGAATGGTGCTTGTTGAGAGCATTAGCTCCGTCCATATTACCACTGTGGTTTTCTTTATGCAAAAGTCACACAGCAAGTCCAGCACCTTGTGACAATTTATTGTTAGCCTTAAAATCCTTACCAGGAAAACCTTCCTGGGACCAGAGAAGAGACAATTCAAGGCCATACCCCCTTCTACCATTGAAGCTTCCTGTGCCCTCAAAGAGCGTTCTCTGTATATACAAAGATGAGATGTTTTCCAAGTGGCTAGTATATACAAGGACTATTCTAGGTATCATACTAATTTTATGGCTAATCCTCAAAACAAATCTATAATGGCCAATATTATTAACCCATTTTAGAGGCTCAAAAATCCCTAAGTGACTTACCAAGGCAACAGAGAAACACAAGATCAGTAACAACTGATAAGGCCTGTTTTTGAGCTCAAGACTGTCTTACTAGAGACCCTGAGATCTTCCAAACTTGGTACTGTTTTTTCAAGGGATAAGACAAACAGCACTCTCATGTTGAAATGCATGGGAACTATGTCAATAACATGGGCTGCTATAACAAAGTGCCGTAGACTGGGTGGCCTGTAGACTATAGAAATTTATTTCTCACAGTTTTAGGGACTGGAAGCCGAAGAACAGGGTGCCAGCAGAGTTGGGATCTGCTGAGGGCTCTTTTCAGGGCTATAGACTGATGCTTCTTCCTCATATCCTTGAATGGTAGAAAGGACACAGGAGAGTTCTCTGGGGTCTCTTTTACAAGGACAATCATCCCTTTCATGAGGACTCTACCCCGTGACCTCATCACTTCCGGAAAGCCCCACCTCCTAATTCCATCACACTGGGAATCAGGGTTACCACCTATGAATTTTAGAGAGACCTAAATATTCAGTCCATAACAGGAGACCCTCCCAGGGGGAGGAATGTCGGACTGGCTAAGTCCATGTTTAAAAAAACATCAGCCACTGCAGTTTCACAGACACAGATGCTGAGGGCCCACCCGCCCTCTGGGCTATCACTGCCAGAAGGCCAGCCTGGTGACATCTGCAGCATGTCCCTTTCCCTTGGGCCAGAAGCATTGAGCACCAGAGCCGGATACCGCTTTGGCTGACACCCGGAAACATGTGGGCGATGTTCTTTCTTCCAAAGAAGACAGAGATGAACCAGATCCCAGGAAGCACAGAAGGGAGGTCACCGTGGTCAGAAGAGACCGACTGAGAGAAGAGCCTTCCAGGCAAGCACATGTGTTTAGTCAACTGCTTTATGCCTCCTCGATGAATAACTGATTTGTACCAAACCTCCGTGTACTCGGGATGTGTTGATAAACGATGCTGTGGAGCATCATGCTTCTGCGCCCTTCCCCCCCCATATATTTTGTATTCCTCGAGTCTGCTTTCCTAACTGAGGATTTAGATGTCTGGAAGCCTGGAACGTAATGTCCCCATATTTACCCTCTGTCGGTCTGGTTCCCAGACTAGCACATAGTAGGTGCTCCAAAAAGGCACTGCTTAGATTGATGTTTAAATTTTAATCCCAAAAGTAAACATGAGATTTGAAAGGTAAGCAGCAAGCCAGGCTGGTATATACCAATAAGTGCTTGGAGCAAGAGGATTGGGGGCCAGAATGTTTCAGAGTTGAATGTGCCAAAGGTTCATAAACTCAAAATGTCACTAAGAGAGGCCTTGCTGCATTTTCTAAATTTTCCAGTTAGATATATGTATACGTGTAGATACAGCAGACAGTCGTGTGCTCTGGTTATCTGTAGATACAAATAATAATATTTTAAGATAGTTGATGACTAAACATATTCATGCATGTGATAGGCACAGAGAAAGTCTCAGGACAAGGGTAGTTTCTCTTGGCCCAGGAAAAGCTCTAATAAAGTGAAATTCTGACAACTTAGCCACAAATTGTTTGCTAACACATCGTAAGAAACCAATGTTGAGAAACGGGACACGCTCTATGATAGCAGTGACAAAGGGATAGGTGATACAACATAAAACAGGAGACAAGAGATACATTTTTAAAAAGTGCTTCAACTCTGTCGGAAGAGTATGAGAAAAACACAACTCCAGAAGAGCAGATGGAACACACCAGGGGTGACCAAATGATGTCGCCTGACCTTAGCAGGGGGGACAAGATGAGGGGAATTAGCTGGGGACAGATGGTGGGCTATAACAGGCGAAAAGGAGAAGGTGGTCTTTTGTGCCTCAGTTGGTGGTTCTGTCTTCAGCAACAATGATGTTTTTTCCTAGCTGGAAATAAGAAACCGGCCTCAGTGAGCAGGAACACGTTGGAACATAAAGAAAAATATTGCCATGATGCAAGACACAGCCTTAAAGAAACCCTCCACCTAGCTCTAGTGCAGAAGCACAAAAGAAATTTACTTTTTAAGACAGGGAATAGGAGAAATATCTGGACCCTGAAGACGGACAAAGGGAGCCAGGAGAACTCAAATCACCACACTAGTCCTGACACTCCATCCCTCTGCCTCACCCCGACTTGCAGTGGGATTCCGAGGCCCAGAGTGCTTGGGTTGCCCCGTTAGCATTAGGAAGACAGTTATTCCCTCCACCCGGAGCTGCAGCCTTCCTACCCACCTGCCTGGTCGGTTCCTCCACCAATCAGAGATCCCCAAATCATCTCCTCCTCTTCCCTTTCCTCTACCTGCCCACCGACTTCTGACATCCAGAATCAATCTAGAAAGCTCTGGCCCCCTTTGCCTCCATGCCCAGCACTCAAGTCCAATCCACTGTCACCTCTAGCTGAACTTCTCCAGTGATCTCTCACCTCGCCCCACCAAGTCCATCCTCAACCCAGCAGCTGGAGGGACCGCCCTAAAACATACATTTTTCACTGGATTAATCTAACCCCCCTACCTTGTAGGTGTGCATTTGCAAAACCATCAGCCACTGTTCTCCCTGTTGTGCACGGCATTCCAGCTTCTCTGGCCTTCCTTTAGTTCCTGGGTCATGCAAGCCTTCCCACCTCAGAACCTGAGAGCACATCTTCCTCCAAGATCCACGCTCTCTGCCAACAGTTACCCTCTCCCCTCCCTGGCACGGGCATGACTGACTCTCCATCCGGTTCCTGTATTTCAGAGATACCGTCTCCCACTGCTCTCCATTATATGAATCTCTCTGTTTCCAAATCTCAATCCATAATCATTTGTCTGTTTCCTTGTCTGTCTGTCTCCACAACTAGAGTCAGGTGCTTGGCAGGGGATGTGATGAATCCTTAAGCCTAGGCTTGAAAACAGCAAAGGGATCCTTAGGGTGGATGATGGAGGGAGAGAAGGTAAGAGAATTTCAGGCATGAGGGATTGCACGAACAAAAGTGCAGGGCCATGGAGCAGCACATACTCAGAGGCACAGGCTCTGCAGGAGGGTGGGAAGGAGATGAGGTCACATATGCTAGCTCTGGCATTCCAACCCCTGGGGTTGTCAGATGGCCAAACTGGAAGCCCCTTCCCAGGAGCCACAGACTCTAAGTCCCCCCTTGTTAAAATGCCAGGGAGAAGCCAGAATTTTTTGTTGGATGTGATCTGACAGAATGAGGTATTATCATGTGCTCCCCTTCTCTGCTGCCTGTTCAGAGGAGGGTAACATCTGGAGGACACATTTGCTTCTAGGACAGGCCACTTGTTGCCAGTAAGGACCAAAGGGAACCATTTCTGGGAAAGGATGGTAAAGCTGCCCATCAAATGTGCAATGGTGCTCTTGGACTCTATCCCAATCCTACTGAGTTGGGTCCACATTCCAGGAAACTCTCTTCCCTCTGGACCCCCAGAGTGGGCAGAGCTGAGCTTTTTCCACCAAGTAGCAATATTCACTTCTGAACACCCATTGGGAAAGGCAAGGAGGGACAGTGGTTAAGAACAGAGTGAACTCGGGCTACACTCCCCGCTTGGCCACTCTCTGGCCATGGGACATGGCCATGAGACAGTAACATAACCTCTCCCATGGGACCAAGTTTTCACCTGTGGCATGAAGTCACTAATGGCTTCTACCTCAAAGAGCTGCTGTGGAACTCAAAAGAGCAAATCTCTACAAAAGGAAGGCACAGTCACCTCCATTTTGTTGCAGAGTAGACTGGGGTTCAGAGAGGTTAGTGACTGAGCCAAGGTCACACAGCCCCCAATGGCACAGCCAGTGCAGGCTCATTTCAGAACCCATGCTCCTTACTCAGGGTCACACAGACCTGCTCAGGTTTCAGGTAGAGCCTAGCCCAGACCCGCCCCATCCAGCCAGCATCCAGACCCGAGAAGACAAGCAGCTTTGAAGATGGTTCCAAGGCACCAAAAAAAGCATGCTGTGCTTCAGCTCAGTTAAGTATAACCACATCCTGAGCACAACCAAAACTAGGTCAAGAGAATTATTTCTGGGATTAAAAAATAAAATAAAACCTGCAGGACTATCCTGCATGTGTCTCCCGTCATTTGTCGTTCAATGATCTCCAATATAGGGCTTGTCATTTTTCTGCTTCCTCTCCACCATGCCACGCCACTGTTCTTAGCAGAAATGAGCTGGTTCCGATATAGCCCATGTACCCCATGTAACAAGCTGTCTCCTGGTGTGCTGAAATGAGAAGAGGAGAACGAGCCGCTGGCTCTGATGGGTTCATATACCCGGTCGTTCTGCCTTGGTTCTGCACAGAGCTGACTGGCCCCCCACCTCATCCCTTCCTTCCTCTGGCCCACTACTCTTTGACCCACGCCTCACTCAAAATATCTCAACTCCTAGATGATTCCAGTCTCAACAGCCCCAAGAATTCTCGCCTTCATCTTCATAATCCCCATCCCCCCAACACTCTCCTCATTTTACAGAGAAGGAAACTGAGACTCAGAGAGAAAGACAGATTGTCCCAAGTCCCATAGAACAGGGAAACAGCCTAGGGATTCCAGCACTCAGCTTGGTCCTCATTTTGCCCCATCAGTGAGAGGTTCTTGGGACACATGGTTGTACTCGTTTCCTGGAGTTGCCTTAACCAGTTGCTATAAACATGGTGGCCTACGACAACAGAAATGTATTCTGTCACAATTCTGGAGGCAGGAGTCTGAAATCAAGGACTCAAGAGGGCGGAGTTCCTTCTGAAGGCTGTAGGGAAGAACATGTTTTCCTTCTTCCAGCTTCTGGTGACTTCAGGTATTTCTTGGCTACATAACTCCAGTCTCTGCCTCTGCCTTCACATTGTCTTGTCTTCTCTCCATGTGTCTCTCCAATGACAAGTATCATTGGATTTAGGGCCCATCCACATAAATCCAAGATGATCTGATCTTAAAATCCTTACCTTCACTATATCTGCAAAGACCCTTTCTCTAAATAAGTTTACATTTACAGGTTGCAGTGACTAGGACACCACCAATATATTTTGAGGTGAAAGGGTCATCAATCAATCCACTACAATGAGTTTCTACTTGGGGATTCCAGATAACTTTGGAAATCAGGGATTTGTGAGGACAGCTATGGGTAAAGACCCTCAGATCCATGATACACCTAATCACAAAGTAGATAGTGCAAAGTATTTAGAGCTCAGGGATCTGTAGCAAGGAATAGTCCCCCACTAGACACTAACGCATGCAGTTAGGAGACAGACACTGGGATGCATAATGTCCAGATAAAGAGACCAGCGACTATTTCTAGAAGGTGTATTGTGTACCAGGTGTGCTGCTAAGTCATTATACACACTGTCTTTGATCCTCACAGCCACCCTGCAATGTAAGTAGTAAGCAAACTCCATCAGTGACTAGCTGGTTGATTTCAGACAAATAAACTCTCTGAGCCTCAATTTCCTCACCTTAAAAAAGAGTAACAGTCATATCTGCATGGAGAGGACCTTATGAAGAGAAAAGAGGAAATGCATGGAAAATGCTTAGCACAGTGACACACACAGACACACTCAGTACAAACCGTTAGAATCATCACCATTACTTCCCTCTTTGTTCAACGTCTACTTTGATTTTTTTTTTTAAATCAATGCTAAATTTTCTCTCATAGCAGCTGTGACCCCGGAACCTTCACAGGGTGTAAATAGTAGTTACATACTTGGAGTGTTATTTTAAATGCACACAGGAAGTATGCTGTTTAAAGGAACCCCTAGAGGACCCCTGCTGAAGGCTTAAGATCCTCCAGCAGCATGAATATTAAATCGTAAAGGTATCTGCTCCACTCATTGGTATTCATGGTCATGTTCGAATTATTTAAGTGGGGCACAACTCCTGTCAGCTCAATGAATCTGTGTTTTCCAGCCTCGGTTGTATTCAGTCCCGTTGACTGCTTACCTCATTCTCTGATTCTTAGACAATGCCTGAATTAATTTAGGATATTTTGGTTCTCCCAACCACCACAATGTGACAATACAAAGAGAAATTGAGAAGGAGATGAATTCTATCATTAAACAATGCCCAGGTGCAAAGAAATACAAACACAGACACACACAGAGAAGAGCCATTTGCTCAGCATTTGATTCCAGGATGAGCTTCTGGCAGAAGCCTGGGTGGTGGGGTGGGACAGATCACAGGCTGTGGAGTTCAGCAGCCCTGGGTTCAAGTTTCAGCTCTTCCTATCCCAGTTGTCATGTAAGGCCCGAAATTAAGGGTCAATATTATGTAGTGCCTTAATGACTGGTGAAGATAGGAGGGCCCCAGATGTTCCCCTCCCTCCTCTGTGCCCACGGATAAGGTCCCTTGGACAAACAACCCTAAGCAAGGATAAGCATAGTTCCTGCTTATCCCTGAATAGCAGGCTTCAGTTCCCTGACAGCCCATAGCATTGTTAAAACAAGCCAATCACATTCGCTCATAGAAACAGGGGGCACCCCACCCTCTAGCTAAGTCTGATTTCCCCGGCCCCCATGTGCTCTCTGATCCTGAGTGTATCTTCGTGGGGACCAGCAAGGTAGGCGGGGATCTCCTCCCTACACCTGAGTGTATGTGAATAACAAACTGCTGTCGCTCTCAGCTGCCTAGTGCCGGGAGTTTTGTCGGTTCAACCAATCCCACATCCCATAACCCTAGAGTGGGAACCCCTCTCTCACCAACAGGATGATGAAAGCACCAGCTGTGTGAATTCGGCCAAACTCTCTGAGCAAGGGTTTCATAATTTTCCAAAAAAATACTAAAACCTTTCCTGCCAAGAACCACAACACAAACTTTTGCAATCTAGCAGTAGATACTTCTCTGCTCAAAAATATAATCAACATAAAAGCAAGGAGATAAACAGCCATAGAAATGGGAGTGTGCATTCTCTTCCACTTCTTTGCTTTCATGCATACACAGCTTAGATTCCTGAGAAGGAATGGCCTAGATTTCTTCTAACATTATGCGTGGTGTTATTATTAACCAGTGGTCAGTAGGGCACAGATTAAAACTATAAAGCTGTCTACATGAGAAAGACAAACACACATCAGCAGGAGAGTCTTGCACAGTGCAGGAAAGGCAAAGAAGATTCATCCCACAGGCAGAATCTAAGTGATTGTTGGTGCCTCCAGCACTGTCTTGTGAGGGATCTAACACAGTGGTCCCCAACCTTTTTGGCGTCAGGGGCCACTTTCGTGGAAGACAATTTTTCCACAAACTGTCGGGGAGAGGATGGGAAGAGATGGTTTGGGGGTGATTCAAACGCATAACATTTATACAACTCACCATTAAAAAAAGAGGCACAGATAGAAGTGGCAAACAGAATAATGGGCGGGCCATGCATGGACTAAAATAAGTGTCACATTCTGACTTAAAGCCTGCCACCAGGTGCAGCTATACAATTAAAGTACATCAGCTCACTTGCCACTCACTGATAGGATTTTGATATGAGTCGGCAAACAATTGATTTGTTATGTCTCTGGGCAGTCAAATCTCACTGCTAATGTTAATCTGTATTTGCAGCTGCTCCCCAGTGCTAGCATCACAGCTTCAGTTCTACTTCAAATCACCAGGCATTAGACTCTCGTAAGGAGCACACAACCTAAATCCCTCGCATGTGTAGTTCACAACAGGGTTCATGCTCCTATGGGAATCTAATGCCACCACTGATCTGACAGAGCTCAGGCAGTAATGTGAGTGCTGGGGAGCAGCTGTAAATACAGATGAAGTTTTTTTGTTTTTTGAGTTGGAGTCTCACTCTGTCGCCCAGACTGGAGTGCAGTGGCCGCTCCCAGCCACCGCAGCGTCAGCCTGCTAGGCTCCGGCGATCCTTCCGCTCAGCCTTTCGAGTAGCCGGAATTACAGGTGCACACTTTCACGCCCGGCTAATTTTTTAATTTATTGTAGAGATGAGGTCTCGCCTTCCCAGGCGGGTCTTGAACCCGCGGGCTCAGGCAATCCACTCACCTCAGCCTCCCAAAGGCGTGGGATTACAGGCTGAGCCACCGAGCCCGGCTCAGATGAAGTTTTGCTTGCCCACCCGCTGCTCACCTCCTGCTGTGCAGCCCAGTTCCTAACATGCCATGGACTACAGGGGACTGGGAGCCCTGGTCTAGCAGGCCTAGGTCATGATTGATTAGTGATGCCTATGATTGATTAGTGATGTCTGCCATGGAAAGAGGAGTGAGTCAAGACAGCAGGCTGATGGCAGAGGTGCCCTCCCTTCCTCAACAAGACTAAAGAGCACCAGCCTTGCACAGAGCCCTAGAGTTCTAGTCATTTCCCCTCTCAGGGGAACAGAAATCCCACTTTCAGAATCCTCTTTCTTGCCAGGTGTCATGTGACCTAAAGAATCATATCATGGTGAGGTGCCAGGATGGAGTCACTGACCTCAGGAAGGAGAGAGAAAAAACCCTCCAGACCATCTTCTTGGCTAATTGTCTGGTTAACCCTTAAAAATCCTACCAGGTCTGACACCAAAGAAAGCTTCAGAAGCAAAGGAACTGCAGTAAGCTGTATTTGCTCTCTGCAACAGCGATTTCAAATGTAAAAATAACCCCCTTTGTTCCAGTAAAGTTTGAGATCTAGGCAGCAAAACCAAAGAAACCAAGGCCCATGCTGGGGCTCTGTGTCTGCTCCCTCCCGACTTACCGGGGGAGGGGGAGCTCCCCAGCCCTGCCCGGGCAGAAGGAAGATGGGGGAGCAGATCCACACCTCTCCCCCAAGGAGCCGCTGAAATAGCAGCTGAGAACAGGGCAAGAAAATGGCCCAGGTTGGTCTCTCTCTTCATCAAAGAGGCCCAGCTCTCTTTTCAATAAAATGGCCTTTAATCGCTTTAAAGATTTTATTAAAAATTCCCCATGGGCCAATTATAGGCAATGCTTCCTCACCACGATCTATCCAGCAGTCATGCCCGAGTGTTCTTATGCCTTAGCCTGCAGATTCTCCTGAGGCCTGCTGTCTCTCCTTGTCTCTTCCCGAGTGTCTGCTTCTGTCTCTGATCCTGAGTGTGTGCGTCTCCCCATCCTGGTCTCTGTCCCTCTGCAACCTGGTCTCTCTCTACTTCCTGGTCTCTGCACCCCTGCTCTCTCAATGCCTAGTTCCCTATTGGATGTTTGCCTCCTCCTTTTGTCTCATCTCTATCTCTCTCACTCTCTCTCTCTCTCTCTCCCCACCCCCGCTCTATGTGTGTGCTTTTCTCCGGTTGCCACCCTCCCCTGCCTCCTCTGAGACCCTTCTCTCCCTTTCTCTAATCAGAGTCCTGCTGTCTGGGTGTTCTTTTCATTCTCTCTGCCTTCAAGAAGTCTTTTCCAACTTGGAATGACTGTGTGGTTAGCCAAAAACTCCTTGGAAACACACCCTCTCAGCTACTTTTGCATAAGGCAACTTATTTGCAAAACATTATTACAATAATTAACATAAACAATTTAAAACAGCAATCACAGCCTCTGGTCCCTGGAAACTGGTGCATAGAAATTTGTCAGCATTCTCTCCTTGCCCCCTAACCCCAGGGGAAAGCGCACACACACACACACACACACACACACACACACACACACACACAGCTTTCTACTCTTCACCACAAATGATGAACCATTATAATGCTACTGTGCTTGTGATTTTTTTTATTACATCTTATAAATACAAGATACAGCAAGTTATACTCATCTTAAATTGTACATGCAAATTTACATTTCGTAAAACTGCTAAGCATATGCTTCACCAAGCTCATTACTTGAATGCATTTTAGAACTTTGTCCCCATTGGCATAAAACTATATTCATTCAGATACATAAGCAGATATTAAGCACCTACTGTCTGGGGGGCTGACATAAGAATAAGATACTGTCCATCTCATAAAAGTACTTGAACACTGATAAAGGAAACAAACATTCATACAGAACATTAGCCTATGCATGATAAAGGCAGTAATGGATAAGACAATCGAAGGTCAGGAGGACCAAAAGGTGACTCTTAAGCTTAGTTTCTGAAGGATGGGTTAGCCATTCCAGGCCATCAAATAGGGAGAGACAATGGCATTTGAATTAATGCCAAACTTTGGATAACTGCATTATAGATTTTTCAAAGGATATTTGAAAGTACTTCCCCCAGGATCCATCTGTTTAATCCTCATAAGACAGTGCTAGGCACAGTGTGGGCACCTGATGTATACTTGTCAACCATCAGTGAAGGAGTGAATGGGAAGAACATCTCTGGGTGAGCAGGCATCTGGTCTTCTTATCTCTGCAGCTTCATCACCCAGCCTATGTCGGGCTCCTAGCAGACCTCCCATATGTGTGCAATGAATGAGTCTCTAGAAGTGGATGCAACAATATCCTCACTAGACAGATGATGAAACTAAGAAAGAAAACATAATTCCATGGCCAAGGTCATTAGGCTAAGTAGAAAAGCTACTGAAAATAGAAGAGTAAGCATCTACTCTAAGACTCCATCCACCATATATGCCTTGTTCTCTCAAACACTTATTTTTATTCTTATTTCAAAGAATGCACATTTCTAGACCTATCCTCAAAGGTTTGCCTCACTGTTATGTTGTGAAATGAAAGAGAAAGAATCCCAAGAATGGGAGTTTTCCAATCACCCTGTCCAAAGAGTTCCTCTGTCCATGTCTTGGACCATTTCCAGAATCATGCTCTCCAATTCTTTCATTCATTCATTTATTCATCAACATGACAGTCATGCTCAGATGCCATGACTTCTGCCATGAACTGGGGACAGAGGGTTAGGGACTCATCTTGCCCTGAGCAACTGACTGTCATTCAAAGACTGTCTCAACCAGAGAGGCCTCTCACTTCTTTCATGAAATGTTTGTTCATGGAAATCATGTTCAATGTGTGCTTCAGTTACATTTCCACCCAGACCTTCCCTTTTTATTTATTTTTTATTTTAGATATGTGGGGTACAAGCCAGGATTAGGTACACAAGTGGCCTATACACAGGTAAAGTTTGGGCTTCCCGTTGATCCTCATTTTGCCTAGTTTAGGAACAGGTACCCTTATTGCTGCTATATGCCCTCCCTTCCCTGTCAGTGTCTCACTACTGCCAATCTCTTTCTTGTAGTATTATGATAAGTGTTCAAGGTCCACTTATGAGTGATGGATCTTCATTTATAAGCATTATTTGAAATTAGTTTAATAAACACTAGTCTCAGTCCCATCCTAGACCAAGTAAATAATAATCCCGAAGGTGGAGAAGGGAGAAAAACGGGGTGTTAAACTTTTTGAGGTTCCCAAGCAATTCTCATGAGCCATAGAACTAAGCAATTCTGCAGCATATTCTTAATAATGTGGTTGGAAAGGTCACTGAATCAGGAGTCTAGCCATGGGTGTTCCACCAACCTGATATATGACGGGTCACTTCCCTTCCCTGAGCCTGGGTTTCTCTTGTGTGAAATCAGGGAACTGAATTAATGGATCCACCGATGGAGCCTTTCCATCTGTTCTGGTATGTGAGTCAATGCAAGTTCTAACCTATTTATAAACAATTCCATTGCAGAAGACGAATGTCTGCAGCAGCAAGAACAACACCCATCACTATGAGCTCCTTCTCCCCATGCATTCAGAACAATGAGTCCATTTTAGAAAGAGCAAGTGCTTGTTCATTGTAGTGTAGCTCTCCACACAGAAAAGAAATGCAAAGATTTTTCCATTTAAATGCTCAAAAGCTAATAAATGAACACATCTCAACGTGGTTCAATTTGTCCTTCCTCCTCATCACCCCTCCATGCTCACCCCTGCCATCTTCTCAAGGCAACAGTAAAAGGGGCCACAGCAGGGTTCTCCTGATGAAGCAGCTGGTGCCAGCAGTTGCTGTGCTTGGACCCTAGTGCCTCCCAGGACGCAGACGCCAAGCACTATTTTTTAAAATCAACAAACCTTTTCTTGGGGAGAAGCTTCCATGAGTGACAGCCATTGCCAAACTGCCCAACCACTGCAGAGCCAGGCCAGACACTGGCAACAAGGGCTGCAGACAGAGCACAGAAACGCAGTCCCAGTAGAGAAGACAAAACAGGCACCTCACCACCTCTTGAAAACCGGGCATAAAAGTGGTCCAGCTTGTTCATCAAGGAAAAACATACCCTCTCTCTGTAACCAACAGGTTAACTACTCAATCATGACCCAGAGGGAATATCCTGAAAGCACAAACTTTGGAGGGACAAGATGAGTGTGGAGTCTCAGGCACCCCACCCCTTACCCAGCTCCAGATGTGGAACAAAGGGTGTGACCAGAAGAGGACAAGAAAGACCCCACAAGAGATGAGTGGGGGTACACACACATATCCACTGCATGGTCATATAGAGTGGTGGTGGGGAGTGAGTCTTAGGAGGCCCATACACCAGTTAGTGAACACTGTAACTTGCAAGTAGTTTCTGAACCTAGCTCCCCACCCTCCATTATTCAACTCTCAAAACTACAATAAAATGGAGAAAAACTTCCCACCTCAAGCCCTGTTTCAAAACAGGACAAATTTGGATGCTCTGATCAGGGTAGAATAGAGGTCTGAGCAAAAAACAGAGGTGAAAACCCCTCCCACTACCACTAAATAGCAGAATTAAAGAGAAAAGAAAGTGATCTGTCATAAAAGAGGAAAAATCAATGGAAGAACACAGGTGATTCCCAGTGTATCGAAGAGGCAACACCCCAAAAATTAGATCTCAGCCCAAACAATGGAAATCACCAATGGCTGGCCCCAGAATTCAACATGGATTAGGGAATGGATTAAAAGAGTGACTAAAACTCAGGGAAGACAAGATGCAGCACTGAAAGAACTTACAACAGAGATTTTGGCTGTAAAAACTTCATCCAGGAAATAAATAACAAGATGACAATCATGGAAGACAGGATAAACCAAGCAGAAGAAAGAATCTCAGAGCTATAAGACCAAAACATGGAATTAACCTGCTCTGTTAAAAACATAGAAAGAAAAAAACAAAGCCTCCAAGAGATGTGCAATTATATTCACAGGGTGAACTTATGCTTGATCAATATCCAAGAAG
Organism: Cephalopachus bancanus; assembly: GCA_027257055.1. NCBI lineage: Eukaryota > Metazoa > Chordata > Mammalia > Primates > Tarsiidae > Cephalopachus > Cephalopachus bancanus. Next base: position 3,790,998 of record JAPVLO010000040.1, on the reverse strand, counting down.
AAGAAAGGGAAACAGAGAACAACTTGGAACAAGTATTCCAGGAAGTTATCCAAGAAAACTTTCCCCACCTCACCAGAGATACAACCATCGAAACTCAAGAGATTCAGAGAACTCCCACAAGACATTAAATGAGAAGACTAACTCTATACACAAAGTAATTCACCTACACAAAGTAGGTATAAACAAAAAAATCCTAAAGGCAGTGAGAGAGAAGGAACAGACTATCTACTGAGGAACCAATCAGAATAGCAGCAGATTTATCAGCAAAAACTTTCCAAGATAGAAAGGACTGGAGTATAATTTTCAAAGTCCTCAAAGATACACAATTTCAACCAAGAATTTCCTACCCAGTCAAGCTCAGCTTCATCAGCAATGGAGAATAAAAAGCCTCCCGACATCCAATCTCTAAAACATTATGATGCTCCAGACCAGCTCTACAGGAGATATTCAAGAAGGTATTCAACATGGAAGAAGAAAAAAGAAGAAGAACAACAACAACAATCATGCACTTCCCAAGAACCCAAGAAAGAAGGAAAACATAGAATCAACACAATATACCTCATGATTGCAAAATTGAAAACACACACATATATCAACCCAAAATTTAAAAGAAAACAAAAGTATTATAAAAACCTCATGACAGGTATACACTCTCACATTTCAATAATCAGCCTGAATGTCAATGGATTAAATGTACCACTGAAAAAACACAGAATGGCAAACTGGATTTAAAAAAAAAACAACACTACTCAAAAATATGCTGCCTCCAGGAAACACATCTCACTACAAAGAACATCCACAGACTCAAAGTTAAAGGATGAAAAACAAACTTTTAGGCAAATGGAAAGCAAAATAAGGCAGGAATAGTGATTTTAATATTAGACCAAACAGCCTTCAAGCTATCAAAAATTTAAAATAATATATGGAAGGACATTACATAATGATATAAGGTTCAGGTCATCAACAAGAAATATTTATTCTAAATATATATGCACCCAAAACAGGAGCACCAGGATTTATAAAGCAATTACTAAGTACACTAAAAAAGTATATTGACTCTAATGCTATCATAACTGGGGACTTAAATACCCCATTAACAATCCTAGATAGATCATTGAGGCAAAAAATCAATAAGAAGATGTGGGACCTTAACTTGACACATGACCAAATGAACTTAATAGATACCTACAGAACACTCCACCCACAACTACAGAATATACATTCTACTTATCACCATATGGAACATAATCCAAGATCAACCACATCCTTAGCCATAAATCAAGCATAAACAAATTCCATAAGATCAAAATACTACCACGTACCTTCTCAGACCACAATGGAATTTAAAAAATCACCAAAAACAAAATCCCCCCCAAAACACACAAAGACAAGGACACTAAACATACAGTGCTGAACAATTCCTTGGTCAACACAGAAATCAAAACAGGAATGAAAAGAATCTTGTAAACAAATGAAAACAAAGACACATCTTATCAAAATCTCTAGGATGCCATGAAATCAGCAGTAAGAAGGAAATTTATATCTCTATAAATACACATCAACAAAATAAAAAGATCACAAGTCAAAGCCTTACAAATTACCTAACAGAGCTGGAAAGGCAGGACCATCAAAATCTTACTTCAGCTGAAGAATTCAGGTCACCAAAGTAAAAGCCCAAACATGGGACATAGAAGACAAAAATATCATAGAGAAAAATCAATGAAACAAAAAGCTGGTTCTTTGAAAGGTAAACAAGATTGATGGATCCCTAGCCAGAGTGAATAAGAAAAAGCAACAAAAAGCCCAATAAACACAATCAGAAATGCAAAAGATCATGTCACAATTGACCCTGAAGAAATACAAAAGATTATCAGAGATTATTATGTACACGTGTATGGTAACATATTTGAAAAATCTAAATTAAATGGAGGACTCTCTGACATCACACAGCCTCCCAAGTTTGAAACAAGAAGAAATACAGATAACAACCTGGGAAATTGACTTCATCATAAGAAAACTACCTACAAAAAAAAAAATGCCCTAGACCAGATGACTTTCCAGTGGAATTCTACAAAACATACAAGGAGGAGCTGATACAACCAACTGAAAGTATTCCAGGCAATCAAGAAAGATGGAACTCTCCTCAAATTGTTTTATGAAGCTAACATCACACTAGTACCCAAACTGGGAAAGACCCAACAAAGAAAGAACTACAAGCCAATATCCCTGATGAATATAGAGGCAAAAATTCTCAACAATATTCTAGCAAATTGAATCCAACAATAAATCTCAAAAAGTATCCACCAAGTAGGCCTCATCCCTGGGATGCAGGGCTGTTTTAACATCTGCAAGGCCATAAATATAATTAAATACATCAGCAGATGTAAAAACAAGAACCACATGATTATATCATTAAATACAGAAAAAAACTTTCAACAAAATCCAGCATCCATTCTTGATTAAAAAAAAAAAACTTTGAACACCTAGGTATAGATGAAATATACCTCAAAATTGTAGAAGCCATCTACAATAAACCCACAGCCAGCATATTACTAATGAACCGAAATTGGAAGCATTTTCCCCTGAAAACAAGAACAAGTGGCTGCCCACTCTCACCTCTCCTGTACAACATAGTGTACAACATAGGCCTACTTGGTGGATAATTTTTGAGATTTGTTGTTGGATCCCATTTGCTAGAATATTGTTGAGAATTTTTGCATCTATATTCATCAGGGATATTGGCTTGTAGTTCTCTTTCTTTGTTGGGTCTTTTCCCAGTATGGGTACTAGTGTGATGTTAGCTTCATAAAACGACTTGCGGAAGTCCTAGCTAGAACAATCAGACAAGAGAAGAATATCAGGGGTATTCAAACAGGAAAAGAGGAAGTTAAGTTATCCCTCTTTGTGGATAGTATCATCCTATACCTGGAAAGCCTAAAGGAATCTGTCAAACACCTCCTTGCATTGATAAAGGACTTTGGCAAAGTCTCAGGGTATAAAATCAATGTACAAAAGACAGTCACATTTTTTATACACCAACAACATACAGGCAGAGAACCAAATAAAAGCACAATCCCATTCACAATAGCCACACACAAAAAAAATGCCTTGGCATCTTTCTAACCAAAAAAGTAAAAGACATTTACAATGAAAACTGCAAAACCAGCCGGGCTCGGTGACCGCGCCTTTGGGAGGCTGAGGTGAGTGGATTGCCTGAGCCTGCAGGTTCGAGACCCGCCTGGGCAGCGAGACCTCACCTCTACAGTAAATCAAAAAATTAGCCGGGCGTGGTAGTGCGCGCCTGTAATTCCGGCTACTCGGAAGGCTGAGGAGGAAGGATCGCGGAGCCCAGCAGGTTGAGGTTGTGGTGGCTGGGAGTGGCCACTGCACTCCAGTCTGGGTGACCGAGTGAGACTCCAACTCAAAAAAAAAAAATAAACAAAACTGCAAAACAATGCTCAAAGAAATCCAAGAAGATGCAAATAAATGGAAAAATATTCTATGTTCATGGATTGGAAGAATCAACATTGTAAATATGTTCATCCTACCCAAGGCACTCTACAGATTCAACACATTACACATTAAATGACCATCATCATTCTTCTCAGACCCTGAAAAAACAATACAGACATTCATATGGGGAAAAAATGACCACAGATAGCCAAAACAATTCTCAGTAAAAGAAACAAAGCACGAGGTATCACACTCTCAGATTTTAAACTTTATTATAAGGCTACAATAATCAAAACAGCCTGGTATTGGTACAAGAACAGGCATATAGACCAATGAAACAGAATAGAGATTCCAGAAGCAAAACCTCAATTTCTCAACCAACTCATCTTCAACCAAGCTTCCAACAACAACCACTGGGGAGAGAAGAACCTATTCAGTAAATGGTGTAGAAAAACTGGCTGACCACGTGCAGAAGAATAAACCTGGACCCCTACCTATCACCATGCATGATAATCAACTCCAAATGAATCAAAGAACTAAATGTAAAACCTCAAACTATAAGAATCTCAGAAAACACAGGAGACACCCTTATGAAAATTGGAACAGGCAACCAATTCTCGATCAAAACCCCAGATGGCCAGGTGCCATGGCTCATGCCTGTAATCCCATCACTTGGGGAGGTGAAGGTGAGAGGATTGCCTGAGCCCACGGGTTAGAGACCAGCTTAGGCAACATGGTGAGACCTCGTCTTTACGATAAATGAAAAAAATTAGCTGGGTGTGGTGGAGTATGCCTGTAGTTCCAGCTACTTGGAAGGCTGAGGCAGAAGGATAGCTGAGTCCAGCAGGCTGAGGTTGCAGTGTCCATGAGGGTGCCATTGCACTCCAGCTTGGGTGACAGAGTGAGACTCTGACTGAAAAAATACCCCCAAAACCAGATGCCCATGCCATAAGAGATAAGATAGACAAATGGGACCTCATTGAGCTGAAAGGCTTCTGCAAAGCAAAAGAAACCATCAAGAGAGTGGTGAGGCAGCTCACAGAATGGGAAAAAATATTTGCCAACTGTATGTTTGATAAAGTCCTAACATCCAAGATCTACAAGGAACGCAAACATGCCAAAAGGAAAAAAACAAATAGCCCCATTAGAAAATGGGCAAAAGACATGAATAGACACTTCTCAGAAGAAGATACACAAGCTGCCAAAAGACACATGAAAAAATGCTCAGCCTCACAAATCATCAGAGAAATGCAAATCAAAACCACATTGAGATACTACCTAACTCTAGTCAGGATGGCCATTATCAATAACTCAAAAATCAACAGATGCTATAGAGGATGCAGAGAAAAGGAAATGCTTCCACATTGTTGAAGCATACGACCCAGCAATTCCCCTTTTGGGAATATATCCAGAGGAACTCAAATCATTCTACAAAAAAGATATGTGTGCACGCATGTTTATTGCAACACTATTCACAATAGTAAAAAACATGGAAGCAACCATGCTGCCCATCGAAACTGGACTGGATAAAAAATGTGGTACCCATATATGATAGAATATTACACAGCCATAAAGAAGGACAAAATTATGGACTTCGCAGCAACTTGGACAGATGTGGAGTCCATCATACTCAGTGATCTATCACAGAAACAAAGAACTGGGAACACGTGTTCTCATTTATAAGTGGACCCTGAGCACCTATCATGATACTACGAAAAAGGAATTGGCAGTGGCGGGACACTGCCGAAGGGGGCATATAACATCGGTAAGGATGCCCAATCCTAATCCAGATGAAGTGAGATCCAATGGGAGGTCCTGATTTGTACTCCACAACTTTAAAATTTAATTTAAAAAGGGAGGTGCTCGGTAGCAGCCACTCAGTCTTGCTGTTTCTCATGTCCTCCTTGGCCACCAGCCTTGGGGTTAGTCTCCCTTCTACTCCCTTTTTACCCCATGAATATTCTGCATATTGGTAATCTCCTGCTAATCCCCTGGCTTTGTGCCTGAGAACAACTCCTCATCCCCTACCACTGACTGCACCAGGCTCCAGAACAACTGCTCCCAAGTGGTGCCCATTCCGGTTCATCCTAGCCTCCTAGAGCCCTTTCAGTTGCCTTAGAAGCTAAAACTCCACGTTAGGATTCTTCCATCTTACCAGATCTATGTGCTCCATGTTTCCTGAAAGAGTTGGGTCCTCATCACTGATGTGGGTCATCCTCAGGACTGCTAGTCCAGGAGTGGCTCTCTCACCCATTGCTGCCCACACCAGAATCACATGGTCCCAGAATACAGAGGGACTGAGGGCAGTAAGGGTCTGTCATCTAAAACCAGGGCTCAAGTCTGCCACAACGTTCCTGAAAAACTCCCATCCAAGTTCCATTTCCTCAATGCCAGGGCCACGTCGGCATCCCTGGCCAGCTCTAGTCTCTAGGGAGATGGCTACTGCCCTTGCATCTCCTGGACCAACTCGTTGCAGAGCTCAGAGTTCAGTAGGAGTCTGTCCAGCAAGGCAAGAACAGCCTCTTCCATTTTACTGACTGATGGAGCCCGGCTTACCTGAGAGAGGATCCCATGTAAACATACATACAGGTTGAACTGTGTTGGCGTGGCCCTTGCTGAGTGGTTCCACAACCTCCAGACTGAGAAAAGAGGAGAATAATGCTTTTCGGAGCACATTTAGGGATGTCTCATTGTTATAGCTCTATTGAGAATGCTTTCATTATTCCTGTCGTGTCCTAGAAAAGCAACACCCTGGGTAGTATCTTCCTTTACACAGAGATCTGGCAGGGAAGCACACATCAGGCCAGCCCTGCATTCTCCAACCAGGCACCTGCGAAGCCCTTCCCATCTATGGTCTTTAGCTAGACCCAGGGGCCTAGATTTATAGCTCGTTTATTTTTCCCCCTCACCAACTGTATATCCTTGGGCAAGTGATGTCACATCTCGAGGCATCAGTATTGCTTTCTCTAAAGTGATTTTAATAACATCTCCCTCATGGGGTTATTGTGAGCCTTTTATTTCTAATAAATTCTTAAACCATACTTTGGACTTGCTCTAAAATTCTTTTCTGTGGTGAAATCAAAGAACCCACAGAGCACACACCACACCACACCTGGTATCAGAATCATTGAGAAACATAGGTCAAAAAGCTTACTGGTTTCATTTGACTGAACTTGGTTCATGTCCCTAAGTCTTCCTGTTAATTCTCCATGGACTCAAAATAGAAATTCATATGCCCGAGGGACCACGCCATACTTATCATCATATCAGCAGCACCTGGGATGGGACTGAGCACTTGGCAGGCCCTCGATGCATATTTGTAGAATAAACTGGAATTGAACTAATCGGGGTCAGGGTAAGAATCCATGGCAACTCGACTTTCCAGTGGTAGTAATGTGACCAGCTAAGACATCTAGGGCCTAAGGCAGGGAATGCACATGGCAAAAACCTGAATCATGACAAAACTACAATCTGTCAAAATATTGGACATTGCTTTCAAGTGCAGAGTTTAAATCCATCAAAAGTATATTTAAATACATTGAAGCTGAACACTCTGACAAGGTTGAACACCCTAGACTAGACTGAAGGGCATGCATAATTTCCTACATTCCAACATAATACCTTTACCTGCCTTCTCACTGGCCTCCTTCCTCAAGAAACCTACCTCTCCAAGATACAGTGGCCTTTCTTTCTTTTTTTTTTTTGAGTAGTCTCACTCTTTGTTGCCCAGGCTGGAGTGCAGTGGTACGCTCACGGCCACCACAGCCTCCACCTGGTGGACTTAGGCGATCCTTCTGCCTCAACCCTCCAAGTAGCTGGAACAACAGACGCATACCACCACGCCCGGCTAGATTTTATGATTTATTGTAGAGATGAGGTCTCACCAAGTTGCCCAGGCTGGTTTCGAACTCCAGGGCTCAGGCAATCCTCTCTCCTCAGCCTCCTGAAATGGTGGGATTACAGACTGAGCCACCACGTCCAGCCTACAGAGACCTTTCTACTGCAAATCCACTCACTTTACTCTCCTGCTTAGACATGCCCCATTCTGTTAACATGATCTAGGACTTATTGCCTCATTGAAGCCCTGCCTATCTCTTCCATCTCACCTCCTATCTCTGCCTTCTACTCCAGATATCCCACACTTAATCATACCCTATTGCAGCCATTTACTTAAACGCCCATCATCCCCACTCAACTAAAAACTCCATGACGGCAAGAATTAGTATGTCTTGCTTGTATTCCCAGAGACTCTTATAATTCTTAGCACAGGTAAAAAGAAAGCTTAAGGAGTATCTGTTGAGCAAATGGCCCAGCCCACACTAGAAACAAATTGCCACCGCTTGACGAAGTACAGCAGTGACATAACTCCTGCTTCACAGTTAAATAAAATCATAAATACTCTTTTCTATGTGGTAGATAAAGAGTTCCCACTTTGGGTTACTGTAGTTATTGGCCTTTTGAATACCCAAAGTAATTGGAGTCAAAGAGTCTTATTGTATTGGAAGAGAATCTGAGGAGGCTGCCTGAATGCTCCAGGAGATTATCTCATACGCCATGTGTCTAGATTGGAGATGTCCTGAAAGTCGACACCATTCATACGGATCATTAGCCCTTAACAGCTCCCAATTCAGAGAAAGGCCACCACTAGCTATCCTCTCCAAAAAAAACCCAGTGATGTGTGAGTTTGTTCTGACCCAGCAGAGAAAGACTGGGTACAGACAGATGCTTCTCCCTTTCCAACTGCTGGGTCTGCTTGCTTTTCAGTCCAAAAGTGTGTGTTCCTCTCTGACCACAGAGAATTCTAATTTCTGAAAATCACCATGGAGAAATCAAGATTGACGCAGGTAGGAGTGTTGGACCCTGCCTTTGTGGAAGTTGAAGGAAGTTGACAGGAGTGTGTTGAACCAATAATTCATTTTTGTTAGTACTCACTTTAAAAAATAAGCAAATGTTTCTATGGTGTTTGAAAGTCGCCAATTCGTGGTCAATCTTTCTATCACCTTTTTTGGGGTTCTGTTTTTCTCTATATGTTTTATCACTGTTTAACATACTATGGCATTTTCTTATGTGTTATGTCTATCACCTGCCTCCCCCAACCAGCCTGTACATTCCATGAATGCAGAGGTTATTTTCACTCTTTTGCTCACCGATGTATTTCAAGTATCTAGAGTAGTGTCTGGCACATAGTTGATGCTGGAAAAAATATTTTCCGAATGGATGAATCAGTTCATGTGGTCATCACAACCTCATAAGGCAGTGTAGTCTTCAACCTTTTCGGCATCAGGGACTGGTTTCATAGAGGACAATTTTTCCAAGGATGGGAGGTAGGTGGTGGCATCATCAGGCATTAGATTTTCATAAGGAGTGCACAACGAGATCCCTCACATGTGCAGTTCACAATAGGATTCATGCTCCTTTGACAGTATAATGTCACCACTGATCTGACAGAAGGTGGAACTCCGCTCACCCGCAGCTCACCTCGCTGTGTGGCCAGGTTCCTAATAGCCACAGACAGTATCATCCACATCCTAGGATGCGGGGACCCCTGTCCTAAACCAGGTATTTTTTGGTCTTCATTGTGTAAAAGACAAAATGAAGGCTTAAAGAAGTTAAATGATTTCTTGAGATTATGCCTCAAACTCAGATGTGGCTTACCCTAAATCAACCAAGATTTTTAAGTCAAATCACAATAATGTGAGTGCAGGACATATCTAGGAGCCATCTCAGGTAAGGTCAAGGAAGTGACAGGATACTTGACTTGTGTGCAATTAGACATGGACGAGAATGAATTGTGTGTGAGGTATTGGAAGAGGTGAGAGAAAAATGGGTCCACAGGCCATAGAATCAAGGGAAGGCTTCAGAAGGGAGGTGACCCAGGAACCAACTGGTCCTTCAAGGTTGGGTAGGCATCAGTATCACATGGAATCAATATGAACTTCTGTGAGTCTGAAAAGTTTCTAGCCACAAGGTTCACCTCTCGACCCTATGGCCTGCCATGGATTCATTCTACAAACATGTACTGAGCACCCACCATGTCCCAGGGTGCTGTCTCAGTGCTTGATGTTCAAGGATGAAGCATCATGGGACCCATGGGGGAACACAAGCCTGTAAGTCAACAGTTAAGAAAGAATGTGAGAAGCTCAAGGAGCATGTACATGCATGGGACATCTTGGACCACAGGCCCAATGTGGCCATGGATCATTAATCTCTTAGTTTGATTTGATTTGATTTAGTATTCTTTAATTTGTTAGTGTATTAATATTTCTGGCACATAATAGATGAGCAAATATTCTGCAGAATAAAAATAGCGAGTGAAGAAATGAATGCATGACCGGATATGAGCTTCTTCAGACGCAGGGACAGAGGTGCAGCACCACCGTGCCAGTTGGCTTTGATCCTCACAAGTCAGCTAGAGGTGGAATGACTCTCCCAACAGATGAAGAACTAAAGCTCAGAGGGCTTCAGGACTCGTCTAGTAAGAAATGGAGTCAGGATGTTAGCCCAAGTCTGTGTGACCTTCACCTCCGTAGGCTACCCTCAGTGCACTTAACCTTCATAGCACCTTTGGAAAACACATTTGCTGTCTCTGCTATTTATTGATGAAGGAAGTTTCATTTGAAGTTTCACTTGCCCCAAATCAAACTGGATCCAAACCCAGATGGAGAAGTAAACAAGAGCCCAAAGAAATAGAACGAAAGTAAGTGCAGATCATTTTAACAAGAACCTCAACACAGTAGGCTACTTGCTTTTTATTCACACCCCAGCCTTGTCCTCAACACTGAAAATTGTAGTCGTCTGTTTCACCTCTGCCAGCTTTCACACTCCTGTCCCAGCTATGCCAAAGTCAGTCCCTGAAAGAGGGGCAGAACCCAAATATATTAAATGACTTTTTAAAACAAGTTGTAATTACTATGTATTTATTCCACAAAATTTCCTTTCCTTCATTCCAGCAAAAGCATCAATTATGTCCTATATTCAAGATTTTCATATAATATGCACTCTGTTCACATCATGCCAGATAAGACAACATTTCTGGAGTCAATGTAGTTTCTTAGATAGTTTTTAATTAGTTTTAACTTGGAGAAACTTCATTCAACTGAGGCAGTAACAAGTGGACTTAGCAATAAAATTTGAAATACTTTCGTTTGGAAATGAACCCTGATTTTCACATTACCACATCTGAACACTGTAAGGGGATTACATACAATAACTTGTTATCACAAAAGCCATTTTTAAATATCTTAATTTGCTCATATAAATCATCACCAGTAGTTATTTTTCAATATTTCTTCAGTAGTATCTAGATCCATGCAGAATATCTTAAATTCTTTCAAATTTTAAGACTTGCATACAATGAGAAAAACTGAAAACAGCAGTGTGTTGTTTAACTTTGTTTATATCTCCCTTAAGATGATATTATACCTTGACTTATAACGAAAAGATACGTAGTTTCTATAGACACTAGTCTGGGGATTATTTGTAAAGGAATCTCCTTCAAGCCAGGAAAATACTTTTGTTTCTTATTTCAATATCTTTATATTTTATGGGAATGTTGTTTTTGTTGCATATTTCATATTCAGTTTTGATTCTGTTTCCCGAAACTTTTAAAAAGTAATGTTTAATCCCTTAGAAGTAAAATAGCCCAACTTATTATTAATAGTATTATTATTATCATCATTATTATTGTTGTTGTTATTTTTGGTTGTGTCAGGACAAGCAGGCAGCCACAGGAAAAGCCCCAGAGGTGGTTAGTTCCCCTGGGCTCCAACCCTCAGAAGGCTAGCCTGGGAGGGACTTTCCTGGAAGTCACAGATCCTCACCCACTTGCATCAGCCCAGGAATGACTCCCATCTTTGGCCTGCCAGCCTTCAAGCCAGGCTTTCTAGAGAGTGGCCAAGCCTTTTGCGTCCATCTGTTTGCTTCCCTTAGGGTAGGGTGGTGTCAGGAACTGGCACTGGAGTGTGGGTCAGCCCCCACTCAGGTTTCGGTTCTGATGTCCACTCTTGGCCCATCTCTGTGCCTCAGTTTTCTAATATATATAGTATGGGAAAAGTAGTTCCTCTCCTACCTACCTTCAGGCAAACATGGGATACTGAAGTTGCCTGTGCTTTGAAAAGTCACGTGCCTATTTCTAACATTTAATTTATTAATTTATTTCACACGTAGAAATTTAATATTATGACTATGTGTTCGTTTAGAAATATTTCTAATTTACTATGTTCATTTGGTGAAACAATTTTATTCTTTGATATCACTATTTCTGATGTCCCTAAAACATTCTTTGACTCCTCCAATTCTGTTTCCCAGGGCATGGTATCTTCAACCACATCTAGGTTGCTCAGGAGAGAAAGATACATCTTCTGAAGCCATTCAAAATACTGTTATTGGCAACTTTTATCTTAGGCTACCCAAACCCATTTGTCTTTGAGGACCCTTACAATATAACCACTGACTTTACTGAGGTTTTTCTTCCATAGATCTTTGAAGCGATTGTTTGTGACAGTTTAGCTTGCATCTGTGAGAACAGTGCCCCAGGAAAAATGATTAAATCCATTAAACAGTTGTGTGTGTGTGTGTGTGTCTGTGTGTGTGTGTGTGTGTGTGTGTGTGTGTGTGCGGCCAATTCCATTGAGCGACTGCCACTGACTATGGCTATATCACAAGCAAATGTGTCTCTCCCAAACAGTCACTTGTCTCAAAATAAACCATTGAAACAGTGCCCTACAATAAAAAATGTTGTGAGTACTCAATTATAAGGTGATTCCTCTTACCAAAAATATGTTTTGGATAAACTGTTTTCTACTCAAGCCTATATGGTATAAGATTAGGACTCCTACCTCCGTCCACAGTGCTCACAAGTCCTTAGATACACTAGAGTATCTTTCTGTCACTTGAACCAAGCTGTCTCGATCCTTGCAGCTCTTGGGCTGCTTCCAAACGCAAGAGAAAACAGACAGGATTCAAGGTCTCCACCCAATTCCATGCTCTCCATTCCACCTTCTTCTAAGGTACTGAGAATCTGCATTGGGCCTTCAACCACTTTCCTGAGGAAAAGTCCTGCCTGATTTCTCTGCAGTCTATGATGTCCAACAGATGTGCTCAGAACCCAGGGGCATGTGGCCAGTCTCCTTATCCTGAAAGAATTCCTGCAATGTGTGTGGGCGGGACTGCTTGGTGATAGACCAGGAACATCTCTGAGAGTGATGGAGAATGGCAGGTAGCTGGTAGGGCAGCCATGGCTTGGGTGATCTGAATGGTCTCTGTGGAGTTCTTTATTTTTTCTTTTTTTTTGAGTTGGAGTCTCACTCTGTCGCCCAGACTGGAGTGCAGTGGCCGCTCCCGGCCACTGCAGTCTCAACCTGCTGGGCTCTGGCGATCCTTCCGCCTCAGCCTTCCAAGTAGCCGGAATTACAGGCATGTGCTACCACGCCCGGTTGATTTTTTGATTTATTGTATAGATGAGGTCTCACTGCCCAGGCGGGTCTCGAACCCGCGGGTTCACGCAATCCACTCACTTCAGCCTCCCAAAGGCGCGGGATTACAGGCTGAGCCACCAAGCCTGGCTCGTGGAGTTTTGGAGAGGAACGAACATGGGAAAGAGATGGGGAGACTGGGCTCAGATCAGTGAAAGGAATATGGTCACAATGTGACTTTCTAAAGGCAACTGCCCTGTCTTATTTCCTGTCACTGGGAGGGTTCATAAAAAGTCTAGGCTATAATTTGGGGGGATCTTGAAATAAGAAACTCAAGCAAAGCACTGCATGTGGAGTTCTATGAAATAACCTGAGATCCATTCCAGCCAGATGTAAGATGCCGTTTAAGTTTCCAGTCTGGCTAAGCATATAAGACGGGACTCCCCCACACCGAAAAAAGGAGTTTACTTATAAAAAATTGTGTATTTATTCTTACATGTTTAAACTTCAGTCATCTTCAAGTACTCTCTGTTTGATGCAACACACCTATCTAGATGCTTTTCCCACCACTCAAAACAGTTTCTTCTTTTTTTTAATTGGAGTTTCACTCAGTTGCCCAGACTGGAGTGCAGTGGCACGCTCCCAGCCTTGACCTGCTGGGCTCCCGTGATCCTTCTGCCTCAGTCTTCCAAGTAGCCGGAACTACAGGTGTGAGCTACCATGCCCAGCTAACTTTTGGTTTATTGTAGAGATGAGGTCTCGTCAAGTTGTCCGGGTGGGTCTCAAACCCGTGGACTTGGGCAATCCACTCCCCCGGCCTCCCAAAGTGCTGGGATTACAGGATGAGCCACCAAGCCCGGCCCAAAACAGTTTTTGAACTTGTCAGTTTTGATGCCTTTTAGTACTTCTGCTGGTTTTTTGTTTCACCTCCTTCATATCAGTCAAAGTTTCCCTTTGAGGACTTTTTCGTCAGGAAAAACAAACAAAAAAGGTGCTTGGGGCCAAGATGAGGTGAATAGGGAGAGTGGGGTTGGGGGTCATGCTGCTTTTGGTCAAAAGCTGCTGAACACTGAGCGCGCTACGGGCAGGTTGTTCGCGTAAATCACGTGTCGTGAAATGGGCAAACGTGTTGAAAAGAATCTCCAAAAAAAATTCACTGAAGCCAAACGCAGCCTCTCACAACAACACTAGCTGGTACAAAGATGTTGATGGGTTCCTAGAACACTTACCTAGCGAGGTTCTACAAGGGGCTTGCCATCCAAAAAATAATCCCAGTTTTTTTGGTGCTCCCCTCCTCCATATTGGCTACCTAGGGGCAGCCTTCAGTACTGGTGTGATGGAGGCAAAATCTGGCTTCCCTTTGTGTATGTGTGTATGTTTTAAGACAGGATCTCATTGTATTTTCCAAGCTGGAATTCAGGGGCATGATCTTAGCTCACTACAGCCTCAAACTCTTGGGACCAAGAGATCCTGTCACCTCAGCCTCCAGAGTAGTTCGGACCACAGGAATGCGCACCACACCTGGCTAATTTTTTTTTTTTTTTTTTTATTGCCCAGGCTGGCCAAGAACTCCTGGGCTCAAGTGATCCTCTTGCCTCAGCCTCCCAAAGGACTGAGAGTACACCCAGTCATCACGCCCAGCAAATGGGTTGTTAAGAGACCCTGTAACCCTGGATGACCTAAATACCTGCCCCACTCATGCCAGCTTCCCACTCTCTCCCTGTACTTCATACCAAGCATGACACTGCACCTATTTTTCAATATTCCTAACTTATTTGGGCAAAGTCAGATTTACCCATCCTGACTAATATTACTGCGGGACTGAGTGGCAAAGAGTGGTCAGGAGAAACAAGACCCAGAAGATTCAGTGCACCTCAAGCATTTCTGAAGCCTACTGCACAATTACAAATCTAAGTTTCTGTTCCCATTTTAAAGATGGAAAACTAAGGCTCGGGGAGAAAGTCAATAGTTGAAGTCTCCCAGCAATTTAGCAGTGGGGCTAGAACTCAACCTTGGGTCCCTTGGACTCCCTAGTGGGACCTCTTCTTACTGAGAAAGAAGATGCCCCCATCAAGGCCAAGGATGTCCACGCCCTGACCACCCAGAACCTGCGAATATATGAGGTCACACAGCAAAGGAGAATCCAGGTTGCAGATAGAATTAAGTAGGCTAATAAACTGACCTCAAAATAAAGAGATCATCCTGGACTACCAGGCAGGCCCAGTGTAACCACAAGGGTGCTTAATAGTGGAAGAGGGAGCAGAAAGGGAGTCAGCATTCAGAGAGATTTGGTATCATGCTGTTGGCTTTAAAAATGGAGGCGTGACTCAGGCACAGAGGAACGCTGGCGCCTCTAGAAGCTGGAAAATGCAAGGGAACAGAGGATTCCTTCGAGTCTCCAGAAGGGACAGCCCTACCTGAACCTTGTTTTAGCTCAGTGAGACCCATTTTGGACGTCTGGTCTCCAGACCTGTAAGATAATAAATCTGTGTTGTTTTCACCCCCCAAAGTTTATGGTGATTTGTTAAACAGCTCTAGGAAGTTGCAAGTTGTTCCTTGGTATCCATGGGGCATTGGTTCCAAGACCTCCCTCTGATACCAGAATCTGAGGATGCTCAAGTCCCTGATGCAAAATGGCGTAGCATTTGCATATAACCTACATGCATCTTCTCGTAAACTTTACATCATCTCTAGATTACTTATAATACCTAGTGCAATTCAAATGCAATGTAAATAATCATCACACCCAATTTCTAAATTTCTAGTATTTTTTTATTGTTGTACTGTACACTTTTGTTTTTGTTGTTGTTTTTGAACATTTGTGATCCTTGGTGGGTTGAATGCGAGTATATGGAACCCATGGAGAGGGAGGGCAGCCTTAATATTCGTGGCTCTCCCTCTTATTCATTCAAGTATCTCTCAGTCACCTTGAGAGAACTTGCCTGCAGTACAAGGGAAATACCACCTCACGCCTCCTACTCCCTCACCCCCTCCCTGTTATCCTTCTTCACAGCACTTATCACCACCTGAGATATTATGCCTCCACTCATGTCTTGGCCTGTGTCTGTCCTCCCGCACTAGAACACAGTCTTGAGAAGTGGGCTTTGAGTCCTCCCTCCCCTCAGTGTCCTCATGCCCGAAGCCTGACCCAGCCCAGCCCAGAGTGATGCACCAGAAACAGCGAATGGACAAATGTGTCCCCCCCGACTGCCGCCCCATGGTGAAGCACAGTTCTCCACTTCAGTCATAGGAAACTGAGGCTCAGAGAGGCTACATGACCTTTTCTCCACACCAAGAAGGCAGTGAAGTGTGTGAAGAGAATGCATCAGCTTTGGACATCCTTGGGCTGGGTTCGAGCCCCACCTCTGTCCCCTTACCAACTACACACACTTTGGCATTCTCTAACCCTTTGGTGTCATCTTCCTCCTGCAACACAGACAGGGCACTCCCCACCCCAAGATTTTAAGGTGGGCTGAAGCCTGTAAACCATATGGTCCAGTCCCATCAAGTCCTAAATCAAAGGTGACAATGTATTTATCAGGGACTACCGTGAGTGGTGTTCTACTACAAGGGATACTGCACTTCCGCCCAGAGATCACAATTCTGTTCCTCACCTGTTAAGGTTTATAACCTGCCAGACACCCTCCCCACCGGACTTTACCTCTGCATCCTCACCACGACCACTGAGGAGCAGATCTGATGAGTTTCATTTTACAGACCAGACAACCGGGACCCCAAAGAGAAAGTGACTTGCCAAAAGTCACAACTGCCCAGCGTGCCACAGCCAAGACTGACACCAAAGGTGTGGTCTGGAACCCTTTTTCCTGTCCCGGACACCTGAAGACCTCAAAAGTAAACCAGATTCTTTCTCCTCTTGTGGTTGCAATGGCTGCAAAGCCCACCCCGAGCTGTCCCAAGAGACTAAATCCCCTTATGCACCAGTCACATTTCCTCTGGAGAATTTAGCATGAGTTACTTGTACATTTATTTCTGTGATTTCTTGATGAATGGCTGGCTCCCCCCACCAGGCTATAAACTCCATGGAATAATACAACCATTTGGTTTGGGTTCACCGTTGGCTTCCTTGGAGCCTAGCACCAAGTCTGGCATCCACACAGTACATTTACAGAATGCATCGGCGGCTGCACAGACAGACTGTAATGAATGACCAACACCAAACTTCTCAAACACTGGCTTCCACCAAGACAGACCAGCATCTCCTCAGTTCCCTGCAGCAAGCTACCCGCTGTCTCCCAACCTGGGGGAGTCCCTTGGGCCCCTACCTGAGCCTGCTTGGTCTTAGACTGACCTGTGAAGTCAAATCATTCTCCCTCCACCAAAAAAATATTCAGGGCAGAAAAACCACTCCCACGGTGCTTTCAACATTTTCCTGCTGCTTATTTTATTCCTAACCAGGCAACCTGAAGCTTTAGCAGGATATTTTTCTTTTCTCTCCTCCAGATTTAGAGAAAAAAAATGTTTGAGATATTTTTAACTGAGAACACCCTCTCCAGAATCCCTGCTCAGGCATCCTATCTCTAACCCAGAGGCAGGTTCCAGAGGCTGAAGCAACCCAGACCATAAATCCTCATCTGGGGCTGGTAATCCACAGGGAGAGAAATGATAAATGGTCTATTTTAGCCCTATTTCCAAGGACATTAGCATTACAAATGGGAGCTATCAGAAAGGGCTGCTTGAGCATGTAACCTTTGGAAATAAGGGTGGGAGGGTGGTTGGGGGTGATGCCTGGCATTTGACTAGCCTGTTTCACTGTCAGGTTAGCTTTGTAGAAATCTGCCCCCACAATGGGGATCCCACCCTCCTCCTCAGCACCACCAATTAGAGCTGGGGGCCCCTGGAGTATTCACTCAGGCTTTGTTCACCGCTAAAGGCACCATCAAACCACGTAAGCAATCACTTCCAGGGAGAGTACGGAAAATTGCTTCTTTAATTGGGTAGATTCTAGGGCTATGAATAAATTTAATTGAAAAACAGCATTAATGAGAATCAAAAGGATTTGGAAAGGGACCTGGATGGAGATGCCCACATGTCAGAAATGAGTGACAGCCCAAGTTCTCAAAAGGTGTGTAGGAAGGGGCTTTGTCAAAAATCCATTCCTCTACCAATACCTACCCTGCCCCCGCATCACTATAACCACCCCTTCCCCAGCACAGATATCCAAGCCTGATTGGGATGCTTATTCTGAAAACCATCCCCTCATCTCCAAGTCAATGGGATCCACAGGGGAAGATGGGTTTTGTTGCATTTTGCTCTGTTTTCTTAATTTTGCAACAAATAGTAAGAGATAAGGCAAACAATGTGGACTTATCTGGAGTGGGCTCCAGGACTCCTGGGTTCAGGTCCTGTTCCTGTCCCTGCTGTGACCCTGATGAAGTCACCTGCCCCTTTGGGACTCTATTCCCCTATTTGTTTTCTTTCTTTATTTAACAACTCCTTTGATAGCTGAGTGCCAGGCACTGTTCTCAGCACCTTATAAACACCAACTAATTTAATCCTCATACCAAGCCCATTAGACAAGCATGGCTCTGTATCTCCTCTTCTAGAATGGAAACTCAAGAGGTACAGTGAGGTTCAGAGGCACACCCAAATGGACACAGCTGGTAAGTTTTGGAGCAGGAGTTCGAACCCAGCAGTCTGGTTCCAAAGTCCTGGCAATAGAAGGAGAGGATGATTACTCTCTACCTCCCAGGAGTGTGATCATTGAGAGGGCTAAGCCCGCATTCTCCACATGGCTACGCCCATGTCCCCTTGGTTGGTCATCTTACCTGTCTCTCACGTGCTCTCTCTTCCCTTCCCACCCACCCATCCGAAGATTCAGCACCAAGTTCTGTTTCCACACGTCAAGCGAGAACACTTGATGTTCTGAGTGTGTGCCCTCCTGCTACAAACAAGGTCATGGGGAGGATCTCCACACCCCAAACAGCAGAATCATTAATATGTGAGGCACAGACCCTCAACAAAAAGGTAGTGTGCTGAGGAGTGTAAGAACCTAGCCCTGCAAATCCTGGGTTTGAACTCAGGCAAGTCCCCTAACTGTTCTGTGCCTCTGTTTCCTTCCTGTCTGAATAAAGAAACAAAATAATAAAAGCTACTTCATAGAGTTGGGCAGACTGGATGTGTCAAAATAAGTACGGTTCCACCGAACACTCCGGGGAGAGTGGCATGACATCAGCATGAGGCGTAACATAGCAAGTTGGCACTAGCAGGTCGTTCTTTAGGATGGAAGACCGCAGAGGATGTGGGGGGACAGCGGCAATGGACTTGAACTGAATCAGATGCGGAACCCTGTCACGTCACTTGGCATCTCCAAGTCTGTTCCTTCTATTTAAGATAAAGAACAAGGCTTGCCCATCTCGCCTGGTCAGGAGGATTCAATAAATCAGAGTGCTTTGGAAATGACACAGTGATCTGGAAACACTGAGCTTTATTCTTAGAATGAAACTAGATGGTGAGAAAGTATAAGGGGCCTTGGACTTCAGAGTAATACTATAAAGAGCTACCATCTCACACTAGTCGGAATGGCTATCATTAAAAGTCAAAAAACAACAGATGTTGGTGAGGATATGGAGAAAAAGAAATGCTAACAACCTGTTGGTGAAAATGTTAATTAAAAATACAATCTCTATGGAAAACAGTATGGTGATTTTTCAAAAAACTAAAAATAGAACTACCATTCCAACCAACAATCCCACTATTGAGTAGACATATAATACAAAGGAAAATCAATCATGATGTCAGAAAGAAAACAAAAACAAAATAGTAATATGTGCTTCAGGCTGCTTTCAGGTAACATGTTCTCCACCCAATCTGTATCAAACTGTGATTCTCACAACTCTGTGCCCATTTTATAGACAGGAATACTAGGGCTCAGAAAAGCAAAAGAACCAACAGTGCCATGGGAAGTGGTGGACTGAGATTCGGAGTTCCAAGTTCCAAGTGTTCTTAACTGTGGCATTATACTGGCACATTCCTGTCACTGTCACTTCAAAGCAAAAAGCTGGCCTGGCAGGAAGAGGGTCAGGCCCAGGGCCAGGAGGATGCAAGACAGCTATGAGCAATGGTGTGGGACAGGAAAGTGCATGGCAGGGCAGCTCCCATGACCCACTGCAGCCCAACTGCACAGCGTACCTGTTTCCTTCCTCCAGACTCTGACTCCAGACTCCTTGACTCCAGATTCGTGGGCAGAGACATCCTCTTCCATTTCTTTATCCCACGTACCTATTCCCATTCCCAGAATAAATATTTTTAAGTGAAAACGACTGATTGAATGAATGAGATTACTCAACTAAGGCAGCATGATCTAGTGGAGAAGACATTTTTGAAAAGGATCCAATAAGCCGTAAGGCCATGAAGACATCTTCCCTAGTTCTCCAAATCAAATTAAATGTTCCCTCCTCTGGGACTCCTTAGCCTCACCACTACCATGATGAGCCGAAAAACAGTAACATCATTATAGGAAATATCACTTATTGAGCTCTTGCCATGTGCCAGGCATTTCCCACACAGAATTCCATTCAGACCTCTCAACCATCCCATTTTACAGTTAAGAAAATCAAGGCTCATCGAGGTGACAGAACCGACCCAGGGTCAAACAGCGAGTAAAAGCTTCATTTCATCCCAAGATTCTGTTGCTGAGGCCAGAACTCAACTCTTTCTCTAGATTCCCGATCTTTGTGCCTGTTAAATATTCCATGATTTTCTTGGCAAAAAGTCCATCCTATGTCTGTATACCCTGGGTATTTTACGTAACACCGGGCACAGAGTAGTGCGCTCCGTGGACATTCACAGAGCTGAATTACATCAGATCCCTTGTGTCTATTCAAATACTGAGGTTTTTATAGGACAGGACAGGGGACCTAGAGAGAACAAACTAGGTTACCGTTTCCCTCTCCAAGTGGGAAAAATACCAGATGACCTTCTGATACACGTTTATTGCTAACAGTCCTGTCGCAGTGTCCACACACCCCTGGGCTGGGATCCACCTTCGGCTGCTGTCAAGCTAATGTTTTCATGATGGCCAACAAGACTAGTGCCTCAATTATTAACTAACTTGGGAAGTACTGTGTAAAAAGAAAAAAACTTGGCAAACCAGAGCATGTCACACCCAGCTTGACCTCTGGGCACTCTGCCTGGAAGAAATGGACAGAGCAGAGGAGGGACCAGGGCTCTGTTCCCCTTGGCCACTAGTGAACCTGTGTGTCCTTAGGCAAATGCCTCCCCTCTCTGGGCTCTGGCTCTTCATCCTTTAAGCTGAAAAGCGGAGCTAGATTGTGAAGGCTTCCTCCAGGTTCACAATTCTATAGCGCCTGTCCACGATTTAGCCAGGATAAGTCCACATGTCAGCAGAAATCCCCAGGGAACGCGTAATTACTGGCACTTAAACCAACCCATAGTTAACTCGAGGTAATTTCCAGAGGATTTATTGCAACTCTGAAAGCTATTTTGTGAGGGAAGCGATGTATATTTAATATTGACAGTACAGGAGACAAGTTCCCTTTCTATACGCCCATAAATTTTCCCTGGCGACAGGAGGACAAAACTACCAAAGGCTTGTTGCAAGCAGGCTGCCGCCCAGAGAGAAATCAGGCCGAATAGAAAGCTATAAAAGAAGATGTAGGAGGAGATGAATGCAAAGGCAGAAACATGTGAGTGGCGTGTGTGAGAACGCATGTATGTGCGTATGTATGCACACAGCCTCAGAAAGTCAAAACAGGGAGGTCAGACAGGAATGCCCAACGCATCTCATGGCAATGTGACGTGTGGCTTTTGGTTAAAGCCCACCACAAACATTTCCTGAGCCCCCTCTGGGCTCCAGGCACCCCGCTGGAAGGAACCTAGGGTGAGTCACATCGGACCAGACCCTAAGCCAGCGATGATGCCCGTGGTGCACACACTGTCTCCTGTGGGGCTTTGAGTTCATCTTAAAATCCTTCCAATGCTCACTCTTCTCATCCCCAGAATGCTTGTGCAAGAACTTTCTGTTAGGGAGTGTTCTGCAGGCTTCATAAGGCACCGAATGCCAGAAAAGATGGCTGGGTATAGCCCTCATGCAGGGCAAAATGGGTAAGTAAGGCTCCTAATAAAGGTACCACACACACAAATAAACAACGGATGCTAAAAGTTTCTGGGAGAAAGATACGGAGATGGGAGAAACGGGAGAAAGAGAAGTAACAGAGTAAAGAAACGGAGCAGACCAGCAGACAATCAGGGTGACAGGAGAGAGAGAAGAGAGGACATAAACCATAAAGGAGACAAGACGGAACAGGAAATCAATAAACGTGCCCCCAGTTGATTTATCAAGAGACACGGCAGAAGTACATGGTTTAGAGACGAGGTGAGGACCACCAGGCGCTCTAAGGAAAGAGAGAAAGGGGCTATCCCTGGGGAGAGGGCCCGTGGTTTTTCATTTTAAATCTGCCTGTATGATTTGGGGCTTGAATGATACGCATGCATTCCTTCGATAGAAGTAAAAACAATTAAAAACATGTTTAAGAGACGGAAACGGAAGTTAACTCTGAGTAACTGTGGCCTGCTGGGCACCACCCTTGTAAATACTATCTAGTATTTGCAATCCCAATTGCACCGCAGGGCAATCTGATTCCCTCTTCATTTTCCATTTAACTGCACCTATTTTGTGCACCTATTTTGCGGGTTTTTGTGAGGACTGAAAGAGTTGGCACCAAGGAAGTGGCTGCAAAAGTACCCAGTAAAATGCAGATGCTTAACCGGGCTCGGTGGCCCAGCCTGTAATCCCGTGCTTTGGGAGGCTGAGGTGAGTGGATTGCCTGAGCCTGTGGGTTCGAGACCCGACTGGGCAACTTGGCGAGACCTCATCTCTACAATAATTCAAAAAATTAGCCGGGCATGGTAGCGCTCACCTGTAGTTCCAGCCACTTGGAAGGCTGAGGCGGAAGGATCGCCGGAGCCCAGCAGGTCGAGGCTGCGGTGGCCGGGAGCGGCCACTGCACTCCAATCTGGGCGACAGAGTGAGACTTCGACTCAAAAACAAAACAAAACAAAACAAAATGCAGATGCTTAATCAATGTGCCCGGCTGTTGTCTAAGAGTTTGACAAGCACCCCTCCCTCTTCTGGGGACCTACTCTGTCCCCTGCTTTGTAGCAGCTGTCATGCTGTCTCATGACTCTCACCGCCAAGGGCACAGGATGAAAAGAGGAGTTCTAGCCGGGCTCGGTGTCTCAACCTGTAATTCCACGACTTGAGAGGCTGAGGTGAGTGGATTGCCTGAGCCCTGGTTCGAGACCCACCTGGGCAACTTGGCGAGACTTCGTCTCCACAATAAAACAAAAATTAGCCGGGCGTGGTAGTGCGCACCTGTAGTTCCAGTTACTTGGAAGGCTGAGGCGGAAGGATCGCTGCAGCCCAGCAGGTCAGGGCTGCGGTGACTGGGAGCAGCCACTGCACTCCAGTCTGGGTGACAGAGTGAGACTTCAACTCAAAAAAAAAAAGAAAAAAAACAAAAGAGGGGTTCAGCAGCGGGCCCCAAAACCACGTGAGTCAATGAGTCCTTGACTTGGGAAGACTAGCTCCTTGTTCCCTGGTAAAGCCCACCCCTGGGTCCCTGGGATGCCTTGGCTGGCTTGAGCAGGGCTTCTGTCATCAGCCTTCAAAAGTGTCAAGAGATTTCAAAACCCTACATCGTGTAGGCGCGGGTCTCTCCAAGGGCTTCCCAGAACAAGGAGCTGAGCCCTGACCTGGAGGGAGAAAAATGCAAAAAAAGAAAAAGAAAAAAGAAAAGAGGGGAAAAAAGGAGGAGGAAGGATGTGCATTCAGCGAATTCTGCATTTTGGTCGTTGCTATTTTATAGCTAAGGAAAAACGCAGCACTCTCTGGTCACAGCTCACACACTATTCTTTGCATTTCTATCTTTCCAACTCACGATCTGTGCCATTTGGATTTCATGGTCTAAGAATACCGCCCAAACTTCCAAGTATGCTGGCATGGGCTGGTGGACGCAAATTTTTAATCCATTTGTAAATGTTTTCACACAGCTCTTCTCCACCTCCCCCCACCCCCCAATTCTATTTCTTGCTGAATCACTTCCATCATCCAGCTTGGCATTTACTGTGAGCAGGAAGGAAATCCTCTTGAACACAAATGTCAGCCGTGGCCCTGAAGGCTCCCGAAGGCTGCAGGGGTGCGAGAGAAAGAAGGGCTGACACGGGTCGGACAGAGGGGAGGTTGCCCGAGGACGGCGGGAAGAGCACAAGTTTTGGGGTGGATTGTGCTGGCTGCATCTGACCGTGTGACCCTGAGCAAAATACCAGACCTCTCTGTGGTGTGGGGATAATGAAATTCGGTGTGGCAGAGCCTCTGCGGAGATTCAGTGGTTTAGAACACCAAGCACAAGCATGGAATACTTGGAAGTTTGGGTGGTATTTTTAGACCTCCTAGCACAAGCAGGGGCTCAGTAAACGGTCCCATTCTGAATTTTAGACGCCATCTTGGAAAGTGTTCTGTAAAGACAATGTGTATTCCTATGCTCACATTCCCTCTCCAGCCAGCAGCTAAGTCATCCTTACACAAGTCTGACCACGCCATTCCCTGCTGTGAAACCCAGTGGTCTGTTCAGCCCCATCCTGGTCCCCATTCCCCTCCATATCACCCTCCCCAACCACCTGTTCCACAGCCTCCAAGCATGGTTTGGCCTTCCATTTCAGGTCCGCCCCCTTGGCTACTCCCTTCCCCACTTTTCCAGACCACCAAGTGAAAGGTGTCTCTGCTGGTAGTCTCTCTATTCCTCCAGCTCTGCCTGAGTGTAGTGGCTCATGGCTGTAATCCCAGCACTTTGGGAGACCCAGGTAGGAGGATCACTTGACCCAGGAGTTGGAGACCAGTCTAAGCAATATAGCAAGACCTTGTCTCCACACCCACCCACACACACACATCTCAACAAATTACCGGGTGTGGTGGCACATGCCTGTAGTCCCAGCTACTCGGCAGGCTGAGGTGAAAGGGTCACTTGAGCCCAGAAAGTCAAACCTGCGGTGAGCCGTGCCATTGCATTCTAGCCTAAGTGACAGAGACCCTGGTGAAGGAGGAAGAGGAGAAGGAGAAATGAAGCCCCCAAAGGAAAATCGTGGACTGCTTGGTGCGAGAACTGGGGGCTAGATGTAGGAGGCAAATGACCAATGGCCAACTCCAGTTTCCGTGGATTCGCAAGGAACACAGTGGGAATCAATCAGACCCAGCAAGGCTCTAACATTCTACAAATTGGTAAGGTAAGGTCCAATATAGGCCTACAGCAGGCCATCACCATATCCAGCAACCCCCACTCCAGCCCCCTTAGAAAACTATCTCCCTCACTCCTAGAAAAATATCTTCATGTTTCAACTGATTATTTCACACTTAGCAGTTCCAGCCACAGGCTTCCTAGCAGAAGACTTGAGGAATGATTTCTGAAGTTGAAGTTTAAGGGCCACAGGGCTCTGGGTGGCTTCATCACACCGTCTCCCACAGGCAGAGTCGGGCACCAAGTCAGGTGAACAGGCTCTGAGCTGAAGAAGAAGGGGGCGCTCACGAGCTCCTTTTCTAAGAGCAGTCTCAGCACCCTAGCTTTCTCTCCATTTCTGACCATCACCTCCCTCCCCTCTCTGCCCCTGGATGGGCGACTGGGGCAGGGGAAGGGGCTGGGAGTGAAGAAAAACAGAGCTGCAAAGGGACATCAAAGGATGAGAGAAGGGGTTGATTTGGAAAGTTCTTCCTACCAAAGGATCTAACTAAACCCTTAGAAACAACCCCTGTGATGCCCTTCCTTCTGGGCCCTTCTCAAGAGCTTCTATTCATCCCTCAAGAGCGGGCTCAAGAATTGTCTCCTTTGCAAAGACTTCTCTGATGCACCCCCTGCCCCAGGCAGATGTTGTCTTGTCCCTCCTGTGTGCTCACTGGGCTGGGGACACACTACACATTCTATTTGTGTGACTGTCCCCACAGCTCGCACTCTCAGGGATAGGAAATCAGTAGGTGCTCAATAAATGTTTAATGAGTTAGTGAATAATGTAGCAGTGAAAAGTGCAGAGAAGGGTAAGGTCTAGTCATGCCATAAAATGCAAGGGAAGGAAAGAAGGAAGGGTTTTATTTGCACAAGACTCCAAGGCTGGGGCATCAGAGGGTGGGATTCTACAAAGTTACAGCAGACAGCAAAGGATGAACATTGTCGCAAATGTTTCACCACAATATTTTCTCCAACTGTTGACGAGATCTGATGCCTCCAGACCTTAAAACAGCCCTGGAGTAGCAGGAGGGTGGTGAGAGCAGGACAAATTTGGATGTTCGGATGTCTGGCTGGCCGAGAGAGTCCAGGGTTCCAATTAGGGCAGGGGAATGGAATAATGGGACATGTTCAAATGAAGTTCATTTTTGACAGAACTAAACCTTCTGGGGTTTGAGAGCACCTCTAAAGGCACTTAGTCCAAACACCCACAGCTACACCTCACTTCTCACACCACGGCCAAGTGCTGGGCTCTTGGTTTATTTGTACTTGTAGTAAAATATACACAACATAAAATTTGCCACTGTAACCTTTTTTTTTTTTTTTTTTTGAGTTGGAGTTTCACTCGGTCGCCCAGACTGGAGTGCAGTGGCACACTCCCAGCCACTGCAGCCTCGACCTGCTGGGCTCCGGTGATTCTTCCACCTCAGCCTTCCAGGTAGCTGGAACTACAGGAACGCGCTACCACGCCCGGCTAATTTTTGATTTATTGTAGAGACGACGTCTCGCCAAGTTGCCCAGACAGGTCTCGAACCCGCGGGCTCAGGCAATACACTCACCTCAGCCTCCCAAAGCACGGGATTACAGGCTGAGCCACCGAGCCCAGCTCACTGTAACCATTTTTAAGTGTACAACCCAGTGGAATAACGACATTCACACCATTGTGCAACCACCGCCACTATCCACCTCTGATTTTCATCAACCCCAATTAAAACTATTCCCAGCAATCAACAGTGCCACCTTCCCTGCTTCCTCCAGCTCCCGGCACCACCATCCTGCTCTCTGTCTCTCTAAATGTGACTCCTCTGGGTACCACATAGGAGTAGAGTCACACAGTAGTTGTCATTTTATGTCTGGCTTATTTCACTTAGCACAACGTCCTCCAGGTACATCCATGGTGTAGCATGCGTCAGGACTTCCTTCCTTGCGGGCTAAACAATATTCAGTGCACGTGCTGTTTTAGGGCTTCCACTGGAACCTTCCAGCAAAGTTCAGGCACTCCTTGCTTTCCAAGACAGCTGTTCCCCTGCAGTGAAGTCTGACCAGGACCACGTTCTTGGGTTCAATAGCAGAGGGTCTTGCTATGTGCTGCTGTACAGTGCTCCTTGCACTGGCCGGGGAAGCCCCAGAAGGGTCAGTTCCTCACCCATGGGATAGGACTTGAGTGAGGTCACAGCCCCTTCTCTTCCTTCCTCTAAGATAGGTAGAATCCATCTGCCAAACACAACAGAAGTTTCATGTCACCTTCTGGTCACCCTGCTGGCCCTCCTCCAGACACATTCTAGTGAGTGTGTGGGTTATTCAGTCAGTCAGCAAACACACACTGCAGGATGGCCCCAGGCTGAGAGCTGGGGACACCACAGTGAACTTGACATGGTCTGTGCCTGCCTACAGCTCACAATTAAATGAAGGGAAACAAACCTGTAAATAGACATGTAATGTACAGCTTGTGATAACTGCAGCTTATGATAGGATGCTTGGAAGGATTTAAAAATGGTGAAGAATGACTTGGGCAGAGAGTGGCCAGGGAAGCTTCTTCCAGAGCCTCAAGAAGCCACTTTATGAAAGTTGAAGGAGCAGTTTCCCAGCCAAGGCAAAGGCCCCAAGGTAAAGCAGGACCCAGGATGGTCTGGATGGACTACAGTGAGCAGAGAGAAGGATGCTGAGGAACAATCCGCCTCAGCAGAGAGAGAGGCTGGCAAGGGCTGGATCACAAAGGGCCTGTGATGAGGAGGACAGGTTCTAGTCCAAAGTCAATAGTCACCAAATGGCTTTGAGCCACAAGGTGCGTAATCTAGCTCACCCTGGAAAAAGATGACACTGGCTATGTGGGGCAGAGAGTGGGTGGGCGAGAACCAAGGCCAGAAGAGAAGCTGGGATATTACAGATGAGGCCAGAGATGTCAGGGTACATCGAATCATGAGACTGGGCCCCTCGAGGCCAGTGGCCGTGACATGGCCATCTTTGTACCCTTGGCTCATCTCACAACAGATGGGCCCTCATGCCAGGGGTGCTGCA
Source organism: Cephalopachus bancanus (assembly GCA_027257055.1). Classification (NCBI taxonomy): domain Eukaryota; kingdom Metazoa; phylum Chordata; class Mammalia; order Primates; family Tarsiidae; genus Cephalopachus; species Cephalopachus bancanus. The sequence continues at coordinate 3,762,863 of JAPVLO010000040.1, read as the reverse complement.
CGAACTGCGGGTGGTGTCCCCAGCCTCCGAGGCCAGCCGGCTCCTGCCTGCTCCTCTCCAAATCCATCTACTCCCTCCCTGGGAGCTGGACCGTAACCAATCAATTCTCATCGATCTGTTTATTGTCATGTTCGAGCACAGTCATCCCCGACTTGAAAACCGGACCAGAATCCACACACAACAGATGCTAGCTAAATTCTGCTCATGGGCAAGGTTGGTTGTGAGGAAATGGCATTGGAGCTGACCTGGCCCAACTAGAGGATGGACACGTCTCCTCAGGCTGCCAAGTTCCTGCCAGGAGTGTGTCTGTGCAGTCTCCATGGAAGTCAGCTGCACGCAGGTTTCCAAGAGCAGCTTCCAAAGCCCATGATAGGATCTGGGCTTTGGTTTGGAGCTCAGCTCGGATGCTGCAAGGCCAAAGGGATTAGTCAGCAGCATTTGTTAAACACAGACCTCGTGCCCAGTACCATGCCTAGCACTGGTGATTACAACATCTTGCACATCACTCCTGCCTGCAACAGATCCACGATCTGACTAGGGTGCTCATGGCAGACTTCACCATGGCAGAACCTCCTGTGGGATGAATTCGAGAGCCAGCTGTCCTGGAATGCAGGGAGAAAGCTCCAGAAAAGGATTAGAAAGTGGGTGGGTGACAGCCAAGGCCAGAAGAGAAGCCGGGATATTACAGATGAGGCCAGAGATATCAGGGTACATCGAATCATGAGACTGGGCCCCTCGAGGCCAGTGGCCAAGACATGGCCATCTTTGTACCCTTGGCTCATCTCACAACAGAGCTTGGGTCCTGAATAGGGAGGGTGAGGCACACGGGTCATTCAGTTTGTCCTCAGGTCTACCTTGGATCTACCCCAACACAGATCTACCAGCTGTGTGCCCCCAGGCAAGGTCACTCAACCTCTCTGAGTCTCCACTTCCTCATGTCTACACTGGATCAACAAGAGATTAAAATCACACACAGTGTGCCCACCGTGCTGTTTTAATAGCGTAGCTTCCTTTTTAGGGGGTTTGCTTTGTGTCAGTACTGTACGAAGTGCTTTTACATAAGTGAATGCATTGTATTCTCTCAACACTCTACAAGAAAGGCAAGTGATACGCCATTTTACAGATAAAGAAAGGCTGGTCCAGAGAAATGAAGAAAAATTGTCCAAAGTCATCCAGCTAGCAAGGCGTCATCTCAGTGTTTGATATGCCCACTGTCCCTTCTTCCTACTGCCCAGGAAGTAGTAGGTGTAATGGATTTGCGGCACCAGAGAAACTCAGAGAAGAGTTAGGAATTGAAAGCATCACTGTGGCTCACAGCAGTATAGTTCACAACAGTCAAAAGATGGATGCATCCCAAGACTCAATCGATAGAGGAATGTGGTATATATGAGGGGGACCCAAAAAAAACCTCAGAATTATTTTTTGGAGGGCAGATCCCTTGTAGAACAGGCTTCCTCCGCTAGGCGAGTGTTCTAGGAACCCACTGGCATCCGTGTACCAGCTAGCATTGTTGTGAGAGGCTGCGTTTGACTTCAGTGAAATTTTGGGGGGGAGGTTTTTTCCTACATGTTTGACCATTTCATGATGGGTGATTTACAAGCGCACCTGCCCATACCACTGCTGAGTGTTCAGCAGTTGTTTTTACTTTTTTTAAACCCCAAACTGAATGACCCGTGTGCCTCACCCTCCCTATTCACCTGATCTCACTCCAAGTGATTTTTCTGCTGCTTCCCCAGATGAAAAACAATCTTCAAAAGGAAATGTTTGGCCGGTGTGGAAGAAGTGAAGCAAAAAATGGCAGAAGTACTAGAAAGCATCAAAATTGATGAGTTCAAAAACTTTTCTGTGCAGTGGAAAAAAGCATCTCAATAGGTATATCGCATCTAATGGGAAGTGCTTTGAAAGTGATTGAAGTGTAAACATGTAATAACAAATACACAATTTTTTATAAATAATTTCTGGTCCTTTGGGGGGGTCTCCCCTCGTACACACAATGGAATATTATACAACCCATAAAAAGGAAGGACATTTTGACACATGCCACAAAAAGGATGAGACAGCGTGGTGCTAAGCCAGCCATAAAAAGGACACATACTGTATGATTCCACTCCCATGAGGTACTTAGAGGAGTTAAAATCAAGGAGAAAGTAGAATGATGGTTGCCAGGGACTAGGGAGAGGGGGATAGAGAGTTACTGGTTAACCAGTACAAAGTTTTAGTTTTGCAAGAGGAACAAAGCCATGTGGATCGATGTGGTGATGACTGCCCAACAGCATGGGTGTAGGAAACGCCACTGAATCATATACACAAAAATGGTTCAAACAGTACATTTATGTTGTGTGTGTTTTACTGCAATTTTTTAAAAAGTTCACATGGCTACAGAGGGCTGTGCTTCTGCTTAGGTGTCCTACAATGACTCCCTGCACCCGCTTTTGAATTTATTTATTTGGCATTTTTTGAGCACCTCCTCTGTTTACAGCTAGAATTCAAGGAGCTGTGATTCATTACCACATCACCATTATCATCCTCATCTTCATCCCAGCCAATAGCCGCTGCCCTCCCCTCTGGGCCTAGTGCTCTTCTGTTTCATCTTCCTTCATTTATGTAATCCTCACAACCACTCTCCACTCTTCAAGGTGGGTCCTCTGACTGCCCCCCATTTTATAGAAGAGGAAACAGAGGCAGAGGAGTGAAGCGACTTGCCTTGGGTCACACCAGGGGATTCAGACGCCCAACAGTCTGGCTACAGACCCCTGGCTCCCACATGCCTCTGTCGACTGAAATAGAAGCCACGTTTTCATCCACTTCCTCCCTGCCCCCGCCAAGCCCAAATGGTCAGGCTTCTGGAAGATCAAGTTCTGCAGCCTGGGGAGGGTCTGTGTGTGACAATATTCCTAGAACAAGTGCACTGCTTCTGCAGTTTCCCAAGTCAGCATTTCCCACTATTTTTTTTCCAGATGAAAGTAACAAGGTCCCCAGCTTAATTTGTTTCATGCAGTGACACTAATTAATGCTCCAAACACCAGGCCTTGGGGATTGAGGGGTGTGTGTGTGTGTGTGTGTGTGTGTGTGTGTGTGTGTGTGTGTATGTGTGCGTGCGTACACGTGACTGGGGTCTGTGTTTAGGTAACTTTTATTGTCCCCAACTTTTGAAATGATGTATGTGGGTTTTTACCTGAGCCAAACTGCTGGTAGTTCAAAAAAGCAGTTCTGACTCTCTTGCAGTTGTAAAATAACACAGCAAACTACACACTAACCTCGTAAGTGTGATCAATTCTCCAGCCTCTTATATATGTGTTTTTTGCTTCAATGCTTGACCAAGAGTGTGAACCCTGGGAATCTGGGGCCAGAAGCCCTTGTCAGAGTCATGGTCTTTAGAACAAGAAGTCCTAGACATCACACAGGCCAGTGGTTCTTAAACAAGAGTGCCATCACCACTCCAACCTAGAACCCTGAGAAGGCCCCTGGGGGGCGGTCTGGTTTCTCACAACTGGGGAGACCTCACAGCATCTGTGGGCAGGGGCCCAGGATGCTGAATACACTGCAGAGTGTGTGACATTCCTGTCCAATGAGGAATAGTCCTACCTGGAATGCTAATAGCCTCTCTACTGAGAAACCCTAAAAATGATACAACCATTTAGTTTTACACAGAAGAAAGAAAAGCACAGAGACATTGGGCATTCTTGTCCAAGGTCACAAACCAATTCCACAGTTAAGAAAGATCATACCCCTCTAGCTACAACTCCTGTTTCATCCTCTCACCACTCAGCTGTCCCACCTACCCCACACCCAGGCTCACATGAAGAGCCCCCCACTGCAGCCACGGGGAAATGGTCACACTTTAGTCACCTGCTGCCGTTTTTCACCTCCAACACTTTGTTAGTTACTCAGTTACTCCCCGATGCCTTCAGCCTTAACACTGACCCTCACATCATTTCATCATCCCATGCATAAAGCAAAGGCTGCCTCCTCCAGGAAGCCTGCGGGAGCTCTATCTCTGAACCACTCACAGCAGTCCGTCTGTATTTTGACTCCCAGCCTGTGTGCCAATCTGCCTTTGTGCGAGAGTTGTTTATTAGAATTCCCATCGGTAGTGCTGTGTCAACAGTTCAACAGCCATTATGCCACCCTAGGACCACAGGGGTCTGGCAGAGTAGATCGTGTTATCCCATTTTACTGACAAAGAACTGGAGGCACAGGAAGGTTTATACAACTTGCTGGGGGTGGCGCAGATGGCAAATGAGGTTCCTGCCCATGTCTGATGGCAGAGCCCACACTGTGGCCACAAGGCCATCCTGCCTCCTGGAGTGGTCATCAGCATGCCTCCTGCCTATCTGGATGGTGAGGTCTTTGTAGGTGAAAGCCCTGTCACTTCTGACCACACCTACCTTATGGTCAGCCCTTCATAAGTCATGTCAGAGTCCAGGCATCCTGACACCATTCTGATCCAGAGCCCGATCCGTTCCCAGACCACCATGGCTCGACATAACCTCACTCAAGGTAATGCCGAGTCACAAGTCTCAAACAGTGAGAAGTTCCCTGAGGTCTCCTCCGTCCCAACAACTAACTGCTAGTAGCTACACAGCTTCCGTCAGATAATAAATGCCTTCTGGTCATATCCTTCCTTTTCACCAGGCTGTTTGGACACTGTGGTGGGCCAGACTCATGAGGGTGTCCAGAGCTTCTAGAACCTTCTCCTACACTCAGTCTGGAAAAAGCAGTGAGCAGACAACTCAGAGCCCCTCTTTGCAGGTGGCCAGGCCTCGCAGTCACTCAGGCAGGGGCTGGGGACGGACAGTGAGATTGAGTCATTATTCCCAGACTCTGATAAGGGCTCCTGGTGACCACAGCATGGCAGACACGTTGTTTCCCTACCCAGAAGCCACCTTTCCATCTTTCTACTCCTCACAGAACCTTGTTTTGTCTGGCTGGCAAGGTGCCTAACCATGGTGGGTGGGGAGGTCAAGGTGGGTCTAAGTCACTCATGGAAATCCCCATGGCCTTCCCCTCATTGGTCCAAAGTAGATGGTGCAGGTGACCTGGTTTTGTTCAATGATACATAAGGAAAATCTGTCGTTCCCACCTGGTGGATCCACCCACCTGATGGCATCCAAAGTGACCTGAACACCATCCTTCATGGAAATCATCCTGTCATGGGCATCCCATAATAAAACAAGGGCAGAGGAAAGGGCACTAGAGAAAGCTACATTAGCCTTGAAACCAGATGGGTCCAAATCTCAGCTCTGCCACTCAGTAATGGTGGGACATGGGGCACATAATGCCTGAAACTGAGTTTCCGTGTCTACGCAATAGGTCTGAGGACTAATGTGCGCCATGTCTCAGTTCACAAGACCCACCAGTTCATGTCTTTAAAAACCAACTTAGTGTTTCAGAAGAGTTTTCAATTTACAGAAATATTGAGGATATAATACAGAGTCTCTATACAACTTGCATCCACATGCAGTTTCCCCTATTATTAATTAGTACGGTCCATGTGTTGCAATTAATGAATCAATACTGATGCAGTATTAGTCACTAAAGTCCACACTTGATTCAGAATCCCTTAGTTTTTGCTTAATGCCCTTTTTAATTTTAGAATCGCATACAGGATACCACACTTCGTGTATCTGTCACATTTCCATTGGCATCTCTTGACTATGATAGTTTCTCAGTCTTTCTTTGTTTTAGATGACTTTGACAGTTTGGAGGGAATATTGGTTAGGTGCAAGGTGGAATGTTCTTCTGTTGGAATGCGTATTATTTATTCCCCCATGATTAAACTGGGGTTATGGGCTTTGGGGAGGAAGATCACAACAAAATGCTATTTTCATCACATCATTTCAAAGGTAATGTTATCAACATGGTGAGTCGCTGTTGGTATTCACCTGAATCACCTGGCTTGAGGTAACGTTTGTCAAGTTCGCCCACTATAAAGTTCTTCTCTTTTTTTAACACTCTTTGGAAGTCACTTTTGTAGCCCAACTGCACTCCCTCTCCTTGAGACAGAATAACAACACAAATTATTTGGAATTATTTTTCACAAAAGATTTGTCTCTTCTCTTATTTATTAACTCGCTCATTTATCCATATCAGTATGGACTCATGGATATTTATTTTATATATTGTTTATATTCCAATTTATTTTCTCAAATTGTTCCAGGTTGGCCACTGGGTGCTTCTTTCATTGACTCCTGTGTCCCACTGTCATACTCCCATCAATGCAGGATGTTTCTTAAGCACTTCTTCACTTTCTGGCATTCAAGATGCACTAGACTCATCTTGTATACCTCTTGCCCTGTCCTAGAGTCAGCCATTTCTTCAGGGATCCCTGATTCCTTTTCCTGCAGAAGGGTATTAGAAACCAAGATCTGGGTGTTAGGTGTGCTTGATGCTACCAGGGATTTTATCTTCTAGACTCTCTGAGCTGACAGTGCAAAGATATACACTTGCATATACTAGCCCATGCACGGACACATATTTATAAATATTTTATACATAACCATCTGTGTTTGCATTAAGCTAAACATGAGTTCATATGTATATCTCCAACTCAAATCCATTATCGCATGGAATCTTAGATTCCTCTTGCTTTTTTATAAACTCTCATTCCAAAAGTGAGAAACCTACCCCCCCACGCCATCATCATCTTTTGCTTAACTGTTTAATTCCCATATATGTGTACAATAGTATCTGAATTGCTGACCCGTATCTTTGTGGGAAACAACTTTATCCATTAAGCACAGAGCTTATTTCTTTTGCCTTTAGTCTTACAAACTCCACTCATTGCCAAAGTTTCTTAGGCCAGCACCTTCTCTTTTATCACTTTCAATGAAGTTGTTTCATTTATTTGTTGTTCGGTTAGATTATCTTGTCACTGTCTGTATTCCTTCCTAAGATCCTCTAAACTCCTATTAATCTTTTTTTTTTTAATTTGCAAACGCAGGCTCACTCTTTGTGCTGTAAAGTTCTATGGGTTTTAGCAAATGCATTAAGTCATATATCCACCATTACAGTATCACACAGCATCATTTCACTACTCTAAAATATAATCTGTGTTTTAATCTACTTATCTCCCTTCCCCTCCAGCCCCTGGCAGCCACTGATCTCTGCACTGCCTCTATGGTTTTTTCCCCCACAATGTCACATGATAGAAATAATAAAACATATAGCCCTCTTACTTAGCACTGTGTGTCACTTAGCAATATGCATTAAGATTCATTCATGTCTTTCACGCCTTAATAGCTCATTTCTTTTTATCAATGACTAACAGTCTATTGCATGAATATGCAGCAGTTTATCCATTTATCTACTGAAGAACATCTTAGTTACATTGTTTTTGGCAATTATGAATAAAGCAACTATAAGCATTTGCATGAAGGTTTCAAATGAGTTGGATAAACACCTAGGAGCACAATTTCTAGACACTATGGCAACACTATGTTCAGCTTTGGAAGAAACTATACAACTGCCTTCCAAGGTGATTGTACCATTTTTCATTCCCACCAGCAATGAACTACAGTTCTTGTTGTACCATATCCTTGCCAGCACTTGATATTGTCATTGCTTTGGATTTTAACCACACCTGTTCTAATAGGTGTATAGTGATCTCTCGTTTCAATTTACAAATCCCTAAGGAAATGATATCCCCCTCAGAGCTATGTACATCTATTATGAATCGACACAATATTTCTAAAAAATAAGACAACAAAAAATGATATTCAGTATGCTTATTAGTCAGCTGAATACCTTCTTTGGTGAGATATCTGTTCAGATATTTTGCTTATTTGAGTTATTGTCTTTATTGTTGGATTTTAAGATATGTATTTTGTAAATATTTCTCTTTCAGTGGCTTATCTTTTCATTTCCTCACAGTGTCTTCTACCCATTAAACTTTTAATACTCTTTTGTAGATGACAAAAATAGAGGCTCCAAATGATTGCTTTTAATAACATCATTTTGACTAATGCCAGCAAGTGTGAACTGTAAAAAGCAGCCAGTTATTTCATGACTTTGAAAATGTACTAAAACATACTAAATTGCACACTTTTAAATGGTGAATTTTTGTGGTATATAAATTGCATTTCAATTAAAACCTGGTAAAAAGAAAATCAACACCCAGTGAGTAGTGACGCTGGTATATGAACTCTGAACTTTTGACCACATCGCAGCAACTGCACTCAAAATATCTGGGACCTGTATTTCTAGTCCTGACCCTGTAAAACCTTGAGGAAGGTAATTTTTCTGAGCCTCAGTGTGCCCATTGATAAAACGGGGGCCAACTATAAATATCTCATAGTGTTGTTTGTCACAAGGATCAAACGCAACAATGTTTTTAATGGTTAACCTAACATCATGGACAGAGTAAGTCAATAAAGAATAAAAAGAATGTTTAATACTAATATTAATATTTTTAATATCTAAAAACTGAAGCGTTTTCTCCTTCTCTCTACCTTCTACTTCCCCTCCTTCCTTTCTCTCTGTCTCTTTCTCTTTGAACACACACACACATAGACATATAAGTATACACTATACACCTCAGCACACGCACCCACAATTTTTGCATTCAAGGAAGACACACAACATAACAACCTTTTACCTTTATGAGAGATTTACCTTATAAATAACTATGTTTCTGGAGAAAATTTAGCCCACAACATATTCACACCTTTGAAATAACCCAGACGAATTTAGTGGGATTCACAACACCAGTTTGTGTGGCTTCGATCAGCAAATTCATTTACGATATTTGTTGAGCTCTTATGTGCCAGAAAAAATACAACCAAATAGCACAAAATATTTGGAACAAGAAGTGTAGACCAAGAACATATGAAGAGAGAAAAAACCTAAAGGAAGAGAGAACCCAGATATAAAGTCTACAAAGTTGTTGCTCTAATTGAGCCAGACATTTGACCCACAGTCCCAGCAGCCAAAGAAAAAAAAAGAGAAACCAAAGGCATTCTACAGAATTCATTTTCTGCAAGATGAAAATACAGTGCTTCATTCAGCAAAAAAGTATGCTAGTTTCTCATTCAAGTGGAGCTAAAATCTTATAGATATCTCTCCCTTCTCTGCAAGTGAGCAGAGTATGTGGAGTGTTTGAAAGTCTAATGTGATTGTATAAACTCAATCCTGGGCCGTCTGGAGATCATGTGGTCTAGCTGAGTGGTTTTCTCGACAACTCTTCTTCCTTAGGAGACTTGGGCCAGGCAGTAGGATCTTTTCTTTATTCACCTCTTTTCTTTTCAATGTCAATTCCTTCCTTTTATCATAATGGCATGTCAGAACTCATGCACTTCATCATGATCAAGGGCAAAACCATAGGGTATAAATTATAATACTATGTTGACTCCAATATTACTTTTATTCACTGGCATCATTCTTAGCACGATTGGGAAAGAATGGGGGAAAGAAACAACAATTTATCTGATACCTACAATAAGCCCAAACCCAAACCAGGCTTCAGGCTGTATTGCAGTCCTATCATTTAATCCTTCACATGTGCATAAGAATGTTCTATGTAATAGACAAGGAAACAGGCAGAGGCTGCTGAAGCAGTTTATTCAAGGATGCTCCGCTAAAAAATGATACAGCCCAACTTCAAGGCCAGCACTTATTATCTATATGATGTCTGCTTGTATCACTGAAGTTGCACACCACCTGGGGACTGACACTGTGTTCACTTATTCACCAAAACTGAATCCCATGTGCAGGGTGTTGCATGAGGCTCTGGACTATGGAGAACGGACGCCTGCATGTGTGAAATACACAACTGAAAAATGAATCTTCAACCTCTTTACTCGGTTCAATTCAAAGTCTACCCAGCTCTTGATTTTACAATTCCAGTTTCCCTTGCAACAATTTCAGTCCCTTTCTTTCAGTGTGAGAATAAATCAGAATTTGGATGTTAAATACTTAACACTGTCATGGTCATAGTTGTACATCAGAAAACCAAGGAAGAAATGGTCTCCAACCCTGCAGACATGATGAAATCTACTTCCTGTTGATCAAAACCTTCCCTGATCCTTTCACAACATGTTTACAACTTTGCCTGAACCCCAAGTAGACTCAGTATCTGTGTGTGTTAGAGTGAGGATTATATCCTTAAGCGGTTATTTATTTACTTCCTCTACCACAAGCTCCTCAAGAGCAGAAATTGATTCATTCACCCATGAATCCTCTCTTCCTAGGTCAAGGTCCGGCATCTCCTAGGTCAGAAATCAATGTCTGCTGAGTAATCCGTCAGCATATCTTGAGTTTGATCAGCAGATATCTGAGGGAACGTATATAAACCTAAAGGATTATTTTCTTCCCTAGAATTTCTCCCCAGCCAAATAAGTTGTTGAAGTTATAGCACAAAAGAGAAATCTTAACGATTTCACCGTTTCCTTCAACCTTCCAGAACTGTGAAGGGGAGTGTAAATTACGTCCCCAGGAAACCAGCACTTAGGCAAAAGGCAGAAGTCACCGCGCCCCAGTTCACAACCAACATCTTGCCATTTTCCCCACAAAAGGTGTGTTTGAAAGAGCAACCGGAATATCTATTTTAATCTTGTTTTGAAAATGCTACTATTTCTCACATTATAAATTAGTAAGATTCTTCACTCTTTGAAAGTCTCATGAAAGCTACTCAGAAGTATTATGTCCACAGGACTGAAGTTGTCCACGCGTATGTGAAATAACGCTTCTGTTTTATTTGGTGAGAATTGAGAATATGGGACCATACCATAACAGTAACAAGGAGACAAACAGCTCTTTACCCCAAAGGATAATGCAGATGATGGCCAAGTTTCATGGTGATTTTGAGAACTCTACAATCCGGCACACGGTACAACAGTACAAGCTTAAAAAGCTTACCTGCCATTAAATACCAGACACTGGGTCATTGCCTTACTAGACTGTGGTGTGGCCATGCACACTTTTGGAGTTATGGTCACCATCATGTTTTCTGCCTTTGGCCTCCTCTCCTACCTTGGAGAGGTGAATCTCCTCTCTCTCTCTCTCTCTCTCTCTCTCTCCTTTCTAAATAAACTATATTTTCTAATCTAAAAATAAATAAAATAAATAAATAAATACTGAATCTACATATTTACAAATACTTTTTTTTTTTGAGTTGGAGTCTCACTCTGTCGCCCAGACTGGAGTGCACTGGCCGCTCCCAGCCACTGCTGCCTCGACCTGCTGGGCTCCAGTGATCCTTCCGCCTTAGCCTTCCAAGTAGCTGAACTACAGGCGTGCGCTACCACACCCACCTAGTTTTTTTGATTTATTGTAGAGATGAGGTCTCACCAAGTTGCCCAGGCAGGTCTCGAACCCGCGGGCTCAGGCAATCCACTCACCTCAGCCTCCCAAGGCGTGGGATTACAGGCTGAGCCACCGAGCCCGGCTTACAAATACTTTTAATTTCAACTTTTTTCCCTGAATGACGATCCTAAATGAAAAATTAATGAGGGGAACACACACTAGAGAATTATCATGACTCTTAGGCCTCACGACCTCCTTTAGAAACCATTGAGAAAACAGCCATGTCTGTGAACTTTAAGTTACAATATTTTCTTCACTTAAGAAGGGGGTGGGCAACCTCCTCGGGTGCCCTCCCATTGTGAGAGCTTTTCTGTCTTCTCAATAAGTCCTGTTTTCTCAAAAAAATAGAAAAATTTAAAAGAACCAGGAAATGTGTAGCCGTTGCCATGAGCACCCTCCAGCACTTTCTCAGGCATCGCTCCCAGCCCATCCAAATGTAGCCTAAACACTCCACCGTGTGTGTCCAAGGTATGTCCCTGCCTCTGAAAGTCACCCAGAGCTAGTGATAGCTGGAGTTCAAGAATCATTCTGGACTGTTCTACCTCGCACTCCAGGGTTCCCCAGAAAGATGGAGCCTCAACTGCCATGCCCAGCACCCCACATGATAATTCATCCTTACAGTATCTGTCCTCATTCGTGTCTTATTTCCCCTGCTTTCCCCAATGTACTTCTATTTTTCTCGGCATCACCTCCTAAATCATGCATTCTCAACAGGATGCTATTGCCTCCGAGGGACCAAAATTCGTTCTGAGGATAGAGTGGGGTGAAAGAAAAAAATCTCACTCTTCTTTTATATCAAGCCCAGATATGTACACGCTCTCAAGAACACACACATTGTATCTGTGGTGTTAACATTTCACAGGAGGGGGCAATTCGAGGAAACAACTCTAAAAAGACTCCTCAAGACAGATAATGAAAACCAGGACAACCCAACCATTCATGGTTTAGCATAATAATCTCTAGTAAACTCTTAGGTTCCTTGTCAAGGCTAAAGATCAAAGATCACCTTTTGGCTGGCCAAAGTCGTAAAATGATAATCATAATAAATTCCTTTGGTCAAGGAATTTGTGAGTTGCAAATGTCTGAGTTTGTGAATTGTAGATGTCTAACAGTCTCTTGCAGGAAACCCCCTCCAGGGTTAACCTAATCTGCCCTTTGTGACCTAGGTAACACAAATAAATCCCACCATGGCAGCAATCACGTGACTAACCCACCCATCTGCCTGCTGTTCATCACCTGACATCATCAGTACCTGCACTTGTCTGCCCCTTTGTGATGACGTGGAGCAGATCACCACCCAATCACCTTAATGCTCTTCCCCCATCGAGGGAATGGTTAAAAGGACTCCACCACAAGCAACCAGCGGCCATTACCTTGCTAGACTCTGATGTGGCCATGTGCTCTTTGAGCTATGGCTGTTGCCAGGCTTCCTGGCTTTGGCTCCCCTCCCCCACCTTGGGGAGGTGAATCTTCTTTTTTCCTTCTCTTTCTTTCTCTAATTTACTTTTAAATAAACTTTTCTTTCTAAAAAAAAAAAAGAAGAAGAAAACAAGGTAGAGAACCTGGGTGCTAAAGAAGTCACCTGCACTGAGCTCCTAGCCTCAGGGGACACAGAGACTAGGTGTCAGCACTCCATGGGGCACAGTTCTCGGTCATTGCATTTAACCCTTTCCACAATCTGGGAGGCAGGGAAATTAGGTCCATCTTTCAAATGAGGAAATGAAGGCAATCAGAAGGAAATGACTATGGGAGATGAGAAAGCAAATCAGCTGAAGACTCAGGCTGGGCCAACATTACCTGGGCTCTCAGTCACGCCTTAGCAGAACTATCTCAGTGGCTTAGCCCACAAAGAAATAATGCTATAAATTAAATGTCAGAGACTGTGACTAATAAAAATAAATCAGGTGTCCATGAATGGAATAAAAGACGGCACTGCCCCATGGGTGACTCGATAAACAAACCAGTGGATACAAACATTTGAGTTGTCATTCCTATGATGGTCTGAACGCCCTAAATCAACAATGAGCTCAGCGGAGATCAGAAAGTGTTCTTAACAGGGGACTGGGTGGGGTGGGGAATGGGGAAAGGGGAGAGAGGTGGGGTGTGGGAATGGGGTGTAGAGTGGGGAGAGGGGTCTCAGCTCTGGGATTTCAGCAGGAAGAGAGGCTGTCCTTAGCCAGAGGTCAACTGGAGCCTTCGTTGGGACATTGGGACACCCGATCAGTTGTCTTTGCTTACTCTTTCTTCTGTTCATTCATAAACAAACAACCTGCAAGAATTAGGAAGAAAATGTGGTCCCAAGCAATAACTCATCTTGCCCTTACAACCTTTACAAGAAAACATTCCTAGTTTTTCAGAGAAAGTGAAAGATACTTTAAAAAAAAAAGATGTGGGGTACAATAATTCAGGGTTAGGTATACAAATGTCCATTATGCAGGTACCCTTATTGATGAGGTGTGTCCCTCCCTTTCCTGGCAGTTTCCCTCAACTGCCAATCCCGCCCCCCTCTCCTGGCAGTTTCCCACTACTGCTAATCCCTGTGAAAGACACTTTCAAGCAAAACCACACTTTGGACAGGATTTGACTCAGATCTTGAGGCAGCGGCAAACCTAGAGGGAACAGGCAAACCTAGAGGGAACAGGCGGTAGGTATGACTGCTCTCCATTGGTAAACAGCTGTGGGAGGACCTCAAGGGAGGTCAATGAGGCTGAACAGACACTGTCATGGAAGAAGACCTTGTATGAGCTCTCCCCTTCAGCAGTGCAACCTCAGGCAAATTTCTAATGACCCTGGGCCTCACCTTCCTCTTTTCTGTAACCTCCTCTAACTCTGACAGCCTCTGATTTTTGTAGGTTACCAAGAGCCTCTCTGTGTCTGGCCCATAAATCCCATCAACTGCTGTTAAGTATCTGCTGATTAGTTTGATTAGGCTTGCTGGTTATTAAGCACTGCTGGTTTCATTTTTCAAACTGGCACCACCAGTGGGAGAAGCATCCTTAACTGATACTCGTAGAGACAGAGAGGAAACTGGGATTTCAGGGAAGGGTAGCTGGAAGATAAGTAGTCTGGTAACACTAAGTGATTTTCCATTAGGACAGACGGCCTGGGCCAGAGATGTGCTTTCAAGCCTTTTGGATAAGATTTCACTCCATCCTCACTTAGAAGACATCATCGAGGCAGAAATAAACTTTAACTTCTGTGACAAGTTAACAAAGAACCTCAAGCGTCAAAGGCAAAGCAGCTTTGTGAGTAGCCTGCCTGCACCAGATTTGGTGATTTGTACACAAGCACCTGTTATGGCTATTGACACATAGAAAGCAGATGACCCTAATTTTGAACAGATGATGATACTGCCCAAGAGGTAATATTTATAAACTCTGACATTATGTAAAAACAATTATTATTAACATGCTGACTATATACGCCCCAGCACAAGTGACATTCTTGCAGAGTCCAGATGATTTTATACGACTCTTAAAGGAGTGGTGAGAGAGGAGAAAAGGGGGTTCCCAGCTCTGAGGTCTTCAGCACTGAGAGAAGCCCACCTTGGGGGAAAGTCAGCCAGAGCCTATGTGTGGGATCTCCATGATTCAGCTGCATAAATACTCACTCATAGTTGGTCATAAACTCCATACAAGAAGCAATGTAGCTCCTGAGTTATCATCTGGTTTGTTCTCTGGAGAAAACATTTCCAAGAGCTGCTCTCTCCCTTCTGTGGCAGAATGAAAAAAAGCCCATTCAACAAGGCTACAGTTTGGATGGGATTTGATGTGCATCCTATGACATCTGCAAAACCAGGGGCATCAAAACTTCATACTGAATTTCATCTTGTCATCTCCCAACCTGTGATTCTCATCATCCTTCCAAGAGCAGATCACTTTAGGGAAGCTGACATGCCCATAGACATAGGTGAGAAGTTATGTGGCTAATGGGGTCCAGTAAAAATATGCAGTGATTACCAGATGATGCCACAGACAGAAATGTGGCAAATTTGTACAAGGGCAGATGGATGCTCAAGTCCAACACAGACAAGGTTCCGACTGTGGGACCTACCTGACCCTCCTACAGCTTTGGGAAAACGCGACCTCAGAATGTTGCACTCTCTGGAGCCTTCTAAGCACTACCTCACTCGTGGTCTTGTGCGATTCCTACATCCATCCTATGCATCCAGGTATTGTGATAACCATTTTGCAGACTGCGTGGCTCACTTGATGTCCAAATCTCACTCGATGTCCAAATCAAACAGGTATCACAGCTCTCCTGAAAGCCCAACAAACCCACAGCTGTCTTGAGCTCCCCAAAATCCGAAGCACAGAACACAGCAACTGAAAAGAATTTTTAGTCAGTCCACGTTTGAAGACCTTTCCCTAGCTTCTGTTGACACTGTCCCAGTTGTTAAAAATTAAACAAATCTTGTTTGCATTCTGCAAAACCACAAGACCCAGACAAAAAAAGGGGGGGGGAGCAGAGGCTTGACCTTTGAGAAAATTCCATAGGCTCACGCTTGGTTTATGGAACTTTGTTTTTTTTTTTTGAGTTAGAGTCTCACTCTGTCACCCAGACTGGAGTACAGTGGCTGCTCCAGGCCACCGCAGCCTCGACCTGCTGGGCTCCGGTGATCCTTCCACCTCAGCCTTCCAAGTAGCTGGAACTACAGGCGCGCGCTACCATGCCCGGCTAATTTTTTGATTTATTGTAGAGATGAGATCTCGCCAAGTTGCCCAGGCAGATCTCGAACCCACGGGCTCAGGCAATCCACTCACCTCAGCCTCCCAAGGCACGGAATTACAGGCTGAGCCACCGAGCCCGGCTGGTTTATGAAACTTTTAAGCAGTTAAGGGATGTTTAAAAATGAATTCAAACTTGAAAGAAAGAGCTTCCACTTAATGCAAGAAAATTTAGCATTGAATTCTACTGAATTTAGTATTTCATTCTCAAGCAGGAGAGGGAGACTAAGCATCATTTGGACAAACAGTAGACACCTTCACTTCATCTCTGGCAGCTTCAACTTCCCCTGGAGAAGTCTTTGTTGATATAACACAGGAGGGATAGCAATGCCTTCCTTCCCCTGCTCTCCAGGGGCTCCTCCCTGGCATCCTATTATTGCATTTGAGACTATTTAAATTTAGTTGTTTCCAGTCTCTCTTTCTCTCCCGCCATAAAGAACTATGACTTGTCTACCTCAATGCCTGGCACAAAGCTTGGCATCGTGGAGACTCAGCATGTGAGCAAGCTGTGTTTTTGTCATTACCTGGACAAAGTCTAAGACTGAAAGGGCCTCAGAGATGTAGTCTATACACAGAATCCATGAATCTAAGAAACATCATTCATCTCTTCTTATGGTTCTCAGGCCCAGCTTTACACTCGAATGTTCAGAGAGGACAAAGTCTGCCATTGTGTGCGTGCTGTGGGTGTGCTATATGTTTAGTCATCTTCTCTTCTTTAAACTCTTTTTATCTTTTTTTTTAAAAAACAAACTTAAAATATTTTAAAATAATGCACACATATATTCTTTTCACCTGGATTTACCAGTGTTTATTTATTTATTATTTATGCCACATTTTGCTGCTTCTTCTCTCTTGTCTGGGTGTGTGTATTGTCTTACATTGTCTGCATGTGTGCTGAGCCAGTTAAAATTAAGTTGTAAATATCATGACTTGTCACCACTAACTACAGCACCAGGCTGTAGTTCTTTAAAAAGTAGAAAATCCACCTATGTAATCATAATGCAGTTATTACACTCAATAAATTAAATTTTGATACATGTTATCTAATACGAAGTCAGTGTTCAAATTTTCTTAATTATTCCTATAATGCTATCTCTTATTTATTTGGTTTTTTTTTTTTTTTTTAGTTCAGGGTCCAATTAAAGATCAAGCATTCCATCTGGCTGTCATTTCTCTTTAGCCTACTTTAACTAAGACGGTTCCCTTCACCTTATTTTTCATGTTTGTTTGTTTGTCCATAACACGGACCCTTTGGAAAAGACCATGCCATGTATTTGGCAGGATGCCCCATAATTTCAATTTGTCTGTTATTTCTTCATGATTAGATTTGGATCATTTTAGGTACTAACGCAGGCATGTTGCACATTTCTACTTAATTATATCAGGAGGGGGGTAGAGTTAGCTTGTCTCATTATACACAAGTTTGATAGCTTTGGTTCAGGTGGTCTGCCAGATTTCTCTTCTAGAGTACCTTTCCACTGAGGTGATTCACATTCATGCCCAAGTTTGAGAGGTCTTGCTACTCAGGGTGAGGCCAGCAGATCAGCAGCATTGCTTTCCCCCGGGAACCAGCCAGATATGCAGCTATAAAGCTCCTGGCCCAGGAGGGCAGGGTTTCAGTCTTTGTTACTCTTCCATTGAATATAACCATGGCATGGTGAAGGGAGCACCACAAAGAGGGGAGGACTCCTGTGTGATCTGAGCTCTGTCACCTTTGTAGCTTCCGGAGCCTGGGCAAATTACATAACTTCTCACAATCCCATTCATTTATAAAAAAAGAAATGCCACTCATGCCTACATGGATGGTTATTTGATGTGAGCCCGTTTGGTAAGCAATGAAATATTATGGAAATGTGGTCAGAGTCCCAGTGTAGAGCTTCACTATTGCCTAGAGATTCAATACCATGGGGCTGTTGTTGTCAACCCCTTACTTGGCTTCTTTATTTTACTTGAGTGGCTTGAAAACAACATAAAGAAGAGAGTCAGAAGAAGGGCAGAGTTCAGAAAGTGAAAAGAAAAGCAAAATGAGATTATTACCAAGGGGAGTGTGCCTGGATTTTAGGAAAGTTGCAAGGAGGCAGCAGACTGGAGATAATTGAGAGGGAAAAGCAAAAGAGAGAAAATATTTACTAAATACCTATAATGACATGTCTAGGTGTCTTATATCCGTCACTTCCACTAAATTTCACAGCAACAGGGAAGAATGAAACTGGATACCTATCTCTCATTATATACAAAAGTCAACTCTAGATGGATTAAAGATTTAAATGTAAGACCTGAAACTATAAAACTACTTGAATAAAACATAGGGGAAATCCCTTAGAACACTGGTCTAAGCAAAGATTTTATGGCAAAGGACTCAAAAGCACTGGCAACAAATAAATAAATAAATAGAACTATATTACACTAAAAAGTCTTTTATACAGCAGAGGAAATTATCAACAGAGTGAATATACAATCTGTTGAATGGGAGAAAGTATTTACAAACTATTCATCTGACAAAGGACTAATATCCAGAATATATGCAGAACTCAAACAACTCAAAAGTTTAAAAAAATAATCCCATTACAAAAGACAAAGGACATAAGTAGTTATTTCTGAAAAGAAGGCACCGAAATGGCCAATAGATATAAGAAAAGTAAAATATTCCACATCACTAAAGTGCTAAGGAAATGCAAATTAAAACCACGAGATACAATCTTACCTCAGTTACAATGGCTATTATTAAAAAGACAAAAAATAACATGCTGGTGAGGACGCAGAGGAAAGGGAACTTTTAAACACAGTTGATGGGAATGTAAATTAGTACAGCCACTATGTAGAACACTATGGAGATTTCTCAAAAAACTAAAAATAGAACTACCATATGATCCAGCAATTTCACTAGTGGCTATTCATCCAAAGAAACAGAAATCAGTATATCAAAAGGATAGTTGCACTCCATGTTTATTGAAGCACTATTCACAATAGTGAATACGTAATCAACCTGGATTTCCATCAACAAATGAATGTATAAAAAAAGTGATGGTTTATATACACAATAGAATACTATGCAGCCATAAAAACAATGAATTCATGTCATTTTCAGCAACATAGATGGAACAGGAGGTCATTATGTTAAGTGAAATAAGCCAGACACAGAAAGACAAATATCACATGTTCTCACTTATATGCGGCAGTTAAAAATTTGCTCTCATGGAGAAAGAAGGTAGAATAACAGATAACAGAGGCTGGGAAGGGTGTGTGAGCAAGTAGGGGTAGTGATAAAGAGAGGCTGCTTAATGAGTACAAACA
This sequence comes from Cephalopachus bancanus, assembly GCA_027257055.1. NCBI lineage: Eukaryota > Metazoa > Chordata > Mammalia > Primates > Tarsiidae > Cephalopachus > Cephalopachus bancanus. Next base: position 3,743,541 of record JAPVLO010000040.1, on the reverse strand, counting down.
CACAATTAGATAGAAGAAATAAGTTCTAACATTTAATAGCAGAAAATGGTGACTACACTTAACAATGTATTGTATATTTCAAAATAGCTAGAAGAAAGGACTTGAAATGTTTCTAATACACAGAAATGATAAATATTCAAGGTGGATGGACACTCCAAATACCCTTACTTGATCATTACACAGTCTATGCATGTAATGAAATACCACATATACGTTATACATAAGTACAAATATTATGTATCAATAAAAAATGTTCACAACAACTCTGGGAGGTAGATATTATTCTTCATATTAGAAATAAAGAAACTAAAATTCAGGAAAGTTGAGCAAATTACAGGTCACACAAAAGATAAAAGCAGAGTTGGATTCAACATGGGTCTTACCACTGAATAAAGAATAGACAGCTTCTCAAAATCCTTACTTCTCAGTAGTGAAAAGGAAATTGACGATACTTAGGAAAAAATGCAAAGAGAGATATTAGTATAATGGAAAACAGGTGAGGAAAGATTGACAGCGGTTAAGCAGACCAACATCAAGTGGGAGATGAGAAAGGAAAGATATATGGAGGTAGAAAAGGAGGAGCATGGGCTCAGTAGAGTCAGAGAAATGGAGGAGCCAAGGGATCCTGCTGGTCTATCTTGGCACAGTCAGCTGGGTATGATCAATCACGCTCCTGTTGACCAGTTGAAACTGGTTGTCTAGAAAACAAAACTGATGTCCCTTCAGTAACGAATTACAGGTTATAGGACTGGATGAGATACCGCTGAGGGGATTCCTACTGCTCTGACCAGGAGGTTGACATGACGACCATATTCCTAGATTTCTGTTGACATTAATGATGTTGCCATTATAGTATATGTTCATTGGACAGGGATTGTTTTGTCTACTGCTATATCCCTAATATCAAAGAGTGCCTGGCACAGAGAATACTCTCAAAAACTATCTATTGACTGAATAGCACTAATAACACAAATAACTATCTATTATTGAACATGTCTTCCATGCAAGGTGGTCTTAGCTTCACAAGAGCCTATACGCTACTAATAACATTTTTCAATGCAGCAACTGAAGTTCAGAGTTACTTCACCCTGTCCAAGACTATACCGACTATAAACAGCAAAGCAAGTTTGGAAACCCAAATTCCTCTCCCCCAGAACTTAGGAAGACTCTATATGGCTGACAGAGTGAATGAGCGTTCAATGTCTGTCCTCCACCGTAGAGAGTGTACATCTCTTAGTCAACATGCTAAGTCAACCAGCCGGGCCCTGTAAATTCCAGAGCAGCTGCTGGGTCCTTGTCTCCCACCACCCAGTCTTGCCTGCCAGATGTCCCTGGAGCCAGCCCACCTCAGAATGCAATCAGTGGGTATTTCTTGTTATCACTTCCCCTTGGTTTGTCAACAGGAGCATGATTGATCATACCCAGCTGGCTGTGGTGAGATAGAGCAGCAGGATGCCTGACAGTGCCAAGTCAGATGAAGGCCAAGATGCAGCCAGCATCTCTCCACTAACAGACTTATAAGGAGGAGGCCCCGGACAGTCTCAGGACAGTCATCATGTCAGGAAAGTCTGACTTTTAAGGCGATCCCTGTTGAGAATCAATGAATGAATGATGAGTCCCTGATGTTGGCTAACTGCATTCTATCTTCTATCTTCTTTGACCCCCAAAACAACTCCTATAACAGAGCAGTGTTATCCCCCAACTAACAGGCATCCAACTTGGCGGAAGCAAAGTCACAGAGGCTTAAGGCACAGTCCAGATGTGAACTCTAAGTCCAGCACATTTTCTACAAAGTCAGAAGCTCTTTCAACCATAAGGATGAAAAAGCAGAGACAAGATCAGCCTCATTGGAGGTAAAGCATGGTCTCCCATCTTTCTCCCATCTGAGTAGTTCATTTTTGTGCTTCCAAGAACTAGTCTTATAATTAAAATCCTGTAATGCTGACTTTGGCTACTTATTGTTGTTGTCATCATAGTAAAGCCATTACAGAAAAGTCTTGATTAGCCAGAATCCTGAGAGAATTCTTTCACCCACCATGGGCTCTGTCGCCGGCTAGGGGGTGAGAAGGCTACAGAAGAAAGGCATAGTCCTCACTGTCAAGTAGCTCTCAGCTCAAAAGGGTAGACAAACAAACAGATCAATCCAATGTAAGGTGCAAAAGTCCACATCCGTGGAAGCTGCAGACAAGGGGCAGCTATAGCTCTGTCTGGAGAGTCAGGGAAAGGTTTCCTAGAGGAGGTGACACCGGAGCTGGGCCAAGGTAAAGGTGAGTAGCCAAAAGAAAGTAGAAGATGAGAATTTAAGGCAATGGACGCAAGGGTTTAATGGATTTCCACATTTCCTGTATTCTACCTTTAAAGGAAAGAAGAAAAAAATTCTCATCTCACACGTTTCATTCAATTTTTAAAGCATGCACTAGATTGTAACCCCATGGCTGACCCAATTTCCTACTCCCCTGTGCCATTAACCACAGCCCAGGACAGGACAAGAGAAGCTTGTAAGCATGAAGTTCAATGTCCTGCAAAATCCTGAATAATCAATGAAAGGTTTGATTATCCTCGCTTGACGGATCTTCCTCCTGAGCTGGAGGAAGGAGGCAGGATGCATTCACTAGCTAGGCGTGTTTCAGTATTAGAAGCTCAGTCTTAAACCAACCAGGTTTTCCTGTGTAAATGCCAGTTCATCAGAATCTGCAATCCCACCACCACCCTAGTCCACCCCCTCCCATTTACTTAACTCAGTGGTTCCTGGTGTTCTGACCAGCCAGCCCCTGACTTGATTCCAAACTCCCATTTCTAACCAATTGCCAACTGAGTGCTAGGAAGGGAAGGCTGAGGCATTACTAAGGGCCCTGCATTACCGATGGGGAAAGGGGCACCCTGTGACGCCCAGCAAAATACTCAACGTCCTGCAACTGTTCATAGAGGGGCGAACTGGGATCTGGGCTTAGAAAGAGAACTGACCCACTGCATTAGAATATGAGTTCCAGAAACCTTAGCTATGTGATCATGGACAAGTGATTTTCTCTCTTGAAGTTTTTACTTATTTTACTTTACATTTTATTTTGCTTTATCTTGCTTTACTGCATTTTATTTTTAGTCACAGTCTCACTCTGTCACCCAGGCTGGAGTACAGTGGCATGCTCATGGCTATGGCTACTGCAGCCTTAACCTGCTGGGCTCAGGCAATCCTTCCACCTCAGTCTTCCAAGCAGCTGGAACTACAGGCAAGCATCACCAAGCCCAGCTGATTATTGTGTTGTTGTTGTAGAGATGAGGTCTCATTAAGTTACCCAGGCTGGTCTTGAACCCCTGGACTCAGGCAATCCTCTCGCCTCCGTCTTCCAAAGTGCTGGGATTTCAAGAATGACCTACCACGCCCAGTCTCTTTTGATGTTTTTATATTTTTATCTAGACAACAGAGATGACGATTTCTATCTCACAGGATCATGTGAGAATTAAACAAAATAAATGCATAGGCATGTATGAAAGTGCCTAGCTAGTATCTGATGCTTCCTTCTCACAGAGTCTTAAGTTTTTCTGGACCTTTTTTGGGAATCTGAGACTCCAGGTTTTGGCCTTATCAAACCTGTGTTCAGAGGATGCAATAATTCTAAAGAAAGATAAAACTGTGGCTCAGCCAATAACAGGTTTCAGCTAACCCTTTCCCAGACTGGTCAAGGCAGGGCTAGGTGTGCTGCTGGGAATGGTAGGAGATGAAAAGAAAGCCTGCATGCTTCCGTGGGACCCTAGGTTTGTCAATCAATGCATACTGAACACCATTGCATGCAAGAGGACATGTGAGTCTGTGTATGTTTGTGCCTTCTTAAACTATCACGTTTCGGTATTCACTTCACTTTAACGTGAGTAAACACATTGCTAGAGACAGAGAGACGGATGTATTTTTAATTTCTTTTTACCACCCAAAGAGAGCAAACGAAAGAGTGACAATTGCTAAGCCCTCTCTCCAGCCAGACTCCCATCAACACCTGCAAACACACACATGCAGACCGCAAGCTTCATGACCGCCCATCCATCCCATCCCGCCTGCTGTTTCCTCAGTTTCCCTGGAGGCACTCTCTCCAGGTTTTGGCAACCTCTCTGAAGCAACCTGTTGCTAAGGTTGAGGTCCTGTGTGGATGCCCCCACCTGGTGGCGGAATCTGGAAAGGCATTTCCCACCAAGGAAGACTGTCAGGTACCGCAACTAACTCCAAGGCTCCTCCAGCCCTTCCCACCACATCACTCCTGGGTCGATGGAGGACAACAGGGAGGAAAATGCCCGTCTAAAGGTACAGGGTGTGAGGGTGGCAGGATCGAGGTCACGGCCAATTCCCTGTCAAGACCCTGGTAACAGTACAGCTTCCTAGGAAGCAGCCATGAGGATGGAGAAGCCAGGGCCAGGAGGCTCTTGGTCGCTGGAAGGGCCCTGCCAGCCCCGAAATGTGTGCTGACAGCCCAGATTCCCAGTTCTGAGCGAGGAGCTACCGGTACCATCCTCTCCTCCCCAAATCCGGGCGGATTTTCCATCCCGGGCGCCGGGTGCAGAGGGAGTTCCTTCTTTCTTCCGGCCATACATTTACATCTCGACTAGCAGGGAGATTCTCTCTAGGGGAAGGGAGTCTACGGGCAAACCTCCATGCCTGGCGCCTCCCATGCCCGGAGCCCTTGCCCGGCCAAAACAAGAGAAAGAGCAGCTGCTGAGGCCGAGGGGAAATCCGAACCCAAATCACGGAGATGTCTCGGTCAAAATAATCCCTGACCCGCCCCACCCCCCAGCTCTGTTAAGCCCCAGCCCCTCAGTCCAGGCTTAGACAGACAGACAGACACACACACACACACACACACACACACACACACACACACACACACGACAGGCGGTGCGCACTGCTCCCATCCCCAACTCGGGGACATATCCTCTAAACTCAGCAGCAATCCCAAGAGAAGGGATCCACCCCCAAGAAGAAACACAGCGCTCCTGGGAGGACCCGCTTTATTCTGTCCAACCCCGATATTAATTTGGGGGGTGGCAAAAAAATCACAGAATTCTTCCAAGCTGCGATGTCGACACCCCGAGAGGATGCCACAAACGCGCACCCGCGCGCACACACCAGCCGCAAGGAGCTGGGGCGCCGCGCTCGGTTCCCGTGAGCCCGGAGCGCGGCTCCCAGACACAAACACACGCCACGGAGCGCCCGGGGCCGGCTGCTCCCGACTCGGCGTCTCCGGGCTGCAAAGCCCCGGAGGCTGCCCCGGCGCCGGCCGCGACCCGAGCCCCCCGCGCGCCGCCGCCGAGGGGCGCCCCGAGCGCCGGGTACTCACACCAGCGCGTGGTAGAGCAGCGCCCAGCCCCGCGGTCTCTCCAGGGCGTCGTAGATCAAAGTTTGGACGCGCCGGTACCTGGCGTTGTTTCTCTTGGCCGGGCGGCTCAGCGGGGTCTTGGCCAGGAGCCCGATGCCCTGCGGCGTCCTCCGCAGCCCCTCGTCGCGGCCGCCGCCCTCCAGCAGCAGGGTCCCGTCTTTGTCGGCTCCGGCCCCGAGCGCCAAGGCGACCTGCTCCCCGTCGCCGGGCGCCAGCCCCGCTTTCCGCTCCTCGTCGCCGGCCGCCGCCGCGTCGCCCCCGGCGGGGTCAGCCGCCCCGCCGCCGCCGCCGCCCCCGCCGCCGCCGCCGCCCGCCGCCCCCGCCGCCCTGCGCGCCTTGAGCCCCATCTGCCTCGCCCCCGCCGGCCGCGTCGCCTCCTCCGCTGCAGCTCCGGGAAGAAGGGGCGCTCGGGGTGCGTGGACCAGGCGGCGGCGGCGGCTGCAAGCCCGGGAACTCCAATGCCATGATCCGCGCGCCCCTCCCCGCCCACCCTCCCGAAAGCAGGCAAAGGCGGGCGCCCCGGGGGCAGGGGAGGCCGGGCAGGGGCTCGGGGAGTCACATCCCGCGCGCGTCAGCCGCGGGACGCCGAGGGGCGCGGGCCGGGGGCTGCGGGAGCCGGCGAGGGCGCGCGAGGCTGGCGCGGAGGCGCTAGGGCGCGCGGCGGCGGGAGCCTGGCACCGGCGCTCCGGGGCGGCGGCGGCGGCGGCGGCACCCGGGCCGGCGAGCCCGAGACAGCATCGCAGTTTATTTACAAGCCCGGTGCCAGCCGCCCTCCCGCCCGCCCGCCACACGCGACGCCGCCGCCGCCGCCTCCTCCCTCCTCCGCGCTCCCACCCGCGCCCCTCCCCGCCCGCTCCAGCCCAGCCCGGCGGCAGCAGCGGCAGCGAGCTAGCGCGCCGCGGGCCGAGCGCACGCCGCCTCCTCCCTCCCTCCCGCCTTCGCCGGGGTGGGGCCCCATTGTCCCGCCCCGTCGCGGCGGGAGGCCTCGGCGGGTCCCCGCCCCTTCCCGCCGCCCCCTACCCCTGCGCGCCGGGGGACCCGGGATCGCCCGGGTCGCCACCCCTGCGGCAGCCTGATCGTGCGCGGCGGCCACCGAGTCGGGCTGCCAGAGCTCCCGCGGGCGTTGGGGCTTCCCCTGGGAGGGGCGTAGAAGGGAAACGAGGGGAAAGGGAGGAGAGGCTGGGGAGACCGTCTCCCCCTAAGCAGCCCCCCCGCCCCCCCAGAGTTGCCGCCTTATGATCTTTCTCACCCCCATCCCTGCTTCCTGGTTTCGGAGATAAATTCCCAAATTGTTGGGTTGGCCAAGGTCTGATGCACCTAGCACGCACCTGCTCTACGGTGGCATCCTGGTGACCCCGTAGGCCCTTTGGTGGGATGTCCCTGGTGGACACTACAGCCCTCACTGTCCCTGGCCCTTGAATAGCACTTCCATCCGATTGAGTGGACAGAAGACCGAAGAAATGGAATCCGATTTTCTTCATGTTTTGCTCAGCTCCCAACTTGCATCTGGGCAAGCTGTTCCCTCTCGTCCAAATTTTGCTTCATTCAATCACCAAACACCTGTGAGTGGGCTTCTCTAGAGAAGGCAGTGCTCTCCATCCAGGAGATAACGAGGCCTATATGTCCACAGGCAAAAGAAAATGGAAAGACAGTACATTTCCAATACTGGTAGATACTAGGTAGGGTGCCATGCTTCAGTGATTAGGGGAGCTCCTTGAAAGTGGCTGGTCTTGGAAGGCCTCACTGTGGAGGTGACACTTTGATGTGTGACCCAAATGACAGGCTGGAAGCAGCTATGTCAACCTCCAGAAGAGGCTTCTAGGCCAAAGAACAGCAACTGTAGAGGTGAGGGGTGGCTTGAGCTTCATTAGGGTAGAGGGAGGTGATAGTCTAGACCTTGCCAACCACTGGCAAAGGACAGGAGTGTCCTACACTTCCCCCATGGCCACCACCGTTGGAGAGCTCTCCCTTCTTGCTGCCCTTGGTAGCTAGTGCCTCCTGGACTGACTTCCCACTGGCTTCTCTCATGTCTGTTGGCAGGCGTGTAGGGGAGGGGCTGCCACCAAGACCTAGGGTGTGAGAAAAGAGGAATTCACCTGCCATAATACAACCCTGGTTGTGCCTGCTGGAGAGCAAAGGAGGAGGGGCGGCAGGGGGTGGAGGGAGGACAGGGAAGGGGAGGAGGGAGAAGAGAGTAGGGGTGTCTGAGAGGAGGAAGGAGATGGGGAGAGGAACACAACAGTTATAGAATGACTGTCAAAGTGACCTCAGAAATCTCCAAACCCAAGCAGGAGGGAGTTTCCAGAAGGAAGTTAAATTATAAGGCTGAAATCATTTAAGCAGTGTGGTATTGGCACAGAAATAAACTGCTCGATTAAGCAGAATAGTTTGTCCAGAAACCGTGTCTAGTATGAGAACTTAATACTGAATAGGAAGAGTCATGACAACCACCCGATGGAGAGTGTTCGCTGGTCAATGGGTTTTGTGAGCATGCCGTGAAGTAGCCCTGGAAACATGACCATGCGTGCACGTAGGGCCCCTGTATCAGCAGTGAGTTGGAGTATAGTAGGTTACCAATCAGAGCAGACTCTGGAAAGGAGAGCAAAGCCAGAGAAAGGGACTTTCTTGGGCAAGAACACCTCCAGGTGGGTGCTGGGCACCTCCAAGCCTACTCTATCCACCTGTTAGTCCTGCCATCCACAACACAACAGACACAATATTCTTTCTGTCGCCATTCAATCCCAATGACCAGGAATCAGTCCCCCTTTTATATTTGAGCACCTTTTCTCCATCGCTTTCTGTTTTATTTACTCGTAACATGTACTGCTGCCAAAAATGACCACATTTACATTTTGTTTACTTGTTTACTGTTATCTTACTAACAAGGACAGGGATGAAGTATCTTACCCCCCAGGACTGTCATTTACTGGGCTCTTGATACGTTGTATTTACAACGTGAGTAATCGGAGGAGTGTGAAGCTCCCAGCACAATGCCTGGCACACGATTAGACATTCAACATATGCTTATATATGGGATTTTTGTTCTGTTTTGTGTGTGTGTGTGTGTGTGTGTGTGTGTGTGTGTGTGTGTTTTTAACCATTGTGAAAGTCTTTATTCTTAGGAAGTCTTAGTGCTCTTCACAACTTAAGAAACGTGGTGACAGAAACATTTTGACAGTACTTAAAATAAAAAGCCTCACTAGATAAACATTAAAGAAGATGAGTCAAGGACCACATAGGAAGAAGACAGGAGAATTTATTATTGTGCAATTAATCAAAAGTTCAGATTCTCAGAATGACAGCTTGAATCCCCACGTATGTAAGGAGACTTCTATTTTGATGGGAGCTGCAGACCATCAAATATTAATGTTTTAAGATAAAGTTCAGGGGCTATTTTCATGCCTCCCATAACGGATGAGGCAAAGTCAATAGCAAATTCATAACTCTGATCCAATTAAATCCAGTCATAGGGAAACTGCCAAGTAGTTGAGTCTGGGAAATTGATTTGCCTCAGTGGTTTTATAATCCAGTGGAGAGTGATGTTTAGATTTCTAATGGGGGCTTTGGAAATGTCATGAGAAATGGGGTATGCCCTGAGTACCGTTTGTAGGACTGTGTAATCACAACACTCCATAGCATAGGTTCTAGCTAAAGAAAATCTAACGTCCTATATCCCATTGGAATGAAGGTTCTCTGAGGTCGAAAGTCCCCATTCCAACTGAACACAACATCAAGGCAGAGAGTTAATAACAGCATTAGCAAAGACCAGGCTGGGGCCTTAGTGCCAATAAAGCATCCCTCTCCTGGCTCTGAAACCCAGCTGGTAACATGGCAAACCCAGCCATGTGCTAATCCTAAATTTGCCAGCTGCTTCCCCTCCTCCTTACCTCTGCTCTTCCTTCCGTTTTTCTCTTTAGCTGGTCTTCATCTCAATGTACAGGTGAGATGTACAAGTGAACTCTTTCTCCCTTGCAAGCAAGGTGCTTCCTGGGAATTGGTCAAAAGAGAGAGACCAAAGGAGTTTATCTGATCTCAATAAATTCTGTCTTCCAGGGCTGGAAGCATCTAGGGGTAAGATAATATTCCGGTGGGGATTATTATAGCTGTCATTAAATGAGCAGGACAGAGTCTTAGGTTCACAGGTGCATGCTGATGGTGGTCCTGCTGGCTCTCTCACCCTGTTCCCAAAACATATTAAATAACTGTATCTGACTGTCTTCAAATTTGCTTTTATTCTTTCTTGCACAAGAAATGCAAAGTAGTTGTAGAGAAATTACAAAATGTAAATCAGCTGAAAGGCAACGATAATAATTTGTCATCATGTTACTGGGAGATATCGTCTGTGAGTATTCTGTTGGTGACTGCCACCAACAGGACTGCAGCACGCCTGACCTGTGGACAACAGAGACCAGCCTGAGCCCCCAGTGTGGCACCTCCCTGGGGGAGCAGCAGCCACCTGGTGGCAAGATAATCATACTGGACCTTCCAATCATGAGTGGGGAGGACATGTGCCCTCACTGGAACAGACCCATATCCTGGACACAGAACCGTTTCCAATGCACGTAGGAACACAGCATCAAAGAATTCCACACAACACTGCTTCTGATCAAATGATTTGTCCCCACAGGTTTGCTCTGAATATAAATCTACCTCTGGGAGGAGCCAATGAGAAAGGTCTTTCTTTGCAGCCAAGGAGAGCATCCTTTGCTTGTTTGGAAGAGACCGGGGAAGCTCCAGTTTTGTGTTTAGTAATATCCCAGCACACCCCCCTCCCAAATAAACAAGTTTGGAAGAAAAGGATTCCAAGACTCCCCTGTACACATTTTTTGTTCTTGAAACCCTCACTTCAGCAAATCCTCAAATTTCTCTCAAATCTTCTCTCCTTCATCCCTTGCTTTTGTCTTCCCCTTTCCTGGACTCATATCACTCGACATCAGGGCAGAGGAATTCTTGCTCCCTTGCAAGTGAGAAGCTTTCCTGGGAATGAACAAAGTAAAAAGACACCTTTGCACATGTGACTCAGTGGAGGAAGGTAGTGTAGGCAGTTGGATAGTCCTGGCTCTGTGACTTTGAGCTTAATAACCTTGGACACGTTGCTGGACTCCTATCTAGGCTTGGTTTTCTTAGCTATACAATGGGACAATGTTTCCTACCCTCACGGCTCCAGACCTGGTCTGAGTACCATCCCGCATCCACGCTGAGTCGGCGCTTTGCAAGCTGTGATGCGCTGAGCACTTTAACTACATTACTCGAAGGCATCTGGACACAGCATCCTGGAAGGCAGCTCGAGGCGGGCGCCATGGGGAAGGGATGAGCTCTGAGCCAACATTGCTCACCTTTGCTCCAGATGGCAATGATTAAGGGACTTAACTTAGACTGTTCTCAGTTGGAAAGAGCCTCTCTTTCCTGCCTCACATTTGCAATTTTTACATTAACCTTTCCATTAATTTTGCCTCTTTCTTTCTTCTTTCTTTCTTTCTTTCCTTCCTTCCTTCCTTCCTTCCTTCCTTTCTTTGTCAGAGTCTCACTCTGTCACCAGGCTGGAGTGCAATGAAATGCTCACAGTCACTCCAGCGTCGACCTGCTGGACTCCGGCGATCCTTCCACCTCAGTCTTCCAAGTAGCTGGTACTACAGGCACGCGCTACCATGCCCAGTTAACTTTGTTTTTTTTTTAATTATAGAAATGAGGTCTCGCCAAGTTGCCCAGGCTGATTTGAAGCCTGTGGACCCAGGCAATCCACTTGCCTTGGCCTGCCAAAGTGCTGGGATTACAGGCTGAGCCTCTGAACCCAGCCTGCCTGTTTCTTAATGTCACTTTTGTCTTTTTCTTTTAAATAATGTTGGGTAAAATATTCAATTCGTCCATTTAATGAATACATTCATTCTTCCAGCAAGCATTCACTGCTTGTTTTATGTATTGCTCTCCATCTATGGGAAACAGGAGGAAAAATAAAATTAAGTAATTAATTCTATATTTAGTTGCAAAGATGTGATAAGAAAATGCAAAACAATGTACTCATCTCTCTGTGGTCATGGCTTTCAATGACCTGACTCATGATGGATGATAATCATCATTATCACAGCATTTATTGAGTGCTTACAGTATACATGACATTGGGCTGAGTGCTATATAGAGATTATCTCATGTAATCCTCACAACCAAGTTATGAGATAGGCATTATGGTTATTGCTATCTATAGTAACCATGACGAAAGTGACACTTAACGTACCCCACCCAAGGTTACACGGCTAAGAAATGACAGCCCCAGAATTCAAGCTCAGGTTATCCAACTCTGGAGCTTATACTTGTAAACATTACATCATACATGATTTACTGACAATGCTGTGCCAGATGAAAGTCTTGGAGGCAAGGGCTTGGAGGCAAGGGCTTGGAGGCAAGGGCTTGGAGGCAAGACAGCATGTGGGACTTCCAGGGCAGGTGGTAGAACTGACTGGAGGCAGCCTGGAGGGAGCAGGTGCCACGTGGAGCAGGCTTGCATACATGTACCAGGCTTATGAACTCTGGGCCATGTGTCACTTTAAGCATAGATGGACATGATCCCAGGTAGTTTCAGAAAGGGCTTCTGTCCACTCTGTGGAGGGTAGGTGAGAGTGGAAAAACCAATTCAGTGACAGCCATGACAAGGCAGAGCCCAGCTGACAAATGTTGATGGCCAGAAGGAACATGGCGGCAGCTCCCGGAGAGGAGGGGTTGGCTGCAGGAGGTATCTGGGAAAGAGTGTCGCCAAGAATTGGTACCTGAAAAGAGGCAGGGCTGGGTCATGGGTTACTTGACATTTTAGAGGCAGAAACAACCTCCCCTGCAATGGTCTGGTCTCCCTCCTTCCTGGATGTGGGTTCCCTGCTGAGCCAAGCATCCTTTGCTGGCTCCAGTAATTGGCTCCCAGGCAGCTTGTTCCTTTCTCTAAGCAAATGAAAAATGAAGCTCCTTCTCTTTGAGTCGCGACTAAGACACCCACTTTGTCCATGCCATTTGCATATCCCAATGATCTACTGCCATTTTCCCATGAACAAACCTGGGTACCTGTGCTCAAGAGTGTCTGGCCCAGAGTCTGCTGTGCAAGAGGGCTGAAGGCAGCAGGCAGAGAAGCTATTCACAGTGTCCTCCAACGAGGAGTGTCAGGGGCCATTTTTCTCACCTCCCGCTATTCCAGATGGACCAGCTCTCTCGACAGCTGACCTTTGTGGCTTATTACCCCATGCCACAGACACCATGATGCTCCATGCACCTTGGTTACGAGAAGGAAAGCACCGGGCCAACTGGAGATGCACTCCACGCCCTTCCTGTGATCACAAAGGGCCCGTTGTGCCCTTACTCACAGGCATAGATCCCACACAAGCCAAGGTCTTCCTCGTTTCCACTTCAGAATTCTTTGCAGAGGGGAAGCTGATGTCTGGGTGCTAAGTAACTGGACAGGGGATGATGGGTAGCCACACAGTGGTGCCGAGTAGGAAGAGCTCAGAATTTTGAGACAGCCTGGGTAGGAATCCCGTCTCTGATAAAAGCTAAGTGGTTGCTCTTGGGTAGGTTGAATAACCAGTCTCAGTCTCACCTGTAAAGTAGGAATCATAGTCATTAACTTAAAGGGATGTGTCAGGATTAAGGGAATTAACATCTGTCAGACTTTGGCACGTAGAACCACTTAATACATTTTTATGGATGTTACACGAATACTAACATATGAATTATCACTATTACATCCAAATTAGGAGAGAACCTTTGGCTATCAAGCCCAAAGTGACTCTATCTTTTGTGACAGTGAACCCCATTTTATATCGCAACCTAGTCCACATAATACAATGTACATATCACTAACTGAAATGATATTTTCTATTCCGTATTTTATAAGATACTGATGGCTACCTATATCAGCTTGCTAGCTCTGCCATGATAAAATACCACAGACTGGGTAGCTTAAACAAGTGAAACTTATTTTCTCACAGTCTGGAGGCTGGAAATCCAAGATCAAGGTGTTGGTAATTAGGTTCTCTTGAGCCTTTCTCCTTGGCTTGCAGAGGGTCACCTTCTCAATGTGTTCTCACAGGGTCTTTCCTCTGTGTGTATGCATCCCTGGCGGCCTTTGTGTGTCCAAATTTCTTCTTATAAGGACATCAGAGAGGCTTGACTAGGACTCACCTCCGATGCCCTCTTTTTAATACAGTTACCTCTTTTTTTTTTTTTTTTTGAGTTGGAGTCTCACTCTGTCGCCCAGACTGGAGTGCAGTGGCCGCTCCTGGCCACCGCAGCCTCGACCTGCTGGACTCCAGCGATCCTTCTGCCTCAGCCTTCCAAGTAGCCAGAATTACAGGCATGCGCTACCACGCCCGGCTGATTTTTTTATTTATTGTAGAGATGAGGTCTCGCTGTCCAGGCGGGTCTCGGACCCACGGGCTCAGGCAATCCACTCACCTCAGCCTCCCAAAGGCACGTGATTACAGGCTGTCACCGAGCCCGGCAACACAGTTACCTCTTTAAAGGCCCTGTCTATAAATACAGTCACATTCTGAGATCCTGGGGGTAAGGGTGAGGCTTCCATGTATACATTTTATGGAGGAGACACAATTCATTCCATAACTTGAACCTAACTATGTGATTTCACACTTCATCGAGGGGTCATGAATCTAGCTTATAAAATTGTCAAGCCAGTTCAATCTTCAGCCAAGTTCTTTCATTTCTGCTTGAATATCTCCAGCAAATGGGATCTCATTACCTCCCAAGAAATCCCATTGTTGAATAATCAATATACTCTCCTCTTATTGGATACTTGTTCTGTGGCCAGGCCCCATGCTAAGCATCTTTGCTTCTTTATCTCATTTAGTTGTCACAACTGCCCAACAAAGTAAGTTACGCAAATATACATTCAAAAATATATGTGGATTGCTCAGAGTCAAATAAAAATAGCTGTGCAGAGATTCAAACCCAGACTTTTCTTCAAAGTTTAGAAGATGGTACCCTTTATTGGAAAGTTCTTCATGTTGAGATAAAATTTTCCCCAGGAAGTATACATATTATGAAAGATGCTAAAATTCAGGTGTTTTATAAGAGGCCAGTGATGGCACAAGTGATACTGTTTAAAGACCTAGGTTTTAATTCCAGCCATGGCACTTTCTAAATGGCCTTTGGAAGGTGATATCAGTTCACTTACACTTAGTTTCCTTGTTTGGAAAATGGAGATAAAAACAATGTCTACCTTGTGTGGTTGTGGCTAGATTCAAAGTTAACTATAGACACCAAGGTACTTATTGCTACATCACAGCTGGTTTCTTGGACCACATTCTCATTGCTCTCTGACCCATGTTTAATCTCTCTGAACTTCATTTCTATTGTTATTATTATTATTATTATCCTTGCATTTTATATTATTTCCATAATAATGACTTTCTCAGAAGGTGATTTAGAATATGAAATAATTTAATACATGGAAGAGACTGCATTATTTAGAATTTAGTTGTGTCTTGACTTTTCTTTTTGATGTTCCAAATTGATCAAAGGAAAAAAAATAAATGAAAAGAATGCTCTCTTTTCTTCAAAAGAAGAACAGCCATGCCTCTTTGATCTTGAGTTTTGACTCCCTTCTTAAACAGTTGTTAATTTTAAAATTTTCTGAGACCATCCCAAACAGGCTTCATGAGTGAAAGTGCCGGTCTGGGTTTACAAAGCCTGTATCTACAGGGACCCGGCAGGAAACAGGTCTGAGCTTATGTAAAATGCTGTGCACAGAATCTACCACACGAGGGAGCAATCCATAAATAGTAGTGACAAGTATGATTGTGATGATGTTGACCAAGAAGAGAAAGAGGAAGAGCAAAACAAATTAGCAGAAAGAGGAAAAGAATAGACTCTTGGGCCTCTAAATACGGGAAATCAGTGATCCCCCTATCCACTCTTCCTCCCAGGCCTCATAAACGGCTACGCCTTGACACACCCCTATTCTAGGGGAAGTTCCCTGTGCTAGATTTTGAACTTCCTATATTGGTCTCAAGCTTTCTCTACGGGTGTACCCCAAGTGGTTTTCAAACTAAATCGGAAATCTTCATTCTTTCCTCTTTGACTGTTCACCATAAAGCGTTTTTCTTATTCATTATTTGTGGCAAAAATAAAACAACCCAGTAAAACAATCCATCAAAATATTGCATACCTTTTGTTGTCTGCATGTGTGATACTGTGACTGTCACCTCCTCTTAATTTAAAATATTTTCTCAGATTCTGAGTAAAGTAAATATTTAGGATGAGTATTCTGTCATTTTCAATGCCCCCCCAAAACAGTTTGGCAAACCCAAAGTGCTAGATGTGCCCTTTGTGAGAAGCACATTCCTCCACCAACGTTCAGTAACCAGAACCCATCATCACACCAGATGAGAGTAAACCACCTTTATGAAAGTCCCTCTGCTATTGGAAGATTATGTCACAAAATTGAGCATCAGAATTAGTTTATTTTCAAGCTGAACCTTTGTCTGGCCAACTATATTCTCTTTCACCTTTGCAAAATGGCCACAAAAGGCTCTCTGTATTTAAAAGTTTCTTAGTCTTGTATGTTTACACAGTGCTCATTTGTCTATATTTTTTTCTTGTATCTCTCAGCACAGTCTGCTATAGTCTGAAAATCAGGAGAAGGCTTACCATGTAGCACATATTCACTCCCCTTCACCCACAGGAGGGCAAGACTTTCCCACTAATGGTGGGCTTATTTCTATAACTTGCTTCGGTTTTTTTCTATAACTTGCTTCGGACAGTGGAATGTGGAAAGAAGTGAAAATGTGCCACCTGCAGGCATTGACATAAGAGGCATCACATGTCTGTGCTGGCTTCTCTGCAAGCCCTGTCCTCCTCCTTCCCCAGGAAGGAAATGTACTCCTGGGAGCTCTTTCTCCTCCAGCCTGGGTTCCAGAATGAGACGTGGGAAGCAGAGGTACCTCCCTGCTGCGCAGACCTGGGAACCCAAGAACAAATGCTTTGAAATTGTCACTGTTTTCTTATAAGGGGGAGACCTCATTCCTCCGGGTGTCATCCAATTCTATGGATATCTGCCCCTTTGACTGACTTCCTACCAAGGATGCTACTTTACAACTCTACAGGGATAAAAGTTAGCTTCTAGAAAACCGATAGCAATGCAAATAAATTTTGGCTGGCAAAAACACAATTGATTTGTGATCTGTAGAAAAGATAACTTCAAATGTTGCATTTTATGGCCTTTTGAATATTAACCTGTTTTGCATCTTTCAGCAAATGTATTTCAGCATTCCTGTGCGTCTGTATATCTTTCTGTTCTACAAAATCTTCTTTGAACTGGTCAATATATTACTGATTTTCTCATTCCTTGAGTTAGATAAAAATCTTTGACATGTATTTATTTTGTATACACATGAGAATTATGTTTTTTACTATTAAAATAAACATGAGCACCGGGCTTGGTGGATTGCCTGAGCCCGTGGGTTCGAGACCTGCCTGGGCAACTTGGCGAGACTTCATTCTCTACAATAAATCAAAAAATTAGCCGGGCGTGGTAGCGCACACCTGTAGTTGCAGCTACTGGAAGGCTGAGGTGGAAGGATCGCCGGAGCCCAGCAGGCCGAGGCTGCAGTGGCCGGAAGCAGCTACTGCACTCCAGTCTGGGTGACAGAGTGAGACTCCAATTCAAATAAAATAAAATAAAATAAACATTAGCTCTTATACGAGGCAGAGGATAATAGATCAAAGCTCTAATCTAGTCTCAGTCATCATGGACTGAGCAACTTGAAGTTTACATGGCCTGTCTGGGCTTCAGTATCCTTATTTGTAAAGTGAGGGTTTAGGATAGTTTCTTTATTGAGTTCTAAAGGTCTTGTGGGGTAGAGGGAGAGGGTTATAAACCCATTTTACAGGTGGAGATGCTGAGAGTTGGAGAGGTTTGACGATTTCCTTATCTGCTGAACCTAGCATTAAATGGATCTGTGGTCACAGATAAAAAAACATCGCATGAGCTAAGGAACCTTGTGTGAGCTAATGCTTATGTTCGGCTTCATGAATAAGTAGCTGTTTACCCTTGAGCAAATTGCTTAATGTCTCTAAGCTTCAGTTTCCTAATAGACTATCATATGAGAATAAAAATGTGCACGCCCAATACAATACCCAGCACGTCGTAGGAGCACTATGACTGCCAACCCTCTTCCATCCGTTTTAACATGTCAGAAGAATACCTGCTTCAGAGTCAGCCCAGCCTCAATTCAAATGCTGACCCTGCAACTTTCTAGCTGTGACTCTGGGCAGGCTAAACCGCACCCATGCCTTCGTCGCATAATGTGTGAAATGGAGATACCAGCGCCACCTTTTCGTGCTGTTCTGAAGATGACATGGGGTGATAGCCAAGACTGCTAATGCAGGGGGTTGCAATGCAGGCGCTAAATCTCTTATCATTCATTAACAATAAAAAAAAAAAAAAACATTCAGGCAGAGTTGAGTTCAGAGAGAGAACCAACAAGGATCTTTGTATGTAATTTTGAACAGAAACTGCCTTAAAAGCCAGAGTAACGTCAACACACTGTAGATTTTGGGAGCCCAATTATCAGCTGAAAGAAGCAGAAAGACATGACAAAAGAGCTCTTGCTTAATTTTAAAAAAATCGTGTGAACTCTAATTTCTAAAAACTTGAGTGAGGAGTATTACATATTTATATGCAGTTCTGAAAGACTTATGCCCGTCTTAATGACTGGAGATGTCCTTCAAATTTTCCATCTGCCCTGGAATAGGTCTAATGTGATAACAAACAGGAAATTGACTGGGCTGAGGGACATGCAGTTCTGTTTTGTACCATAAAATATACAAGGCTGCTGACATTGCATATTAATTAGCTGATCCTTTCCTTTCCAAATTAAGAGCTCAGTTTTGTATTACTTGCACGGATGTAAAACTTGGCTCTGGGGTTTTGGATGCATGGAGATCTCATTCACTAAATATTTTTGGAGCACTTAATAGTTTCTAGGACCTTCCAGGTTTGGCAAGAAATTAAGTAAGACACAACTAACACCATGGAAAATCTCTCACTATCTTGGAAGATGATGGGGAGAATAAGACAAGAATGAACGTGCTTGCAGTAAGCTGTTCCAGAAACATATAGGCTTTTCCAAAGCATCCAGTGAGATTTTATCCTTCAGTCATTGGGAATCTTGTGAGCTTTATGAATTCCTCTCTGTTTTAGCCAGAACGCTAAGGGCTGATTTTATCTACCTTCTCTTTGTGCGTGTATATGTATGTGTATGCATATATATGCATATATGTGTGTGTGTGTGTGTGTGTGTGTGTGTGTGTGTGTGTGTGTGTATGTTTCAAAACTCTTTTATTCCTATTCATCCATTTAATACATAGTTATGGCACAACTACTATATACCAGGTGTTCTGCCAGGTTTCAGAAATACAGCTATTAACAAAACAGGCAAACATTCCTGCACTTAAAAAGCTTATATTCACATAAGGAAGATCAGCAATAAACATGACAAAGAAGTAAATGTAAGCATGAGATTTTACTTGATATTCCAGTTATTTATAGTCATGTAACCAACCATCCCAAACTTACTGGTGCAAGGTGAGAGCCCTTTTATTATTCCTGTGAATTCTGTGGGTTAGGAATTCTGCCAGGACACAGGGGAATGACCTGTTATGCTTTCTGATGTTTGTCCTCAGCTGGGAAGACTCAGATGTCTGCCAGGGACTCAGACAGGTAGGGCTGGATCAGGTGGGGTGAGAGGATCCACTTCTAACATGACACGGCTTCTTCACTGGGAGTGATTGGATCCTGGACTCAGTTAGGACTGCCAGTAGAGTGCCTACACATGGCCCTCCCAATATGGTCACTTCAGGATAGTGGCCAAGTGTCCAGTGAAGAAGGCAGTCACTGTGTGGTCTTTAATGACCTTGTCTTGGAAGCTACCTACTGTCTTACAATATATGCCACTGGTCTAAGGAGTCAAAGCTCACGGAGATTCAGAAAGATGGGAAACCAATTCCATGAAAAAGTTTCAAATAATCTGTGACTCTATTTTACAACCAGCACAATACCTTAGGGTCAATCCATTACAAAGGATCAGCTAATTAATATGCAATGTCAATCCATTATCCCTTACCATGGGGAAGGAATCCAGATTAGAGTCAATCAGACCAGGAGATGAACAATGGATCAGGCATGTGCTCATGGATTTAGCGAGAATTATGGTGTTTCTACAGTGAGTTAGTCACTCCACTAGATGCTGTGGGTTCCAGGTTGAGCCGGATGCAGTGTCTTCCCTTGGGGCAGGGAAATGGGGTGACTAAACACCCAGTTGTAAGTTCACGTGTGGTAAGTTACAAAGAATACACAGAGGAGGATGGAACCACACAGACGGAGGAATTAGCTGCGTAAACTTGGGCCAATTATTTAAAATCTCTCCCACTAGTGTCTTTGTTTGTATAACGAGGCAGATAAGACCCGCCCTACAAGGCTGTACAAGGATGAATGATCGAAAGTAGCCTTGGCCAGTTTCTTCACATCCTCTTGTTTAGGTCTCCATATGCTTTTTCTCACTACCTGAACTTTTCCTGGTTTGTATGTAGTTGTTCTTTACTTGTTTATTGGCCTAGTTCCTCAAACTAATATGTAAGATATGCAGTATATTATTCGGGCTATTTTATGGAAAATAAACGATTCTCCGACTAGAAAGCTCTTCCTGTCAGATACTCGTGTGGCTAACTCCTTCACCTTTTACAACAACCTCTGGTATGTTGCCCAATCATTCTACTAAATTTTATCCTAACCATCTTCCCTGTAATCCTTCCCCACTTCTGTTCTGCCTTGCTTTTTCCCATAGTACTCCCAACCTCTGACCTACTGTTACATAAGCTTTAGGCTGATGAGGTTTATCGTCTCACTCTGCTAGAATATAAATTCCATGAGGGCAGGGATCTTTGTATTTTTTACTGATGCAATGCAAGTGCCTATCACTCTAACGGAATAAATGAATGTGTTGGGGGGGTAGGACATTGGATCAAAAGAGTGGGCGGGTGTCCTTGGTAAGCCAGGGTAAAGAATGCAGATTTTTTTTTTTCAAAATAAGGTAAACGTTGTAGAATTTAATTTAATGAGGGAGTACGGACCGATTTACATTTTTATATTATTCTGGTTGCTGCACAGCGAGGTCAGGTTTGGCAAAAGATGAGTTAGGGGCTACTTCAGTGTCAGGGGAGATATCGTGGCTTGGACCAAGGTGGTGATACTGGTTGTGTGTCCATATTGAAGAGAGTACTGACAAGACATGCCAATGGCTAAGTAAGAGGATGCTTAGAAGAAGGAAATTGAGGTTGATGGGTAGGCTTCTGATTTGAGTGACCAGGCACAATGTGTTGTCATTTATTGATATGAGTAAGACTAAGGAAGAAGCAGAGAGTGTGTGTGTGTGTGTGTGTGTGTGTGTGTGTGTGTGTGTGTCTATGTAGTGTGGTGCGTGCATGTAATATGATATGGCAAGTGTGTATAGCATAGTGTGTGGATATATAGTATGGTGTGCATGTGTATATGTAGTATGGTGTAGTGTGTGCATAGTGTAGTGTGTATGTGTATAGTATGGCGTGGCGTGTGTGTGGGTATATAGCATGGTGTCGTGTGTGTAGTGTGGTGTGTGTGTGTGTGTGTGTGTAATATGGTACATATGTATAGTGTGGTGTGTGGGCATGTAGTATGGTGTGTGTGTATATAATATGGTGTGTGTGTGTGTGTGTGTGTGTGTGTGTGGTATTGGGAGGAAGCAGTAAATCAGGATTTTATCTTGGCTTTGTCAATTGTGAGGTGATTATTAGACATCCTGATGGAGTATTTTCCCTCTAGAATCCACCCTACGGAAATAAGCAGAAGTGTCACCAAGATTCAAAGAAGATCTTCATTGCATTACTGTATTTGAAAGTCAAAAACTAGAAGCTACCACAGTGTTCAGCATCACGAGACTGGTAGAGTCAGTTCCGGGTCCTCCATGTAGTAGAGGACTGGCTTGCCTTCCAAGTGCTGCTTATGAAGATTGTAATGAAGACTGGAAAAATTCTCATTAAACAAATAGCTGGATGAATGCTTACTGTGTGATATATGTACATGTGAGAAGAGAAATATCCACAAAACATGCTCATGATAAATCCTGTAAATCATGAACATTTAGACCTGCATGAAATCTCCAAGGTCATCATTTATGCTGTAGTTGTAAGGAAGAAAAGATCAGTGCAGGCTAGAAGACTAGAACACTGCTTGTTTAGGCCGTACATTTGACTCTTAATGGGAAAAGACTCAGAAGGACCCACATCCTGGCCCCTGGTTTTGTTGATGCTGCTTAGAGAGCTGGTCTTAGACATGCCACTGGACATTTCTTGGCTTGGCTTTTCCTTAGTTAAATGAGATAGTTGGTCACCCCTTGAATACATTGCTTCTCAGAGCTTTCGTGGATTGGATACCACTGGCTCTTCCTGACAGCAGAGAGTGTTTCAGTTGGGAAGAGCTGTGGAGTTCACTGTACATCCCACCCCTTGTTTTTGAGTTGGAGGCTCACTCCATCACCCAGGCTGGAGTGCAGTGGCACGCTCATGGCCACGCCAGCGTCGACCTACTGGCCTCCGGTGATCCTCCCGCCTCAGCCTTCCAAGTAGCTGGAACTACAGACATGCACTACTGTGCCTGGCTAATTTTGTGATTTATTGTAGAGATGAGGTCTTACCAAGTTGCCCGGGTTGTTCTTAAAGCCGTAGGCTCAGGCAATTCATTCACCTTGGCCTCCCAAAGTGCTGGGATTACATACAGGCTTGAGCCACCACGCCTGGTCCATCCCATTCTTAATTAATATGCAGAAGGCAGGAGACCTGCCCAAGAACACACAGCATGTCTCTAAATATCAGTGTATAGACTTCAGCAGAAAACCCAGAAGCAAACAGAGGAAGTAACATTTTGGCCACCAGAAGAAAAACTGATGATGGGAAAAATAAATAAATCAATTAGCCTTTGTCTGAAAAAAGGAATCAACTACATCTTTAGTGGATTTCAGATAAAATATTTCTAGCTTTATTTCTGAGATCCCTAGATCATTGAAGTCACATTTATGTCTAACATTAGTGCCTATGAAGAAACACTGGGCTTTTGCAAAAGTTTTGCCTCCTGCTTCTAGTCTTGTCCCCATTGCTAGGCCATTTTCCATGAAATAAACCCAAATCAATTTTCTAAAAATGAGAATGACATTATGTCCCGCAAAACCCTGCTACTTTAAATACATCTGTGCTTGAAATGGTTCAATGGGCACTATTTTCTATGCAATAAAGACTAAGATCACAGCCAGGTGTGGTGGCTCATGTCTGCAATCCCAGCACTTTGGGAGGTGGAGGTGAGAGGATTGCCTGAGTCCAGGAGTTTGAGGCCAGCCTGGACAATTTGCTGAGATCTTAGCTGGGCGTGGTGGTATGCGCCTGTGGTTCTAGCTACTTGGAAGGCTAAGGTAGAAGGATCACCTAAGCCCAGTAGGTTGAGGCTGCAGTGGCTGTGAATGTGTCACTGCACTCCAGCCTGGGCAAAAGAGTAAGACTCTGACTCAAAAAAAAAAAAAAAAAAACCTAAGGTTCCAGACCTGGGCCCACCTACCTCTGCCAGCTTCTTCCCTGTCATTCCCCTCCCAGCCCTCCTGGACCATTTCTACCTTCTATTAAGTATGGCAGGTTGTGTCTAAACCTTCTGGAATTTGCTTATGCTCTGCTTCCATCCTTATAAGGCTTCCCTCACCTGGGTCACCAGAAAAACATCGATTCATCTTTCAAGACTCAGCAGAGCATCATCTTCTTCATAAAGTCTTTTCTGACCTCTCCTGTTCTCACTGAATTTGCTTCTTTGCTCCTTCGTAACTGACTATACTAAACTCTACACAGGCTGCTATCCTACCCACTAACACTTCACTGCATTTATTTATTTCTTAACTACCTCCCCCCATATAGATGCAAAGCTCCTTGGAGATAGGGGCCAGGCTCAGTGGCTCAGTCTGTAATCCCAGCACTTTGGGAGGCCAAAACGAGTGGATTGCCTGAACCTGAGGGATCAAGACCAGTCCAGGGAGTGAGACCTTGTCTCTACATTAAATCAAAAATTAGCCAAGTGTGGTAATGCATGCTTCTAGTTTCAGATACTTGAAAGGCTGAGGCAGAAGGATTGTCAGAGTCCAGCAGGTCTATGCTGGGGTGGTAGAGAGTATGTCATGGCACTCAAACCTTGGTGACAGAGTGAGTCAAAAAAGAAAGAAAAGAAAACAGAAAACACAAGGTAGACAATTAGGTTTTTGAACCATCTTAGAAAAAGTGCTGTATCCCTCATTGCTGAATATCATTATGATCACCTTCAAAGTACTCCCATTGGGAAGTTATGCACCAACAACAGTGCCTAGTCCACTCTTCAAAGCAATTTTGGAACTGTTTTTCTGGAATCAGAGCTTTTTCTGGAATCAGAGCTGAATTTGCCACCATGTGCTTACATTGACAGCACTGTACAAATAACTATTGAAACACCCTCCCTAATCACCTGATCTGCCTCCCAAATGACTTTTTCCTTTACCTGAAGATAAAGGAAATATTGAAAGGAAGACATTTGGATGACATTCAGGACATCAAGGGTAATACGATGACGACTCTGATGGCCATTCCAGAAAAAGAGTTCCAAAATTGCTTTGACAGGTAGACTAGGTGCTGGCATCAGTACCTAGCTTCCCAAGAGGAGTTCTTCAAAGGCAACCACAGTGATATTCAGCATGAGGTATGTAGCACTTTTTCTAGGATGAGTTCACAAACTTAACGGCCGGACCTCGTATGTTATTTCATTTTGATATCCCCAGTACCCCTCATGGTTCTGTTATCCACTCATTTAATGAAAATCTATTACATCCTGACTAAGTTCCCTGCACTGTAGTAGGCACGGAAAGTATGGTAGAATAGCAGAAGCTGTACTTGTTTGCCCAAATTGCCTCTTCTTTGGTGGTGGACTTCTTTTTTGTCTGGGTACATGGACACTCAATTAAAGGTCATATATGCCAGCCTCTTTTGCAGTTTTGTGGCCGCACAAACAAGCGAAAGTGAGTGGGATGTGGATGAAACTGATGTGTGCACCATCTGGGTCATGATCTTAAAGAAGAGGGCAGCCTTTCCTTTTCATTTCCCTGCCTCAGCTGGTCTGAATGTGAGTGTGAACGTGGGAGCTGGAGCCACCCTTCTGTGTCCTGAGATGGAAGCTTCGTGTTCAGGATGAAAGAACATGTTAGAAGTGGCCTGATTTCCCATCACCATCCAGCCCCAGAACTGTTTCTCCACTTTCATGAGAAAGATAAACTAACGGGCAGCTTGTTCAAGCCAATGTAATAGGGGGCCTCTTTGTTATAGCAGCCTACCCTATACCTTGCTCATATAAATGGTGTCTCAAGCAAATATGACCTTCTTACTGATTGAGCTTGTTTAACATAGACATTGAACTACTGAACACAATGGCTAGCTAAGTGAATCAGTGATTGAGTAAAAAGTTCAGGGTCTAACCAGAATGAGCCAGGAAAAAAGGAAACAATTTAATCATCTGTCACAACAGGTAGACAGCATCATATGCTATGAGGCTGGAATTCTTTGGAGCCCTCGCTTTTGACAAGTAGGTTTAGCATGGCTGCTTCAACCTTTCCTCTGCCTCTCTGTCTACACACACACACACACACACACACACACACACACACACACACACGCACACACACACAACACCAGTGCGGTCCTTTAATGCTCCCTCCACGCATAGTCCTTGTTCTGTTTCCTCCTAGCCTTAATCCGCGCCGTAGCTCTGATTTGGATCCTCATTACCTGCTAACCCGCGGCACTAGTTAGTGAGCTGGCCTCTCCACCCGCTCGCCCTTCCCCAGAGCTGTTGCCATGGCAACCTTCCCCTGGCACCGTGCTGATCAAAACCTTCGAGGGCTCCCCGTTGCCTTCAGGTAACAGGCCAACCTCCTTCAATTAGCTCCAGGCTTTGGCCCACCCCTCTTTCCCGCCTCGCCTCCCACTCGTGATTTCCCTGTCCCACGGCACACTTGCCATTTCCCTTCCCAATGCCTGTTTTTCCAGCAGATCCCTTTCCCTGGAATGACTTCTTCATCCAGCCTCACCCCAACCTCTGCCTGTTAAAACCCTACCCTTCTTTCAAAGTCCAGCAAAATGCTTCTTCTTTATGAGGCTTTTAAAATTGTTCCAGAGTCAAAAGGATGCTGCCCTCTCTCTGGACATTCTCTACCTTCCATATTCCCCAAAATAGCATTTATCACACTTGGATTAAGATTATGTGCAGGATGGGTAGAGGGGGAAGATAATATCAGTACTAGTATCAACAATAACAATAATAACAGTAAAATAGCAAAATCTAACCATTCACCAAAAGGTTACTACATGCCATGTCCTAACTTAAGGGCTTTAGCTACATTAAAGCAATACTGCAGCCTACAGCAATACTGTGGGGATAGCTCCATTTTAGAGTTGAGTAAATTATGGGCACAGGGAGGTTAAGCAACCTGCCCAGGGTTACACTGCTGGGATTTTGAATCTTGTCCTGATCGCTTACTAAACACGGAAATGTAGGCAAGACATTTCACCTTGCAGAGTCTTAGTGTCCTCGTCTCTCAACTCTTGGAGGTAATTGCATGATATGATATATGGGAAATGTTCAGGCCAGTTCCATGTACACAGTAGGTACTCAACCCACACTATCATGACTCCTTGTATATTTCCCCGAATGGAGTAGGTGTCTACAAAGTGTATGTTTATCCCAAAGCTTATGCTTTGTGTTGGATGCCAAAGTACTAGTCATACTCTGTGGATAAGACCTCCGGATACAAGGTACAGAAGCCTGGTGGTTGGGACTCAGAGTGCTGGATGTCCACTGACACTTCCCTCTTTGCTATTATGTTAGTAGCAACAACAATACATTTTTACTCAAAATGGTGCTTCAAAGGCTTCCTTTGCTGAGACATGTGACCACATATCTCAGTTCTGGACAATGATACATGAGCAGCAGTGATGGAAGCAAAGTGCCTCTCCTTCCCTTTCCTTCCTTCCAGCCCTGTGGGATGAGGATGTGGCAGTGAGTCTCATGGACCAAACAGAGGGGCCAGTACCCTGGACATGGCAGCAGGGCAATGGGATGGAGGGGACCTGGTCTTTGACTGCTTACATCAAGATGGGCACATGAAAACAAATGACCTTCTGACTTGTTGAAGCCACTGTATTTGAATCTCTGTTACAGCCACCAAACTGATACCCCAACTAGTATTGTCATGTGAGCCTAGGTGAGCATAGCTGCATTGCCTGCTAGCTGAGTGACCTTGGGGAAGGTACATGAGCTTCCAGTATCTCAACCGCTCATCTAAAAGATGAGATGCAATGGCTTCAGTGCCACAGGGCTGAGTGAGGATACATGAGATAATGCAAGGACATAGCTGAGCACAGTGCTTGGCACACACTAAGAGCTCAATACCTTTTAGTGATTATTGTTTTCACAGGTAAGCCCAAATTGCAGCTTTCCAGATACCCCTATAACTAATTAGGGTGCTGATTCTGCTCCTGAAATAGCTGGTGTGATGATCTCATCCTGCCTTGCTTATAGGATTTGCTGCACAAATATGTTTCTCTCCAGTTCCTCCCACCGATGTCATCCTTGCCCTCCCTCCCCTGGCTTCGTGCCAAAGCATGGAATGGCTTCTCTCAATCCCAGAAGGAAAGCAGAGAGAAAAGTGACACCCCTCTCACCATGATACATGGCCGGTGGATCTGCAGGGTGTGGGCTTTGCTCAGCAGAAGGGCCAGGAGAGGGCATGTTTTTGCTGAGCATCCCCCTAGAACTCTCATGAGTACTATGCAGCTCACAAAAACCTCACCTCTTCCCTCTGTGGTCATTGGCACAATTGCACAGGTGTTAAAACAGGATGAGAAGATATGAAATGATTGGCCCAAGGTCACACAGCTGGACACTGAGGGGATGGTCACCCTCAGGCAGCATGCTAGTCTGATTAAAGTCAGAGATGGCTAAACATTCCAAGTGTCATCATTTAGCTTCTGGGGTGAAATTGAGGAATGTTAAGAGATCTCTAAAATCCCTTTCAGAGATCCAGAATAGCAAAGAATGATAAGAGATCTCTGACTTCAATCAGAGAAGCGTGCCACCTGAGAATGAGAGAACACCAGTGTGCAAAATAATGTATTTGGGCTTTGGAGAAAATTCTCTTCTGAAGAATAGTTTTGTCCTCTGGTATCTGCCTGTAAGGAGTGAAGCCCCAAGAAGTCCCACAGCCACTGGGACTCCCAATTCAAGGCACCACAGGGAACCAGGAGTCCATAGAGTCATTAAGGTACCACAGAACCAGGAGCCCAGGGGGTCACTCAAGACACCACAGGAGCCAGGAACCCATGAGGTCATTCAAGGCACTACAGAGCCAGGAGCCCATAGCATCATCCAGTGATTTCATAAAGTTGCTGCCCTTCCAGATAGCACTGTCTCTGGTTCCCCAGGTTACACTTTGCTCTAAGGTTATATTTGAGTTTAAGTAAGAGAGATTCCGATTTTAGGAATGGATATTTTCTCAAATAAACACAAAAGGAGTGTTGCTACAAATTTTGCATCTTTACCTGGGGTCTATGAGATGATTCTGGGCCTCCCATGGTTTGCAAGTCCAGAGGAGGGTCTCAGGCCTACAGCTGGTGGAAACAGAAGGATGCCGGGGCTCAAAGAATCTATGCAGGCAGGCCACTGTCGTCTGGCCCTCAAATCCACCTGGCAGCTTAATTATGATTGGTTTCCTATACTGGCTGTATCTTAAGAGGAAGAAAAAAGGGACTTCTGCTAGTAGAATTAGGAAACAACGAAAACGTGTTAACATCACAAGTATGTTAGAAAAATCTCCTAATACAGAAATTTGTCTAAATCCTTGTTTCTATGTCCCGCTTTTCTGGTGTGAGTTCTTATGCAAATTTCCTTACCTCACAGAGCCTCACTATCCCCATTTGTGAAATGGGAAACCCAAGTATCAATTTGGAAGATTGTTCTGAAAATTGAGATAATAGTTGGTTGCTATCATTATTCCACTTGTGGATACCTGTGAACTGACCTGTGTTCTTGCCCTCTTTCCTGGCAGGATTCATTTTGAAGAAAGGAAAACAACAACTCATAGGTCACACAGCAAAAACTCATTGAATCCAGCATCTCTCTGAATAATTCCTTAAAAGTGCTTGTTAATAATGTAAATTTCTGAGGTCATTCTGGAACTACTCTATCACAACTTCAGGGGGCTTGCTGGATCCCTGAATCCACATTTTATTTATTTGTTTTTTTAATATATAAAAGCAAAAATATTTTGTCAAAGTACTAAAGGTCAACCATTAGGGCCAATAACACATTACAGATCACTAACAAGGTAGATTTAGTAACCTGAGATTTCTTTAGTATTTTCTTTAGGAAGAAGAAAATATTGAAATACTCTCAAAACTTCAAATTATCCAAAATCAACAAAGCATGAATGGTCCCACTTCTGACCTCAAACATAAGGGATCTTTCTGGCTGTGAATCCACATTTTAAATGAGCATCATAGTTCATTCTTATGCACCCCAAAATATGAATGTTTCTGACTTAAGTGATAGCTGATGGTGCCTGCACAATCCACAAATGGCTAAAATTTAGAAGACTGACACCACCAAGTGTTGACAAGGAAGCAGGGCAACTTTGCTTCCTATACACATCTGGCAAGAGTTTAACTGGCATAACAACTTTGGAAAATTATTTGGAAGTATCTACAAAAGCTAAATATATAATTTTTCTGGGACCCAGCAATTCCACTCCAAGGTACATACTCAAGAGAAGTGAATGCACATGTCCACAAATGATATATTCAAACATGCTCATCATAAAACCTTTATTCGTAATAATTCTAAACGGTAAGTGGCCCAAATCTTGTCAACAAGCAAATGGATTAATAAGTTGAAGTGTGTTCATATCATTAGGAAATATTTTCTAAAACTTGAAAAAGGGTCAAAGAGATTCTTGGGTGTCCTCTTAGTATAATGTTGAGTGTTTGTCCAGAGGACCCTCCAGGGTAATCTGAGTGTGTGGAGGTGCACCTTTCTATCTATTGTCTAAGCAGCTGTAAGTTGCTGTAAGAAAACTGTAAGCAATGAAAATGTTTTTTGTTCAAAGGATTGCTGTTCACATCAAAGCAAACACATTCTGTATGGTCGAGAATATAAGTCTCAGTAGGTCAAATTCTCATTGGAGCCTCCTTTTAGCATTCAACTGACTCTCTCCTCAGTTAATGAGTTGAAAAAAAATATTTGATACATGGTCAATTTACATTTGTGTAAGAGTCAACTTCTTAACTTGGAAAAACTATAATTTAGATTTATTATTGACGACTATACAGTAAGATAAAAGAACAAGCGACTGATGTATACTAGAACATACATGAATCTCCAAAATTGTATGTTGGTTAAAAGAAGCTAGCCACAAGAGAGCACATGCTGTATATTTCCATTTATATGAGGATCAAGAACAGGCAAACCAAATTTATTGATTTGGAGGTCAGAATAGTTGTTACCCCTAGAGGTTGAATGGGTATAACAACTGGAAAAGCACAAGGAAAGCTTCTGAGGGATGAAAATATTCTGTACCTTGATCTTGACAGTGGTTCCATGGGAGCGTACATCTATACAAAATCATCAGGCTATATATTTAAAATGTGTTCACCTTTCTGTATGTAAGTTATACCTCAATTTAAAAAACCAAACATGTTTTAACACATTAAAGGATGTACTTAATCCTCTCAGTAATGGTGTTATCCTCTCAGCAAAGGATGCTACTCTATCAACTCAACAATGGTGCCACATTGCTGTGACTAGACTCTCCACAATACTTTGAACTTCCGAAGCTGGGTCCAGTGGGAGGTGAGGGAGACAGACAACCCCTATGATCACTTCATCACAGGGCTTCTACTATAAAGAGTCTCCCTGACCCCTGTCTCCAGAGCTGTAGCCAGTAAAACACCCAGCCACTCTAACAACTTCCTTTAACATGGCTGAAGACAGATATAATCCCAGGTCTAGACAGCTGGAAGCAGACAGATGCTCCTCATTTTAAAGCTCAGCAAAATGTATTTTAGAGAAACCCTAAAAAGCTTTATAAGGAAAGTCTGTCAAAAATCATTGCAAGCTTTAAAATAGCCCTATCAGCAACATCTTTTATATAAAGTCAAATCAAAACAGAATCGTTGCCTAGAAAGGAAATTTCAAGTCCTTCGAGTTCTTCTCATTTTCAAGTATGCATCTTTGATGCACCCTGAATATCCATACTAAGGGGTCATTGAGCTTCTATTACTGACAGCAGAGCTCATTTTGCTTCTCACTGTTTATAACTAGAACTCACTGAGGACTTACTTTGTTTCACCTCATTTCATTCTAAAAACCCAGTGAAGTAGGTACTATTATTATCACCATTTCAGAGATGGGTAAACTGAGGCTTAATAATTAACTTGCTCAGGACCACACAACTGGTAAGAGTTAAAGCCAGGGTTCCAACGCAGCACTGCCTTTCCAGGGTCAGATTCCATGACCCCTCTGCTGGATTCTCCTTCCAAGGCAAGCCAGTTCCACCCTTAGGGAGTTTGGATAGTTGAAAAAAATTGTCCTTATAACAAGGACAATCTGCCTTTTAATATCTCCACCTCTTCAGCATCTACAAAGTTTTCCTGCTTCTACTTCTTGGAACCACACAGAACATCTGTTTCCTACATATGAGAAACTTTCACCTATTTGAAAATACTCCCTATCCCCCCCCCTGAGTTTTATCTTTTCCACACACACACACAAAAAAACATGGACAGCCTTTTACTTTCCAGTGACCAACTATCTAGATTTGCTGGGTGGGGTTGGAGGGAGATGAGGGGATTCTTGGGATGAGGAACTTCTGGTGCTAAAACAAAGACCCAAACCAGAAGAGTTGATCATCCTGTTTTTTAGTGTGTGGCAATGGTGTTACCTGATGCATAGATTGTTTCTAATTTTATTTTTTACATGGTTTGTTCTATACCAGTCATCCTCAACTTTTTGGCATCAGGGACTGGTTTCAATTTTTCCACAGGTTGGGGGTAATCATGAGGCATCAGGCATTAAAGTCTCATAAAGAGCAATCAACGTAGATCCCTCACATGTGCAGTTTGCAGTAGAGTTTATGCTCCTATGAGAATCTAATGCCGCCACTGATCTGACAGATGACAGAGCTCCCTCAACCACCACTCACCTCCTGCTGTGTGGCTTGGTTCCTAACAGGCCATCGACTGGTACTAGTCTGCATCCAGGGGGTTGAGGGAGCTCTGTCTATACAATGACTATAAAAAAGGGAGCTTATGGGTCTACAGAACAGAGTCCTGGAGATGAGATACCATTTCTCGTCTTCTATGAGTAAAAGATCTTCATCTACGTGGCACCTCCAGTTTGCCTGGAGAAAGCCTCCCCATTATCAAAGATCTTTTCCTTCAAAAGACATGTTTCCACGAAAGCCCAGGCTCAAGTAACAATGATCTTCAATGTGCCACCCGTCTTCCTGACACACATTTTTATGAGAGCAATCTTTAATATGCTCACTTATTCCACAGCTATTCCCCCTCACCAGACTATGAGTCATTTAATACTGGGGTCTGTGTCATGTCTGTCTCCATTTCCTTTTCCTTTTCCCTCATCATTCACAGAGCACTTGACACTTGTTGAATGAATATTTTACCTGTGGCAGAGACTGGTATCATCACCCAATGATGACATCATCCCTTTTGTCAGCTACAGAACTTCAATTCATTCAGTGTGGCAATATGACCAGCTAAAGAGCAGTAATCCCAATCCCCCATGCAGCCAGGTGAAGCCATGAGGCTAACTTTTGGCCAAGGAAATGTAAGTAGAATTGTCAGGGGGAACTTCTTAGAAAATCATTTCAAGGAGCTGACCTAATAGGAAAAAAATAACCTTTTGTCTTCCACAGACTCCTCTGCTGCCTGCTTGAAATGGGGGCTTGCTATTGAATGTCCACAGACTTCTTGAATTATGACTCATCTTGAAGATGGAAACCATTCAGTGAAGAAGATTTGATAGATCAGCAGTTTTCCTGAGGAAAGTGTGAAGCTTCCATTAAAGCCTTGATTGCCTCCCCCCAACATCTTTTATGTGAGAGAGACATAAACTATCTTAGCTAAGGTTGTTGTTGTTGTTGTTGTTGTATGTTTCATATACAGCTCTCTTACTTTTAGTTGATAATCCATTGTCTGTTTGAAAACAGAAATGTGTGTATGTGTAATGGATTCAATGGTGGAAATTATATTAACCTTTCCGTTAGCTAACTTTAAATCTGGAGTTTCCTAGTTCATATTCTATAACTGCAACATTTTCAGTTTCACATTTTAAAAATGGAGTCACAGAGGATGAATACACCTTTAAAACGAAATCATCAGCCAGGCTCGGTGGCTCAGCCTGTAATCCCGCACCTTTGGGAGGCTGAGGTGAGTGGATTGCCTGAGCCCGCAGGTTCGAGACCCACCTGGGCAGCGAGACCTCATCTCTACAATAAATCAAAAAATCAGCCGGGCGCGGTAGCGCATGCCTGTAATTCCGGCTACTTGGAAGGCTGAGGCGGAAGGATCACCGGAGCCCAGCAGGTCAGGTGGCCGGGCTGCGGTGGCCGGGAGCGGCCACTGCACTCCAGTCTGGGCGACAGAGTGAGACTCCAGTGAAAAAAAACAAAACAAAAACAAAAACAAAACTAAACCATCAAAGCAAAATATGAGTAAGTATTCATACTGTGTCTTCTTGCTTAAAAGTACTGAAGATCATTGCTGGAGAGATATGGGTAACCAGTGAACCAGGGAAGGCTAATGACAAGGGAAATCTGTTCCTGTTGTATAAAGTCTCTTTCATTGTAAAGCAAAACTTGGACTTCCTGGCTTGAGCTGGGGTAAAAACTGACCATACTTATTAGCCTGAAGGAAATGAAGGAGGCAGAACTTGAGGAAAGCTCACATCTCAAGAGGATTGTGTATTTATTCTTACATGTTTAAACTCTAGTCATAGTCAAAGTGCTCTCTGTTTTATGCAATATGCCTATCAGGATGCTTTTAGAACCGCTCAAAAAAGTCTTTGAACTTATCAATTTTGAAGCCTTTTGGTGCCTCTGTCACTTTTTGTTTCAGCTTTTCTACATCAGCAAAACTTTTCTCTTTGAGGACTTTTTTTTAGATCTGGGGAAACATTCTCAGACACAGTGAACAAATTTCAAAAGATCAAAATAATACTATGAATCTTGTCAGATCACAGTGAAGTAAAAATAAATATCACCACCAAAAAGATGCCCTAAAGCACAAAAAGACATGGACACTAAACAACATGCTGCCGAATGACTTCTGGATCAACACGGAAATCAAGACAGAAATAAAAAGATTCCTGAAAAAGTGAAAACAAAGACACATCTGATCAGAATCTCTTGGATGCCATGAAAGCAGTGTTAAGAGGAAAATTCATACAAAATCATGAATTTCGCAGCAACCTGGATGGAACTAGAGTCTATAATACTGAGTGACCTCTCACAGAAACAAAGATCAGAATACCACATGTTCTCACTCATATAATGGACTTTGAACATCCAATATAATACTATGAGAAAATGACTGACGGTACTGGGAAACTATGGGGGGGGGTGGGATTAACAGTAGCAAATATCTGTCTGGGGCTGGGAAAACACCTCTTATCAACAGGGTGCCTGAATGAAACGTAATTGTACACCTAACCCTTAACTGTACCCCACAAAACCATAATAAAAAATACTGATTAATTATTAAAAAAAAGAGGAAAATTCATAACATCGCACACACACATAAAGAAAACAGAAAGATCACAAGTAGATAGCCTAACACCACACTTAAAGAAACTGGAAAGGCAAGATCACCTGAATTCTAACTTTAGCAGAAGCATCCGGATCACCAAGATAAAAATCACAGTTGTAGGATATAGAAGACAAAAATATAGAAAAAAATCAACAAGACAAAAAGCTGGCTTTTTGAGAAGGTAAATAAGATTGTCAGACCCCTAGCCAGACTGGCTAAAAAGAAAAAAGAGAGAGAGAGAGAAAGAGAAAGTCCAAATAAATACAATTAGAAACACAACAGGCAAAGTCACAACTGATTCTAAAGAAATTCAAAAGATTGTAAGAGATTACTATAAACACCTGTAGGCAAATAAACTGGAAAACCTAAAGGAAATGGAGGACTTTCTGACATTACACAACCTCCCCAGGTTGAAACAAGAAGAAGTTGAAACTCTAAACAGATCAATAATAATCCAGGAAATCAACTCAATCATAAGAAATCTCTCCACCAAAAAAAGCTTCAGACCAGATGGCTTCCCAGCTTGAATTCTACAATATATACAAGGAGGAGCCGATATCAACCTTACTGAAAGTATTCCAGGTAATTGAGAATGATGGAACTCTTTCCAACTCATTTTATGACGCCAACATCATAATGATACCCAAATCTGGCAAAGACCCAACAAAGAAAGAGAATTACAGGCCAATCTCCTTGAAGAACCTTGACACAAAAGATTTTCAACAAGAGTCTAGCAAATTGAATCCAACAACACACCTCAAGTATCATCCACCAAGACCAGGTAGGCTCCATTCCTGGGATGAAGGGCTGATTCAACATTCACAAGTTCATAAATGTAATTCAGCACATTAACAGATGTACAACAAAGAACTACATGATTATATCATTAGACACAGCACAAGCATTTGACAAAATCCAGCATCTCCTCTTGATAAACACCCTTGAGTACCTAGGCATAGAAGTGGCATTTCTCAAAACAGTAAGAGCCATCTATGATTAATTTAAACTCACAGCTAACATTTTGCTCAGTGAGCAGAAATCGGAAGCATTCCCCCTAAGAATGGGAACAAGACAAGGGTGCCCACTCTCACCCCTCCTGTTCAACACAGTGCTGGAAGTCCTCACTAGAGCACTCAGGCAGGAGAAGGAAGTCAGGGATATTCAAATAAGAAAAGAGGAAGCTATGCTATCCCTCTTTGCAGACAATATGATCTTATACCTTGAAAATCCTAGGGAGTCTGTCGATAGCTTCCTTGCACCGATAATTGATTTTGGTAAAGTCTTGGGGTACAAAATCAGTACAAAAGCCAGTTGCATTTCTATACACCAGCAACAAGCAGGCTGAGAACCACATTTTTAAAAATCACAATCTCATTCACAATAGTAATAAAAAAATGAAATACCTTGGCATCCACCTAACCAGAGAAGTGAAAGATCTTTACAACAAGAACTACAAAATGCTGCTCAAATAAATCAAGGATGACACAAACAAATGAAAAACATTCCCTGCTCATGGATTAGAAGAATCAACATTGTCAAGATGTCCATTCTACCCAATGCCCCTACATATTCAACGCAATACCCATTAAATTACCAACATTATTTTTTTAGACCTGAAAACAACAATACAGAAATTCATATGGAAACAAAAGAGAGCGGTAATAACCAAAACAATCCTCAACAAAAGGAACAAAGCAGGAGGTATCACACTTCCAGATGTTAAACTTAACTACAAAGCTACAGCAATCAAAACAGTCTTGTACTGGCATGAGAATAGACACACAGACCAATGGAACAGGACAGAGATTCTGGAAGCAAAAACTCAGTCTCTCAACCACCTCATCTTTCAACAAAGCCACCAATTACAGCCAATGGGGGAAAGGAGACCATATTTAGCAAGTGGTACTGGGAAAACTACTGACCACATGCAGAAGAATGAAACCGAACCCCTACCTAACACTACATACAAGAATCAACTCTAAATGAATCAAAGACTTAAATATAAAATTCAAATTATAAGAATCTTAGAAGAAAATGTAGGAAATACCCTTATAAACATTGTAGTAGGCAATTAATTCTTGACCAAGTCCCCAAAAGTGAATGCCATAAAAGCCAAGATAGACAAGTGGGACCTCATCAAACTGATAAAGATTTTGCACAGCAAAAGAAACCATTAAGAGAGTGAGGAGACAACCCACAGCATGGAAAAATGTTTTGCAAATTATGTATCCAACAAAGACCTAACATCCAGGATCTGCAAATAACTCAAACGAAGTGAAAGAAATAAACAAACCCCATTAAAAAGCGGGCAAAGGACATGAACAGATTATTTTCAAAAGAAGACTACAACAACCAGCAGAAACATGAAAAAATGCTCAGCTTCATTAATCATCAGAGAAATGCAAATCAAAACTACAATGAGATACCACCTAACTCCAATCAGGATAGCCATCACCAATAAGTCAAAAAACAACAGATGCTGGCAGAAGTGAAGACAAAAGGAAATGCTTCTACACTGTTGGTGGGAGTGCAAGCTAGTTCAATCTCTGTGGAAAGCAATGTGGTCACTTCCTAAAAGAACTAAAAATTGACCTTCCATACTATCCAAAAAGACACCTGCACACCCATGTTATAGCCGCGCTACTCACAACAGCAAAAACATAAAAACAACCCTTCTGCCCATTGAAAGAGTACTGGGTACAAAAAATATGGTACATAAACATGGTGGAGTATTACACAGCCATAAAGAAGAACAAAATCATGGGCTTTGCAGCAAATTGAATGGAGTTGGAGGCCATGATACCAAGTGATCTATCACAGAAACAAAGAACGGAATACCGCGTGTTCTCACTCATAAGTGGGTCCTGAACATTAATCCCATTAGCACAAGGGAGGGATCAGCAATCACTGGGCACTGCAAGGGGAGGGAGGGAGGGAAGGAGGAGGGTGGAGGCAGGTAACAACACAAAGGGTACCTAGTTCTATACCAGGGGAATGAGGACCAGTTAGAAGCCCAAACTTCACCTGCATACAGCCTACTTATTCCTCACTTGTACCTCACATCTCTATAATAAAATAAAATTTAATTATAAAAAAGATCACTCAGGGAAAAATCCAGTGAAGAAGGAAACTGGTGCACAGGGGTCATGCCATTTTTGGACAAAAACTGCTGAACACTCAGCATGGGGTGGGCAGGTGTATTGTCATGATGGAAGAACCAGTCACCTGTTTGCCACAGCTCGGGACATTTACTCCTCCAAATTGTGAAGCAACCTTCTCAGTACTCCCAGATAAAAACTTTGGTTGACCATTTGATCTGGAGGAACAAATTTGGAGGGTACTACAAGGGGCTCACCCTCCAAAAGACAATTCCGGAGTTTGGGGGGGTCCCCCTCCTATTTATGTAGTTGTTGTATCATTTCTTCCATCTGGCCCCTCCACAGCATCCTTGTGCAGATGTTCTATTTGCTCTGATACTTTGGGGCTGACTTACTGACCCTTCTCTCCCTGTATCTGAATCCAGTTAACTATCCCTTTTATTGTTAGGGTTTTGTTCTGTCTGGCTGGAGTGCAGTGGCATGGCATAATTATAGCTCTCTGCTGCCTTGATTTCCTGGGCTCGAGCGACCCTCCCATCTCAGGCCTCAGCCTCCTGCAGCTAAGACTACAGGCACATGCCACTACGACTTGCTAATGTTTTATAAATTTTCTGTGGAGATGAGTTCTTACTGTACTGCTCAGGCTGGTATTGAACTCCTGGCCTCAGGTGATCCTTTTGCTTTGACCTTCCAAAATGCTAGGATTATAGGCATGAGCCATGGGGCCTGGCCTTAACCTTCCTCTTAACGTATAGCATGAGTTTAGTTATCCCTACATTTTTCAAAACCAGAGAGGCTATATATATGCACACATACATGCATGCATGCCCACTCACCCACACATCCACAGTGCACTGTGAAATGTGCCACTGAGTTGCTGCCTAGTTTTCATTAAAGTATCCAAGGTTTTCTCTTTTTCTGATATTCCATTGTTTGCTCCACTAGGTTGGAGCACATATTCTAACCCTATGAAAAAGTACCCTTGGGCTTTGAAGGTCCTTTCCAAGTCACTGATGTGAAATCATTTGCAAATGAATGAAATTAGTGTTTTTATTTATTCACTTATTTATTTTTAGAGAGAAACTATTACTCTTTCACCCAGGCTAGAGTAGAGCGGCATGATCATAGCTCACTGTAACCTCAAATTCCTGAGCTCGAAAGATCCTCCTGCCTCAAACTCCCAAAGTAGCAAGGACTACAGGCAAGGGCCACCACACCAGACTAAATATACTTTTTAAAAATTTTTTGTAGAAATTGGGTCTTACCCTGTTGCCCAGGTTCACCTGGAGCACCTGGTCTGAAGCAATCCTCCTGCCTTGGCCTCCCAAAATGTTGGGATTACAGGTCAGTGTTTTGACAGCAACTACTTCAGCTATTCTTACTGCTTGGCTTGGAAATTAGTTTCTTTTTGATGCTGTAGCAAATTACTATAAATGTAGTGGCTTACAACAACAAAACACAATTTGTGAACTTATAGTTCAGGAAGTCAGAAGTCTAAAACTACAGGGCTGAATTTCTTCTGGAGGCTCTAGGGGAGGGTACTAGGCTGAATAGCATTCCATTCTCCCCAAAATTTATATCTATCCAGAACCTAAAATATGACCTTATTTGGAAATTGTTTCTTTGAAGGTGTAAGTTAATTAAATTAAGATGAGGTCATATTAGGTTGAGGTGAGACCTGATTCTAATGAGTGAGGTCCTTGTAAGAGGAGAGGAGATACAGAGACAGGCGGAGCAGACAGCCCTGTGAAGATGAAGGCAGAAACTGAACTGATGCTGCTGCAAGCCAAGGAATGCTGAGGATTGCCAGCAACCACCAGAAGCTATGAAGAGGCAAGGAAGGACTCCTCTTTAGACCCTTCAGAGAGAGTGTGACCCGGATGATACCCTTGAATTTGAAATTCTAACCTCCCAAATTGGGAGAGAATAAATTACTATGTTAGACTACTCACTTTGTGATACTTTGTTATGGCAGCGTAGGAACCTAATACAGGAAGGATCCATTTCCTAGCCTTTTTCAGTTTCTGGAGACTTCCTCCATTCCTGGGCTTGTTGACCCCACATCACTCTAATCTCTGCTTCCATTGTCACATCTGCACTATGACTCTGACCCACCTGACATCCTGTTTAACAACCCTTGTAATTACATTGGGCCCACCAAGATAATTCAGGATAATATCTCTATCTCATTATCCTTAACTTAGCTGCATCTGTAAAGTCCTTTGGTCATATAGGGTAACATACCCACAGACTTCTGGGATTAGGACTTGAACATTTTTGGGGGGTAGGCTTGGGAGGGAATTATCCTGCCTACCAAAGTTAAGTTGGCTCCTTGAAACTTGAGATATGCCAATGGTTTATAATAAACTGGGTAACAATAACAACAAAAACAAGGAGAAATTCCCTGGAATTTTAATAAGGAAAGTGTCAGAAGACTCAGAGAGATAGAGGTGTTGTAATTGACTTATTATGTAAGATCTGAGAACCCACCACCTGACTTTATGTCCCAAGAGGGCTCAGAGGATACTTACTTCATTAAGGAAGGCATTCCATAGTGAAGTGGAGAGTGAAATCTCTTGGTAGCTCCATGGCTGCCCTCTGAAAGATAATGTTGATGGCGAAGATGCCATAGACGTGGATACTAACATCAATGGGAATGATGGGGTTTCTGAAGCACTGACTAGGTGGTAGCACCTAGCCTCCAGAGGACAGGTGAACTTAGTTACTTAAATGCTCCGGTGACAGGGCTGGTAAGCAAAGTGCTTTGACCCACAGTGATCCTTGGCTCTAAGAAATCATGATGGTCTAACACAGAAACACAGATGTACTGTTTACTATTTATAATACTATAATACTATTTATAATAGTAAACAGCACATTAGAAGTATTACTTACTATTTATAATATATAACTAAGAGACAGCAAGCAGAAGACTGGTGTCAGCCACCTCAATGGAAACCTGAGGTGGCCATCAAGTTTCCAAATATGTTCAGTGACAGATACACTGTTTAATTGATTGAAGGAGAAGATAGCCTTCTTTAAGAAAGGACCCTGAAAAATCAACACGAGTATAAGCAATAAATAGTTTTCCAATCCTTTTTCAGAGAAGCTAAAGGCCATTGAAATAGAATAAATGTCCACCACAGAAAGAGGAATACCCAAATCTTTTGGATGTTGTTGCATACAGAGCCTGAGTGAATTCTGATACTACTTGGAGTCACTACAGTTGAAATGTTGCTATGGTCCTGCCCCCTGTTAGCGGGAATATACATGGAGAAGAGCTTTCAAGGCTAGCCCTGGCTCAGGTCCATCTCACTATGGGTTTAATGTGTTCATGGGGCCAAACTATTGTCATTTTCGTAGTCCCTGAGGTCCTAGCAGTGACATGTATCTTTGGTTGTTGGAAGACACACACATTACTTTCTTGATCCACAGAGAAATAGTCATTATGGTAGGAAGGGCCAAGAATGGTGGGGGGAAGGGGCCTCTCCTTCCCATTTAACAACCAAGGAAATCCAGACACTCTTCCTTGTTTATGTATGTCTCTTTATTTTCTGTGTGCATTGCAAGAGTTTGCTGACTAATAATTATTCTGGTGGGTAGTACAGGAAAATACTGAAGAGAGACGTATTCAACAGTCATTCCA
Source organism: Cephalopachus bancanus (assembly GCA_027257055.1). NCBI lineage: Eukaryota > Metazoa > Chordata > Mammalia > Primates > Tarsiidae > Cephalopachus > Cephalopachus bancanus. The sequence goes on along the minus strand of JAPVLO010000040.1, from coordinate 3,702,478 downwards.
ACCCCTTGGACTTCTGCAGAGTCGATCTACTTCTGTAGAGTCTATCTACAGGGGTTTACATTTCCAGCAAGGAGACGAGGTCCTGTGATTCAGCTCTGACCAGTGAGCTATAGACCAGTGAGCTATATCAATCTATATCTATACCTACATCTACATCTACATCTACATCTGTATCTATCTATATCAGTCCCTGAGTAGAACACTCCTTCCTGGAGAAAGCCATATACCCTTTACTTTTTTTTTCTTCTTCCTGCCTGGATGCAGGTGTGGTGCTAGAGATACAGCAGGTACTGTGAACCCACAAGAATAAAAGCCACATGCTTACAGAAGACAGAACAGCCAGGGAGATGGAGCCTGGTCCCATGATGGCATCTTTGAGTTGTTGTACCTACTTCTGGACTTTGTATAAAGTGAGAAAATAAACGATTTGCGTGTGTGTGTATAAGTCCCTCTGGTAGGATTAGCTACTACTCACAGCTGAACACATACCTAACAGAAACAGTGGGACTGACTGTAGTTGATCCAAATTCATCCCTTTCAAGCCTCAAGAGGCTCCTTTGTTGTCTATGGAATAGGGAAAACCTTAGTGAGCAAGTTCATATTCTATCTGATAGGCATAACCATGTCCAAGATATTGGAAATGTTGCTCATTCCTCAAGATCATTGCTTTCTTCTTTCTTTAATCAGCAGGAAAAAGGCTGAGTGCTCTTATATTTAAGGAGAAAGTAAGACTGAGATGATCACTTGCTTGTTTCATATAGAGTAACTGATTAGCTCATCAGCAGAGAGTGACTTGAGAGGAAAGTTGTATTTACAAATCGCTTAATCTTGACTATGCCATAAAATTTCCTGAATCTCTTTTCTCTTTTGTAAATTAGGGAGAAAGCACTGACACCCACTTGACCAGGGTGTAGGAAGGCTACCTTGAAACAGGAAATATGTAGGAAACGGCTGTGGAATCTGCAAAATTCCTGACAAACATCAGCTAGAGTGGTCTCACTTAGGGCTCTGTTCCCCTCAAGGTCTGGGAACATGTCTCATTTCTCTCCAGTGACACATTGCCCAGCACAGGATGCAGCCCAGGGTAGAAGTTTTGCCACTTGATGAATGGATGGATGGATGGATGGATGGATGGATGGATGGATGGATGACTGAATAAATGAACAGTGGTGGAAATAAAGACAGAAAATAGAGGGCTATGCCACCAAATTAAGCATAGTCCATGCTGATTCCATGGTCTCCTACAGGAAGAGGATTTTATTTATATAGAGATATATATATATATATTAGAAAATATAGTTTATTTTAAAAACTAGATTAGAAAGGGGGAGAGAGAGAGAGAGAGAGAAGATTAACCTCCCTGAGGTAGAGGGGGCCAAAGCTTAAGAAAACATGGCCTGGTCTTAGCTCAAATAGCACATGGCCACACCACAGCTTAGCAAGGGAATGACCTGGGAAGAGGATTTTCACATCCTGAGAAGCCTGGGGCTCGCCTTTCTCAGATTCACCTTTCTTTAAAATGATTGCTGGAGAAGATGAATGAGAAAGCAGGAGCTTCGTGTTTGCCATGAAAAGGGCTCTCACGAGGAAGGCCTCAAACCTCACAGTCTTTCTCGGTCAAGGCCAGCAGGAAAAGCGATATCTGGAGCAGATCATGGGGTGAGAAGGGTTAGATCCAGAAAACGAGCGGACAGGAAAAGAGAGACGGGAGACGACGGGCGGTTCGACAGCAACACAGGCTTATTCCAAGGAGAGGAACCTGAGGAGGGGATTCCAGAAAACCGAAGCCCACTACCACTTACAGGTAAGGGCAGTTACGGTGCTGGAGGAGGAGATTTTTGCACTTGGGCACTGCTAGTGGGTAACTAAGGTTCGTGGTCAAATGAGTTGAGAGGAAAGCTTGCGGTTAGGCAAGGTGGTAGACAGGATGCGTTGCAGCCTAGCCTGGTTGATAATTTTCCATCCCGGGGCAGCTATCCAAGTGGCAGGAGGGGCCAAGATGGCGCTACCCGGGCTAACAAGAAGGAGGCAGGGAAGTCCCAGGCAGGCTGGGACGGAGCAGGGAGCGGCTTGCTGGTTCCTTGCGGGGGCCTTTACACCTCTTGGAGCAGAACGGAGAACAACCGCACGTCCCAGCTCAGTCTGTACGAACAGAGTCCAAAGGACAGGAAGTCTGCAGAAAGTGGAAGCCAAGTTCGGCTTCACACCGGATGTGCGTATGTGCACACAGGTGTGCGTGCGTATGTGCGTGCGTGCTGCGTGTCGTGCGTGCCCGCGTGCGTGCCCGACCGACGCGATGGACGGGACGGAACTTGGTCAGTGCTTCGCCGGGATGGGCAGGACCCGGGGAAGACTCCCGAGCCCAGCTGTCCTGCCCTGGGCACCTAGTCCGTGACCGGCCTCCTGCAGGCTCTCACCTGCCTTCTCTGCCACCGACAGAAGAGGTTGGATCATCTTTGTTTCCAGGCAGGCGGGTGGACGCCCAGAGGTTCCTGTCGGAGGTCAGGAAGGGGATGCCTTACAGGCCTGGGGTTCACCCTCGGTGGGCAGAGCCGGGAGGGGAAAGGCGGCTTCTGGGGAGGGGGTGGGGGGCTCAGGGTTCTTGAGAGCCAGTGGTGGGCGGTTGCAGGGTCAGCGTTTCTCCCCTTGTGGTTTCATCTTTATAACAGGCCCGTGATCAGTATCATCAGCCCCTCCCGAGGGAGCAAGAAACCGGAGCCCGGAGGTGTCGGGTGTGCTGCTCGGAAGTCGAAAAGGTGGGAAAGGACAGGACCGGATTTGAACCCAGGCTGATTTCAAAGCTGTGTCCTCACTCGTCGGTCGAGGGTGCTGGGCTTGGGTTCAGGGTGGGGCCCCGGCCTCCTTGAGGAAGGAGAGGCTGTCTTTTCAGTGTCAGCTGCCTTTCTGTTAGCAGAGCTAGGAAAATTTAACCTATACTGAGAGCAAAACTAAAATAAAATCAGACGGGCAATTCTTAGGTGGATGCAGCAGAGACCCATTACTCCACGGCAATGTAAGGAGTCTGTGACCTGTTCTGGCTTCACACTTCAGGCTCGAGAAGGGACGGCATACCAAGCCAGCAGTACGCCCTGTTTCAGACAGGATGGATTCTACCTGCGTTAAGGACTGGGTGAGCAGATGGTGTCTGTGTTTTGAAATAAGGTTTCTGTTCCAGCAAGGATTTGGGGAGGTGGCTGTGTGACTTCAGGCAACTTCCTTCCCCTCTCAGGACCTCAGTCCCTTTTCACTTACCTACCAATTTTTGAATTGCTCTGGCTCTGACAATCTAGGACTGCCAGAAATGAACTGGCATCTGGTCATGTGAAAATCAGTACAGAGGAAATTCAGTTATTCATCAGTAGTGAAGAAGAACCCACGGTGTTCACAGATTTGGAGAGAGCTCCCCTCCAGGGGATCTAATATGGGTCTCAACTTTGAGCAGTTGTTGGATTTCACAGAGACCATAATCAGATGATTCATGAGCAGATTCCTCCTTACAGACCAGTACTGCCTGCCTAGCAATGTGATTTACAGAAGGAAGGGAATTGTAGTGCCTTTCGATAGGGCATGTCCTCCCTGGCATGTCACAGACCTGCTCCCTCCTTTGTCTTGGCTTCTGAAGACAACACATTTGAGTTTGCACCTCCAGATTAGACTACACAGTGCTAGTCCAGCCTCCATTTCTTCCCATGCCTCCCTGGCCCTGGCAGGCTGAGGGAAGCTGTAATTTGTGGGTTGCCCTTTCATTGCAGCGTGAGTAACTCAAATGCCTTAATCTTCCTCTACCCTGCAGGGCTGTGCCCAGCAGCCAGGCGTCCAGAGGACCTGAAGGCCAACGTGAGCGGGATTCTCTTCCATGCATTATTCACACTAGTGCTTCCCTTTCTATTTTTAATGTTCAGCGTGTAGCAGTTCCCTCCGCCAGCTATTTTTAGCATCGTTGCTGCCAGCTGACAGCAGAGACAAAGGCACCGAGGCACCTTGAGAATGACAAATGGCGATTTCAATGATGAAAATAGAAAGACTATTTTTCTTCCAGGGAAAAAAGGAAGAAAATGTCTACATTGCAAAGTTGCTGGAGCTTGAGTTGAATTTCTAATTTGGAACACACAAACTGCCACACACACAAAGAATTTACACACACACATCATTTTTCCTGATCAGATACACCCTCCTTTTTGAAGCCTTTTCTGGGGGCTCCCCTCTGCTCCTGATAAGCCCGTCTCTCTATAGATGTAATGTCTCCGTTATTGTGATTCTTGCATGCTATTGTAAATGTTTGCTTTCTTCCAGACTGTGAGCTCCTTGGAGGCAGAGACTTATTGTTAGAGCTCCATTGTCTAGTACTCAGCAAAACAAGTGGCCGCTGCCACCTAGAAGCTTTCTGAGCACTCCTGGCTCAGCCACCTCACTCTCTTGTCGGGCATAAACATCCTCACCAACTAGCAACATCAGACAAGGTTGCTCTGAGACCATGAAAATATGGTTGCTCTGAGACTATGAAAATGACAAACCAGTCACTTCATAATTTTGTGTGAGCACAGACAAGAACAAGGTCACTGTGCCACTCAGAAAATATCACATCCCCACCCTTGGCTAAGATGTATCATATCCCCACTCTTGGCTAAGATGAGGGACTGCTACTTTTATCAATTACAGCTTTATTCTCTCTCTAGTCTGCCCTCCCTGCAGACAAGATTTACTGAGATACTCAATAATACAGTTGCCCCTGCTTTTGACAGCATCCAACCTAGAACCAGTTCCTGCTTCTTTAGTCCCCGAGTCTATAATCAAACTCCGAGTCCTATAACAGGTTTTTTTTCTATTACTTTCTTACTGAGACACCATATAGCTTTCTGTGGTTTGCATTTTCCTTTGCTGCAGTGAGCAGTAAGCCTATCTTGTTCAATTAAGAATGTGCTCCTGCTGGCCGGGCTTGGTGGCTCAGCCTGTAATCCCATGCCTTTGGGAGGCTGAGGTGAGTAGATTGCCTGAACCCGCAGGTTCGAGACCCGCCTGGGCAGTGAGACCTCATCTCTACAATAAATCAAAAAATCAGCCGGGCATGGTAGCGCATGCTTGTAATTCCGGCTACTCGGAAGGCTGAAGAGGAAGGATCGCCGGAGCCCAGTAGGTCGAGGTGCAGTGGCCGGGAGCGGCCACTGCACTCCAGTCTGGGCAACAGAGTGAGACTCCGACTCAGAAAAAAAAAAAGAATGTGCTCCTGGTAACTTTTGGGTGAAGGGTATTGACAGCACAAAGGCTCACATAAGAAGGCCAAAATATGTTAAATGAATAATATGAGACACTTAGCTAATGGGGGGGTACCATGATCACAAAGGTGATTTTCACAGGGTGAGACTTGTCCATTGCACTCCAGATGTGGTGACCCCCATGAGTCCCCCAAATGTGGGAAATTCGACTGCATACTTTGTAGTAGTAAAGGACTGCATTTGTGCTTCCCCCATCAAAAAAAATAAATTATATATGTAATTATATATGTGTAAAATTACACATATATAATTACATATATAATATATAATATTATAACATAGATTATATATATATATATATATATATATGAATAGCCAGGGCCAGGAGTAGGGTTACACAAGGGAGTCACCCAGGTATGGACCTGAGGACCTAGGCACTTCACTTGATGCACTCAAACGCCAGCCCTGGGAGTAGCTGACACACTGAGCAATTGCTTTGTGCTATACATGTATTGAATATCTAGTTTCATCTCACAAGAGTCTTATGCAGTAAGTATTATTATTTTCATCAATTTGGGGGTCAGGAAATGGAGACTTCAAGGGGTTAGGTAAGTATCCCCAATAACCTAGGTCTCGAGGGGTAAAGAAGCAACTGCACCAGATTTGGTCTTGCTTCTGCCCATTATAATGTGTGTGTATATGGGGGAAAAAATGGGTGGATAGAGTTAAAAACAAGCATGGACTGAAAGTCCTAACAGGAGTTTTAATTTGAGGGCTTTACTTGTATGTAAGGTGCTAAGCAGAGTCTGACATGTAGAAATTTATGTCATGAAGGCATTGCTGGTGTTGCCTGTAGTGAATAATTCAAACCAATCATGTAATTACATCCTCCCTGCCAGTGACTGGCTCAGGAACAAATATTTAACTAATTTCTAGGGACTGAGATATGGGAAGGAAGCCCTCTGCGTGGCTTCTGGGCAGTAGTTTCCTCTCCCTTAAGATGAACCCCTGGAAGAGCCAGCCTTCTTTATTCTCACATGTTGCCTTGTTGGGAGTATGATCAGAACATGCGGCCATGGTGCTCCCAGCCCCAGGAGGAGGCCACCCTGAGTGTGGCTTAGCCAACTCGTTATGAGAGACAAATGTTTCCTCAGTGGGCAGGTTTACCTTGGAGTTTCTGTTACCTGCATGAAGCTTGCTAGTCTCATGTTCATACCTGTGCTCACATGAGCACTGGTTGCTTTGAACTTCCTCTGACTGTACTAGCAAAGCAGCACCTGTCACTTCTTTCCTCTTGCTCTGTGTAGTATTCCAACATGGCACTGATCATGACCTGAAATCATATTACTCATTTAATTAGTTATGACTTCGTTGTGTTTCATCAGCTTTCATTAGAAGGTAAGCTCCATTGGGTGGGGGTGGCACACAGAGGAGACACTCAAATAATATTTGTGGAATAAATGAATAAGCAGAAGGGTTGAACAAGTGAAAACCCAGAGGAATCTACTTGTGAACATTCATCAGAAAATTCAGCTTTTAATTTTAGTTTCTATTCCTCAGGTGTAGGTCCAGGGATGTGAAGAGACTGCATGACTGTACAGTCACACAGTTAAAGAGAGGGGAGTCAGGTGTCAAGGCCAAGAAAATTTGAGTGCAATGCCCTTGTTCTTGAATCTGCTGTACTGCCTGATTGGACATAAGAGGTGTGGCTGTTCAGCCCCCTGTGCAGTGTATGCTATGATTTGAATGTGGTTTATCCCCATCAAAACTCATGTTGAAATTTGATTCCCAATGTGGCAGTGTTGGGAACTGGGGACTAGTGGGAGGTGTTTGGCTCATGCGGATGGATTCTTCATGAATAGATGAATCTCTTGTGGAAGTGAGTGTGTTCTCATTCCTTGGGACTGGATTGGTTACTGGAGAGTGGATTGTTGCAGAAGTGGGTTTGGCTTTCTAGATTCTCTCTTGCTTCCTCTCTCACCATGTGGTCGCTGCACACAATGCTCCCCATTTGCTTTCTACCATCCGCTAATGCAGCATGAGGCCCCCACCGGATACAGCTGTCTAATCTTGAACTTTCCAGCCATCAGAATTGTGAGCCAAATAAACCTCTTTTCTTTATAAATTATCCATCCTCGGGTGTTGTGTCATAGCAACACTAAATGGACCAAAACAGTGTACAGGATATGGGCTGCCAGAAGTGGTGGTCCTATTTTATTCTGTACCGGCCAGTCCACATCGAGTCATGAGTTAAATTCTGAGTACCATGCTTTGCTTTGAGTATTTAGGGAAGAAAAACCTGGGGTATTAGAGGGCTTTCAGGGAGCTAGGAAAGGGAAGTGCCTGAGAGGAAGAAAATGGAAAATTCCAGAACAACAAATTCCCTTTGATCTTCCACTCATAGCTAAGGGAGCCACATACCAGCCACAACTGTGTGTGTGTAATTGTATATAAATAGGATCATATTTGTTAGAACATTTTGAGTCTGCATGAAGGAGTCTTCATGAGTAGATTTCTTTTACGTTTGGTGATTTTCCTCTCAGTGCCTTTTGCAACCACATTGAGGTAATAGTTCAAACATTTACTTGCACATACCTTTTGCCACTGGGTTAATTCATTCTTTATCATATTCATGTCATGTCAGCCTTCGATTTCTAGGGCCCAGTCAGCTTTGGGGCCGTATCTCTGCTGCTTATTGGTTACCTTGGGGTTTTGGCTTCTGTTTTCCTGATATTGAGTATGGCATTTATGAAGATAGATCCACATCAAAAGTCTTGATTTTGAACCCTAGGGCTTTTATCCCCCCACCTCTCATTCACATAAGCCTCTTCTGTGCCAACTTCAGCATGGCCCTAAATGGTGGTGAAGATGGCCCTTAAGGGGGCTGTCATGTGAAGAAAAATTAGAATTGTCTTCAATGGCCCACATGTTGAAGACCTAGGGATTTCAGATTCAGATTTCAACTCAATAATAGGAAGAAATTTCAATGATAGAAAGAACAGCTCAAAGATACAGTGGACTGTTGTGTGAACTAGTGAACTTCCCAACAAAGGGAGCAGAAACCAGAATTACTGGGCAGAAATGTTTTAGAATGGCAACATGGAGTGTGTGAAAGACTGGGGGTGGGGTGTCAGCAGAAAGGAAGGTTGCTAAAGTAATTGCAAAGTCTTTGAATCTATTGACTTCATCCTCCTCCATCTTTCTTGAAAATACGTATTGTTAAATGTACTATAAATTGCTGTTGTGGTTCATAAGATAAGATTTAATTTAAAAAGATTACTGAAGGAAAAGTACAAAGTAGAACTTTGTAGTAGTATAGTTTCTCAATCAATGGATACTAAAAGTAAAACCAATATTATGAAGAAATTTGTAAAAATGTTCTAACCCTAAAAGTGACTTCTCATTCTTGAAAAAGTCTAAGACTTTTAGTAGATTCACACAAGGTGGGAGAAATCAGTTTAGATGATACTTACTTTTTTCTCTGCTGTGGCCTGAATGTGTTTGTCCCTACCAAAATTTATATATTGAAACTTCACCCCTGAGGTGATGGTACTAAGAGGTGGAGGCTTTGGGAGGTGATTATGTAATGTAGGGTGTGCCCTATGCATGGAGTTAGTGCCCTTATAGTAGAGGCCCCACGACGATGCTTGCCCTTCTGCGATGTGTGGTTACATTGAGAAGTTATCATCTGTGAACTAGGAAGCAGGCCCTTGGCAGATACCAAATCTGCCAGCACCTTGATCTTGGACTTTCCAGTCTCTAGAAGTGTGAGAAATAAATGCCTGTTGTTTATAAGCCACCTAGTTTATTTATTATAGCTACTCAACCAGACTATGATACTTCCAGACTAGTTTTTGGATTCTAAGCATTCACCTTTAACATAACATTGGTTCACAAAAGAAAGAAGAGAAATAAACAAGTTATTAGCAACAGAGATTTGTTTGTGTGCAATTTAGTTTGTCACTAGGAGATGGATTATTAAAAAAATATGAAAAGGCCATGCCCATTACAAAAGAGGAAATTGTATTTAGTGATTCAATTGTCTACTTATCTGTCATTGATGTTAATTTAAGACATTTTTTTTTAAATTCAATTGGACAGGCCACTTAAGTGTCATATGGGCCTGACATCAACTAAAATGAAACATGTATCATGTCTAAGCAGTCTGCGGGAATTGTGGAGACCGTCACTCAGCCATTCTTCAGCTTTCCTTGTTTGAATGAAACAAACAGGCTACTGTTCAAACCTGCAGCAGGACTTTCAGAAAGCAAGTGTTGTTAAATTCGACAGCTCTTGCTGGATGGACTGAAGGCTTTTCTAAAAGATGTGCATTAATGCTCATTTCTGCACAACTTGTGTTAGAGAATATGATTGCTGTCTTACCTACGAGGTCAGCTGGCATTGATAGAAAGACGAATAAATTAATGAAACAGGTTATTAAACAGTATATTTAAGGGAGAAATTGCATAACTTGCATCTTAAGGTGCTGGAAGGCTCCTTGGATCAAGAGAGGTGACCTGTGTCTTGGCTTAATTCATCTACATCAGAGTTTTAGTACTGGTCTCAATTCACTGTGAGACTGTTTTAACCACATCACCTGGGGTGAGAGTTGGTGAGACCAGGTGCAGATCAAGCAGGAGAAACTGGAAAGTGTTTTACATTTCTGTTACACTCTCAGCTCCTTGGGGAGAACACAGCACACCATACAGGGCCACTCAGGAAGCGCCAGGTTGGGCATGAAGCAGCAGGAGAAGGGGCAAACTGCAGGCAAACACCTTGATTGTGTTTTTTGCAGAAAGGAATTGGTGAGGCAAGGTAAGCCAGTTTAGACTTGGACGGTGTGAATAACTTCAGAAGGGTCGAGGGCATCAGGGCTCTCCTTGGTCATCTGGTACCTGGCCCTAGAGTGATTAGGGCGTGTTGTATCCCCACTCAGAGTCAGATGAGGGAGGTGGTTGGGAAAGTCAAATGACTTGGCTACTCGGGAAGGGGAGCTGATTGGTCTTTAACCCCACACTGGGTGAGACAGCATTTGTAACACTGTATTACATGGACTTAGGCCCATTCTGGGCCTTAGTTTTCTCATCTTTAACATAGGAGTGGGGACTAGACGCTGACCTTTTTTTCCTCTACCTCTATCCAGATTCCTAGCTAAGAGGCTCGGGGATTTATGTCCTACAAAGTCTCATCATATGGTTTTTCTTATTAACCCTGTAAAAGAGGTTTGCTTTCTGACCTGTCTCTATCATAACATCATACAGTAGATAAAGAAGCAAGTCAAAACAGTCTGTGACCCTACAAAGCCATCTCATGGGGACTCCCAAACTCTGAGCCCCTTTTAAGCCACTTGCCACCTGTTCTTTCTGAAGTGTGACACCTGTAGGCTTCATCTACATGTCAGTAGTCTCGACTGTCTCATCATTCCTCAAGCTGTCCCCTTGCCTCCACAGTGGCATTTCCTTTGCTGATTTCAGAATTCCTTAGGGCAAATCTCCCTTTCACCTGCAAGACCCTGCTTGGAGGTGTCCTGGTTTTCCAGGCCAAACCAATGTAAATCTCACAGGTATTGATTTATGGTTTTTTATCGCTTCTGTCTTCCTAAAATGCATATAATCAAGCTGCAGTTCAACCACCTCAGGCACGTGTTCCCAGGACCTCTTGGGATGTGTATCACGGGCCTAAGGGTACTCACATTTGGCTCAGGATAAACCATCATAAGTATTTTACACAGTTTGGTATTTTTTTGTCAACAGAAGAGTGGACTAGACGTTTTTTTAATTTTCTTCAACTCTGAAGTTATTCACTTGGATGAAAGGGCTTTCTGAAGTTATTTGCGACATCTCTGAGAAACTCATTGCCTTCCAGCTAAAGTATACTGAGATTCTAATTTAATGTTAACAGTAATTTTCAGATTGGTGTCAACATTGTCTTAAATGCAAACACACTCTAGAATTTATATGCAGTGCACGTTAATTGTTAATATAGTATTTGAAGTCCTGGAGACTACTCATCTACATCAGCATTTTCTCACATAAAATACAGATTGCAGTTCCAAAACCATGCCCTGAACTTTTCTTTGCCCTTCTGACTGTATTTCCCAGGATGCTCTTTCCCCTGTGGAGTGTTTTGTGATCTTCTTGAGAATAATGAATCTCATTATTCATTCATTCATTCAGTTATTCAAATGTTCAACAGACATTTATTGACTCAAAATTTCTATTTACCAGGCATTGTGTAAACACTGACAATATAAAAATAAATAAGACATTTTCCACCCCCTCAATGATATCAATGGTCAGGGAGCTATTCATTTCAACAGACGTGTTAGGAAAAGTGAAAGAGAAGGAGGGGAATGCAAAAAAAAAAAAAAAAAAAAGTCACATCTGTCAATCTGGCCTAAAAGAATGATCACACAAATTTTCTTGTAACTAGAATGTGAAGAAAATGGCTAGGCCTTCTCTGAAAAATAAATGTGGAAGCAGTGACATGTGGCTTCGTCTCTCTGGCCTCCTTTTCTTTATTTCTTCAGCATCTCTTTACAAAACCCCAAAGGCTGATTCTATTAGGTGGGCTTTTCCAAGGGTGATCTATTCTCTCAGCTGCCCTCATGTCCTCATGTCCTCTAGCCACCTAAATACTTTACCAAGCCCATCCTTCATCAGCAAAGTTATGTGAACAAACTTTACAAATGTTATGTGAACAAAAACTTCATGAAATTAAACTTTCGGACTTAAATCATCGTCCTAATCTTTATCACCCTTTTCTTTTAAAAGTTCTTTTGTATTTTTAAAATTGCAAACTATATTCACTCATTGTAGCAAATGAAACGATTACAAAGATTTATAAAAACAAAGACATCCTCTTCCCTGTAACCCACTTCTATCCCATCTCCCTGAAGTGAGCAAAGTTATTAGCACATCTTTCTCATAATTTACACAAATATATAAAATTATATGTGGAGAAAATTTGCCTTTACTTTTTAGCAAATGAGTCATATCATACTCATCACACTGAAACTTTTTTTTCCACTTTAAAATATGTCCTGAAAATCTCTACAAGTCCATGGAAGGCTTATTTTCTGCTACTTATTTTCTTATTTGCTTATCTACTTACTTTCTTCATGCATATGCACATTAAAAAAACACCAAAACCCACAAATATAAGCACATTAAATTAATTAAGGTTATATGAGGGGGAACCCCCCCCAAAGAAACCTCAGAATTATCTTTTAGAGAGAGGGCCTTTGTAGTACACACCTGGAATTTGTTCCTCCAGTTATCAAATGGTCAACGAGTTTTTATCTGGAAGTTTTGAAAAGGTTGCATAAAAATTTGCAAGAGGACGGTCTGAGTTGTGGCAAACAGGTGACGTGTTTGTTCACCATGATGACACACCTACCTACATCACACTGAGTGTTCAGCAGTTTTTGTCCCAAAATGGTATGACCCCCGTGCCCCACCCTCCCTATTCATCCAATCTTGCCCTGAGTGACTTTTGTTTTCCTCAAAGGGAAACTTTATATGAAAACAATACTGATGTAGATGAGTATTTAAATACTGTATTAAAAATTAATGTGTATTGCATATAAATTCTAGAGTATGTTTGCATTTGAGACAATACTGACACCATTCTAAAGGTGAAACAAAACGGCAGAAGCAAAAATGACAAATTCAAAAACTTTTGAGCAGTGGAAAAAGCATCTCAATAGGTGTATTGCATCAAACAGAGAGTACTTTGAAGGTGACTGAAGTTTAGGCATTTAAGAATAAATAATGTTTGGTAAGTAAATTCATTTTTGGGGAGGATTCCCCCTAATAGTTAGCAGACAGGATTCCTGGATAAGCAAGATTAAAGTTTATTCTCTCTTTATTAAAGTTTATTTATGATTTCTTATAACTTCTGTTTGATAAAGAGGGGTCCAGAGGTGGGTTATTCAGTGGTGGGCTGTCTAGATCTGGTGTGAAATTCACTATCACCAGGTAGCTGGAGTTCTTTTGTCTTGCTCTCCCACCATTATTTGTAGGCTGCCTTATGATACAGAATGGCTGTCCAAGCTCTAGGCATTATGTCTGTCTTCCAGTAGAAAAAAGGGTACAAAAGGGCACATTCCTCTTCCTTTAAGGTATTTATTTGAAGTTGTATACAACACTTCTTTAACCAGTATTGAATAAGCTAGTGCCACAAAGTCAAGGAAATGTTGTGTTTTTCCTTTGTAGTCATGTGCCTGCTAAAAAGTCATTTGTTCTATTACAATAAAAAGTAAGAATGGAAATTGGAAGCCACTCCTGAGTGTGTGTGTGTGTGTGATCTTATATAAATGGGATCATATGTGGACACGAATAAGAACAACTTGAGACTGCATGAGAAGGGTCTCAGTTATAGTTTTTTTTAGTCTCATAGTTTTTACATTAGTGTTTTCCCACCACACTTAATTTTTATTTTATTTTATTTTATTTTATTTTAAAGACATGGGGTATAATTCAGGACTAGGTATACAGGTGGGCATCATACAGGTAAAGTTTGGGCCTCCCTTTGAACCCCATGTTGCCTGGTTTTTGATTAGGTACCCTTGCTGATGTTGTGTCCTCCCCACTCCATTCTGACAGTATACCGCTACTGCCAGTCCCTTTCTTATAGTATTATGGTAAATGTTCAGGGTCCACTTATGAGTGAGAACATGATATAGTACTCTGTTCTTTGTTTCTGTGATAGATCACTGAGTATGAAGGATTCATATCTACCTTTGGCCACTGGGTTAATAAATTATTCACTATAATTATCTCATATAAGCATGTAATTCCTGAGTCTCAGTCAACATTGGAATTTCCCTCTCTGCTACAAGGTCTCAGGTGCTAGCCTATGAGTTAGAACAATTGAGTTCTCAGCTCAGCCTTGCCACTGGCAAGCTCTGGACTTCTCAACAAACTATATTTTTGCTGGGATCCAGCTTCCTCCTTCACACTGTGAGGAACTCTAATGCCTCTTTCAAAGAAGGTAAGACGAACACATTCTTTGGAGTCAGGTCCTCATAGGTTCAAATATCGCTTCTTCTTTTGACTGGTATTCCTCAGGCAAGAGGCTTAACTGAAGTTTCCTCATCTATAGGACTAGAATAATAGCAACTACCTTTTACAATAATTATAAAAATTAAAAGCTCTAGCATGTTACCTACTTAGCACAATACCTAAAACATAATTGATGCTCAATTAATATGAATTTTCATTCCCTTGAAGATCTTCCATGGTTGATTTATCTTATAAAACAACTTTTATGCCTATCTAAATTCTGATTCTTCCAGGGTGTCCAGACTCAGTGTCAACAACAGCAATAACAATAAGAACGAGTTAGCATTTGTTAAGTATTATGTTTAGCAGCACTGATCTGAAGAATTAACTTATTTTAGAATCAGACAATACATTAGAATTAGCTTATAGAATTGAAATATACTAAGTCAGTAGATCCCAGGGACTGTGGACAAGTTGCTAAGACACTGTGGAGGGAGATAAGGAGGAAGACATCTTGTAACCACAAGAGTTGATGCTCAATACACGTGGGTTCTCATTTCCAGGAATAGACTTGTGGTTGGCCCATGTGAGGGGGAAAGTCCTGCTGAGAACAGACCTCCATGTTGACTACTGACAAGACCCCTTCCTCCTGTGAATAAGATAGTGAGAAAAGCTGCATATGAAGGGGATACATGGAAACCAGGAGTTTGGTGGGCTCCAGACATGAAGAGGATACAGAGGAACCAGGGCTCCAGGTGAGGAGTTTGAGATGACCTCATGTAGCAGAGAAGAAGATAATAAAGGGATGAACTCAGGTTATGTCTAGATGTGAATTTGACTGAGTTTGTATGCTAAAAACTTCTAGTGTCCTGCAACTCGGGAGCCTACCATAGACTTAGATTAGAGTTAGTGTAGGCACACTGTGGAACAAACCTACCTCTCCTGCCTGTCTGATACTCTCGGAGCATGACAGGAAGCCCTAGAGCAGGTACATGGGTGAGCAGCGGCATTTACTGAACATGTTGTATACAAGGCATGATGCAGGGTGGCTCATGACAATGACCTCATAGATTCCCCCTGGAAACCTACAAGATGGACACTCATTTTAGAGATGTGGAAAGTGAGACCCAGAAAAGTAAAGAGGTAACTAGAAAAATGTATGTACAGGGCAGACACAATCAGTTACAATAGGTTAGATTAAAGAGTACCAGTTCACCTGGGAGGACTGGTGAATTAATGGATTAAGGTAGTCAGAAGTCATTAGGAAAGACTTGAGGTATGGGGGAGTCAGGGTTTTGTTTGTTTACCTTGTTTGTTATTTTCCCATGTGCTCCTGCTCTGTATTTCTTTTCTTTTTTTTAATCAATATTTTTTATTATGATATTGTGGGGTACAGTTAAGGGTTAGGTATACAAATATGCTTCGTTCAGGCACCATTGTTGATAAGAGGTGTCTCCCCATCCCCAGACAGATATTTACTACCATTAATCCCATCTCCCTTCCCCTCCCCCCCATAGTTTCCCACCACTGTCAGTCATTTTCTTATAGTATTACATTGGATGTTCAAGGTCCATTATATGAGTGTGAACATGTGATATTCGGATCTTTGTTTCTGTGAGAGGTCACTCAGTATTATAGACTCTAGTTCCATCCAGGTTGCTGCGAAATTCATGATTTTGTTCTTTTTTATAGCTGCATAGTATTCCATCGTGTATACGTACCACATTTTTTTAATCCAGTCCTCTTTTGATGGGCAGCATGGTTGTTTCCAGGTTCTTGCTATTGTGAGCAGTGCTGCAATAAACATAAATGTGCAGGTATCTTTTTTATAAAGTGATTTGAGTTCTTCAGGGTATATTCCCAGTAGGGGGATTGCGGGGTCATATGGAGGTCAATATTTAGAGCTTTTAGGAATCGCCATACTGTTTTTCACAGAGGTTGTACTAGATTGCACTCCCACCAACAGTGTAGGAGTGTTCCCTTTTCACCACACCCTCTCCAGTAACTGTTATTTTTTGAGTTATTGATCATTGCCATTCTGACTGGAGTTAGGTGGTATCTCAGTGTGGTTTTGATTTGCATCTCCCTGATGATTAGTGAGGTTGAACATTTTTTCATGTGTCTGTTGGCTGCTCAGATGTCTTCCTTTGAGAAGTGTCTGTTCATATCTTTTGCCCATTTTATAATGGGGTTGTTTGTTTTTTTCTTTTCAGCACATTTGAGTTCCTTGTAGATCCAGGATGTTAAGCTTTTGTCAGACTTGGAGTTGGCAAATACTTTTTCCCAGTCTGTAGGCTGTCTCCCTGCTCTCTTGATGGTTTCTTTGGCTTTGCAGAAATTTGCCAGTTTAATGAGGTCCCACTTGTCCCACTTATCTCTTATGGCCTGTGGGTTTCGGGTTTTGTTCAGGAACTGGCTGCCAGTTCCAATTTCCATGAGCGTATGTCCTTCATTTTCTAAGGTTCTTATGGTTTGAGATTTTACGTTTAGGTCTCTGATCCATTTAGAGTTAATTTTTGTGTATGGGGATAGATAGGGGTCCTGTTTCAATCTTCTGCATGTGGTCAGCCAGTTCCTGTCTTTCAGGTGTTCATACTTGCTGCTTTAACACTCTCGCAGCCTGCATGCATACTTAGCACCCAGGCTTCATTTGCTGTCTCTGTGCCTGGAGTGTCCCTTCTCCATGTCACGGCGTCAAGGATTTCCACCTGGATGTCTCACACCAAGCTCATCTCCCACCCGCCCCCCCTTGCTTCCGGCTCACCGCCTGCACTGTCTCCCAAGCTGTGACTGTGGAGCCATCCTTGACTCCTATTCACTCTTCTCGCCTCGGCCTCCACATCCAGCCATCCAGCGCTATGGGTTCCATGGGCATTTCCTCCACCCTCTCCATCCCTCAGCACTAATCTTACTCAGGTTCACATCCCACCATTGGACCTCTGCAATAGTTTCCCTTGGCCTCTCTGCATCCAAGGAGGGGTTACTTGGTAACTGGTCCTTTCATGGTGGCAAATGCATTTTTCGCCTAACAAAATCCACTTGGATCGGTTTCCCCAGAAGTAGATGGTAGCACAAGGAATCACGTGCAGATGACTTTTAAGGATGTGTTCCCAGGAGAACCTGGTAAGGGAGCAGGCGAAACTGTGCTTGGGCAGAAGCCAAGTAGGGCTGCCATTTCAGGCCAGCTCTCCAACCTGATCCTGCTGGAAACTCTAGAGTAAAAAGGATGCCCCAAAGAGCTTGCCCCAACTCAAGGAAGCTGGGCTTTCTCATGCCTGCATCCGTGAGTTTTTGGCTAAGGACTGCTCCAGGGAGACAACTCCCAGCTACTTCCTGTTCACTACACATGGCTTCAGTAGCCTCTGGGTACAGAGCAGCAGGTGCTGGCTTTGCTGCTGGCTTTGAAAGCAAGAGCGACTGGGTGGGGTGGCTCATGCCTGTAATTCTAGCACTTTGGGAGGCAGAGACAAGAGGATTGCCTGAACCTACGGGTTCAAGACCAGCCTGGGCAACATGGCGAGACTGCATCTCTACAACAAATCAAAAGTAGAAAATTAGCTGGGTGTGGTAGCATGCCTGTGGTTCCAAATACTTGGAAGGTTGAGGCAGAAGGACTGCCTGAACCCAGCAGGTCAAGGCTGAGGTGGCCGTGAGTGTGTCACTGCACTCCAACCTGGGCGACAGAGTGAGACTCTGACTCAAAAAAATAAAGCAAAAGCACAAAGAATCCAGATATCAGGGAGAGGCTCATTGGCAAGGGACAAGGTATCCCAAGGCATCTGGGTGGAGCTCTGAAAAAAAATCTATAGAAATGTTCACATTTTAAAGGTTGGAGAGAAAAACTTTTAAAAGTATTTTCCATATGCACAACCATTCTGCAAATGGATATTATGCTATTGTAATGGAACAAAAAGTATCATCTTAACCAGTGGCTCCAGAATTTCTTAAATGGAAGAAATATTCCTTAGCAAGGTATATACACTAAGGGCTTGGGTGTCCAAGAACAAAAAGAGGTTAGGTCATTCACTCTGCAAAGAAAATAAGCAACAATGTGCTTATTCTTTCACAAAGTGGAGAAGAGAAACAAAGGAAGACTGAGAGGAACGCCAGGGAAGTGGTGAAAGACTGGGCACAGCATAGGGTGGTGGTACTGATGGGCGATCTCTAGTGGTGGGATGACCTGAGGGACTTGGGAAAAGAAAATGTCAGACCTGTTAGTGACCAGACAGTCAGGAACCTGGAAACATCTCTGATGGTCTGTATCTGGATGTTACTAGGCTTTTCATGACAGAGCTGTGTGATACGTGGTTTCAGGGTGCCATGCGGTACAGTAAGGAATCCCTTCCTGAGATGCTTCCATCCTTCCTCTTACTACCTCTCTAAAGCTTTGTGTGAGTAGAGTTTTTAGGGGGCTGAATTTTACCCCAGAATCAACACAACGTGTTATAGAACAAGACAGAGTAAGGGGCCCAGAGGTCATGGCAACAAGGGAATTGAAACTCCCCTGGGCATCCAAAACATGGCTGGCCTGGGCTTCCAGTTTGCATCGTACATGACTGCAAGGGGGTGGGGGTCAGACCAATGAAATGTGAGGAGCTCCTGCTGCCCATCTCCCTAGATTCCTGGTCTTCATCCCTCTATAACATCCTGAGTTTTACTGGACCCACTGTCAACCAGCTAGAAGCTATATTGTCAAGTCTCCCATGAACTTAAATGTGGCCATAAGCTTTGATCTGGCCAAGGGAATGGAAGTACAATAAGTTTGCCCAAGTTTCAGATCGAATCTTTAAGGCAGAAGCTCACTGCCCGCATGGCCTCTTCTTTCTTTTGTCCCACAAGTTGCAAATTGCAGTTGGTGAATCAGCGCTGCCCAAGTGGACAAAAGCTGCAACCTGGAGGGTGATGGAGGTTCCACACAGAAGGGGTTTGGATTCCCCAACATGGCATATCCTCACTGCCCATCCCCTGCTATCCACCCACCTCAGTGCCTTTTGCGTGTATGAAAAAGAGAAATAAACATTCCTCTTTTTTTGAGTTTCTGAGTTTGTCTCTTTTTAATAGAGCAACTTAGCCTATGCTCTACTAAACAAATCTAGAACTCAAAGAATTTGAAGACCTCAGCTCATATTTGGCTGCATGACCAAAGAAGGTAGGTAGTTTTTGAAAAATCATGTGACTCACAGGAGTGAAACCCCAGGTCTGCGGAGTGAGGTCTAAACTCTGACTTTTTCTCTCTTTCTGCCTCCATGGTGTCACACCCTACAAGGACTCATCAGAAGGGTTGCTTTTTATTAACCCTATATTAACCCTATATAATGAGGCTGACTGTGGCATAACATTACACAACAGATAAAGAAGGAAATCAAAGTAGGTTTTGACCCTGTAAGGTCATCTGTTGGGGACTCCTCGATTCAGAGTATTGCTTAAGACACTTACCTTGTATTTTCTCTGAAGTATGACATCTTTGAGGCTTTATATACATATCAAGAAACTCAACTCCCTCTTCATTCCTCAAGCTGCCTATTTCCTTTACGACTTTCAAAATTCCTTGGACAAGAGCCTAACTCCTGGTGCTAATTGCCAGTCAGGAGCTCTTTGAATCCACCTATAACCTGCAGGCTCCCACTTGGAGATGTCCTGCCTTCACAGGCCAAACCAATGTAAATCAATGTATTGTTTTATGGTTTCTTGTAACTTATGTCCTAAAATGTATATAACCAAGCCACAATTCAACCATCTAGGGCACACATTCTCACGATCTCTTGGGATGGGTATTCATGGGCCTAAGGCCACTCACATTTGGCTCAGAAAAAACCATCTTAAATACTTTACAGTGCTTGGCATCTTGGGGTCCTTTCATCAGCACAGGTCCAAGTCCTGTGCTTTTCACACTCCTTCCTCTTTGCACCAGACCAGCATGTCCACCCCTAGCCTGATGCTGAGCAATCTCCGGTCTCTCCCTCTACCATCTATCTTTCTCTCAAGCATAAACAGACTCCTTGCCTCCCCACATTCTTCAACCAAAACGTCAGCTCCAGAATACAGCTCTATGATGTTTCCATGCAGACACCTCAGCCCAGAGCGCATTTGCTGATAGGGTTCCATGAAGATGGCCCTGGCTTTCCTGGAGATGTCAAGATGGGCTGAGGTGACAGGTTCTGTTGAGGGAGTATACTCATCGCCCTTTTTAAAAGTTGCTCTTTAAAAAGAAGTAGAAAATTGCATACTTTCAACTCATGAA
The DNA here is from genome assembly GCA_027257055.1 of Cephalopachus bancanus. NCBI lineage: Eukaryota > Metazoa > Chordata > Mammalia > Primates > Tarsiidae > Cephalopachus > Cephalopachus bancanus. The sequence continues at coordinate 3,682,019 of JAPVLO010000040.1, read as the reverse complement.
CCTAGTTTCAAAATAGAAGAAAGAAAGGAAAAAATAAAGAATCTCTTGACCTCCTGTGATGGAGCTCTGAGACTCTATGAATGTTTGGGACCCAGGCTTTGTCTCTCAGGGGCAGGGTGAGGACACTTGAAGAAATGCCACAATATAGAAGTCAAGTAGAAATTCAGTCTGTAATGGGCCAATAGTAATTCCCTTTTCTGGCATTTGGAGCTGGGCACTGACAAAGCTCTCCATCCCTTTCCAGTTAATGAACAGAGAGCCACGCTTGTCCCCACTTCCAACTCACATCTGGCACCCTCAAAGGACCGGATCTCTGGTGGCTGTATCTGATTGTCGTTTTTTCTGCAGAATTTTGCAAACTGTCAGGCCAAATGATCACTTGCATCTCTTTTGGTTTGTATGTTTGTTTTACCTTGCACAGCCTCTATGTCCCGTGTTCATTTCCCCAGGATAGGGGAATGGAACATGCAGTTATGAAAACCTCTTCTTTTGGTGGTTAGATTTGGATTCAGTTTACAAGCAGATTGCTTCCCCAAGAAGTGAGCAACCCACCTTTAGCAGCAGCCTGGCAGAGCTTGGTCTTGCCTCTTATAACACCTAGGTATGATTCTAATTTCCTGCTAACTAATTCTGTAATCATAGATATTAGTTGACTTTCCTTTTTTTTTGAGTTGGAGTCTCACTCTGTCGCCCAGACTGGAGTGCAATGGCCGCTCCCGGCCACCGCAGCCTCGCCTGCTGGGCTCCAGCGATACTTCCACCTCAGCCTTCCAAATAGCCGGAACTACAGGCGCGCGCTGCCACGCCCGGCTAATTTTTTGATTTATTGTAGAGATGAGGTCTCACCAAGTTGCCCAGGCGGGTCTCGAACCTGCGGGCTCAGGCAGTCCACTCACCTCAGCCTCCCAAAGGCACGGGTTTACAGGCTGAGCCACCGAACCCGGCATTGGTTGACTTTCTTAGCCTGAGCTTACATGTCAGTAAAGTGGGTATGACTCAAGGTTGTTGAGAGAATCAGCAACACTAGTAATAAGCTGACATTTAGGAAGTGTTACCTGTTTGCCAGGCACAATCTTTTCTTTCTCATAACTACTCTAGGAGATGGTGACATCATTCCCCGAGGTATAGATGAAGAAGCAGAGCTTCTGCAAGGTTGAGGAGAAACTGAGGCACAGGATGATTATATAATTTCCTAGTGCCCCGCTGGATAGGTGGAGCCCGGGAAATCTGCCTTGGGAGTCCACGCCCCCACCCCACGCACACACACTCAAGCCTGGTGTCTGTCCTGTGTCTGCCACATTATCCTTGGATCTTGGGCATCTGTCACTGCCTTCATTCAATATGTGAGGATGCCTGACAACCAGAGCAACCTGCTGAAGTGGTATAAGTGGCAGATAAGAATTAGAGCCCAGATTTTTCCAAAGCACTTTTCCATATGATTCCGTTTGTCAAAGCCCCACAACGCAGGTACTGTCATCCCCAAATCAGACGAGGAACTTGGGGTACAGAGAGGCCAAATAACTTGCCAAGTTAGCCAGATGGTGGCAAAGTCATAATGCAACCCTCAATCTTCTGACCCTGTCCTAGGACCCAGCAGGAAGCACAGGGTATGTCTGAGGACAGTGCTGCATGCTGGTAAAATCACATGCTGATGAAGATAGGAAATAGGTGTCTCCCTTTATTGTTTTAAGAAAACAGCACAAAACACTTCTTCCTGGAGCAAGGAAGTGTAGCTAAGCGGAGACTAAGTTCTGGGAATGGGAATGGGGGCGGATGTTGAGAGAGAGAGAGAGAGAGAGAGAGAGAGAGAGAGAGAGAGAGAGAGAGAGAAAAGAGAGAGAGAGAGAGAAACCAGCCTTGCAATATGGGCTCAAAAAAGACCAGGAGGCATCTGCCCGTGGTCTGCAGTGTGCGTGTGTGCGTGTGTGTGTGTGTGTGTGTGTGTGTGTATGCTGAAGACAAAGGGAGGTGGATGAAGTTTATGCTCAAGTCTCATTACATTTCCAAACACCTGTATAAAATTTATTCCCAGGAATGATGAGTTTACTTATTTGCCTCCCCAACCAGCCTGTTAGCTCTGTGATGGCAGAGGCTCTGTTTATTTATCTTTGCAGTATTTACTCTCCTAGAGATATTTGCATTTAAAAGAAAGGAAACCCTCAAAGACACACTAATTTCAAGGACAACCTCTAATAATGCCAATGTTTTTGCTTCCGAAAACATACCTGAGGCTTGATCTATCATGTAGAGAGTTGGCTAAAATGTATCTAATAAAACTGAGGGCTTAGGGGATTCACAAAGTAGGTCATTGGTGAGGCAAAAGCGCCACAGTCAGAGAAGAAGGTAGGAGGTTCATTTTAGGAATGCGAGGGGAGGCGTTGCTTTACACATGGGCATGCTGACTACCCAGAATTTACTTAAACGCGCACATTCCGCTTCCCTAACTTTAGCCTAAACCACCTTAAACACAGCCTCTGCTCCTGTCAGACAGAAAACGGGTGTGAGAATACAAATCACCTGCCAGTGCCATTTCTGCTCTCCTACTTTTCTTGAACTGATCTTGGGTCCACCCTTCCAGTGCAGCAGAACAAAACACATCAGGTTTTGCAGCAAGAGAAAGTGAGGCATTTATTAAAGGACATTAAGCAAGAAGAATCAGGCAACTCACGCTTAAGACCTGAACACCGCACTGGCTTACATGTAAGGGTTTTTAAAAGCAGGAAGGCAGAAGTTACAGGCAAGGTCATAAATCAATACATGGAAGCTAATTGTGGTTGGACCTAAAAAGGTGGGACAGAGCCAAGTGCATCCTCACGTCATAGGCAGATTCAAAGATTTTTTGATTTGCAATTGGTTAAGCTTTGTCTAAAAACTTGGGGTCAGCAATAAGGAATGTTGAGCTCTGGCCTGTGGGCATGACTTCCTCCAGGCCCCTTAGGAAGAAACTTAGAACAAGCAAAAGTGGTCAGAGTTCAGTTCTTGGTTTCCTCTTATCTGAGGTCAGTAAGTGGCATTTTCCATTTGGTGGGAGTCCAGGTTTTTAAAAAACAACTCAGGGACATATGTTAAAGTGTTTAATTTCTATAGTGAACCAAACATCTTGTGGCTGTAACTTCCTTTAAGCTATTATTACCTTCTTGCTAATTGGGTTGTTCACTTACTTCTCGGGATAGCTAGGTGCCTAGAAGTTTCCTTGAAGGGACTCAAGATCTTCCTTTGCTTCCATGTGTGGGGGGCCTAGCAGATCCCTAAGAGGCATCCCACCTTTGAGAAAACTCACCCACGGTCCTTTCTCGCTCTTCAAGTCCAACTCCTTACTGTGGACAACATGGGCGGATTTCTTCTGCAGCCTCATTTATGCTAATTCTTCCTTCCTGAGCTCTCTGCTTCAGGCTTCTACATTTCTATTATTTCTCTAGATCCACTTCTGGACCTTCACACATGTAGGGTCTCCACAGATAGGAGGCCTGACAATTAAGTTCACAAACTCTTCCTAGAAAATGTGTGACATACCTCATTGCTGAATATCACTATGAACACCTTCGAAGTACTCCCCTTGAGAAGCTATGCACTGATGCCAGCACCTATTCCACCTGTCAAAGCAATTTTGGAACTCTTTCTGGAATAGCTATCAGAGCTGTCATCATATTACCCTTGGTGTCCTGAATGTAATCAGATGTCTTCCTTTCAAAATTTCCTTTATCTTCAGGTAAAGAAAATATCCACTGGGGGCCAGAACAGGTGAGTATGGAAGGTGTTCCAATGCAGTTATTTGTACAGTGCTGCCAACATATGCTCACGTGTCAAGTTTGCGAACTTAATTGTCAGACCTCACAAATAACGACAGCTCTGGCAGCCATTCCAGAAAAAGAGTTCCAAAATTGCTTTGACGGGTGGACTAGGTGCTGGTTTTGGTGTATAGCTTCCCAAGGGGAGTACTTCGAAGGTGATCATAGTGATATTCAGGAGTGAGGTATATAACACTTTTTCTAGGATGGTTTGTGAACCTAATTGTCGGACCTCATAAACTACTCTCCAGTCTTCACCTAGTCACTCCTACTTACCTGCAAATGTCAGTTCCTGAAAGACAATATAGCCTTGTGGTTACAACTGCAGGCTCTAGAAACCGCTGGGGTTTTCCCCAGTTCTGCCTCTCCCTGGATGTGGACGCTCGATGGGGACCTCTAAGAGGCCTCAGCTTTCAGGGCATCTCTGCAGGTGTGAGCACCCCCCTTATTTTAAAGTAACAGCTCTATTGAGATATCATTCACATATTGTACAATTCACCTATTTAAAGAGCACAATTCACAGTTTTTAGTGTTTACACCGAGTTGTGCAACCATATCCATGATCAATTTTAAAATATTTTCATCATACTCTCCAGAATTCTACACCCATTAGCAGTCCCTTTCCTCCCTGCCACCAACTTTAAGCCACCATTAATTGACTCTATCTCTCCTTAGATGTGCCTGTTGATGATATTTTATATGAATGAAATCTTACAAGAAGTGATTTTTTGTGACTGGCATTTCACTTAGCTCAATGACTTCAAGGTTGACCAGTGTGGTAGTTTGCTTCAGAACTTCATTCTTTTTTTGTTGTTGCTGATTTACTGTTGTGTGGAAATGCTGTCTTTTATTTATTTTCATCAGTTGCTTGGACACCCATTTTGCTTCCACTTTTTGACTATGATGCATAATGCTATATGGACATTCATGTACAAACTTCTCTGTGGACACATGTTTTCTATTTCCTTTGTTGTGTACCCAGGAGTGGGATTTCTGGGTTGTATGATAAAGCAATATATAATCTTTAGAGAAACTGCCAGATTGTTTTCCAGGAGTCCCAGGCCTTTTTGCTTCCAGACCCACTGCCAGCTCTTCCCCTCCTAGACTCTATGTAGCAAGGGGGCTGACCTCTGTAGGCTCCATGGCAGCCAGATTCTAAATGGGTCCCACCAACAGAAGGCAGAGCTGGGAGCCTGGAGGGTGAGAGGAAGGTAGAAACCTGGACATTTTCCTCTTCCCTACTCATCTTCCCTTTTGCCCTCACGTCAAGCAGCGTCTGCAACAATTGTGTGTCTCTTCACAATGGACTGCTCTAATTCCAGCTTTCTCTTAGTACCACCAACCCTTAGCTTCCATGACGTAACCTTCTCTTCTTTCCCGCTATCTGAGGAGTGCTGGTGGCTTTCTTCTGTCGATAAAAGTTGGACTTCTCAACTCTTTCATTACTTGTATAACTAAGCTGAATTATCTTGTAACAATTACAGCTGTTTCTGTTTTCTTGTCTACATTTACCCTTGAACAAAATGGAAGTTATGGGTGCTGAACCCCATGCAGTTGAAAATCCACATATAACTTTGGACTCCCCCAAAACGTAACTACTGATAGCCTTCTGTCGACTGGAAGCCTTACTGATAACAAAAACAGTTGATTAACATATATGTGATATGTGTTATGTGCACGAGACAATAAAATGTTATTGGGAAAATCATAAGGAAAAGAAAATATATTTACTGTGCATTAAGTAGAAGTGGATCATCATAAAGGTCTTCATCCTTGTCATCTTACATTTAGTAGACTGAGGAAGAAGATGAGGACAGGTTGATATTCCTGTTTCAGGGGCAGCAGAGGTAAAAGAAAATCCACATATAATGGACACCCATAGTTCAAACCTGTTTTGTTCAAGGGTCAACTGTACATGCCCTGCATACAATACCAATGCACTTATCTTTTTACTAACATGAAACCCAACCAGAATGTAAGTTCTCTGTGGATGGGGGCTATTTCTATCATATTAACCTGTGTATTCTAGAATGTCTGGCCTGGAATGGGCCCTCAATGAATATTTGTTGAATGATGAATGAATGACTAAATGGATAAATGACTAGACAATTTTCCTGCAAATTTCCCAGGATTCCACCTGTTCTTTCTGACTCATTTTCATTCTGATTTCATTCCTGCCTGCACAACTTCAAGCTCTTGTTGCTGTGCACATAGCCTTATTCCAAGTCTCCTCTAAAAGTTAGAGCGGTCCAACCCCTTTTCCTTATTGTCGACCTTCATTCCCTTGGTGACTTGGTCCATCTTATTGCTTTCAATACAAGTCTCGTGTGTGTGACTGACTACAGGAACATTCCTCTAAACTCCAGACTCATATATTTAACTGCCTGTGCCACATTTCCATGAATGCATGTCTCCCACCTAACATGTCTGAAACTGAACTCCTGAAGTTCCTCCCACATTCTCTTCCTTGAAGTCAATAGTAGTTCCCTTCTCTTCGGTCCACAGGCCAAAACCCTTGAAGTCATTCTCAACTCCTCTCTGTCCAACCCCATAATTGATCCATCAGCAAATCCTACCGGTCTTACATCCAAAATGCGTCTACAGGCTGATCTCTTCTTACTGCCTCCACTGCTTCTGAGTCTGAGACGTAGTCATCTCACCCCAGGATGGCTGCAACCAATCACATCTGATCTGCTCGCTTCTACTCTTGCTCCCTACATATCTTTTCTAGACAGAACAACCAGAGGGATCCTGATAAAACCTAAGTCAAGTCATGTCACTTCTCTGCTCCTAACCCTCCACGGACCTTCCGTTGGACTCAGAGTAAATGCCACAGCTTCCTGAAAACCTCTATGGCCCTATGTGGCCTCGTCCTCCACACCACTCCACCACCTTTCTATGTCCCCCTTCTCACCTGGCTCCAACCACAGTCACCTTTTTGCTATGTAGCAAACATACCCAGCACATTCCTGTCTCAGGGTCTTTGCACTTACCTATCTGGCATGCTCCTTGATCAGATGTACACTTCGTTAGGTCATTATTCCAGTCTCACCTTCTCAGTGGGGGCTTCTCTGCATGCCCTATTTAGATACAAACTCTCCTGTTACTTCCGATTACTCTTCCCTGCTTCATCTACATCCATGCATATCACTTCCCTTTTTATGGTACTTTTACTCACTTATCTTCTTTATTGTCTGTCCCTAAGCCTCACCTTGCTATACTTAAAGCTCCTCAAGGACAGTTGATATTTCTCTCTCCTTCACTCCGTGGTGTGTCCCAGTGTTAGAATAGTGCTTTGCACACCTTGGCATTTCATAGATGTTTGCCATAGCCATGAGTGAACACGTGGGAATGTGTCTTTGGAGTTTCCTACTCCACCCTTGTCACAGCAGGGTTAAAAACGCACTCTCTGCAATTAGACAGACGTAGGTTCAGACTCTAGCTCTAAGAGTTAATGACCTTGAGTCAAGATTTAATCTTTGTGACTGAAAGTCTCACTTGTAAAGGCATGTTTTATCACATCTTGCAAAGGCCAAGACACAAAACATGGATACAAGATATTCCACCCTTGCCTGTATCATTATGTGCATTTCATGTGAACTATGGTGTGGGTGCTGGCTGAGAATCCAGGATAATTTTTAAAGTCTCAAATATTCACAGACCTGGGTACTTAGTCTCACCTCCGAAATTAGCTGTTATGTGTGAAAGAAGCTATCTAACTGGTTTTGCAGCATGAAGTCTGCGATGTTACTTTATTATGTCAATCAATAGATAATTTTAGTAGATACAATGATAACATTTAAATAGAAATTTGGGACAATTAATGGATAAATAAAAAATAGCAGGTGGGAAAAAGTTTCCATTTTTTAGTCTTTCTTTTTAAAAAATACTGTAAGAACTTCTTTTTCATAGATAGAGCTCTTCAATATTTACTATTTAGAGTTTTCTCTTGACCCTCATGTACATTTATGTTAATTTAATGTATATATTCAGAGAATTATATATTTTTTTAAAAAGTTCTGCCATATAAAGGGGCATCCTTGATCTCTCATTCACTTATTTACTCCATTTTATTCATTCATTGAACAAATGCTTACTTAACACTTAATATGTTCAAGACTCTGCTGGGCCCTTAGGGTAATACAAAAGTAAAGAGAAGACTCTCCTTTTAGAAAACTTGTTTAAGAAAGTACAGGGATTAAGACCTGCACACAAATATCAGAAATCTAATATTAAAAGTGAGCCAGAGAGATACAAAAATGGAAAAGGATAATTCAGAAAATGGAAGACATTTCTTCCATGTGAGTCGTCTAATTGTACTTAACCTTCCTTGGACTTCTTTCCCCTTAACCCCTTCTGTGCCAGCACTGTGTTTGGGTCCAAGGAACAAGAAGAAGAAAAGCAAAGGTTAACACATGGAAAGATCTCAGGCTGCTCCTACTGTCCTGGTTATTTTTGCCCAGATCTACTACTCTCCGACTTAACCGCATCCAGAGCCTTTTCCAGTTACCATCCACGTGGTCATCCTGATGTGACTAGCTGCCTCTTCCATGACGCTGTCTTTCCCTTGCTTCTCCTGGTCCAATCTCACCTTTTTCTTAGTCCTCTGGGTTCCTCACTGAATCACCCTCCTGTGATCATGCCTCTAGGTAGGGGTTCCAGAACTTCTTCTTTATTTCTCAGAAGAGAGAAATCTCCAAGGTTCCAAAAATATGACCTCCTCTACTTGACCTTTAAATTATTAGCACCAATAACACTAATAATATTTGTAACACAGTAAATATAATGAAACAAGAATAGGGACACTGAATGAGCTACCAATGCTTCCTTTATGACAAAAAAAGACATGGCATATACCTAGCTATTATTCCCCCATTAAGACTGGGGAGTGTGCAGGGGAGGTGACACTAAGGATGCTTGGTCAAGGGGGACAGAACATAAAATTGAATAGAGTTAATTTACTCAGATGTTTTCTCCTGAGATCCAGATGTTAATGTCTTGCCAAAGTTTCCAGGAGATGGTGTGAACTCGTGATCCTGGAAGCACAGAAAAAGCATTGCCTTATGCTGAGCAAGGTTGAAATACTAGCATCATCATGGAAGGTGGTGAAGGAAGGGATGGGAAGTCTCAGGGAAGTGAGCATGCTGCAGTTGACTTACCATGTCTATACTGGGGATGACTCATCAAATGATTCATGAGAAGGTTCATAGGACAGACCTTTTACCAAGAACATAAGGAATGCTCTGTGAAGAGGTCACCACCATCACAAAAACTGCTGTATCTCCTCTGGAGGCCAGGAATTATATAAGACAGGTTCTTTAAACATTGGTCTTGGCTGGTAGAATAGAAATGAGAGGAAATAAATAATTATATAAGAAAGATATCTGTACTTGTATGTTTATTGCCGCACTGTTCACAATAGCAAAATCATGGAGCCAACCTAAGTGCCCACCAGAATTGACTGGATGAAGAAAATGTGGTATATATATATATATATACACACAATGGAATGCTATGCAGCCATAAGAAGGAATAAAATCATGTCCTTTGCAGTAATATGGATGAAGCTGGAGATCATCATCCTAACTGACTCAGAGCCAAAAGACCAAACATCTCATGTTATCACTCGTGTTTGAGGGCTAAATTGCCAAAAAGATGGAAATAATAGACACTGAGAAGGTGAAGTGGTGGAATAAGGTTCAGAAATTACCTATTGGATACAATGTTCACTGTCCAGGGAATGGGTCACCTGAGTGAGACCCAATCCCCACCACTCTAAAATATGTCCGTGTAACAGACATGCATGTGCAATCCCTGAACCTAAAATTAAAAATGGAAAAAAGAGGAAAAAGAAGAATAGAAATAACAGAAACTTAAAATAGAGGTCTGGTGGCGTGTTGCACTATCCCAAACAGGAACTGGCTGCCACTACAACCATCAGGAAAGGGGGCATGACATACAGAGGATTATGGAGATGGTTTATAGAATATGGCATCCTTAGGGCAAGGGTAGTGGACAAGGCTAATAGCTTACACAGCAGGAGAAATCAAGGAAGAGTGACCACCAAGGTGGCAGTGAAGGTGAGAAGTTTGTCCTACTCACTTTCCTTTTCTAAGATTCTCCTTAAAAAGAGAAGCCCACCAGAAGCCTGGAGAATGGAATCTGCCAAATTATATGGAGGAACAGATCAGAGCAGAGCAAGCAGTGGACTGTGGTAGCTATTGTACTGCCAGATCCCCCTAGGAAGAACTTGCTGCCAGTTCCCGGGAATGTGGTCAGCACACAGCCTTCAGCAACCCACTACTTCAGGGTTTGACTGAGCTGCCTCACCCAGGATCGTGCCTTTCCTAGGGCAGCTGGGTGAGATGGGAATACTTCTGCCATTCCTGGGCCCTGTGGCTCCCCTGTAGTTTACCCACACCTTTTAAAGTAGTCCCTCTTGCCGTGCTCGGTGGCTCAGCCTTAATCCTGAGCCTTTGGAAGGTTGAGGTGAGTGAATTGCCTGAGCCCGCGGGTTCGAGACCCGCCTGGGCAACTTGGCGAGACCTCATCTCTACAATAAATCAAAAAATTAGCCGGGCGTGGTAGCGCGCTCCTGTAGTTCCAGCTCTCGGAAGGCTGAAGCCGAAGGATTGCCGGAGCCCAGCAGGCAAGGTTGTGGTGACTGTGAGCGGCCACTGCACTCCAGTCTGAGCGACAGAGTGAGACTCCAACTAAAAAAAAAAAAAGTAGTCCCTCTTACTAAACTCTCCTTGCGTTACCCTATTTTGATAGTGCCTTGACTCTGGTTGATACCATAGCCACCACAATGGAATACCTGTGGAGACACCCATAAGTGTATGGTCTAGATGGGGCACATTTTAAGATCTTTCTTTATATAGCAGGTCAGTGCAAAAGCCAGTAAAAGCTGGGTTACAAATATAAATTCAGGCCTGTGATATGTATTCCACTCGAATTTTTCTGGAAGATTTTTTTCATATGTTCTCATCAGCTCATACATGGCGCACTTTGTTCTCATTCCAAGCAACTGACGGCCTGTCTTCGATGTCACCCACTGAATATGGAACTGACTGGCCACCACCAATCAGCCTGGAGTCAATCGCTTTTCAACACTGCAGATCTTGCCAGGCTCAAGAAAGCATTTGTTCTCTGGGGGCTTCCAAAAATATTGACAGTTTTTGGAAGAGATTCAACACTAATTTGGGGGGCTTTCTCTTTTTCTTTTTCATGGTGACAGCTTTCCTGACAGCATGAGGCTAAGCATTTCTGCTGTTTAAATGGTGATTTTTTTTTAAAGATGATGATCTCATCTCTGTAGCTCTGTCTGGGTAGGCAGGAGTGACAGAAACATCTAACATTGCCAGACTGCATAATGAGCTTTTGAGAGGATGGTGGCTCATCAGATTGCTAACACAACCGTGGTTTTGAGGTCAGGCTCCTTCTCCGTATCCATGGCATCTGCATTCTTGCATAGGGGGCACCTTTGCTGCTAAAAATGGCACAGCTGGTATTTTTCTTTCTAGCTGGCCATGGGAAGCTCCTCTCTGTATTTGATATTTGTGCAGATATTTGCAACAGATGCTTCCTTCTCAAGGTACATTAGACATACCATCCTTCAAACATGGCCTTTACCATACTGTTTCCAAACCTTTGCTGTTCCCACCACCTGGAATGCCTACTCCCCCATTTCAACATGCCCAATATCTACTCACCTTGCAATTGCCATTGGCTCCATGAAGTCTTTCCCCAATCTTTCATATTGGATTTAATATTTTTTATCTGAACTTTAATAACATTATAATTCAACGATAACTTAGAAATAATACTTGCATAGCATTTCACAGTTTTCAAGGCACTTTATACATACAATATTTAGTCCTTACCATGTATTGCATCATCCCATTAGTATTTCTTTTTTTTTTAACCAAGTTTGTATAGTGTTATATAATTTCTTTAAATTCATACTATTTTTTGTCCACGTAATCTGCCACTTTTTAAAAAAATTATTTATTTATTTTTTATTATGAAGTTGTGGGGTACAGTTAAGGGTTAGTTATACAATTGCATTTCATTCAGGCACCCTGTTGATATGGGGTGTTTCCCCGTTCCAGACAGATATTTACTGTCTGTCCCAGACAGATATTTACAGATATGCTACTGTTAATCCCATCTCCCTCCTCCCCATAGTTTCCCAGTACACTGTCAGTCATTTTCATATAGTATTGCATTGGATGTTTAAGGTCCATTATATGAGTGAGAACATGTGATACTCGGATCTTTGTTTCTGTGAGAGGTCACTCAGTATTATAGACTCTAGTTCCATCCAGGTTGCTGCGAAATTCATGATTTTGTTCTTTTTTATGGCTGCGTAGTATTCCATCGTGTATATGTACCACTTTTTTTTTTTTTTAATCCAGTCCTCTTTTGACAGGTAGCATGGCTGTTTCCAGGTTCTTGCTATTGTGAACAACGCTGCGATAAACATGCGTGTGCAGGTATCTTTTTTATAGAGTGATTTGTGTTCTTCAGGATATATTCCCAGTAGGGGGATTGCGGGGTCATATGGGAGGTTGGTATTTAGAGCTTTTAGGAATCGCCACACTGCTTTCCACAGAGGTTGCACTAGTTTACACTCCCACCAACAGTGTAGAAGTGTTCCCTTTTCACCACACCCTCTCCAGCAGCTGTTATTTTTGACTTGTTGATAATTGCCATTCCGACTGGGGTTAGGTGGTATCTCAGTGTGGTTTTGATTTGCATCTCCCTGATGATTAGTGAGGTTGAACATTTTTTCATGTGTCTGTTGGCTGCTCGGATGTCTTCCTTTGTGAAGTGTCTGTTCATATCTTTTGCCCATTTTATAATGGGTTGTTTGTTTTTGTCTTTTTAGCACGTTTGAGTTCCTTGTAGATCCAGGATGTTAAGCCTTTGTCAGAACTGGTGTTGGCAAATATTTTTTCCCAGTCTGTAGGCTGTCTCCCTGCTCTCTTGATGGTTTCTTTGGCTTTGCAGAAGCTTGTGAGTTTAATAAGGTCCCACTTGTCTATCTTCTCTCTTATGAGCTGTGGGTTTTGGGTATTGTTCAGGAATTGGATGCCAGTTCCGATTTCCATGAGGGTATTTCCTTCATTTTCTAAGGTTCTTATGGTTTGGGTTTTACATTTAGGTCTCTGATCCATTTGGAATTAACCTTTGTGCATGGGGATAGATAGGGGTCCTGTTTCAGTCTTCTGCATGTGGTTAGCCAGTTTTCCCAGCACCATTTACTGAATAGGTTCTCCTCTCCCCAGTGGTAGGTGGTGGAGGCTTTGTCAAAGATGAGTTGATTGAGAAATTCAGGTTTTGCTTCTGGAATCTCAATTCTATTCCATTGATCTATATACCTGTTCCTATGTCAATACCAAGCTGTTTTGATGATTGTAGCTTTATAGTAAAGTTTGAAGTCTGGTAATGTGATACCACCTGCTTTGTTTTTTTTTGCTGAGGATTGTTCTGGCTATTCTTGGACATTTGTGTTTCCATATGAATTCCTGTGTTGTTTTTTTCTAGGTCTTAGAAGAATGTTGCTGGTAATTTGATGGGTATTGCATTGAATTTGTAGATTGCCTTAGGTAAGATGGACATCTTCACAATGTTGATTCCTCCAATCCATGAACATGGGATATTTTTCCACTTGTTTGTGTCAACTTTGATTTCTTTGAGCAGTGTTTTTTAGTTTTCCTTGTAAAGGTCTTTCACGTCTTTGGTTAGGAAGATGCCAAGGTATTTCATTTTTTTGTGGCTATTGTAAATGGAATTGTGTTTTTTATTTGGGTTTCTGTTTGTTTATTATTGGTGTAGAGAAATGTGATTGTCTTTTGTACATTTATTTTGTATCCTGAGACTTTGCCAAAGGCCTTTATCAGTGTAAGGAGGTTTTTGACAGATTCTCTTGGGTTTTCAAGGTACACAATCATATCATCTGCAAAGAGAGATAACTTGACTTCCTCTTTTCCTATTTGGATACCCCTGATTGCCTTCTCTTCTCTGATTGCTCGAGCCAGGACTTCCAATACTATATTGAACAGGAGGGGTGAGAGTGGACATCCTTGTCTTGTTCCAGTTTTCAGGGGAAATGGTTCTAATTTTTGTCCATTTAGAAGTATGCTTGCTGTGGGTTTCTTGTAGATGGCTTTTACTATTTTGAGGTATGTTCCCCGTATGCCTAGATGTCCAAGGGTTTTTATCAAGAAGGGGTGCTGGATTTTATCAAAAGCTTTTTCTGCATCTAATGATATAATCATGTGGTTTTTGTTTTGACATCTGTTGATGTATTTAATAACATTTATGGTTTTACGAATGTTGAACCAGCCTTGCATCCCAGGAATGAAGCCTACTTGGTCATGATGGATGATTTTTGAGATGTATTGCTAAATCCAGTTTGCTAGGATCTTGTTGAGAATTTTAGCATCTATGTTCATCAAAGATATTGGCCTGTAGTTCTCTTTCTTTGTTGGATCTTTACCTGGCTTGGGTATCAATGTGATGTTGGCCTCGTAAAATGATTTGGGGAGCGTTCCATCTTTTTCAATCGCCTGAAATACCTTCAGTAGGATTGGTATCAGCTCCTCCTTAAATGTCTTGTAGAATTCTGCTGGAAAGCCATCTTGTCCAGGGCTTTTTTTGTAGGAAGTTTTCTTATTACGTAGTCGATTTCCTTGATTGTTATTGGTCTATTTACGGTCTCAATTTCTTCTTGTTCCAACTTAGATAGGTTGTGTGATGTCAGAAAGTCCTCCATTTCCTTAAGGTTTTCAAGTTTGTTTCCCTACAAGTGTACGTAGTAGTCTCTAATGATCTTTTGTATTTCTTCAGGGTCAGATGTGACTTCATCTTTTGTGCTTCTGATTGGGCTTATTTGGTTTTTTTCTCATTTTTTCTTGGTCAGTCTAGCTAGGGGATCATCGATTCTGTTTATTCTTTCAAAGAACCAGCATTTTGTTTCATTGATTTTTTTCAATTATCTTTTTGTCTGCTATGTCCTGGATTTGGGCTTTTATTTTGGTGATCTGGATTCTTCTGCTGAAATTAGGGTTTTGTGGTCTTGCTTTTCCAGCTTCTTTAGGTGGCTTGTTAGGTTGTTAATTTCTGTTCCTTCCATTTTCTTCATGTGTGTTTGTAGGGATATAAATTCCCCTCTTATTACAGCTTTTAAGGCGTCCCAGAGATTTTGGTAAGATGTTTCTTCATTTTCATTTGTTTCCAGGTATCTTTTGATCTCTGTTTTGATTTCATCATTGACCCAGGAGTTGTTTAGCATCATGCTGTTTAGTGTCCATGTCTTTGTGGGTTTTGGGGGGAACTTGTTGGTGTCAATGTTTATTTTTATTCCACTGTGGTCTGAGAAGGTGCATGGTAGAATTTCAGTCCTTCTAAATTTGTTTATGCTTGATTTGTGTCCAATTATGTGGTCGATCTTAGAATATGTTCATGCAGTGATGAGTAGAATGTATATTCTGTGGTCTTTGAATGGAGTGTTCTGTAGGTATCAATTAAGTCCATTTGGTCCAGAGTCTCATTGAGGTTCCGGATCTCATTGCTGATTTTTGTCCTGATGATCTGTCTAGGGTTGTGAGTGGTGTATTAAAGTCCCCAGTTATTATGGTGTTAGAATCAATGTCTTTCTTTAGTTTTCCTAGAAGTTGCTTTATGAATGTTGGCGCACCTATGTTGGGTGCATATATGTTTAGGATAGATATTTCTTGCTGATGGAGTGAACCTTTCATCATTATGTAGTGGCCCTCTGTATCTTTTTTAATTTTTGATAGCTTAAATGGTATTTTGTCTGAAATTAGGATCATGACTCCTCCTTTCTTTTGTGTTCCATTCGCCTGAAAATTTGTTTCCCATCCTCTTACTTTGAGTCTGCGTATGTCCTTTCTAGTGAGATGGGTCTCTTGAAGGCAGTATATTGTTGCCTGGTGATATTTTATCCATTTTGTCATTCTATGTCTTTTCAGTGATGCGTTTAGTCCATTCACATTCAGACTAATTATTGAAATGTGAGAGTTCGTCCCTATCATGGAGTTCTTATTGATTTGTTGTTCTTCCACTTGGTTTTTTCTTTTCTTTTTTTTTTTTTTTTTGTCTTTCTTTTGGTTTTGGGGTTGGTTCGTGTATATTTTATTATTTTCCCTGTACTCTTGTGAAGAACATTGTTCTTTTTTCCTTTTCTTCTGTGTTTAGTACTTTTTTAAGTGTTTCATGTAGAGATGGTTTGGTGGCAGCATAAGTTCTTAGGGATTGGATATCTGGGAAAGATTTTCATTCTCCCTCACTGATGAAGCTTAGCTTGGCCGGTAGGTTACTCTTGGTTGAAATTGTTTATCTTTTAGGACTTTGAAGATAGGGCTCCAAGCTCTCCTAGCCTGCAGGGTTTCTGCAGATAAATCTGCTGCTATTCTGATGGTCTTCCATGGTAGGTGATCTGGCCTTTTTCTCTTGCTGCCTTTAGGATTTTTTCTTTTGTGCCTACTTTATTTAGGCAAATTATTATGTATCTAGGAGTTGGTCTTCTCATTTGTTTTCTTGCAGGGGTTCTCTGAATCTCTTGTGTTTGAATTTTTGCATCACTGATTAGATAAGGAAAATTTTCTTGAATGATCTCATGGAAAGTTTGTTCCAATGTGGTCTCCGTTTCTCTTTCTGCCTCAGGGAGTTTGATTACTCTTAGGTTAGGCCTCTTGAGGTAGTCACTCATCTTGAAGGTTTTGTTCTGTCTTTTTGAGCTTATTTTCTTTGTTTTTAAGAGTTTGGGTTATTTCTATATTTTGGTCCTCAAGCTCTGAGATTCTTTCTTCTGCTTGGGTAATTCTGCTTTCCATGCTTATCAGTTTGTTATTTATTTCATTCACAGTATTCTTTATTACTGTTATCTCAGATAGCAGCTCCTTCCTAGTGTCTTCTTGTGTCTCAATTCTTTTTAATCTCTCCATTATTGTTTTGATATCTACATTTGCAGTTTGAGACCCTTCATTCTGGGGGCTTTTCATTGTTTGCATTCCAAAGTCAGTTTTCTCAGTGTCTGCTCTCCCAGGCGTCTGGGAGAGACCCATACTCTTCTTTTGGCTTTTCTTCATTTCTGTAGATTTTTCTCCCTCTCCCCCTTTCCCTCCCCTTCTTCAATTCTGTTTTTGAGGGAAGGTGGGGTTGCTTTTATTTCTCTTCTGCAATGTCCTGTTCTTCCTTATGAGGGTCTTCTGGCTTTGTTCACTTTTCCCTCTGCTTTACAGTCTGTCTATTCAGCAGTATGTAGTCTTGGTTCATTCAGAGAATCTCACCAGTTCACCTATGCTGTCGCCATCTTGCTTCTATTCCCCCATTAGTATTTCAAGACTTAAATTTTGTATCTGTTATTGGTACCATTCACCCAATAGTCCCAGACTCTTGGCACATAATAGTGTTGGACTTCTCTGTTCCTGTGAATTTAAGTGCAGCCATATGACTTGCTTTGGCCAAGAAAACAGAACAGATATGTTATTTCTGGGCTTTACTTTAAAAGCCAAAGTGCAAAGTGTGGTACCCTCATTTTCTCTCCACCATAACAAGCAGTAATATTTGAGACTGTGGCTGTGCTGACAGCCTGGATTCTCTACTTGGTGTTGGGAAAATATATGAACATGGGTAAGAGTCAGCCCAGCCTGCAGGTGTTCATGGGCTAGCATAGAATTACAAGTGCCAGTTTTAGTATTACTAGTGCATTACTAGTGCTAGTGTGTAGATTACCATGGTAAATTCAATAGTTATTATATTGAAAATATTTTCTAAATAATGTGGAAAAAACTAAATTTGCCAGGAAATATTCATGGAAACAGTCTCATTTTGACTACATATATATATGTATATATATATCGATATAGAAATAGATATGTTAGCCAGGCCCAAAAAGTAGGGATGTGTTGTTTCAGACAGAGGGAAGAAGATGTGAAAGATGAAAAAGTAGAAAAGGAGGTTGTGATGACAGAAAAGATGGAGTGAATAGTGGCCTTACAAAGAGATTACAATGGAGGATAACACCCTGGCACAAAGTAGGTACTGAGTAAGTGATTGTCCCACGTCTCTCTTTCCCCACATAAGCTCTATATTGTTTTTAAGGTCAGAGTAGAAGAATAATTTATATTTTCTGCGTAAATATTGTACAAGAGCTCTCTTTTTCCCAGTGCCTGCCTCTAACTTTGGAAAAGGCATGACTTCACTAGTCAATGCCCTACTTAAAACTGTCAGTGGTTCCTTACCACCTTCGGGAGAAATTCAAACTCCTGGGAGTTTGGTCATTCACAACTTGTCCCCCAGCTATCTTTCCAGGATCAATTATTCTCCATTCATATTCATACTGAACCACAGTGCATGAACTTTCAACTCTTTGAATCTTTGTCTGTCAATCCCTCCACCTTAAAAGCCTTTTTCCTAAAAGCAAATTCATGCCCATCTTTCAAAATTTAACTTAAATATCATTTCCTAGTTGAAGTCAATTTTTTTTTCCTGATTTTCTGGACACTTTCTCCCACAGAGTAAATCTTCCTCCTTTCTGTTGTTGTTTTCTTTCATTGTTTTTTAGATAGTTTTTTTACTTTTCCTTTGGTTTGGGGCGGTTCTACTACAATGTACATACATGTAAATTTTTTTATCCAGCTTGGGATTTGTAGAGATTGTTGCATCATTAGCTTGATATCTTTTGTCTAATTTAGAAAACTCCCAACCATTATCTCTTTAAATATTTCTTCTACACCAGGTGCAGTGGTTTGTGCCTGTAATCCCAGCACTTTAACAGGCAAAGGTGAGAAGATTGCCTAATCTCAAGGGTTTAGGGAACAATACTTGCATAGCATTTCACAGTTTCAAGGCACTTTACACATACATTATTTAATCCCTACAATTTGTGACATTATCCCATTCATTCATTTAAAGGCTTATATTCTGTATCAGTCTTTGGTACTATTCACCTAATGGTCCCAGTCTGGTGGTACTTGGTGAGACCTCTTCTCTACAATAAATAAAAAATTAGCTCGTCTGGTGGTGTGAGCTACTTGGAAGGCTGAGTCCAAAAGGTTGAGACTGTAGTGGCCATGAGTGTACAGTCATGGTATATAAAAAGCTCTGTACCATTCTTGATTTTCTATCCTTATAGGACTCCGTTACCCTTTCTTCTGTAGATACCTGTATTTTTTCCTCATCTCATTCTAGATATTTTTCAGTTTACAAATTCTCTTTTCAGCTTTGTCTAATCTGCTGTTAGAGGAATTCATTAAGTTGTTAATTTCAGTTACTGCATTTTTTTAGTCTAAAATGTCAACTTTTGTTAGCTTCTGATTTACTGCCAAACTCCCAATCATTTCTTTTGCCTTCTAGAATATGTCATATATATTTTATTTTTTAGTCTGAAGTTGATAACTCCATTATTCATATCATCTCTGGGTCTGTTACCATTGCCTGTTTTGTTTTTCATTTTTATCAGCTTGTTACCTTGTGTGCCTGGTTATTTTCCAATGAGGTACATACATTGTATATGAAAAACTAAGCGAAGTGTACAAGAAACAGTACATGACTATGATCTCTGATAGAGAAATAATATATGATCAACAGATGAACTATAGTAAAAATGAATACAAATTCTTTCACACTTCTCCCATTGAGAGGTGGGATCTATACTCCCTTCCTTTGACCCCTGAAATCAGCTGTTAGTCAAGCAGGCACATTCAGGACCTATCTTAAGTCTGACTTGGGAAGCCTGTATTCAAGAGGGCCCCCTCTCTACTTGGCATTTTCCTTACCACACAATCCTTCCCTGTGCTTATGTTCCTTTCTTCGGTGAGCTAGGGCCAGTAGTGACCAAGCAAGACTCTCACTGAGGAATAAGTTTCTCCTTTTTGCTAGCTTGCACCAGTTTTCATGAGCAATTCTCTTGGCCTCTCTTTTCCTTGACTTTGAGGTGGCCAAACTTCTATACGCCCTCCTGTCCCTAGATGATGGGTGTCAATAGGATGGAAATGGAGTGTTATTTCTCTGTATCATTCCTGTAGTTCTTAAGCAGGTCATCTCCCATTATCTCAAGACTCCCCTGTGTTGAACTGACACCTTTCAGTAAGGCCCCAAGGAACTGGCCAGTTAGAATGGGAGCCCTTCAAGGTCTTCGTTTTCAGTTATGTCCTCAGTTTTTCCTTTTAGGGAAAGAAGGTGAGGTCCCATTCAACATCTAGCAGAACGCTTTCATATAGTAACAGCTTGTCTGTATCCATCAGTCACAAATTGATTTTTTTAATTACTGAAATATAGATTAAGACTATACCATAATGCAACCTTGCATCCTGCCTTGTAAGCCTAATATTTTAATAGAACCATCTTCCACAACTTATTAAACTCTCTCTAAAAATAATTTTTGATGTCTATAATTACTTACCCATTTCCGCATTGCTTAGTAGAAGCTATGGAGAATCCTAGCACTATAAACAAGACTGTGATAAACATCTTTGCACATAAGACATATTCATGTAATTCTGATTTTTACCTGAGCTTAGATGATCAGAAGTAGAACTTTGAGTCATAAAACAAGGCATATTTAATATTCTTGTTACACCTTAAAAATGATGTTTCAAAAATGTACCATTTTACATTGCAGCCTGCAACAGTTTCAAACAGCCCAGATCTAATGACTTTTGAAGGGGAAATCAAAGGCAAATGGGGTTTTCCCTGTCCGTAGAGAATGACAGCATCTCTCGGTGTCCCTGCCAAAAGCAATTCTCTGTTTGGTGGACTGTGAAGTGTGACTGCTTTTTAAACCAATGAAGAGTTATCTAAAAATGGAATTTTGCATTTTTTTAAGTGAGTGGGAGCCAGTTGGCTCTAGATCTGAGCTTAGACAGAGGAAAGTTTGAACTGTGCTACAATTTTTTTTTAAATGGGAGATTCACACAAGGATTTTCTTTTTACATCTAAAACTTCCTGCAATAGAACTATAATGCATTTAGCACTCAAAGATGGTTTCCAAACTGGGTTCAAATCCTGACTCATTCACTGGATGATCTTGAATGTCATACTTAACCTCTGTAAATTGTGTTTCCCTCTCTGTACAGTGAGGTTAATAGCACTCAACTCGAAGTGTTATCAAAGGATTAGAAATATTATTTCCTGACCAACCCTTTCCCCTGAATATCAGACCCTGTAAACGTAACACCTCTCTTTGGCAATCCAATAGGCATTTGAAACTTATGATACCCAAGACTGAAATTGCCCCAGACAACTCCAGACTCTGTAAACATCGACTCATTCTTCCCGTTTCTCAGATATATCAGTGCCACCCTTGACTCCTTTCCCACTCTCAGAAAACTCCCCATCTGCAAATCCTGATGTGTCTTTCCTCAAAATACATCCAGAATCCAGTCCCTTCTCTCAACCTTCACTACATGCCAATCCAAGCCAGCTGGATTGCTCTTGCTGCTTCCAACAAGTCCTTGACTTCTTTCCTTGTGCTGATAGAACAGCCAGAGTAGGACCTTGAGAGCAAAGTCTCACGTGTTGCTTTCAACTCTTCAGTCCCTCCGTGTCTTCCTCCACAGACCCCATTCTGCTTGGAAGAAAAGCAAAGTGCTGACCTGTTCTGTGAAGTCATGTGATCTGGCCCGATCAACTCTCTGACTGCATCTTTCTCATTTGACGTGTCTCACCTCTCCAACGCTGTGGCCTCCTGGTTACTTTTCCAAGGAACTAGGCTCGTGTCCACCACAAGGCCTTTGTACTTATTCCTTGATCTATTTGAAACCTAAGAAGTTCATTTTGCTCTGACAACTCACTGATTTCTCTGTTTAAGTGCCTCTTCTATAAAAGGTCCTCTTTAACCACAAAATTGACCACTGCACCCATGGGATTCCTTATCCCTCTCTCACTCATCTTTCTTTTTTTTTTTTTTTTTTTTTGAGTTGGAGTCTTACTCTGTTGTCCAGACTGGAGTGCAGTGGCCGCTCTCGGCCACTGCAGCCTCGACCCGCTGGGCTCCGACGATCCTTCCACCTCAGCCTTCCGAGTAGCTGGAATTACAGGCACGCGCTACCATGCCCGGCTGATTTTTTATTTGTTTTAGAGATGAGGTCTCACCAAGTTGCCCAGGCAGGTCTCGAACCCGCGGGCTCAGACAATCCACTCACCTCAGCCTCCCGAGGCTTGGGATTACAGGCTGAGGCACCGAGCCCGGCTCACTCATCTTTCTTTATGCCTCAGACACCATGTGGTTGCCTTGTTTATTTGTTTCTTTCTTCATTTGCTGTCTCCTGATTAGGCAGTGCCAAGCACGGGTTGAACTGTCTAAAGTCTTACTTGAAGGAAGCTCCACTTGGAGTCACCTACTAAGCTCCCCTTTATCCTGCCCCAGCTTCTCTCCCATCTTTGTGAGGGTCTATGTCAGATCAGGTCCAGTGCTGGAGACAGGAGCAGTGTTTCCATGGAGCCAGGGAGTAGCTTGGCCTTGTCCCATGAGCACACCCCACAGTTGATCCATCCAGTTGCTTAGAGATGCAACGTGCTCTATCCAAAAGGGTAAGCTAGGAGAAGAACAATTCCAATTCCAGCATAGCAAGGTTCCACATTCTTGGGGGCTGTAAATGCAGGGAATAGTGCAGCCCAGGGGTGCAGAGTGATTGGAAGGTCACTGGCGGGCAAGGAGGACTTTGCCTTCTCTGACCCTGGGATTCTGCTGATGGCTAGCGCAAACCTACTGATATTTCTGCCGAGTGCCCATTCTTGTCTGCAGTCAGCAGTCCAGGGGGTGCTAACTGCATTCAGGTAACACTTCAGAAGGTAATTTCACGCCCTGCCTCAGTGCTGATGAGGCACTATTAATTTGGGGACACTTTAATGCCACTTCACTGTGCCAGCTTAGCAACCTGGCTAATTAGTAGGGGCAAAATGAGTAAAGAGTTGATTTAAAGAGACATTTCAATAAAAAAATAGTTACCACAAATGTTTTGATACAAGGGGGTTTGTGATTCTATATATGTCAGTGGAGATAAAGGTATGATCTTGTTGATAGGCATACATGGAATTTCATACGTTTTTAATTATAAATCAGTAAGGTGTAGTACAAAGGAAATATATATATAGTGGAAGGCACGTGGGTTTGAAATAAGACAGATCTGACTTTAATCCAAGACTCTGATCTTTCTAAAACAATGTGAAGTCATTCGATCTCAATGAACCCCATGTGTCTCATCTGTAAGTGGGAATAATACTCCCAACATTGCAGGGTTATGGTGGGGGTTGGAGACGGCTGTGTATGATGTATTTGGCAGTGTGTTGGCTCATAGCAGACATCTTGCACATGGTTTATAAATGTTGTGTCCATTGTGAGATCTTCACAGACTAGAAAAGCATTCTTGAATTGGATTCTGTGAACCAAGAGTTGTTTGATCATAAAATTTCCTCATTATAATATTCCTGGCAAGGAATGGGCTGAAATGACATCCAGGGGCCTACTAGGTTTAGCTGAATGGATGCCATCAGTGTAAGCTCACCTGGGGACAGGACTCAACATAGGTCAACAGAGCTTGTTCAATGGGGATTGGGACCTTTGGGTCCAGAATATCCAGTCACATGAAAGATAGAAACTGTGAGGTCAGTGTGGGAAGTCATGCATGTTGCTTTCTAGGGAGCAGGCTCTGAGCCAGGCTCTTGGAAACCACTCATGGTGAACACATAGGCCCCGCTCCAAGGGAAGACAGGAAGAAAATGAAATGAGATATTTCAGAAGTTGTCTAAACCAAGACTTAAAGTGGTAAAGACCAGAAAATCTTCATGAAGAAGAGGATAAGAAATATTATCAGACTTTATGGTGTGAGGTATGTGGGAGTATAGTAAGTGACACCCATGTTTTCACCGTCTAAGCTCAGATGAGAGAGAAGCAAGGAGTGTGATATCAATGAACGTTTGTCCACGTGGATGGGAACATCAGGAGTAGGCAACCCATGTTCCCTCCAATGGGGAGTTTGATACAGCAGTGTAAACATGAAACATTGCAGCTTGGTTCATGTTCAAGGTGCTACATCGCTCTATAGTGAGCAACTGGCTTCAAGGATCACAACACTGTCTCATAATCAAGTAAAAATGTCTGTCTTTCCAAGGTCAACATGGGATTTTATTTTCTACAGTTTTCACTGCTTTGATTATTTTAGGATGCTTTACTCAATTTATTTTTGCAGCCAACTCTGCCGGCTGCCTATACAGTAGCATTCTCCCCTTCTTCCTTTCTCATGGAGCCCTGTCTTTGTTTGGTGTGATGGAGTGCACAGTTAGGAACACTGGATCTCCGGCCTCCCTTGCAGCAAGCAGCAGCCAGTGGGATGAAAGTGTGAGCCTCAGTGTAAAGCCTGCTGGTGTGGTGAGCGTGGCCCCTTGTACTTTCATCATTTTCTGATTGTTCTTGCTTTTCTTCTTCCTGCCTGGAATATGAATCATAGTGTTGCTAGAAGGTGCAACACCCAGTTTGTAACCATAAAGATGAAAGGTATTGCTAGGGATGATGGGATAGGGAGATTGGAAGAGCCAGTGTGCTCAGAGGTCTAGACTTCCTAGACCTCTCGCGTATGAGGCTGGGTAGTGTGTTGGGTTTTCTGTCCCTGGGAGTCAAATGCATTGCCTATTAGTCTGAATTTGAAGTGTTAGATTACACTAAAGGAAGGCATGGACTTGTTCTGTCTAATGTATAGGGCATATATTAAGAAATGGCAATGACCCTTAAGTGACACAGGGGCCCAACAGGTGCAGAATTGAAAAGTTAAGTGGACAGTACTTGGCAATCAAGTGTTTTGTTTGGAGAGACAGAGAAGTTGGTGATTTTCATAGTCACAGGCTGAGACACAAAGTCTGACAAATTATCTGACTGGAAACAGAATATGTGAAACATCATGGAACCAGAGAATCAAAGCCTACGAGCAAACTCAAGCCTTTGAGGAAAGCAGCATGGGTTAAGGCAGAACCAGAAAGACAACATTTCAAATCCCAACTCTGCCACTTACTGCTGTGTACTCTAGTAAATTGCTTTATCATCCCAGGACTCAGTTTCCTTCTCTGTAAAATGGGGCTGTGAGATCTACTTGATGGGAGGATGAATTCACATCCTGGTCCATATAAATCAACCCCTGGAGCTGGGCAGGTCACACATGCCCGACCAGATGGGGCAGCCCTGCCCAAGGCTGACCAGGCAATGATCCTGTGCTAAGGTCATTTACTTCTTTTACCCTCACAACACCTGTATGAAGTAGATATAGTTATCCTTGTTCTAAAAACAAGGAAAACAAGACTCAGAGAAGCTATTAACTAACTTGAGGCCATCCTGCTTTTTAAAAAAGCATTAGAACGCTGTCCTAGCCTGGTCAGTTTGGTTCCAAATGCACTTACACTATCTGACAGATTTGCTAGGGATTGCTAGTCTTTGTTTTGCAAAGGGACCCTGGTTGTAGTTGGGCAAGTTCTTATGCAGAACACTCCATTTACTGACCTGGAGCTCAGAGTCACAAATAGAAGTGTATAGGAACCCCATAAAGTTTTCTTAAAGGTAGCTAACTAAGAGCATGTATTTTTTCCCTTTGTCTGTCTGGACCATGACTGTGATGGTTGTCACTTCAGCAACCCTATCAGGCTCTGAGGTAGCATCCAACAAAGAAAACATGAACTTGAATGGAAAAGCAGAAAGTTAGAAGGCTGCTCCCTAATGCCCAAGGAAGACTCCTTACTAGACCTGAGTTCCCTACCTTTGAGCTTCTGTTTAATGAGGGAGTAATAAATGTTGCTTTTTTATTTTTTTCTGTTTTATGTAGCTTAATAAATTCTATCTTGCAGAGCACAAATCCTAATCGATATAACTAATGCATCTATGAGGGCTATTGGCTTATAAGCTCAACCTGAGGTGCTAGGAATTTCATATGTTTTTTATTATAAATCAGTAAGGTGTAGTACAAATGAAATATCTATAGTGGAAGGCACGTGGGTTGGAAATAAGACAGATATGACTTTAACCCTGACTCTGGTCTTGCTAAAACAATGTGAAGTCATTCAGTCTCAGTGAACTCCAAGTTTCTCATCTGTAAATAGGGATAATACTCCCAACGTTGCAGTATTATGGTGGGGATAGGAGATGGCTGTGTTTGATGTGCTTGGCAGCATGTGGGTTTATAAATGGTAGTCCATTGTGAGATCTTCACAGACGAGAAAAGCATTATTAAAGTGGATTTGGTCAAGTCCAAGAGGTAGCTGGAGTGCAGGTCCAAGTGCAAGGTCTGCTGTGAGGACAAGTGGTGTCTCCACATTCTCACACTGCTCTTCTCTCTGGGACAGGCAACTGTGGTACACTGGAAACAGGCTGGGTTTGGAGAAAAGTCCAAAGCCAACTGATAGGAGACCTCACAAGAGCTGTGTGGCCCTATGCTGGTACGCTGAGCCTCCCTGAGCCTCAGTTTATCTGCAAAGCAAACATCATGTAATTATTCCTACTTCATTAGTGCTGTTATGAAGAATAAACAAGATGTGAGTGTGAAAGGACCTAGCTCAGTTTTGTATCCTAACAGGTGCTGGGACAATGGACAATACCGAGTCAGAACCTGGAGTGAAACCCACACATTTTCAAAATGTTTGGCTCCTTCTTCTTTTTTCCACTCTGCTCGTATAATCACACCCTCCCTCTCAGCACATCTCATCAGGATCAGTCGCGCCCTCCATGGTCCCTCCTTATGCTTCCTGTGGGTGGGACCCTGTGCTCACCACCTTGAGTTGCAGTTGGAGGTCTTTTCAGAATGTGGGCAGCCAAGAACAGGGCCAGGGCTTCATGTCTTTGTGTGCCCTGCGTCCACTGTGTGCCCTGTTGTTCAGAGGCCCCCAGCATCATTTGTTGATTTTTCAAGAGCTTTGATTTTCTCCACCTTGATGGAGAGGGATGGCCGTGATGAATGCCAGCTATGTTTCACCTACACCTCTCACGGTTAGTGAAGTTATATTTAGTTGTTAAAATAACCACAGCCCACAGAAAAAGCCACCTGACCGGAGACCACAATTGGTATAAAAATAGGAGCAAAAGGGATGGCCCTTGGGGTCCCAGGACCTGGTTTAATTCCCAGCCTCTGTGTTCTCGTTAGCTATGTGACATCAGTGACAGGTAGTTACTGAAATGATTAAATGAATGTCAGGGACAGAGGACACAGATGCAGGAACCTGACCCTACACTGCCCTCAAGCAACTGTCGATCCGTGCAGGAAACAGATTAAGAGGCAGCCACAATTGAAGCAAGAGGCCAAAAGTGTGAGGTGGCCTTTTGGGGAAGCTGCACTGTCCTCTACAACACGCAGCACCTTCTGTCTATGACCCTGGCACAGAGTCAGTGCTCAACAAATATCTTCTGACATAAAAGTAGGGGTATGAAAACTGCAGAGAGTAAACGCGAACATTAAATTCAAGCTGAGCAGAGAGCACAGTATGACTATCTCCCAGGGCTGCAGGGTGTGCAAACCAATGTGTGCTTCTGAGGGGAGGCGAGAAGTCAAACAAATGAACATATGATTAACCTTTTATTTTTCAGTTCAATCAACAAACATGTCCCTCAAGCTCTCTCTAGGGATACTGAAGTGACCTAATCTAATCCCTGCCCTCAAATAGCTTATGATCAAAGATAATACAGATGAATGAAGTGTCATTTGCCCTCTGAGACAACTAGGGCTAAACCCTATTCTTCAAAGTGAAATATAAAAAGTAATATTCCAGAAAATTATTGTACCACTTCTGAGTATGAGAGGCCATCTGAAAGGCACACTTTGGTTGCTAGAATCTAAGAAATGTGAAGTTATTTTAATGACTTGAGAGGAGAACTGGGTGGGATATTTAAATAGGGGCTGTAAGTATTCACAATAGCAAAAACATAGAACCAACCCAGATGCCCATCAAAAGTGGACTGGATAAAGACAATGTGGTATGGATACATGATGGAGTGTTATACAGCCCTAAAGAAGAACAAAATCATGTCATTTTCAACAACATACATGCAGCTGGAGATCCTTCTAGAACTTTCATAGAAACAAAAAAATTGAATACCACGTGTTCTCACTCATAAGTAGGCCCCGAACGTTGGGCACAAAAGAACATATGTAGGAACAACAGACTCTGGGCACTACTAATGAGAGGAGAGAGGGAGGAAGATAAGGGGCACACAACCACCCTTGGACATGGTGCCATGTCCACTACCCAGGGAGAGAAGGCTCACTAGAAGCCCAAACCTCACCGCCATGCAATTTACTTATGCAACAAATTTTCACATGTGCCTCGCAACTCTAAAATAAAAATTTTAAAAATTAAAACAAACAAACAAATAAATAAGAGGAGGCTGTAGCCAAGGACCCTGGGTCCACAGTTGTCAGAGTTGCAGACACACAGATAAGGGACTTGTAAGGTCTAAAACGAAGGAGGGAAAGGACCAACTTGTAAGCTTGGTTTGGGGATGGTGTGAAGAGGTGACAAGTGAGAGGGACATGAAGAATAAGCTCTTCCTCTGCTTCTATGAACTCACAGGCTCCTCTCTCAAATGAGTCCAACAGAAATTTGGAATAAGAATATATAGGAAGGAAAATAAAAGAAACAGATAGACTTCTGGTTTCCTGCAAGGGCAAAGGCTTTGCTGAACCTCCTGTAAGACTCACAAGTGCTTGAGGGTGCTTTTTAAAATTAATATTTAGGTTCAAGTGGAGTGAGTGCAAATTGAATACTGCAAAAATGTTGTGGTGAGTGTGCACAGATGCTGGAGGGCGCCTGGGGCTTTGGTTTGGGAATGTAGTTGACGCTGAAAACTCTCTTTTGAGGAGGTTCCCTCCAGGTGACCTGAGGGGTGATTTTTATAGCCCGGTTACCAATATAGAAATCTCATAACTTCACAGCTTTCCTTTGAACAATTCTCACTGGGAAATGATTCTCTAGCCCAAGAGTGAAAACACTTTTAGTGTAAAGAGTCAGATAGTAAATATTTCAGCCTTCGTAGGCCATAGGGAGTCTATCAGGCTACTAAACTCGGTCCCTGTAGCAAGAAAGCAGCCACAGACAAAACATAAATGATCATGGCTGTGTTCCAGTTAAACTGTGTGGACTATGAAATTTGCATCTCCTCTAATTTTTCATAAATCATGAAATATTATTTTTCTTTTGTTTTTTTCCCACCATTTATAAATATAAATTTCATTATTAATTCATGGACTATGCACAGACAGGCAGAGGGCAGATTTGGGTCGTGGTTTACTTATCCCTGCTAGAGTCTTCCAACAGTGTCCCCAAGGGTCAACACATCACCAGAGTAGCCCCTCAAGGGGCCAAATGCAGCAGGTGCCGTGTCTGACCCGGGTTCTAAGCAGAAAATGGTAATATAACAACAACAAAAACGGTTTGAGGAAATATGTATTGTATAGCATTTAAATATGTAATATACCGAGGCTGCCAAAAAATGTGTACTCGTTTTAAGAAAGGAAAAACTGTATGAAAATTGGAATACTCAATATATATCGATAACAAAAGATGAATACAAGTCACGTTTGACTTCTGCAATCACAAGGGGTGCTCAAAGTGGTTACTCTCAGCGTCTAGACACTTCTGATTATGGTGAGCTAAAAGTAATACATAGATAACATCTCTTAAAATGTGTATGCTTTTTTGGCATCCGGGT
The DNA here is from genome assembly GCA_027257055.1 of Cephalopachus bancanus. Taxonomy (NCBI): domain Eukaryota; kingdom Metazoa; phylum Chordata; class Mammalia; order Primates; family Tarsiidae; genus Cephalopachus; species Cephalopachus bancanus. Next base: position 3,652,520 of record JAPVLO010000040.1, on the reverse strand, counting down.
ATTATATTTATATAAAATTAAATATCTATGTATATTTGGATAGAGTCATTCGGTATAATTTTTGCTACTTGGTTCCATGTATTCTTTTTTTTTCTTGAGTAAAGACTATTTATTGAATGTATAATGAAATAAAATTGTGGTTTAATGATTGTACATTGTATGTCTTTTCTTTTAAATGAGTTCACAAGCAGGAAAAATCCTGGCAGATTGCATATCCCATGTGCTCTCTGGGATGGTTGACACCTTCTCAGATGTTCTGAAGTCACATAGCTTATCTGCCACTCTCTCCTCACCCCCATTTTCCTTCCAACAACGATTTCAAGTGGTCTGTGAATTGGATGCTGAAAGTCGTATTGAAAAAAAGGTCTTGAACTAATCACAACAGGCCTGTCCTTTTTCTCAAATGGGGGACATGAAAGGTTCTGCCTCTTGGTGCTCTCCCCAGTCATAAGGAGAGGCCTGGAATGCCCTATGAATGGTGACAGGGGTCCTTTTAGAAATTCTTCTACCCTCTGCCCACTAGAATGCAAAATCTCTTAGAAAGCAGATTCTATTGGTCATCTATGTAGTCCAGGAGTTTGGAACAGTGCTTTCACATAGGAATGCGCCTCGTGTTTGTTGGAAAAAATTTTTTCGGTGTCTTGTTGGGTGAACTATTTCTCAGATTCCCTAAGAGTGGTATGAAAATAAAAAGTCATTGGTGATTTACTGATTTGCTTTTTCTTCTCCCCCAGCTTAGGACCTAAGCTTTACTGAAAAGAACTCATCCTATTCTTTAGTTCACCATCATGACTTTATGTGAAGCCTCTTCATGGTTTGTGGATGTGTGTATTTACGAATGCATGGATGAATGCATTTTAATGATAGTCTCTGTCTTCCCACTTCTGAAAAAGGACAGGCCTGTTGTGATTAGTTCAAGACCTTTTTTTCAATATGATTTTCAGTATCCAATTCACAGACCACTTGAAATCATTGTTGGAAGGAAAATGGGGGTGAGGAGAGAGTGGCAGATAAGCTATGTGACTTGAGAACATCTGAGAAGGTGTCAACTTTCCACAGTACTCTATTGAGTTTCTGTCCTTTCAATCATCTTTCTTGCACTCATTTCGGAGTTTGTATTTAGTCATTGATCTGCGAATAGACTTAATCTGTGTTTATTTGTAAGTTCATTTCAACATTCTTTAGTGCCTACATGCTACGTATTAGCAATTCTTGAATTCCCCTTGAATCAGCTGTAGCATCCTATGGGTTCAGTCATTAATGAGTTAAATAAAATTTTTGATAATAATTCATTTTATATCTATAAGAGAGCTATAATTTTACCTTTTTTCAAAAACTATCTTTTAACAAAAGCTATGACTTTTCCTCTAAGTACTGCCTTGGCATCGTGCTCCAAATTTTGACATATTATGCTTTCGCTGTCATTTACGCTCAGCATATTTTTAACCCAATGATCATTTAGTAGTCCACTTTTTAGATTCAAAACATACCATTTTAGCTCTCCTTTCCTCATTGATTGCTAAGTTTATTGCAGATGATCAAATAGCCTGATTTATATATTTATGTTATTTCATTACACAAAATGTAGAGGTATATTATAATGGCACTTGAAGTATAAGAGTATAGGAAAATGTAAATAAAAATCAGGACATTGGGAAATGTATTGTAATGCAGATTTCAGTGGTGCTGGATCCACCTGGGCTATGGTCACTGCTGCTGTCCAGATGTATCTGGGCATGTCTAGGAAACAGGAGTGGCTGAAGAAAGACTTGTAGTGCTGGAGGAGGGGAATTGAGGTGAAGGAGCATTTGGAGACCCCCCAAAAATATGTTCAGGCTTGGTAATTAGCTAGGAAGATTCACAGGACTTAGCATATAGTCATACTCATGGCTCTAATTTATTACAACAAAAGGATAAGAAGCAAAGTCAGTAAAGAGAAAAGGTGTATGGGTCAAAGCCCAAAGGAAACCAGATGAAAGCTTCCAAGAGTCCTTTTCCAGTGGGGTCCTAGGGAATAGACTTAATTCTTTCATCAACAAGTTGTGACATGTGTGAAATGTTGTCTACTAGGAATACCCTCTAGAGACTAAGTGTCCAAGGTTCTTATCGTCTGCCTCTACCTAGCATGGACCAATATTCAAGACTTCCAGAAGAGAAAGCAGTTGTTCTACAGGTACCACATTGTCTAAAGTGCTGTGAGTCTCCCACATCATTTCTGGGGTTGGTGGAAACCCTCCCGAAATCCAAGGTCCAGGGTACCAGCCATACATGCAGGCCTTTCAAAGGAGAGCAGTCCCAGTCCTGCTCTGTTAACTCCTTTCTGCTTAAGGAGCCTTTTGGCTGGCTTTGAGAGCTTTACCAGGATCAGATTCAACCTCCTGAGGAAAGTGGTGGCTCAGAGTGTAGCATAGTGGTTATTCCCAAATCTGCCTTTGCAGAACCTGGAGAAACCGGCTGAGTCCTAAGGAGAGATAAGGCTTTGCATACCAGGGCTGCTTAAATAAAAATTCCACCCCCTTCCTGATTTGCAGGAGAATCTTAGGAATGCTGGAGAAGAGTTTGGACACAGAATGCTATCCTAGGGGGTAGGGCTCACTCTTCTGTACAAACCTAGCAAACCTCACAGGGTCAGTCTGGAGTCAGACAAGAGCACACCTTTCCCTCTGAGGCTTTCAGGATGATGTAGATGACAACATTTTAAAGAAACTGTAGAAGACTTAGACTTGATCATTTCTGTGGAGAGGTCTGGTACTTCCAAAAAAATGGAGCAGTTGGGTCATGTGGGGGAAGAAGGTTAAAAAGACAGGACTTGAGAAGAGAGAGAAGTACAATGGGAATCATGGAAAGAGAGTGTAAGTGCAGGGCATCAACCCAGGTCCTAGGATGTGATGCCTTGCCTCTGCAATGGCAGGGAAGGTGTCGGGAGAGGCCCAGTTCTTTACCAGCTGTGTGCAATATTGGGCCAATCACCTGAACTTTCTGGAAAGAATACTCTGAACTTTCCTCAGGAGTCAGTATGTATTTTTACTTTGAGGACAGGCAGGTGTGGTGGCAGGGGGTGTTTTATTGTCAGCACTTTCATTATGAGCCACTGGCTGAGTGGTGACCACTGTCTACATACAGATGAGGACACAGTGAGAGAGAGAAAGGGCATTGTCAACACAACTCCAACATTCCCCACCCTCATACACAACATAAGGCAGAGAATGGTTTCAATACATGTAAAAGTAGTTCATTATATAAAGTCTGGGGGGTGAGGCCCTAAGAACTGCTCGGGGAGCCCTTTAGTGAGGAAAACTTGCAATTGTTGGACATGTTGGCATGGCCAGAACCCTGGGGTGTGGGTGGTGGTCCAAGGAATAGCAGCAGAGACTAGAGCCTGGAGGGTCAGTGTCTCCGGAAGGTGCTGTCCAGGTGGGTAGAGGAGCCAGGGCACTTGAGAGCTCCCCCAGGCATACCCAGAGACACAAGCCCATGCCCTTTATCAGCAGGTAGGGCTAGAGGCAGGGAAATTTGAGTTAAGGCCATGACAGTAACCTCAGATGAACTTGTACACTGAGACCTTGGGAAAGTTTTGGATTACATTAAAATGCAAAGACAGTACCCGAAAACAAAATTAATTAGTGGCTAGTAAGTACAGCATCACAGTTCAGTGTGGCTGTCAAGTAAATACAGCCAGAGGAAATTAAAAATTTTCTTTTCTATATTTATCTGCCTAAGAAACACTAAATGGGATTTAATTCATAATTCTGAAGTGCCTCTGAGGATCTTTATTTGGCCTTGCATTGATTTATAAATATTTTTATCTAGAGAACCTTCCAAAGGAAGGAGAGTCAGGCAGTGGTGTAGGTTACAAAAATGGCCCTGGGGTAAAATTAAATATATATATATCCCCACCATTGTTTTATTTGTACAACAACAGGTGAAGAACCACCACCCTCTTCTCCTTGAGAGCAGGGAATGTCACAATGTCACCTAAAAGAACTTGGGTTTCTTGGAGGAGGAAGGGCGTTATGGTGGACTACTTTCCAAAACTCTCCCAACAATATCTCTTGCTCTACATGCTCTTCTAGAAACTTGCCCTCTCCCAGAAAGAAATGGAAACTGTGTCCTCTCCCCCTGAACCTGGGCAGATATTTGTAACGTTCCTGATCAATAGGTCATGACAGAAGTGAGCTATGTGACAGGCCAGGTCCTAAAAAAAGCCATGCATTGCTTCACTGTTCTCTTGGGGAGCGCATGCTTGGAACCCAGCAGCTGTGGGGAGGGAGTCCACACCAGGTAGGGATTCTGGCTGGTCAGAGTTCAGCATCGACTGCCAAATATGTGAGTGAAGACACCTCCAGGTGATTCCAGCCTCCACACGGAGGTGCCAGACATAAGAGAGAAAAGACAAGTTGTCCCTGTTGTGTCTGTTGGTATTTCTGATCTACAGAACCCAGAGCATGATAAAATGGTTGCCTTATGTCACTAATCACGGAGTAGTTTGTTACATAACAAGAGTAACCAGAACAGGTAGTGTCATCTTGTCCTTTGTCAGTGGAAGTGAGCAGCGTAAACACCAGGGTTCTCCATAACCCTGGGTGCTGTGCAGGAGAGTCTGTGGATCACTGTGGCCAGTGATGTGTCCCCTCCATGGCACTGTGGACTGGCACACTTTCATAGCACAGCTGAAGCAAGAGGATAGTTCATCTTGTCAGATTTCATTTCTCTCTGAAAAGGGCTTTGTTTATGATTATTCCAACAATTGATGTTCTTGGCAAGGAATGGGTGCCTTGTGAGCTTCGACTTGCCTTCCCTTCTACCAGGAGCCCTCCACTCTGTCCCCAGGCCGTGGCGACACACCTGGACTCCTACCCAAGCTGGAGAGCAGCTCCCTTGGCCCCTCAGACCCCACACACTGCCAACCCCAGTCCAGTCACGCCACTGACAGAGGGTTGGTGGGCACAGAGCACTTTCAGGAATGGTGACAACCTCGGTGCAGTGGACGTGGTACACAATTAGCTGGGACCTGGGTCCAATGTGCTCAGACTTGCTCTTAGGTCACAGTCAAAGGGGTCATATGTGTCGAGGAGGGCTGGAGAAGGGGTAATACTAACATAGCAGATGACAGGTGCTGAGTGCAGGCAGCAGAAATAGGTTTGGTGAAGACTTTTCTGAGGCAGAATTGACGGGATTTTGTTGCCAGTTGTACGCAGAACACAGGAAACAGTGATGGTGTTTTCTAATCTGAATGATTGGAAAGTGAATCCCCCCCCAAAAAAAGCCAAATGATAAGAGGCGGGAAAGTGTAGTGACAGGAAAAATGAGGACAACTCTGAACTGAACAGCGAACCAGTTACAAGACACCCAGGAGAGGAACACGGGACTTTAGGTACAAACCTAAGGCCTAACATGGAGATTTCAGAGATCTAGAGCTGGGGACAGAAGCAAGGAACACTCAAAGGCCCAGGGAGCAGACGGAGGGGCCCGAGAGTGCCCAGGTGACTCGCCTTCACATGATGACCGGAGGAAGCCGAGTCCTCAGCAGAAGGAGATAGGAGGGCGAGATCTGGGAGGAGAATCTTCCATGGCCCTGAATACGACTCCCCACTCCTCGTAGGTGCTCAGTAAATGTTTGCTGAGTGAAGACAGCCGACATCCAGGCAAACTGCAGCTGGTCTCGAACACAAGGAAAACACTGGAACAAAAGCACAATAAGTAGAGAGTAGACATGTAAGGGAACAGCTGATTTACCTCAGGCCTGACACAGAGTGGTAGACACATTGGCCTGACATGTGTCAGTTGCAGACAGGGTAGCACTTTTCATCCAGATTTATCAGGCAAGAGATGATAGGTGCAGACAGCAACAGACACATACAGCGTGCCATGGCCGGGCTGTCAAGCAGAGGGCAGCCTTCCTGCAAGCAAAGTGGGAGGACACCTCCACTCAGGTCCTGGAGTGGACTCACCCCTTGCCTAGCAATCACTGTCAGTCCTCTCCTCTAGACACTTAGAGGCCACACACATGCAGGGGAGCCTCGCTGCCAGGCCAGACATGGTAGCTGGATTGAATGCAGAGACATGAGCTGCTGTGCAGGGGACGGTGGGCCAGGTTGTGCACTGACAAAGGGTCAGTTCATGCTGCTTAAGAAAAGGAGAAAAAATGGTTAGGGTACACAGTGTCGGGCATCATGCCTGGTGAGATTTCCTTGCTCCTGGGGACCAAGAGGACTGAAGGCCTCTCCTGCCCCTGGAGGTGCTGATGTGTGAGGCGTCAGCAAATGAGCCTCGTGGGAGTAAGAGAGAAGCAGAGACAGAGAGTGAGGGGGCCGGCACGGGGGGATTTCGGAACGGGCAGTCAGAGCACCAGCTTCCAGAATCCCTGGTCATTATCAGCATAGTCTTAAGGGCGGAGGCTCACTTTGTTAATGTGACCCAAGCATAGCATGTGTGTCTCCCACTGTGTCCATCTTTCTCCCACGGGGGCCGCCCTTCCCTGACCCTGGATGAGGACTGTGGCATTTCCTCTTACTCTTGGGTAATAGATGGCCCTTCTGCCGTTTGACTCGTGTTCTCCATCTCCATTCAGGTGTGAGATTGTCCCTGGAGTAGCCAGAACCATGTGAGACATCCTTTCCTCTTCTTCCTCTGCCCGCTTCTCAGGCTGCTGGGGCTGGAACCTGGCGACGGAAGCAGAAGGGGCAGTGTGGCTCTTCGCTCTTCTCCTGTCCTGCTTGCCAGTCTCCTACTGAACCGCTGGGTCTCTGGCTCCCTCCTTCAGGAGGGGACTGAGGAGGAGGAGCAGGAGAGAAAGATGAATGAGAGTGGGCTGTTCCTCCCACCACCCTTCATCGTGCTGTGTGTGGGCCCAGGAGCATGACCTCCAAGGACCTCATCTAAGGGCTCCCTTGCCCCCAGCTTTCAGTTGTTCTTGGCCCCTGGGAAACTCTAGCAAGAGATTGAAGGTAAGGAGGAGAGTCAGATGTCTGTTCCCCCAGCTACTTCCCTGTGGGTGGCCCCAGGTAGGGTTCCTGTGGGTTGCCTACGGCCCTCTGCTGTCTGTCTGGGTCCTGGTGACCACTGCTTCACTCAAGTTCAAGACTAGGCATGGCAAGACCTTGATTGGTGCAGATAGAATCGTTCTTAGGGGTTAGGTCAGGCTTCCTGCTTTGTGGGGCTGGAGAGGATCGGAGCTGACTTCTCTTCGTCTGAGGGCACTTTTCTGGTCTCTCTAGAAGGTTCTGTGTTTTCTCCTCTCTCCTGCATCCCAAGTGCTGACCAGTCCTCTGGGATTCCTTTCTCAGAACATGCCATTCAGCAGCACACTCCCCACCTCCTCCCTCCATGCTCCTCACCCTCCCGGCAGCACAGCTGAACTGAGCCCCAGAGGAATCCAGGCTGTCCCTTCCTCAGGAAAGGCTCAGTCAGCTTTGGGAGCAGGTCACATTCTTCAACTACCTCAGCATCCCCCATCTCTGACCATCTGGTGGGATCAGAACCTGGCTCGCTGTCGGTTTCGGGTTTCTAAGGCCAGAGTCAGATAGCAGCCGGTCCTCACCTTTGGGAAACACTTCTCAAAGCTCCCCAAGGGGACACCTTGAAGAACCTTGCACTAAGCATGGGGTATAAAGCAGCAAACCACAAACAGAGGTGGGACTCACAGTAAAGTAGCAGCTCTCTCCAAAGACATCTGTTCATCCATCTGAGCCCCCAAAGTCCCTTGGAAGCCACAGTCAGTAGGACTGAAGTGAAGACAACCCTCCCAACCCAGGGATCATACAACTAGCTATCCCCAAAGATATCCTCTCCGCAAAGCCCCTCTGCTCTCAGGCCCCTTTTATTATTCCCAAAGGGGCTGAGTAGTTTCAAGATGCAAGAAGTAGGTTTGTGACTATCTCCTTTGAAACACTGTCATGTGGATTGTCTCACTGACTTTAAAAGGTACAATCATTCCTATGGGAAACTTAGTCAAAAATGACTTCAAATAATCCCATTCTGATAACTTGTTCCACTCTCTTAGGATGAGTCACTTGACTTTCAGGAGTCTTGGAATCTATGACTGTGAAATGTGAGAGTGATTTCATTTTCCTTCAGAGGCATTAGCGCGGTGTGCTGATGTAATTATTTGCTTCACGTTTGTCCCTACCACAGAACTACAAGGTTTGTGAAACCCCAGGTAGTGTTTCTGCTCACCAAGTTCCCTGCACCTGGCGCAGAATAGAGGCAGTCAAGCGATATTGAATGAAAGAATGAACAAATGCTTTTTTCAGAGGATTTTTCTGAGGATCAAAACTGAGGTAGGTATACGAGAATATCTGTCAAACATTCCAAATCCAAAGGTCTTGCTTTGGGGACAATACAGCTTCTCAGCTTGGAGATGGCCTTGTTAGATTGGGCACTTGCAGTGCACCGTGACCCTGATCTGCCTCTCCGCCAACTCCCCCTTCTAATGCTCGCCTTGCTCAGCCTGCACCAGCCACCCTGGCTTATTGGCTGTTCCTGAAACATGCCAAGCATGCTCCACCTCAAGGCCTTTGCACTTGCTGTTTCCAGGTTTTTGGAACACTGTTCCCCAGATATCCACCGGACTCACTCCCTCACAGCTGGCTGGCTCTCCTTGGGGAAGGACCCTATACACTGCCAACATTTTATACCGTAAATCTTCCTCCAAGGCTTCTGCAAAGGGGTGCATATTTTCTAGGATGACTATGAAAGAAAAGAAACATCCAGATTTTTCAGGGGTTACGGGACACTGGTTCTGAGCCCATGGTAATTCTTGGGGACCCAAAACAACACGGTGGTCCACACTGAGGGTGAGGCCCCTTTTGCGCTTCTGTTGAAAGAGACTGGGATGAGAAGCTTTTGCTTTTGAACCGTCAGTTTTTCTTCTTTATTTTTCCTCTGACTTCTGCGTGAAAACTGACAATGTCCCTCCTTAGCTTATCTCTATTCATTCCCCATGATTTGCAGCTGAAAACATGCATTGACACTTGGCATTCCACTTGGAAATCTCTTTCACTGAATGCATCAAGACACTGGGTATGTTTTTAACTTTCTCCACGCTACCGCAGGCAGCAGTTTTACTAAACTTTCTTCTGTTGCGTAACAAGGGCCTCCTCTCCTCCAGCATGGCAGAGCATGTGCCTCAGTTTCCTCCAAGCCCTCACTGATAGCTTCCAGGGTGCTGTCAGTTGTCTGTAACAGTCTCGCAGAAGCCGTGAGGCAAGGGGTGGGGGGTTGCGGCTCAGACCTCTCATCCAGAAAGACCCTCCTACAAAGAGTGCCAAGCACCTGCAGCCTCAGCTCCAGCGTCCCCACCCCCTCCACTGGGGGGCTACAGCACTTCACAGGCAGGTCCAGCCAATAGCTGGATGTGGCAGGGACAGCGGCCTTGGCTGTTCTGCCCAGCATGTCCAGCTTCTTTGTGCCCGACATCCCCTTGTGGCTGAGACTTTCTCAAAGATGCTGTTGGAGGCTCCTTCTAGCCAGTCCTTCCTCCTCGCCTTTGCCTCATTTTATAGGTGTCAGGTCTGTATCTAAAGTTGAAAGTCTACAGGCATTCCCTTCCTGCTTCTCCCTCTCCTCTGCTTCTTTTCCAGGCATTGTCTCTCCCAAGAAATTTCCTACTTTTCAAGCATCATACTTGGTGTGTTTCCTGGAGGATCCAGACATATAAGCCTTCTCCTGGTCCTTCCAGCTTGACTGCTTTCTGGTCCCCAGCAACCACTGTAAGTCTTAGGTTTTTGTTACGGTAGAAACCCACCTGCAGGTGCCAAATCTATTCTAGTTGCTCTTGCTACAAAACAGACAAATATAACATAAAATAAAATATCCCCCAAATGTAGTAGATTAAAACAATCATTGTATTTTGTTCACAATGTTGTGGGTTCGATTTTGGGAAATCTCAGCTAGACTTTTTCCACTTGGGGTCTCTCTTGCCGTTGCAGTCATATGTTGGCTAGGACTGCAGCCATCTGAAGGCTTGACTAGACTGGACATTAAAGATGGCACACTCAGCAACTTGGAAGGATTTAGTCTATCATACTCAGTGATCTATCACAAAAACAAAGAACTGAGTACCACATGTTCTCACTCAAAAGTGGACCCTGAACATTTATCACAATACAACAAGAAAAGGATTGGCAGTAGCAGGACACTGCCGGCAGAGGGGGGAGGACATAACATCAGTAAGGGTACCTGATCCCAAGCCAGGCAAAGTGAGGACTAATGGGAGACCCAAACTTTACCTGTACAATGACCACTTACGGACCTAATCCTGAATTGTACTCCACATCTTTAAAATTAAAAATTAAAAAAAAAAGACATCACACTCATTTGTCTGGAAGTTAATGCGGTAGCCAGGAGCATTGCTGGAGCTGTGATTGGAATGCTGATATGCGACATTTCCAGCATGACAGTTCCAGGGTAGTGGAACATCTTACATGCATTCCTCCAGAGCAAATTTTCAAAAGACCAAACAGACATGGCATGGCTGTGACAGCCATCTAGTGGTGTGGTGATGACAGCGGTGTGGCATCATTTCTACAGGTTAGGTACAAGTGACTCAGGTTAGCCCAGATTCAAGGCAAGAGGGCAGAGACTCTGATTCTTAAAGAAGTGTCAAATATTTTGCAGACATGTTTTCAGACTCCCATGATGACCAATTCGACAACAGCAGAAGCCAACACTGGGCCCTATATACATCTCCTTAAAACCCTGCAGGGGACCAGCTGGCAACCTGGGGGCAGGTAGATTCCACTGGAACACTTCTATCATGGAAAGGACAAGACCGTTCTTCTCACTAGGAGGTGCGCTTACTCTGAACGTGAAGCTGCCTTCCTTCTCTCCAATGTTTCTGCCAAAACCACCATCTGCGGACTTACCTAATGAACGCCATACTCACTGCCATAGTATTTCATGTGCTGTCTCCTCTGACAGGAGATCCCAACGTACAAAAAATGAAGAATGCCAGTGGAATGATGTTATGAAATTCAATGAACTTAACCCAGAGCAGTTGGCCTGCTAGAACAGTGACGTGGCCTTTTGAAGGCTTAATGAAAGTACCAGCAGGGTGATAGAATGCTTCATGTGGGTGAGGTAGTGCTCCCAAGACATAAGATGGGCTCTGAATCCCCCATCCAATATATGGTGCTGTTTCTCCCACCATGAGGATGCATAGATCTGGGACCAAGGGATGGAAATGGCAGTGGCTCCTCTAACTACCACCCCTAATGATTCACTCGCTGGAGGTTCACTGCCTGTTCCTGCAGCTTGGGGCTGTGCTGGTTTAGAGGCATTGGCTCCAAAGGATAGAGTGCTTCCAAAGAAGACTACCTCCTGAATACAAGATGAGGCCAATCTGGCCACTCTGGGGTCCTTGTGCCAGTGAACCAACAGACAAACGAAGATAGCGTACTGGCTGGGTCATGTGACCATCACAAGAAAATGGAATGGCTACTACTCATGGTGGGTTGGGGGGAAAAGGCAGGAACAGAACTGAAATGCAGACGATTCAGGGGGTATCTCTCAGTCCTTCCAAATTTTGTGCTAACAGTAAGTGGAAAATGAAATAACCCAATGCAAGCAGGACTGCTAAAAGCAAAGATCTGTAGGAATGAAGGTGGGGTCACCCCATGAGGTCAGGAACAGTCAGCAGCTGAGATGTTTGCTGAGGGGACGGTAATATGGAAGAGGAAGGAGAAGGCGGAAGCTATAAATCACAGTCACCTGCTGCAACCACATGACCAGCTGTAAAAATACAAACTTTAGCAGTGATGGTGTTTCTTCCTTGCTTTGATAGGAATATACACACACATTCACATATAAAAATCTATCTAGGTTTTTGGGACACTGTTCCCCCAAATACCCACCCTCACAGCTGCCTCTCCTTGGGGAAGGACCCTGCTCCACTGCCAACATTTTATACTGCAAATTTTCCTCCTGGCCTTCTGCAAAGAGATTCACATCTACCAAGGTGGCTGTTCATTAGGAGAACTTTCCAGGGATTACTGGATACTAGCTCTGAGCTAATGCTAATTCCTGGGGACCCAAAAGAACACCGTGGTCTGCAGTTAGGGAGGACTACATATTTATGCCCACATACGAATTTTATCTGTGTATTTAAATCCTACTACTTTGTTTCCTTTTCCCATTTTAACGTAAGATCGGCTAATTAATGGTTAACTTTACATCTCAATATTCAATTCATATGCTATCAAAGGTGTCTCCTCTGGAAGAGGAATAACCATCACCCAAGAATGCACAACATCACATATGGGACTCTGTGTATTCTTTTTGGGAAAGAGATAGTGTCTTCATGTGCTTGGGCTGCCATTACAAAAAACACTGCAGATTGAGTGCTTAAACAGCAGAAACTTATTTTTCACAGAAGTCCAAGTTCAAGGTGCTGGCTGATTAGGTTCCTGGTGAGGGTTCTTCCTTTGTGTTGTGTCCTCAAATGGCTGAGAGAGCTCTGATGTCTCTTCCTCTTCTTATAGGAACACGAATTTCATTATGAGGGTCCCACCCTCATGATCTCATCTCCTCACCTCCAAATACCATCACATCGGGGGTAGGACCTCAATATATGAATTTTGAGGCTACACAATCATTCAACCCCTAACAGAAAGCATGTTTTGGTTGCTTATGGGCTAATTGCATTAGTTTAGTCAGAAGTATAATTTGGTTTGTCTTTATGTGGAAGCTAAATATAGTCCCGACAAATGTATAGGACTGCCATGTCGGTAGGGGTTGAGCTCTGTCATGTTGTGAAATGTCTGCTTGGCTAAGACTGGGAACTGTTTTCCAGAATCCCCTTCACTGTGTGGCTCCTGGGTAAGCTGACCAAAGGAGGACGTGCGTGAGGTCTGGGAAGTGGAACTGAAGGAAGGTGTCATACTCAGAGAGTCATCGCCATCAGACACAGGGATGGATGGATGCAGGGGGATCTGGTGCGCCCCAGTTGGCCCTTGGCCTCCTCCACTCTGTGGTCACCCCATCCTTCTCACGGCAGGCCTGCTGGCCAAGTTTGGCCCCAAGCCCACCCACCAGGAGCTCGGCCATGGGCCTGGGGCAGCAGCTAAACAGAGGCAGCAGTCCCAGCAGAGTGGATGACTTCCATGGACTTTTCCACCTGCCCCTCTTCGAGTCTTGCTTCTGCTCCTCAGAGTTTGTGCAAGCTGCAAATTGCCTGCCTGCCCGCACTTGTGCTTCCTCCTCCAAGTCGCCACCTTTCTCTTTCAGAGCTTCACTTCCCAGCTCCTCCTTTCACATTTGTGTCAACTTGCATTGCTACAATCAATCCCTCATTCCCATCACATTTATAGTGGCTCAGTTTTCCTGACTGAGTACTGACTGATGCATGTTGGTTTCCTGCAAAAGTGTTAGCAGAGCCACCTGTTGAAAACTCTACACACACACACACACACACACACACACACACACACACACACAGAATTTATCTTAAAAAGCACCCATTACCCTTGATTCCCTTCCTCCGACTCTCCTTCGCAGCTCCGATCACCACCTGCCATGGTCCATGTGTATACATGTGGCTTCTTTACGGAATCCCTAATGAGCAGCATGGTTGCTAGCACTCAATAGTTGCTCAGTCAATATTTGTTGAATGAATATTTGGGGAAATCCGATTTAAATGCTGATATGTCATGATTAGAGTAACAATAATTTTTCCTACAGAATATGCGGAATGTTGAATTCACAATATTCTAGATGAAGAAGAAGCGGTAAAAATATCAAGAAAGTAAAGAAGGAAGTAGAGAAAGAAGAGTAGGATAGGGAAAGGGGTGAAGAAAGAGAGAGGAGAAAAGCAATTGAGGAAGGAGGGGAAGAAAAAGCAGGAGAAAAGGGGAGAGAGGAGGAAGGGAAGAAGGAGCCAGAAGAGGCTCAGACCTGTGGCTGATACTGGATGAGGTGGTTGCTGCAGTGCATCTTGAGACAAGCCTATGAGGCAAGTACTATGGCCAGTTACAAACGAAGCCACTAAGCCTCAGAGAATTAAAGGGCCTGCTGATGGTCTTTAAAAAGTGATTGAACTGGAATCCAAATATAGGGTGTCTAATTTCAAAACCCATATTCTCGCCCTTCTACCATTCCACCAGGGAAAGTAGACACGTCATGAGAAGCAAAATGGAAACGCTGAAAATTATATTAAAGCATTCCAATTGGGTCTGAAATTACAGCTTTAACTTCGAAGCCTGACCAATTTGCTGAAGTACCAATTTAATCACCAGTCCTTTTATCTGTGACTTAATCTATTGCATAAGCAGGCGGTCCTGTAATTCATAATCAATGTTTACAGCTCTGTGATCTCACCAAACATTTTCAGTGCCCACCCTGTGTTACAGACAGACGAAGACTTATAGCATTTAAGGCAGAAATTTTAATTTTAGACTAGTTTAAGAATATTACTATACAAAGTAAGAGTCAAAACATTGGAACGGTAATCGTGACAAATAACTCTGTGTTTACCGCATAAATAACACGCAAAACTGGGCCTGGTGAGTCACAGTCGATGACAATGCAGTCGGGTGTTTCAAATCAATGGTGGCACCTCAGGGTTATCTTCAAAGTCTGGGTCTTCCTCACGTGGTATCACTTTGAGTTCAGATCTCAGTCTTGTGTGTTTTTTCTCTTGAATTATGGTGGTCACATCAGGGAATGAATGCTTGCCAGGATCTACTTCCAGTTTCTCCATATGCTTGCTTCTACAACAACAAAAACAAATGGGAATGGATATCACCTCATTTACAACTTCAGATAGATTCACCCCATTCAGCAAACATTGGCAAGTGATATCCCCAGAGGATAGAGACCCGTGGGTAAAACATGCTAACAGGTGCTACAGGGCTATGCAAATACACATGCTCTTGGAGTACAGGTCACCTGGGAAACCCTGCTTGCCTAAGAGGTTAGTTTTTGTGTGTTTTTGTGTGTGTGTGTTTTTTTTTTTGAGTTGGAGTCTCCCTCTGTCGCCCAGACTGGAGTGCAGTGGCCGCTCCCGGCCACCGCAGCCTCGACCTGCTGGGCTCCGGGGATCCCTCCGCCTCAGCCTTCCAAGTAGCCGGAATTACAGGCATGCGCTACCACGCCCGGCTGATTTTTTGATTTACTGTAGAGATGAGGTCTCGCTGCCCAGGCGGGTCTCGAACCCGCGGGCTCAGGCAATCCACTCACCTCAGCCTCCCAAAGGCGGGGGATTACAGGCTGAGCCACCGAGCCCAGCTAGAGGTTAGTTTTTGATAATTGAAATGATACAGTAGGCAAAGCCCCACAGCCAAGATCAGTAATTGAATTTCCCTAGGCAGGTCCTCCTGAAAGCAGCTCACCAAGTTTCTGGCCCCTGCTGCTTCAGACAACCCAGTCTATGGGTTTGGGCAAGGGTATTTATGAGGGGGGACCCAAAGAGATTCTGGAATTTATTTACAAAAATTTGTGTATTTGTTCTTAGATGCTTAAACTTCAGTCACCTTCAAGGTACTCTCTGTTTGATGCAATACGCCTATCGGGATGCTTTCTCTATTGCTCAAAACAGTTTTTGAACTTGTTAATTTGGATGCCTTCTGACGTTTTTTGTTTCTTCTCTTCCACATCAGCAAAATGTTTCCCTTTGAGGACTTTTATCATTGGGGAAACACGAAAAAGTTGCTCAGGGAGAGATGAGGTGAATAGGGAAAGTGGGGCATGGCACTCACGCTGTTCCTGGTCAAAAAACACTGAACAGTGAATGAGGTGTGGGTAGTTGTTTGTAAATCATCCATCTTGAAATGGGCAGATGCATTGAAAGAGTCTTCAAAAAATTCACTGAAGCCGAATGCAGCCCACTCACAAGGCTAGCTAGAATGCTGATGCTGATGGGTTCCTAGAACACTTACCGAGCAGGGGAAGCCTGTACTACAAAGATAATTCTGGTTTGGGGGGGGCGGATCTCCCCTCGTATACCACAAGTTCAGGTGCACATCAAAGCTCAGCCCACCATCTCCCCTCCCAAGAACCTGCATTTACTGCCCGCACCCAGTTCTCAGCAACGGCGTGAATGGAAGCAAACAAGGAAACACCTCCATAGGCCAATGTTCCCAGTATTGTGGTCACTTAGAAAACTCTAGATACTCAGGTCTATGGGCAGCGTTCCTAGCAATTTTGATCCAATAGGTCTGGAGTCACACCCAGGAACCTGTATTTTTATAAAGTTCTCCCAAGTGTTTCTAATAATCAGTCAAACTCTTTTGGGATGACGCACCATTCATTCTTTCATTTATTCCCTCAACAGATATACATTAGATGCCTACTGTACTCCAAGTGCTGTACTCCAAGGTCCCAGAGGAACCATGGCCTGTGCAAACAGACAAGGTTCCTGGTAACCTCTGATAGTGACTACAGTGCTTCAACGTGGAATTGATTACACTGTCATGTAATTGTCTCACCACTGGCCTGTTTTCCTCTGAGACTGACATCTTTGAGGCAAAGATTTTATCTTTTCCATCTTTGTATCCTTGGCCTACAGGTGTACCGAATAAATATTGTTGAATAGGCAAAAAAATAATATTATCCTATTGGGGAAATAATGACATCATATGGGAAATTATCTATGACCTAAAGAAAATCAGTCAATTGAATCCAGCAGCTCTAAATGGACACCTTGCTCTGGGAGTAGGAAGCTTCCATTTTCTTTTGAAGGTGTTCACCATCTACTATCCTTGAACGCCATTCCCCTCCTTTCTGTAACCTGCTCAGCCTTTGAAGGCATTGGAGTTTTTAATTCTTCTCAGTATTTTGACTAATACTCATAGACCTGCTGAAGAATGATACAAATAGACAAAGACTAATAATACATAGTATATTCTGAAGACCCAGCCTGCACAGTTAACTGTGTGTGTCACAGGAGGAAGAAACTGAAAGGGGCTGTGCATTCTCTGAAGAGGTGAAACGGGTGTGATCTGAGGATTCCCTGGAGGGTTTTAAGGGATGTGGCTGAGTGGGAAATGGGAACCAATGCCCCAGAAATGAATGGTGCCAAGGGAATGACCTGAACACACCTTCCTCTCGAATGCCACCATGCCACGTGTTCGCCGACCGCTCTGCCTTCAGAAGAACAGAGCATCATGGTTCCAGCTATGATGCTGCTTCTCATCAATGCACAGGAAATATTCACCATCATAAGGCTGGTGGCTGACTGTGCAGAAAAGAGTAGTGTGGCAGGCCAGGGTGACCATCTGTAGAAAGGCCTGACCTAAGGATGGGCGCTGGCTGGAAACTATTCCCCACATCAACATGAAACTTGCCTAAGAGTAAGAGTGGCTCACTGTGCCCAGCAGTGTGTACAGGCAACATGGCTTATGCCTTCCTCCCGGGCGTGCAGAACTTGGCTGTGTGCTGGGCAAGGGCACCTATCAGCCCCCGATAAAACCTCTGAGCACTGAGTCTCTAATGAGCTTCCTGGATAAGCAGTATTTCACATGTGTTGTTGCAACTCATTACTGGAGAAATTAAGCACATCCTGTGGAATTCCACAGGGTGAGAACTCTTAGAGGCTTGCACCTGGCTTTCTCTGGACTTGGCCTTCGCTGACTTTGCTGTGTGTCCTTTTTGGTAATAAATCTTAGTCATGAGTATGACCCTACGCTAAGTCCCATGAGTCCTTCTGATGAATCACTGAGCCTGGGATCATCTTGGAAACCCCTTACATACTCCCCTCTGCTGGTCCCTTGCTAAGTCCTCTACTTGTGTAACTGCGTCCTCAGACAATCCCGCTGTCACCTCCTTCTGGAGCAGTCAGCCAAGGTCCTACAGATAAAAAAGAAGCAGGGCAGGGAACTGAATCCGGGTCTGTGATATTAACATTACACACTGCTACACATAGAAAATCAGGTACTATACACAGCACCGACAGTGGGTTTTTCTGTCTTTGGCATTTGGCATGTGAGATTATGTCCATCAAACAATTCTCCTGGCCAGGCTCAGTGGCTCAGCCTGTAATCCCATCATTTTGGGAAGGTGAGATGAGTGGGATTGTCTGAGCCCACGGGTTCGAGATCCACCTGGGCAACTTGGTGAGACCTCGTCTCTACAATAAATCAAAACTTAGCCGGGCGTGGTAGCACACGCCTGTAGTTCTGGCTGCTTGGAAGGCTGAGGCAGAAGGATCACCGGTGCCCAGCAGGGCGAGGCTGCAGTGGCCAGGAGCATGCCACTGCACTCCAGTCTGGGCGACAGAGTGAGACTCCAATTCAAAACAATCAAACAAACAAACAATCAAACAAACAAAACAACCAGTTCTCCAAGTCAGCACAAATTCTGAAACCCATTGTGTCACAACACAGTAAACCCACAACCCTTTAGGTCCTCTTTCATCTAATTTATTTATTGGTGATCAAGAAACAAAGTTTATTCTGGAAGTCAGGAGGCAGGGGAACATCAGGGTAGTTTGCGAGATCCTAGTCTTTACGCACTAAGCTGTGTGCTCGTGTGAGTTACTCAGCCACTCGGTGCCCCAACGGCATCATCTTAAAATTTGGGATGATGACCGTGAACATGGGACTGTTGTCAAGATCACACGAGCTCATCCACGTAAATAAAGTACAAAAACCTGTCCAGAAACACAGCATTCAGTAAGTGCTGGTACCACGCAGTAAAAGAGTAGTTTAAGTCAGTAAGTACTAGGATGATGGGAGGAGTTAGTTATACACTTCCACATGCTTTTCAGAACACGTCTTTTAGGTGCCCAGTGCTAGGAATTCAAAGGTGAGATATGGCCTGTGCCCATGACCAAATGAGGAAGATGTACACATCCTCGGTATCACGCACCAGCATGGCAAGGGCTCTGCAGTAGGCCAGACTAACCATGCTGAAGCTCAGAGGACGACACGGTCACCAGGGCCTGGAAGGAGCTATGGTAGGAATTATGCAGGAAGGGAATTTAATTTGGCACTGGGGGATAGGATTTTGCTAGATTTTGAGGGGGAAAGAAGATTCCAGAGCTATAACAAAGACAAAAGGCAAGAAAACATTTGTATGGCTCACTCTTAGCCTGAAATCTCCAGAGAATGAGGTACCCAAGGTGAGGAAGTGGGGAGCAGCCCAGCCAGGGCCAGGACCTCTGTGAATGAGGGAAGGATGGATGGTTCACCTGCTGAGAAGACTGCCTGGAAAAGTGTGTTCAAGGCAGTTGCTGCAAGTCTCTGGACACATGGTGAGAGCTAGGACCACAACACTTGGGGACTGAGACGCCTCTCCCCGCCATGTTTTTCTTTTCACTTTGGGGATACTCAAGCACTAAGAAGTATGTTTATTCATAGGAAAGTTAGAGCCAGTGACTTTCTTTCGAGAAAGGGAGTGATGCTTGACAACCTATTAATTAAATCTAGCGTCATGTAAATTTAGTTAGAAAACAGAATACTGACGACTCCCCGCTCATGCCCTGTTGTCTAAGTTGCCGATTTTTCTTTAATTGTTGTTGACCACAAACAAGATTATGTACTTTCTTATTGGCTGTCCACAATTCATGTTCCCATTAATTCAACAAGCATTGAATGAGTGTATACTATGTATCCTAGTTTGTGTGTGCCCTGGAGACTTAAAATGAAAAGCCCTCTCACCATCTTTAGTAAGCTTACCATAAATAAATAAAGTGATATTGTTTTTAGCAAAATGAGATATTATAACAACAATAATTATTGTTTTTAAAGAAGCCATATGATAAGTGCCCAAGTGAGGCAATTTGACACTTTGACCAGGCTGTTTTGGTGAATTATAAGGGACGGGTTGCTATTTTCAATTATCTCCCAAGACAGGCAACATATCCCTAATCTGAAAATCCAAAACGCAAAATGCTCCAAAATTTTAAGCTTTTTGAGAGTTGACATGATGCTCAAAGGAATGCTCCCTGGAGCATTTTGGATTTTAGATTCGCAAATTAGGAATGCTCAACCTGTATGAGGCAAATATTCCAAAATCTGAAAAAAATTGAAATCTGAAACACTTCTGAGTTCAAGTATTGTGGATAAAGGTAACACTTTCTATGAAGGGGCACCCCAAAAAACAAGATTATCTTTTGGAGAGGGGATACCTTGTAGGACAGGCTTCCTCCACTAGGTTAGTGTTCTAGGAACCCATCGGTACCAGTGTACCAGCTGGCATTATTGTGAGAGTCTGTGTTTGGCTTCAGTGAATATTTCTGGAGATTCTTTTAATGCATTTGCCCAATTCATGATGGGTGATTTACGAGTGCAACTGCCCACACTGCACTGAGTGTTGAGGTTGCAGATGGACTCAACTGACCTTAAGACAGGGCAAGTAACCTAGATTATGCAGGTGGGCCCAACATAACCACAAGAACCTTATAAATGAAAGAGGGAGGCAGAAGAGTCAGAGGAATGCAGTGTGAGAAACACTCAATGGTCATTGCTAGCTTTGAGGATGGATGGGGTAACAAATCAAGGAATGTGGTAAGCTCTAGAAGCTGGAAAAGACAAGGAAACCAATTGTCCCCTAGTCTCCAGAAGGGATGCTGGCATGCTGACACCCTGATTTTAGCCCAGTGAGACCCATGTCTGACTTCTGACTTACAGAACTATGAGATAACACATGTGCATTGTTTTAAGCGACTAAATTGTGGTGACTTCTTACAGCAGCAAGAGGAAACCTGTACAGAATGCAGCAGGATTAAAAAAAAAAAAGCTTCCTCCTCACCAGGCTCCCTTGTTCCTGGTGGGCAGTATTATCCTATGGGTGATGGAATCGCCATTGGCCATTTAGATCTTTCACGACTCATTCTTTGGTGCTGGAATCCCCCCTTCTCTGAGATCAAAAAGTTTCTGCCAGTGCCTAAAGTCAGAGAAGAATTGAGGGAAGTAGCTTCCGAGAAAGGCACAGCTGCTGCCAGGGGCCCTGAAACCTTCTGAAAGTACCAAGTTACATCTAAGCTGTTCGAAGTCAGATGGTGGTTCTGGTTGCAGGAAAGGGCACAACAGAGCACCTGGAGTACTGATGTCCTGTTTCTTAATCGATGGTCTGTCCAATTCATAAAGCTTTACTCTATGATTAGGGCACTTCTCTGTACATGTACTGCACATAATACAAAGGTTTAAAAGTTATTACGTTGCCACATAGTAAGTGAAATATCTTTGCTTGCCCCAATTCTGAGGCCGATTGTCTGCTTCCACTTCTTCCCCTGTCCCTCTCTCCTCTCCCCACACACACCCAGGTTGGGGGAGGATTCAGTGATGGTGTAAGCATCAGATAAGACAGTTCACATATAAGGAGGGACACCCCCTCCAAAAAAATCCTGGAATTTATTTATAAAAATTGTGTATCAATTCCTACATGTTTAAACTTCAGTCACCTTCAAAGTACTCACCATTTGATACAATATACCTATTGAGACACTTTTTCCGTTGCTGGAAACAGTTTTTGAATGTGTCAATTTGGATGTCTTTTAGTGCTTCTGACATTTTTTGTTTCACCTCTTCCGCATCATTAAAACATTTCCCTTTGGGAACTTTGTTCATCCAGGGAAACAAACAAACAAAAAGTTGCTCAGGGTAAGATCTGGCAATTAGAGAGGTAGGGCACGGGGTCATGCTATTTTTGGTCAAAAACTGCTGAACACTCAGCATGGCATGGGCAGGATGTTTGTGTAAATCACCCATCCTGAAATGGGCAAATGCATTAAAAGACGCTTGGGAAAAAAATTTCACTGAAGTCAAATGCAGCCTCTCACAACAACACTGGCTGCTACACTGATGTCCACGGGTTCCTAGAACACTAACCTAGTGGGGGAAGCCTATACTACAAAGGACCCACCCTCCAAAAGATAATTCTGGTTTTTGGGGTATCCTCAAGTACACAGGGTTCCCCTATCTGAATTCCCTCTTGCCATATAGATAGCCTACTCACAGGTTCTCTGTATTAGGATGTGTACATCTTTGGTGGCCACTATTTTGCCTGGCATGCCTTCCTTGCTATGGAGGATGCTGACATGACAATTTGCTACTTGAAACTTCAGAGGTCATCTGAGTCATCGAAGGGAAGGTCAAAAGAATCACAGAAGCTGGAATCGGTGGCTCAGCCTGTAATCCCGCGCCTTTGAGAGGCTGAGGTGAGTGGATTGCCTGAGCCCCTGGGTTCAAGAGCCGCCTGGGTAGCGAGACCTCATCTCTACAATAAATCAAAAAATCAGCTGGGCGTGGTAGCGCATGCCTGTAATTCTGGCTACTTGGAAGGCTGAGGTGGAAGGATCGCTGGAGCCCAGCAGGTCGAGGCTGCAGTGGCTGGGAGCGGCCACTGCACTCCAGTCTGGGCAACAGAGTGAGACTCCAACTCAAAAAAAAAAAAAAAATTACAGAGATGCTTACTTGGACCTTGACTACTAAGCTTCTGAGCCACCTATAAAACCACCCACTTCCAGACTAAATGTTATTTGGGGTAATTAAACATCCTAAATGTTTAAGTCCATCTTAGGTATTCCATTACTTGTAGCCAATCAACCTAACTGATACAAGTCAGGTCAAGTGTAACCTCCATATAGAAGCATAGGAAAAGGGATGCCAACATCTGCCAGAAACCCCAGAACCTCATGGGGCTCTTTACACAGTTTAAAGATAAGCCAGACCAATTGTGACTGAGTTTTCACTTAGTACAGTTGTATAATAATAAATAATAATGATGGCAATGATCACTGACATTGACTTGGAACTTTCTAGTTTGGAAAATGTCTTCTAACACAAATGTAGGACATTCAAGAACCTGCCCTACAGTCATTATTAAATAAAGTTCTACTTTTTAATTACTATGTTTTTATTTAAAAGGTTGTGATATTTGTGTCTTAAGTGACTATCTAAATTCATCTATTATAATTATGTTGTCCTTGACTTTGAGGGAAAATGACCTATCTTGCTTCTCAGCAATATCTCTTGGGCTGTAACTTCTGGGTCTCAGCAATACATGAGCTTAGCCAGCAGACCATTACCTACAGCTCACCTGCTCCAGATGGTATAAAGAATGGTCTAATCTGCAGTGGAAGACTGTGATCACTCATGAGTCTCTGGGGGTAACAAACAGTGAGCAGATAAGCCTGGGCACTGGAGGATCACACAAATTCTCCAAACACAGGAGAGGGGCTTTCTCCCTTGCATGTCAGAGGCCTAGAGGGCAGATGCCCATCACTGGTTTTACCCATCACCTGACTGTCAGAACCAGAACCAGAACCTCTGGAGTCTAGTCAGAGCAGCTGGAAGACAAAGTGAACAGATTTATCACTGTGGAAGAAAGCAACATAAAAGAACATGTCTAAAATCAATTACTAAGGGTAAAACACATAGAGTCCTTTCTATTAAAGGACATAAAGAACTTTTTTCTGGTTTTCTGGTTAGCTAGTGTATTTGGACCAAAGGCTTCCACATCCCGCTGAAAATTTTCTTGAGATCATGAAAGAGCTGATAACATCATAAGGAAAGACAAGGTCAGAATTCAGTGAAAGCAGGAACCCAGAAGGAGAGGGAGCCCTGAAGCCCTTTGCGCTGAGGGCGTCTGCTGAGCCCTTGAAGTTGGGCTTTGGTCTAGCTGGCCTGGTAGAGTCTGAGAGCAGAGATCAAGGCCCTGAGCACGCCAGGCATGCAGTCTGACCATAAGAAGGGTACGGAGTCAAAGGGCTTCCCTTGCACTAAGAGTGATGGGAAGCAGCCCCCACTGCCCACCTCCCCAGGGGACTTGTAGGAAAGCTGCCTCAGTGGCACACAGGAGAACTGAGTTGTCACCACAAGTTAGCAAGGTTACAACAGCTGGTGGTTAAACAGCCTCACCCCCGAAATTAGATGAAAGTGGTTCCAAACTGGCAGTGTTCTCCCTGCAGCATGTGCCAGTGGGTCCTGGCCAATTACTTCCCAGGACTCTGAGAAGCCCCAGGCTATTTTTCAAGGCCATGGAGTGTGAAGCAGGCTCACTCTGCAATGGTTACCAGCTCCTCTGAGCCCAGCAAAACAGAACACCCCACACACAAATTACATGAAGTAAGTAATTACTTATAGGTAGGTAGCAGAGGACAATAGACCCCTAGGGTGCAGGGGGAGCTGGTCCCCACGGCTCAGGAAGGTTGTCTGGAGCAGATGGAGTCTCACCTGCATATGACCCCTTGCACTGCAGCTGAGGGAACCCAGAAAGCCGCCCACTCTGGGTTTTATACTCCAAGGTCATGTGATCGGTGGGCAAAAGCATTGAGGGACGTCTGTTTCTGGGGTGAGGGAGGCAGCAGAACAGAGCCGAGACTGTTCCGGTCAGCTCCTGTGTATCTCAAGATGTTGTATTCCCAGCATGTTTTACAGTTCTTCTTGAGAATTACAAGCAAGAATTGGGGGGCGGGAGGGCTGCGTCGGTCCAAGGTCACCTGGAGAACCACTGTATGTAGAGCAGCTCACAGTAAAAAATAAATAAGCACTCAAGGAAAGAGAGCACTTGGCATGGGAGCCTGCAGAATTAACAAGAACAGAAATAGAAACATAAAACCTTCAGCTATTGGAACACAAAAGCATGAATAATATAACCACTACAATTACTGCGTTTAAATAATATGCCTCAGACTTAGCAGTACAAGACTGAAAGCTTCCCTCTGGGGTTGGTAATGAGACAATGATGCCTGCCATCATGCCTCTATTCAGCATTCTCCTGGAGACTTTCCCTATGCAGTAAGGCATGAAAAAGAAATAAGGGAGACAAGGATTAGAAGGATAGAGGGCTAAGATCCTTTGCAGATATATGGAAAATCTAAATGAGCACCAGATAAATCAAGAAAATAATATGAAAGGCTACTAAAGTTGCCGGGTACAAAACAAAACACAAAAGTGAATTACCTAGTGGTGATGGGTGCCGAACATCGTGAACATGCTAAATGCTGCTAAATTGCACACTTTTAACTAATTACAATGGTCAGTTTGATGTGATGTGTATTTTAGCACACCAAAAAGTAAATTGCAAATATATACAGAGGAAAAAATAAAATAATACATTTAAGACAGTGTAAACTATCACACACTAAAAATTAATAAAACACGGGCATGCCGGTGAAGAAATTACAAAGAGACATCAAATAAGACAAAAAAAAAAAAGAGCGGTGCTAACACTATAAGGATTGTTCTCCCTAATCAATCTAAATGACCAATACAATTCCAAGTGTGTTTTGTGTGTGTGTGTGTGCGCACACATGCATGCGTGCACATGTGCACACGTGCACATGTGCACAGGCATAAAACTTGCCAAGTTGATTCTAAAAGGCATATGGATGTGCAGTGGGTTGAGGACACTCTTTAAGAAGAATAAGGTGAGAGGACATTTACCAGTTATAAAGACTCCTGATAAATCTATGGAAATTAAGGAAATATAACAAACCAGAGTCCAGAGACAAACCCATCCAGACATGGGCACCTGATCCATGACAGAGGGGCCTTGGTGACCAGTCCAGGAAGGACAGGTGTTTTAATAAGAGACACAGAGACAGGAAAAAAAAATATCAAACCTGAAACAAAAATCAATTCCTGTTGGATTTGATTTTCCATCAAAT
The DNA here is from genome assembly GCA_027257055.1 of Cephalopachus bancanus. NCBI lineage: Eukaryota > Metazoa > Chordata > Mammalia > Primates > Tarsiidae > Cephalopachus > Cephalopachus bancanus. The sequence continues at coordinate 3,626,974 of JAPVLO010000040.1, read as the reverse complement.
TATACCTAAATGTGAGAAACAAAACTACAAAGCCTTATATAAGCCTATAAGGTACTCTCTTTATGACCTCAGGGTAGGATAGAATTTCTAGAACAAGATAAAAAAAGCATTAACCAAGAAAAATTCAGTAATTGTGATTATTCTAAAATCCAAATTTTCTGTTCATTAAATGGCACCGTGAAGAGAGTAAGATGGCAAGCCTGCAGTTTTATAACCCTAGTTTCACTACTTATCAGCTTTGCGATGTTAGGCAAAGACAGCCCCCTGATCTCAGTAAATTAGAGATCACAGTATTTATCTTGCAGTTTTTTTTTTTTTTTTTTCTTCTTGAATTGGAGTCTCACTCTGTTGCCTAGGCTGGAGTGCTGTGGCAAGCTCATGGCCACTGCAACCTCGATCCACTGGACTCAGGCAATTCTTCCGCCTCAGCCTTCCAAGTAACTGGAACTAGAGACATGCACTACCATGCCCAGCATATCTTTTTTTATCTGTTGTAGAGAGAAGGTCTCACCCAGTTGCCCAGGCTGGTCTCGAACCCCTGAGCTCAAGCAATTCTCTTGCCTCGGCCTCCCAAAGTGCTGGGATTACAGACCTGAGCCACTGCGCCTGACCTGCAGTTATTTTTGAAGAAGAAAGATGTACAGTGCATAGCATTGTGTAGCATAGAGCCAGCACTCAATAAATCCCTTCCTGCGAGAGGAAATTGTGTGTCTTTCTTCGCGTTACGGTGTCTTGGGACAGGCAGCCACCGAGTGTCACCCTCCAGTCCTAATGAACCAATCCCTTCCCACGTACTCTCCCTCCACTCACTATCTTCACAGCGTGAGAAGTGGCCCACTCAGCCACAGAGAGGGTCAAGGGGCCTTTCGCGGCCCTCCCAGCACGCTACCGCATCTGCATTCCTTTCCCTCAAGTCAACAACCCTGCTGACGTGTGTTCCCATGTGCAGCTTTAACGGGCAGCTGTTTGGTTGATGGCGCTGCCCAGGTAGAGGCTGAGACCATGAGCACAATGAAGTTTGTCAATGATTAAATAAACAGCCATCACAGACACACTATCGATGTGGTTGTGGGCGATCATTTCTCAGTCATCAAAATGAAAAGGAAAGGCTTTGCAAGAATACTACAGGAGGGACTGCTGTGAAGAACTGTGCTAAGACATTGTGGATTCTCAAGAGTAATCACAGTAATGATAGTTTTCCTGGGGTCTGAGAGCCAGCTCCAAACTGTTTGCAGTGATTTGGCTTCCCAAAGCTGATTCCTCACAAATTAGATTCAGACTCTTTACATGTGTTGATGCTGCTGGGGGTTAATTATGACTGTGAATATTCATAATAGTCATAATACCCTCGGATCTTGTATCTGCAATGGAAATAACTAAGCTGGGAAATAGAACGGATTTCCAAGGTTAAAAACAGCAACTCACTTTCCAGGAGGGATTCACTTCCTTACCTGTTGTCCAAACAAACCCTATGTTTAAAAACCTCTACAAAACTTCAACAGTTGTCTCCGAAGATCCCAATGCTTGACTGCTTTATTATGCAACACATAAATATAGCTCTTGTTCAGGTATTTTTATGGTGATAATTCTAGCATACACATTTGTATCACAAAGATAGTTTGCCTTAGTTCAAAATAGATTTTACCATCTGGATGGGAAGAGTCTAGAAATCAGGAGAAGCAGAAGGTCAGCCGAAATAACTCGGATCTCATTCTAAAGAAGAATGGAGGATGAGGAGAGCTTTGTGCAAAATACTTTAAGGGATGTCTCTGCTTAAGGGAGACGGGCTTGGTCCTGAGGGGCTCCCGGGGCACAGCCAGGATTTTCACTTAGGAATCAGAGGGAGGTTTTCTAACCATGGGGAATACTGAGAATGGGATGAATATGCTCTTGAGAGCGCGAGGGTCCTGTTGGGAAAGAAATTTCAGCAAAAGCCAGAAAATGACCACAGGAAGATTGACAGGAAGGCACATGATGGGGGTCCTGGACCCCTGAGGAGTTTACAAAATGGCATGTGTGTCATTAAAGGAAGCAGTGAGAGTCACAGCACGAACAGGACTCCTCAGAGCTATTCCAATGTGTCATGGCTCCATGCCCTCAGGACAATCCAAATTTATCTCTACCTCAGTTTCCCCAACTGGAAACTGAGCATAAAAATCACAAGGGTTAGAAGTGGGAATATGGTCAGACATGGTGGCTCAAGCCTGTAATCCCAGCACTTTGGGAGACTGAAGCAAGAGGGTTGCCTGAGCCCGTGGGTTCAAGAGCAGCCTGGGCAACATGGTGAAAACTTGTCTCTAAAATAAATTTTTTAAAAATTAGCCAGGTATGGTAGCGCGCGCCTGTAGTTCTGGCTACTTGGAAGGCTGAGGCGGAAGGACTGCCTGAGCCCAGCAGGTCAACGCTGAAGTGGCCATGAGTGTGCCACTGCATTCCAGCCTGAGCAGTGGAGTGAGATTCCAACTCAAAAAAAAAAAGTGCAAATATGAGTCAAGCACATGGGATAGTGCCTAACACAAAGCAAGCATTGTGAATGACGGCAGTCAGTGTTGGTATTACCTGACTTCATCTTATTATCACAAGGCACTGGAACCTACATGTACACAGATTTGTTTTTACAGAAATCAGGAGCCCTAGAAATCAAGAGTCTAAGGTTTGGGGAACAAAAGTTAACATTTATGGTATGAGTCATCTCAAAACTTTAAATAATCATATAATTTTGGAAGCTGTATTCTAACCAACATATGACAATGGAGAGAACAACATAATACAGCTAAGGACAGACCAGGGGGTGAGGGGGGTGGTACCTTGTGTTGGTTTGCTCTCTGCTGCTATCTGAGGTAGTTTTCATAGACTTGAATGTTCGTCGACCACCTGTGATTACTTCTTCTACCTAAAATAAAAATATAACACATACCAAGTGGTGGATTACTCTCTGGTGTACCTTTAAAAATATATATTATATATTTTAAAGGATGCTAAAACATTTTAAATTTTTTTCTCTACATACTCCATAAGAGAATCACACATTAAGCCCCTTAATGTGGTGTAAAGAATTTTATATCACCAACTGTATCTGTTCACAAAAGTCTTGCAAAATCTTTATAAGCTAGCTCACGATGGCCAAAGGCCAAGCACGGGGATTTGGTAAATTAATTTATTTAGCAAATATTATCTGAGAGCCAACAACATGCCAGACACTTTTGGGGGCTATTGGGTATATGGATGTGAGGCACGCCCAGTGAAATGTGCTGCTTGAATTCCCATTTGCCCAGCCCCTGGGTCCGGGTTTCTTCCTCTGTAGAATGAAGGAATCAGCTTATTACCTCAAAGGTGCCTTCTTGGTCTGAAGCATTCTGTAGTTCTATTGCTTTTTTAAACTTAATAAGCTCAGTGCTAAGCATGCCGAGGTCTCAGTAGATAAAACTGATGCAATTTAACAAACATACTGCAACGATTATTCAAATCTAGCACCTCCCCTCAAAAAGCTCCTAAGGTATCAGAGTGGAGGGAGAAGAGGACCTGCCTATCTTAACCTGTATTTTACATATTTTATTTACTCTCCCCCCTGTCCCCCCAACACTTCTATGAGACAGGGATTGTTCATAGGGAAAGACCAAAAAAAAAAATGGAAACCTCTCCTCGTGCTGCCTGGGTCCAGCGACCTCATCAGGTCCTTCTCTGTGGCAGGGAGGTGACACATCCACTGCTGCATTTCCCTGTTGGGCAGGGTCATTGCTCTAAAGGGTGGGGGGTCGTTTGCCACCCTTTTTCTGCTCTGCCTGAGACTTGATGTGTCACACAGCTGGGATCCATGTCCATGCAACTGACTAGGAAGAAAGACTAGGCTTGGAGTTTTGAGGGCCTTTTATCACCTGGCTCCCCTCTGCTGGCTCAGGCGAATATGCTGACTCCACAGTCTCTATTTGGAAAAAGAGTCTGGAACACTAGTTCAGCCTCAACCCTCAGCCCTATTCTCCAATCCAGGCTTCACTAGAAATGGAAGACTGGGCACCTAATACAATGAACATGTGGGTAATTGTTGCCCATTTGACAAGGATTCCTGGTCGTATGCTCCACTGGCCAGAACCCCAAAGGCTTAGCCCACTGTTGGTCATGTGTATTCCTCAATAAATAAATGATAGATGAACCAATGAAGGAAGGAATACTAGTCTGACTGCAGCATCGACTTGGGGACTGCTAGATGGCAGTCCCTCTTCTATGTGACCATCATGTGATGGTACAAGACCAGTTTTTTACATAGTGCAGTTGTACAGTTTTCTGTATTTTATAAACATGCAACATGTGCGTATATGTATGATTGAGTGGTGCTCTCTCTCACAGCACATTTGCATAAGAGATGTATCTTTCTCTTCCCATAAACCTCATGGGAGGCCCTACGTGAAATGCAGACAGAAAGATCTGCTTTACTGGTACCCTTTAACACCAGACTGTAGGGGTCTATTCATGTCGTTTGCCTGCTTTTCAGTGGGATTATTTGCTTTCTCCTTGCTGATTTGTTTGAGCTCTGTGTAGATTCTGTGTATTAGTCCTTTGGTAAATGGATAGTATGTGAATATCTTCTCCCATTCTGTAGGTTGCCTGTTTGCTCTGTTGATTATTTCTTTTACTATGCAGAAGTTTTCAGTTTAATCAAGGTCCATTTATGTATTTTTTGTTTTAGTTGCATTTGCTTTTGAGGTTTTAGCCATAAATTCTTTGCCTAGGCCAATGTCCTTAAGAGTTTTTCTTAGGTTTTCTTCTAGAATTTTTTATGGTTTCAGGGCTGACATTTAAGTCTTTAATCCATCTTGAGTTAATTTTTGTATATGGGGAGATATAGGGATTGGGTTATATTTTTTCTGCATGTAGCTATTCAATTTTCCCAGCACCATGTGTTGAATAGGGTGTCCCTTCCCCAGTGTATGTTTTTGTCTGCTTTGTCAAAGATCAGTTGGTTGTAGGTATTTGGGTTTATTTCTGGATTCTCTATTCTGTTCTGTTCTGCTCTTGTACCAGCACCATGCTGTTTCAGTTACTACAGCCTTGTAGTATAATTTGAAGTCAGGTAATGTGATGCTTCCAGTTTTGTTTTTTGCTTAGGATTGCTTTGGCTCTTCTAGCTCTTTTTTTGTTGCATATGAATTTTAGGATTTTTTTTTCTAATTCTGTGAAAAATGACGTTAGTAGTTTGGTAGGGATTGCACTGAATCTGTAGATTACTTTGGGTAATATGGTCCTTTTAATAATTCTTCCAATCCACGAGCATGGGAGGTTTCCCTATGTCTTCTGCAATTTCTTTCATCCAAGTTTTGTAGTTTTCCTTGTAGACCTCTTTCACCTCCTTGGTAAAATACATTCTTAGCTATTTTAGCTTTTGGGCTGCTATTATACATGGAACTGAGTTCTTGATTTGATTCTCAGTTTGGTCCCTATTGATGTATAGAAGTACTATCAATTTGTGTGTGTTGATTTTATGCACTGAAACTTTACCAAATTTATTTATCAAGTCCAGGGGACTTTTGAAGGAGTCTTTAGGGTACTCTAGGTATAAGATAATATCATCGGCCTACAGAGATAGTGTTATTTCTTCTTTTCCAATTTAGATACCCTTTATTTCTTTTTCTTGCCTGATTGCTCTGGCTAGGACTTCCAGTACTATGTTGAACAGTGGTGGCTAAAGTGGGCACCCTTGCCTTATTCCGGTTCTGAGGGGAATACATTCAACTTTTCTTCATTCAAGATGACATCAGCTGTGGGTTTGTCATATATAGCTTTTATTATATTGAGGAATGTTTACTCCATGCCTATTTTGCTGAGGGTTTCTATCATGAAGGGATGCTGGATTTTATCAAATTCTTTTTTTGCATCTATTGAAATGATTATATGATTTTTGTTTTTAATTCTGTTTATGTAGTGGATCACATTTATTGAGTTACATATGTTGAACCACCCTTGCATCCCTGAGATAAAACCCACTTGGTCATGGTGTATTTTTTTTTTTTTAATGTGCTGTTGAATTCAGTTTGCTGATATTTCATTGAGGATTTTTGCATCTGTGTTTATAAAGGATATTGGTCTGCGGTTTTCTTTTTCCATTGTGTCATTTCCTGGCTTTGGTATCAAAGTGATACTGGTCTCGGAAAATGAGTGAGGGAGGACTCCCTCATCTTCAGTCTTGTGGAATAGTTTCAGTAAAACCGGTACCTGTCCTTCTTTGAAAGTCTGGTAGATTTCAACTGTGAATCTATCAGGTCCTGGACTTTTATTGTTGGGAGACTTTTAATTACTGTTTCAATCTTGCTACTTGTTATTGGTCTGCTCAGGGTCTCTATTTCTTCCTGATTCAAGGTTGGGGGGTTGTACGTTTCCAAGAATTTATCCACTTCCTCTACATTGTCAAGTTTGTTTGCATAGAGGGTTCATAATAGTCGTGGATGAACTTTTGCATTTCCTTCATATCAGTTGTAATGTCTCCTTTTTCATTTCTGATTGAGCTAATTTGAGTCTTCTCTCTGCTTCTTAATTAATCTAACTAGTGTTCTATCAATTTTGTTTATCTTTTAAAAGAATCAACTTTTTGTTTCATTGATCAATCCTTTGTATGTTTTTTTTAATTCCAATTTCACTTAGTTCTGCTCAGATCTTCATTACTTCTTTTCTTCTGCTAGCTTTGATTTTGGTTTTTTCATGCTTTTCTAGTTCCTTGAGGCATGATGTTAGGTTGTCAATATGTGATCTTTCAGTCATATTAATGTAGGCCTTAAGCACTATAACTTTTTCCCTGAGCACAGCTTTGGCTGTGTTCCAGAGGTTTTCATAACTTATTTCACTGCTGTCATTCATTTCAAGGAATTTTTAAAATTTCAATCTTTATTTTATTATTGACCCAAGGATCATTCAGGAACAAATTATTTAATTTCCATATCTTTGTTTGGTTTTGTAAATTCTTCTTGGAGTTAATTTCTAGTGTTATTCCACTGTGGTCTGAGATGGTACTTGACATGACTTCAATTTTTTTTAATTTATTGAGACTCGATTTGTGGCCTACAAGGCAATGTTTATTGAATAACTAAAGATGATGACTTGAAAAGGGTCGCCAGATGGAATAGGTTTTTATTATCAAACATGATTTGTTTTGGAGTAGGCTAAAATATTTTATTTGCTATGTTTTAAAATAAACTTCATATGATAATTTTATTGTTTTCCATTAATTGTTTACTGGCCAATATTGTTATATTTGTGGACATTAATGTGGCAAAGTATGAATCTTCACACTGTTTTCATATAAAAACAACTGGTTTTCTTTCTTTAACTGGACTAGTGAGATGAATACAAATATTTCATCATATTCTTGCCTACCCTTAAGGAAGCAGGAACACTTTTCAAACTGCTATTGCTTCCAGTTATAGCTTACTAAATCAGATTAATGTCAATTGTAACTTAAAAAAAAAACAGAATTCAGAAGAGAGCCTAAAAAAGTTTCCCTTCAGTTTTAGGGGAGGAGAGAGAAGCTGGGGTGTTAGGGTAATAAGAACTAGCACCTCCTCCTGGCAATGTCTCAGAAAAGCAGCAAAACCTCTGAGAGACATGATTGTGTAGTATGTGTGTAGTGCTATCCAACAACATTTTCTGCAATTCTATTTTATCCAACATTTCCAAATATCCTAATATTTCTGATAGAAATGTTCTTTGGTATCCAAAACAATAGCCACCAGCCATATGCGGCTACTGAGAATTTGAAATGTGGTTAATGCAACTGAAAACTAAAGTTTTAATTGTACTGAATTTTAATTAATTTTCATTTCTGTCTCACCATAGATAAGAACATGGCTAGAGTCAGTCCCAAACCCATCTGTGTTGGTCAGCAGTGGGATAACTGGATTCTTCTTCAGGTGTGAAGGACATCATCTATACCAGTGACCCTAGTTCATCTGTGGTTCCAGAACACATGGTTTCTTCAATTCTGGAATTTTCTGTTCATTTCTTGGCATATGAGGTCTGACAATTAAGTTCAGGAACCCACCATAGAAAAAGTGCTACAGTCACCTTCGAAGTACTCCCCTTGGGAAGCTATGCACTGATGCCAGCACCTATTCCACCTGTCAAAGCAATTTTGGAACTCTTTCTGGAATGGCCAGGAGAGCTGTTGTCATATTACACCCTTGATGTCCTGAATGTCATCAAAATGTCTTCCTTTCAATATTTCCTTTATTCTTGGGTTGAGGAAAAAGTCACTGGGGGTCAGATTATTCCAAAATAGTTGTTTATTGGCTAAAAGTTCCCTCACAGATAGTGTTGTGTGAGCTGGTGTGTTGTCATGATGCAAGAGCTCGGGGCCATTTTTGCAAACACCTTTCTCATGCCGAGAATTTCAGTTAAGATTTTCCTAACTCTCTCTGTATTGGTGTTTATTTGGTCTGTTATGCTTCTCACAGTCAGCTGATGATTTTTGACACACACTTTGAAAAATGTTTGCCATGTTTTTGTCAGTTCTGCTTATTACTAGCCATCCTGATCTCTATTCATCAGTGACACTTTCTCTTCTCTCAGAAAAACATTTAACCCATTTGTAACACTTCTGTTTTCTTCATGGCTTTATCCCCATAAACTTGGACTAACGTGTCCTTGATTTCACTTCCACTCTTGTCAATTTTAATAAAAAATTTAATGTGTGTTTGTTGCTCTAATTCAAGCTCTAACGTTCTTGTGATGGCATACAAAAACCTGCAACAATAATGAAGACCACTCAGCAAGACACCACCACACATCCACCTCGATCACAGCTGTGAGACACTGATATACCAAGATGATGAAACCTTCCTGAGTTGTTTGTACAGTGCTGCCAGCATAAGTACACAGTGGTGAGTCCATGAACTTAATTTTCAGACCTCAGTCTGAGAACCTGGAACTCTGCTGTGAGTATGAGAACCTGAGCGCCTAAAATCCTATCTTGCCGATCAGCGTGGATCTAAAGGATGCTCCCCAGAGTTACGTTCAGTCAACTCTAAAGACACATGCCAGGCCCACAGCTCACTGAGGCGCTGGCTGAGATATCTGATGGGCCTGCATTGCAACTCAGCTTCTCCCTTTCCCATTCTTGGCTTCTTCTCCCCTTCCCAGGTGTGGACCCCAGGGCACTTTTCCTTATATATTTTGCATGCCTGTCTCTGTGTCTCCATCTCTGAACCTCTGCCCAAGGGGCCATGGCATCTTAGCACCTTTTAAAACATTTAAAAAATATATTTTTAATTACGTTAAATTAGGTCAATGCCAGTTAAAACTCATTAAAATATCAGCTTTAAAACAAGCTCTTGCCGGGCTTGGTGGCTCAGCCTGTAATCCCACGCCTTGGGAGGCCGTGGTGAGTGAATTGCCTGAGCCCGTGGGTTCAAGACCTGCCTGGGCAACTTGGCGAGACCTCATCTCCACAATAAATCAAAAAATTAGCCGGTGTGGTAGCGCACGCCTGTAGTTCCAGCTACTTGGAAGGCTGAGGTGGAAGGATCGCTGGAGCCCAGCAGGTCAAGGCTGTGGTGGCCGGGAGCGTGCCACTGCCCTCCAGTCTGGGCAACAGAGTGAGACTCCAACTCAAAAACAACAACAACAAAAAAAGCTCTTGAACCCAAAGTACAAGTTTTGTGTTGCTTCACATTGCAATGCATACACCAACAAGAATGGGAACACATGCGTAATTAGAGTCTTAAAACGTCCTGTTTCTAACACTGTTATTTGTCATATAATAAGCACAGACAAAGACTCTGTTTATGGAAATGCAAATAGAGTCACAAATTTGGGACTTTTCTTCACAGGGAATTTGCTGTGCACCAGAATCTAAATGTGTTTCTTATTTTGAAAAGGTATTTTTGGCTCACTTAGTTTCAAAGACTCGTTTAAGTTTAAAAGTTAGAAGGAATTAAGGAATCAGCAGTAAGAACAATATGAATACTGACATTCATCTTGACACTGAAATGCATCTTAACACCAACATTCATACTAGCAGCAGCGAAAGCTATTCTGGTAAAATCTAACTTGCCCAAGCAGACGGCTGGGTTCACAGTTCCCAGGTTCTGGAATTCTGCCCTTTGGTTTTCCACTGAACCTGCAGTCCTGGGTGTAACATCATACATCACCTTATTCATTTGTACTAAGTGTGTTTAGAAATGACTAATGGAAAAGTTGTAAGGGCCAACATATATTTAACAAATTAGATAATGTGAGACTAGTGGTTTCCTGAATCCACAGAGAAAAATGTAATCAACTACTTGAAAATTCAATTGTGGGATAAGCACAAAGGTACAAATTAACATTTTAATGATGTTACATTATTTTAACTCTCAGAGTCGTGCTATGGAAAGTTGGGAGTGAACATGAAGATAGGATAGAGTTCATTTTTCTATAGAATACAAAAGTCACTTCTAAAGTTTTCTGGTAGATGACTTTCCAGCCTTTGCTTAAATAGTCTCCTGGGCCGGGGTATCGCTGAAGATGAAGGAATACCCTACACTGAGATGATCTATATTTATTTTTACAAAATGTATGTGGCTACTTTGCCAACGATAAAAGTTACTGTGAAAAATACAGTGAACTGATGCAAGTCACTTAGCCTCTTAATCCTTATACTTTGGGTTGAACCATTAAAATTGCCAAAATCTGACTATTTTTGACCCATTAAACAGTGATTTCTTCTAGGTCAATTTAATATTTATATGACTTTGAATAAGAACAGACAAATAAAAACTCACTCCATTTCAAATGAAGGCTTGGTACTTGTAAATTTAGAGTAAATGGACCAAGAAAATAGAACATAATCAGAGATATTTGTTGAGAAAAAAAATATAAAACAATAAACATTTAACTTTTTCCTGTAAGTTTAGCCTGGCTTCTTAAATAACAGTATCCATGAAAATCACAAGTGTTTCTTTCTCCAGAAAGTTTCACTTTCTCTCTGTTTCAACTATTACCTCCATTAAATCTGTTCAAAGAAATATTTACTGAGCATCCATTATGTGCCAAGTATCTATTAAGTGACAGATATGGAATGATAGATTAAAAATCATCCCTCTACTCAGGAGGCTGAAGGGGGAACATGGCTTGAACCTAGGAGTTGAGACTGTAATGATTTACAATCAGGTCACTGCACTCCAGGCTTGGCTACAGAGAGAAAGATATATAAACAGTTTAAAAACAAAAAACAAAACAACAACAACAATAAAACAAAGGCAATTGGCTGGGCTCAATGGCTCAGCCTGTAATCTCAGCACTTTGGGAGGCCAAGGCGAGTGGATTGCCTTAGTCTGCAGGTTCGAGACCCACCCGGGCAACTTGGCGAAAACTCTTCTTTACAATACATCAAAAATTAGCTAGGTGTGGTAGTGTGTGCCTGTAGTTCTGGCTACTTGGAAGGCTGAGGTGGAAGGGTCACCGGAGCCCAGCAGGTGGAGGTTGCAGTGGCTGGAGCATGCCACTGCGCTCCAGTCTGGGCAACAGAGTGAGACTCCAACTAAAAAAAGAAAAAGAAGAAAAAGAAAAGAAACAAGGGCAATTAACAGATGTGTAGACTACTATGGAAACCCATGGGAGGGCTAGCGGGTGGGACAGGATGCAGGAATCAAAGATAGCTTACTGGAGGATGTGAGGGTTGATGTGAATTTTAAAGAGTAAGTAGGAATTTTCCAGAAGATGGAGGGCAGGCAGGGGATCACAAACATTCCTGAGAGAAAACCAAAAACATGAGCAAAGACAGGAAAGCGAAGGACCACTTAAATAAACACAGAATATTAGGCAGATTGTAGTTGGAAGAAAGGTGAAGAACTGTACAAAGTTGGATTTGGGGGAATTTATTTCAAGGTGCTTGGACCTTGTACGGGAGGTGATGGGAGCTTTCCAGTTTTTTTTGTTTGCTTGTTTTCTCTAAGTAATATAATTACTTACCTTGGTTCAGGAGTAATATTTTACACGCACTTCCTTATTTCTCTTAGACCAGGTGGGTAATGTTAACAAAAAAAATACCAAGTCAAATGGAGTGATAGCTTTTGACAACAGCGTCTCTTTCCTAACTAGATAAAAATATACTTTTCTTTCTTTTTCAACAGTTTATTCAAGTTTCTGTTCCTCCATCTAACCCCACTCTGAAAATAATATGACACACAATCCTTTTGGGAAGCTATCTAAATGTGCATAGTGACCATCAAATTGACTCTAAGAATCCTCACATTTGCGTTGTTAGCTAATTACATGGTTCTGTTGGGCTTCGGTTTGCCTACAGACTACTGAAATGTACACATTTCTCGAGATGAGCTTCATGCCACAGGAGGTGAGCTTTGGAATCTACATTCAAAATTTTTTAGCCCTTATATACCCTTATACATTCTCTCAAAAAGGGTCATGTGCATGAAATACAATCCATTATTCATAATTACTCCAGAGTGGAGGATCATGAAAATTAAATGGATATTTTCCTTAAAATATAGGACATAGGTAGACATTGCAGTATAATGATAAGAAATCGAAAACAATTATAGGTGTATAATCCAATAATCCTGGAAATTTGGGAGGCTTAGGGAGGAAGATCACTTGAGGCCAAGAGTTTAAGACCAGCCTGGACAACATAATGAGACCCCCATCTCTACAAAAATATTAAAAAAAAAAAAAAAAAAAAAAAGCTGGGTGTGGTGGTGGAACATGCCTGTGGTCCCAGCTACTTATGAGATTAAGGTGAGAGAATTCCTTGATCCCAGGAGTTTGAAGTTATAGTGAGCTATGGTTGTGTCACTCACTGCATTCCATTCTAGCCCGTATGACAGAGAAACCCTGTCTCAAAAAAAAAAAAAGTATTTCGCTTTAATAATTGACTTTTCCACTCTCAGTTCAGACTTCTGCAGTACTTTCATGAGGGTGTGACATGGCATCTTAACACAGGCACAGGTACTGGTCCGTCTGCTGCCACATCCATTTCATGCCCTGTTTTGCTTTCCTCCGTATATCACCTGTAGGCTTCACTACCCAGTGTCTCATGTCACCTGGCTTCCAGCTGGGCCTGGACACCAGGGAGCCCCCGAGGGAGGCTGGAGGGCTGAGGTCTCTGGATGCTTCTCCCACAAGCCGTGTCTGCTTGAGCAACTTCTCCAGCAGTGGTGGCATTGACCCCATGGCTCTAGACCCAGCCCAAGAGGATGCCCACGGTTCTGGTTTCTTCCAGGTGACCCTGGTGTCTGGTTCCCTGCCAACACCGTGCCCTCCCTCTGTCTCAGGAGAGGTGTGGCCTCCTGAATTGTTTCCCTTCTTTGACTTCTCAGATCTTCTGTTACCTGCATAATGTGTTTTCTGAATTACTTCTGTGCAGTGCAATCCTTTTTAAATCCTGTACTGTGTATGTTTCAATACTCAAGTGTTTCCTGATTTATTTATTTATTTATTTATTTTGCTAGATCGTGCCTGATTTTGGTTGTGCTTCTCAACCCTTGGGGTGCTTGTGAACAGACAAATAGCCACACGTTCTAATTAGAATCTGTAGAGAGTGGTCTGGGATCTACATTTAACAAGCTCCCTCCAGGGGATTCTTAGGATCAGGGAGGTCCTGGCTGACCCTGCAACTTCCAGGCATCTCTGGATGCATTTTATCTCTACAGCTCACATTTACAGTGCCCTGAAGTTGTTCTAAGAGCTGGGATGCTATGGGGAGCCAGAAAAATGTGGTCGCTGCACTGAAGGAATATTTTACATTACCACTCAGAATTATGTACTTTGAGCTATAGATGACAGATAATTGCATGATATTCCATTTTATGAGATACTCCATTTAATGGACTGGTTTGGGATACTTAGATTGTTTTTGATTTCTTATCATTATACCGCAGTCTACCTATGCCCATAAATTTCTAGCATATATCCAACTATTTTGTTATTAATAGGATAGAGTCTAAAATTAGAATTAATAAATCATAACGTACATTTTAAGGCTTGATATATGTAGACCATTTTATTTCCAAAAAGATTAAATCATTTCCTATTTCCACTAGAGTACTCTTTCATTGAACCCTCATTAGCATAGAATCTTTAAAACAATTTTTGATAGGGATGTGGCAGCAGTGATTGTTTCCAGGAAAAGGAACTAGATGGTTTAGGAAGAGGGATGAAAGGAGGTTTGCTTTGCACTGTAAGCTACTTAATACATTTGACTTTTGTCACATAAACACATATTAGTGATTTGAAAGTAAATGAGAAGCAGTTTAAAAAGTTTTCAAATGCTTGTTAATCAGATTAATACATATATTAATTTATTATAACAAACAGTGAGCCGGGCTCGGTGGCTCAGTTTGTAATCCTGTGCTTTGGGAGGCTGAGGTGAGTGGATTGCCTGAGCCCGCGCGTTCGAGACTGGCCTGGGCAACTTGGTGAGACCTCCTCTCTACAATAAATCAAAAATGAGCCGGGAGTGGTAGCATGCACCTGTAGTTCCAGCTACTTGGAAAGTCGAAGCGGAAGGATCACCGGAACCCAGCAGGTTGAGGCTGCGGTGGCTGGGAGCATGCCACTGCACTCCAGTCTGGGTGACAGAGTGATACTTCAACTCAAACAAACAAACAAACAAAAAAACCAATAGTGGATACTTCTCACATGTTTTGTGTTTCGTTTGGAGCTGTAATTTCCCTCTTTTCTATTAGGGTTTTAACAGCTTTATGAGACACTTTTTATGAATTTATACATAATAGTATCTCTTCTTTGGTCTTTCTCTTCTTTGGTCTTTTTCTAGCATTGGGACATATCAGCACTTGAAAAATTGTAGATTAACTTGTTTGTTTATTGTCTGTTTTACTCCACTAAAATATAAACTCCATGAGGGCAGGAAGCCTTCAACAATTATTCATTTAGACCAGGCTGGGTGGCTCAGCCTGTAATCCCTGCACTTTGGGAGGCTGAGGTGAGTGGATTGCCTGAACCTGTGGGTTCGAGACCAGCTCGGGCAAACTGGCAAAACCTCATCTCTACAATAAATAAATAAATAAGTAAAATTAGCCAGGTGTAGTAGCGTGCGCCTGTATTCCAGCTACTTGGAAGGCTGAGGCGGAAGGACCACTGGAGCCCAGCAGGTTGATGCTGGGATGGCCATGAGTATATCACTGCACTCCAGCCTGGGCAACAGAGTGACTCCCACTCAAAAAAAAATTATTCATTTAGTAAATTAATAAATTGGTGAAACACAAATGAAATCTAAGTATTTGTTAAATGGTAGTTTTTGACATACAACTCATATAAAGTAATTAAAACTTTTTCCTTGGTTATTTTTGCCACTATTTTATGTTTAGGAAATCCTTCTCTGTAAAGGATGAAAGCAGATATACACCTTTATTTCTTTATTTCTAATGCTTATTAAGCAATACTTATTCTACAATCCATATAACATTAATTTTGGTGTCTGATACAGAAAAAAATGACAAACTGATTTTCCTCAAATAACCAACATCCCTCAGTTTTATTGTAAGATATATATGTATTTGCCCTCTCAATTTCAATCAACAAGCATTTTTTCAAGTATTTACAAGTTCTTGTTTCAGGGAGCCATGATTTTGTAGAAAAGACAAGCCAGCAGGCAGTTCTGGAACCCTGTGATCAATGCTAAGACAGCGAATAAACACAGGCCAATCTAGAAGCAGAGAGGGGAAACTTGTACAGAGACCTGAAGGTGAGAAAGAACAGCAAATTCCTGGAACTGCAAGTTGTTCCACATGTCTACACAGCAGGCTTGGGGAGGGGCTAGGGTAAGAACTGAGGGTGTGGATGCCAGCAGAGTTCACAACACGTAGGGACTGTAGGCCATCTTAGCAGCTAGGACTCTGTTCTAAAGATTAGAAGGACCTGCTGATAGGTTTTAAAAAAGGAGAAAGTGGCATAAAAAAGACTGCATTTCTAGAAGATTGCTGGGAAGCAGGGTATGCATTGAAGGAAACAAAATTCCAAAAGAGTTAAGTCCATGTATAATAACATTGTAGTAATAAAGTAAGAGGTGATTGTTATCTCTGTCAAGATAATGACAGTGGCAATAAAGAGAAGGAACTAATCTGACAGGCATGAAAGAGGTAAAATCTAGCGGGTTTGAAAGTGGAGAGTGAGGGTAGAGGGAGATGTCAAAGATGCTTTCAAGCGAGTAGATGATGGTAACATTCACTAAGAAAAGAGACTTGGTAGTGTAGGAAGGTTGGAAGAGAAATAAAGAGTTCAGATTTTAACTGAAAATCCTGGAGATACATACTTGAAAATTAGTCATAGTTAGGAAGTACCTGAAGCCCATTCAATGGATAAGATCAATCAGGAGAGGGTAAGAGTGAGAAGGGGAAAGCTCAATAAGACAAACAAAAGAATGTAAACACGTAAGGAATGGGCAGAGGAAACGGCATCTGCAAAGGAGCCTGAAAAAGAAAGGGCAGAGAGATAGAAGGAAAATAGGCCAGTAGAACACAATTATATAAAGCTATGAAAAGAGCATGATTAAAAGAAGAGGAGGATCCAACAGTATCTAATACAATGGAGAGATCAAATAAAATAAGTACTGTGAAGTTTCTATTGTGCTTAGTTAAAAAAAAACTTTGTTCAGTATGATAGTTTCTCATAGACAAGAATAGTAAAATTTGAAGAATATAGATTTGCACCATGTGTGAGTGCATGCATATATTTAAATATATTTAAATAGATGTGTTGAAGAGCAATCAAAAGTGAACAAAAACGAGAGGGAAGTTGGCCCTTGACAGAAGAGACTGCAAGGAGGAAGATGCACGTTTATATGCCTTTTCACTACAAGGCACTCCCTGGTCCTTGATGGATGCCATGGCTAGCACTCAAGCAGAAAGATACATGCTTATTGGCTTGAATGGCAAAAGATGAAACTCAGACCATCAAAGTGGCTGAAAAACTAACGGTCCTGAGAAAGGGGCCCCAAAATAGGCATAAAACTTCACCCAAATCCTTGGCTGGTCATGCATGGAAGATAAAGATTCTGAGGAGCTCAGCAAAGTGCAAGAACCAGAAGTTTACAAACAAATAAATAAACAAAACTAAGCAGTGATTTGAGTTGCAGCCTATTGCAAGAGGCAGAGTTTAGAAACTGAATATAGTGATATTAGCTGCCAGCAAAAGTCAACTTCTCAGAGGAAAAAATAATAGAGTCTCTACAACATATAATCTACAATGTCCAGAGAACAATAAAAAATTAATAGATGTGAAGAAACTTTTTTGGGGGGCTTTACAGGCAAGTAAAACAGAAACGGACCACAAGATATTCCAGATATTAGAATTAAAGGACGAATAAACATATTAGGAATCTCAGCAGAAAAATAATTTTTTTTCTTTTTCTAATGGGAATTCAAAGTAGAGATAACAAAAGAAAGAGTCAGTGAACTGAAAGACAGGTCAATAGAAATTATCCCATCTGAAAACAGAAAGAAAATATTTTTCTAAAATGTATAGAATATCAGTGTCAGGTAGAACAAATTCAATCTGTAGATACAAGCCTGGGCATCTAGATGATTCTTACATTCAAGTAGTTGAACATATGCCTGACTTTAAAGGAGAAAAACAAGAAGATTAGCAAGAAGACCTTTTTTAATATTTAAAAACTCCTAAAATTTATTAAAATATACATGCATAGTGATTCAAGGAATGCATGAACCCCAAGCTGTATAAAAAACAAAATCATATAGATTGAAACAGCTACAGAAAAACGACCCATTACAAATGGGATAACAATATGAATTGCTGCTTACTTCTCTTTAGAAACAATGGAAGAGCATACTTACACTGAAAAAGAAAAGCTTGTCAAAAAACTATCAACCCAGCCGGGCTCGGCGACTCAGCCTGTAATCCCGCGCCTTTGGGAGGCTGAGGTGAGTGGATTGCCTGAGCCCGCGGGTTCGAGACCCGCCTGGGCAGCGAGACCTCATCTCTACAGTAAATCAAAAAATCAGCCGGGCATGGTAGCGCATGCCTGTAATTCCGGCTACTCAGAAGGCGGAGGCGGAGGGATCGCCGGAGCCCAGCAGGCGAGGCTGCGGTGGCCGGAAGCGGCCACTGCACTCCAGTGTGGGCGACAGAGTGAGACTCCAACTCAAAAAAAACCCAAAAAACTATCAACCCATATCCAATTAAAACATCCTTTAAAATTAAAGACAAGTTCTACCACTGGCCATTTTGAAAGAACTGGTACTGGATTTGATCAACTGCTTTAAACACCTGGAAAGCTGAACAAAAATAAATGAAACAGCTGTTGCAGACAGTGGCTAATAGGCAGATCAGGACTGTAATTCACAAGGGAGAGGGAATGGCTGCAGTGAGTCCCGTGATGGTCAGGGCCTTCTCTGGAGGTACTTTCCAAAAATGGGTAAGAGTATATAAGTAAAGAAACAAACAAGGAATAAAGTTTGAAAACCAAGAAGTAAAACTCTATCCACAGATGACACAATTTTTTTTTTTTTTTTTTTTTGAGTTGGAGTCTCACTCTGTCGCCCAGACTGGAGTGCAGTGCACCACAGCCTCGACCTGCTGGGCTCTGGCGATCCTTCCGTCTCAGCCTTCCGAGTAGCCAGAATTACAGGCATGCGCTACCACGCCCTGCTGATTTTTTGATTTATGGTAGAGATGAGGTCTCGCTGCCCAGGCGGATCTCGAACCCGTGGGCTCAGGATTCACTCACCTCAGCCTTCCAAAGGCGCCGGATTACAGGCTGAGCCACCGAGCCTGGCAGATGACACAATTTTTAAATATGATAAATTCTAAACAACATATGAAAATAAAAAGTGCTAGTAACTTAAAATTATTACTTCTAGTAATTAAGAACATTTATCAAGGCCAATACATAAAATCGCTTTTATTTACATATACTAGTAACAAATAATTGCAAAATAAAAATTTAAAAATAATTTATAATGGTGACAAAAATATAAAATAATTAGGAATGATTTTAACAATAGCCGTGCATGACTTCTACATTAAAAACTATAAACTGTTGTTGAGAGAGAAATTTTAAAACATCAATGAAGAGAAACTCCATGACCATAGATTGTTCAACTCAATAATGTTAAGATGTCAGTTCTTTTCAAGATGACCTACAGATTCAATAAAGATTCTAATTTTAAAAGATTTTGTATGAAAATTTAAAAGACGATTCTTAAGTTTATATAAAAATACACAGAATAGACAAAATGATCATCAAAAAAGTTGTAGAAATCGCAGCCTTTAAGGGTTATTATAAAGCTAAAATAATCATGATTGTGTGGTGTTCTCATAAGGATAAACAGACCAGTGAAACAAAATACAATGCCTAAAAATAGACTCCTTTTTTTAAGGCCTTTGATTTTTGACAAAGGTGTCAAAGCAATTTAATGTGGAAAGTAAAATCTTTTGGTTCTAGAACTGAATATCCATAAAAGAAAAAAATGACCCTTAACAGCTGCTTTACACTTTACATAAAAATCAATCTGCAATGGATCACAGACCTAAAAGTAAAGCTTCTAGAGAAAAATGTAGGAGAATATCTATAAAGCTAAAAATTTCATTGGCAAGAAATAGGAAGCAATTACCAAAATAAAAATAAAATAACCTATGAGAATTAATCAAAGCTAAAAACTTCTGCTTATTATACAATATCAAAATAATAAGCAGATGACTGGTTGATAGAAAATATTCAGAAATCATATACGGCATGATAACGTATGAACAAAAAGCTTTTGGGGGATTTAGTCTTCAACTAATATTTATTTGGTACCTACAAGACACTGAATGTACTATTCCAGACACTGAATGAGTCAAAGTCTCTACTCTCAAGAACCTTACAAATCATAGAAAATTAAACAAATAAGGCCATTTCATCCAGTAATAACCACTTTAATCATATAAACCAGGTCACATAACTGAGAAAGATGACTGAGAGAATGTGACTGACAACGTTAGCCCTGATATTCAAGAAAAGGTAACATCTGAACTAAGACCTGCATGATACAAAAGAGACAGGTGTGAAAAGAAAAAAGGGCAAAAGTACTCTTAGCAGAAAAAAGTTCAGCAAGTACAAAAGTCCTATGGTAAATATAAGGTTCCAGAATCTTATTGGAACCTTCTGTGTTCCAGAAAGAGAAAAAAAGCCTGTGTCCAGAATGTAATGAGAAGAGGAAAGTAGAAGAAGATGCCAGAAACGCAGGCAGAAGCTACCTTGTACACAGCCTTCTGGGCCACAACAAGAAATCTGAACATTATTCCAAGTGCTATGGAAAGTCATTGGTGGGTTTCAACAAGGTAATAAAACTGTTATTTGCAAAACTGACTTCCTTTTTTGTTGCAAGATTTACTTAATTAAAAAATAACAACCACTTGGAAATAAATATACCTGAGCACAGACATAAGACTAAAGAGATAAAATAAAACATTTATCTGGATAGTGGGATCATGGATTCTTTTGGCTTTTTTATATCTTGGGTTTTCTACATTTTTGTAATAAGAAATAAAATAAATATTTTAATAGACAATTATAAACAACAAATAAAGGTAATTCTAGCTTCTCCACAGAGAAAGACTCAAAAGGCATAAAGAAAAGAAGCAGGGAAAACCATGTGGTACTGTAAGAACTCATCTGGTAGACAGATGACACTGGCTTGAAGGAAGGCGGTGACCAGAGGTAGAGATAAGTAACTGAATTCGGGCTATATTGGATGGTGGTGCCGCCAAGTAGTTCAGGGGGCTTCCTAATCTTTGACTTGGACAGTTGGGTGTATGATGGTGCCATTTTCTGAGACAGGGAGAACTGTGAGAGGAGCAGGTCTAGAGAAGGAAACCACGGGTTCATTTGGCTGTTTTAGATTACTGATGTTGGATGCCAGCAAGATGTTGGAACAGGAAATCCATGCCGAATATGCAGTCATGTGGCTTGTCGGTGGGCAGGCTTATATAAATTACATTTAAGTATAAGTCAATAGATATAAAATTGAGGATAAACTGTAGAGTAAACCAACAGATAAAATTGAAAAAAATCAAAATACTGCCTTAAAATGCTATCAAACCACAAAGGAAATTAAAATGTCATTTTATTTTTATTAGAAAATAAAATTTCTCAAATTTTATTTGATTCTAAGGCCTAGAAGGTTTGCTAATATTCATATATTTTAATTTATATGTAACAAATTACATTTTTATCTCCTTTGAGGTTTAGTAGCATTTTAGTTCAACATTTTGATTTTTCTCAATTTTATTTGTTGATTTGCTCTATAGTTTATACTCAATTTTATGTCTATTGACTTATAATTAAATGTAATTTCTATAATTCTATCTTTTAGAAGTGAAAATTAGGTTTTTTAAATAGGGTTTTGTTTATTACAAACTTTTAAAAATTGTTCATGCTTTTTTAAAAAAAAAGTCTTATTTTTGATTATTATGGATACATAATAATATTATTTATGGGGTAATGTGATTTTTTGATACAAGCATATGTGATGTCATTGTCAAATTAGGGCAACTGGGGTAGCCATCATCTCAAGCCTTTGTCATTTCTTTGTGCTAAGAACATTACAATTCCACTCTTAAAATACACAATAAGTAAGTAACTATAGTCATCCTATCGTGCTAATAAAAACTAGATCTTATTCATTCTATCTAACTGTAATTTTGCACCCATAAACCACCCCCACTATCTCTCTCCTACTCCTTGCTACCCTTTCTAGACTCTGGCAACCATTGCTCCATTCTCTCACTCCATGAGCTCACTTTTTTTTTTTTTTAAGCTCCCACATGATTGAGAACATGCAATATTTGTCTTTCTGTGCCTGGTTTATTTTACTTACCATGATATCCTCTGGGGAGATATCATCTCACCCCAGTTAAAATGGCTTTTATCCAAAAGATGAATGCTGGCAAGGATGTGGAGAAAGGGGAAGCTTTGTACACCGTTGGTGGGAATGTAAATTAGTACAACCGCTTTGGAGAACAGTATGGAGGTTCCTCAAAAAACTAAAAATAGAACTACCATATGATCCAGCAATCCCACTGTTGGTATATAACGAAAAGAAAGGAAATCAGTATGTGAAAGCTGTATTTGCACTCGCACGTTTACCACAGCACTGTTCATAATAGCCAAGATATGGAAGTAACCCAAGTGTCCATCAACCGATGAATGGATAACAGAAATGTGCATATACACAATGGAATCCTGTTCACCCATAAGAAATCATGAAGTTCTGTCATTCGCAACAATATTTACAAGGAGAATAAATACCTTCTTTAAAACATTAATAGCTTTCCATTTATATTATTGCGAATGACAAAACTTCATAGATATTGGCCTGGGTTTTCCCCACTGGACCATCACACCTTCCTATTTTTCTGCATTTCTGATGCTTTGACCTTCGCTGACCCTGGAGGGACGAACTGCCCCTCCAGAACTATCTTAGCAATAGTAAATGATTACCTGTGCATGCACCTTTCATATGCAAACCATCCAATCCAGAGGCTACACTCCCAACCACCTCCTTTAATGGGTTCTTATCCCCTGGGTCTCTACTTCTCTACCCTAACCACCTCAGGGCCAGGTACTCAGGACTCTGTGCCCCAGAGCCTGCTGCAGTGATGCAAATTGCCAGTCCTAAACCTCCTTACCCTACCTCTCTGTGGTTCCTTCCCGCGGAAGCCACAGTAAAGGCTCTTGCCCACACCTCCCCTCGCTCCCTCCCCGTCTTGACTGACCCTGGTGCTTCCAGTGAGGCCCCTGCATAGCGTGGCATGTGACCTCCTCTTGGGAGCTGCGAGTAATGATCTTTTCCATGGTAGTCATTTCCTGATCTGTTGGCTTTACCATACCTGAACAACAATAAAAACCTACATTATACAACACCAAAAAAAGAGGTCATTAGAGTATGAAAATAATAAATGTGGCATATGGTACATATGTAAAATATTCATAAATGTCGGCAAAGCATCTAATAAACGTTATTCAATTAGGTGATTTAATGACACTTGATTTCTTAAACCCTTCTTAAGGAGGGGAAAAATGGGCTGGGCACAGTGGCTCAGCCTTTAATACCAGATCTTTGGGAGGCTGGGACGAGAGGACTGCGTGATCCTGGGAGTTCGGGACCAGCTTGGGCGGCTTGGTGAGGCCTTGTCTCTATGATAAATCACAAGAACTAGCCGGATGTGGTGGCATGTGTCTGTGGTTCCAGCTACTTGGAAGGCTGGGATAGAGGGATCACCTGAGCCCAGTGGATTCTGACTGAGGTGGCCATGGGCGTGCAGCTGCACTCCAGTCTGGGTGACAAGAGTGAGACTCCAACTCATTAAAAGAAAAGAAAAAAATCAACTCTTTAATGCTTAACTCAATTTAATAATACATAACAGTATGTACTAACCAGAACAGTCAATGGTCTCTTTAAAAACCAGGTTCAAAATAAGTGATGAGAATTAACTATCAATCTGATATACATTACTTTTCATTCAATCGATTTCAATTATAAAATGGAATTTTAAAACCCCCCACAAAAACCAGTTTTGTTTTAACAGATTAGGTTCTCTGATGTTTTTGATCTCTATACAAATATTACAGACACATTCTTGAAATTTGATTTGTATTATACTTTACTTTTAAAAAATTATATTAAATAGTAATATTTAATATAATTTACTATTATGTCTGTACATGGGGAATAGTAACTAGGATTATATGTTTTAATATCTCAAAATTTTTAACAAATAAACACATAGTAACCAAAAAAATAATAATAAATGGTGTCACTTTTTGTTTATCATATCTATCAAAGCCAGAAACTGGTCATAAACCTTCTGGCTGAGTTGGTTCTGCTGATTTTTTCCTTGTACCTCTGAGATCTCATGCGTTATACACCTAAATAATGAATAGTGAATAAAAGGCAGCTGGACATATATTTTACACCATTTTTTGTTACTATTGAATGATTTTTTGTAACATTTTAATTTTAAAATTGTGGGTTACAGTTAAGAGTTAGGTATACAAATATGCATTGTGCAGGTACCCTTGTTGATGAGGTGTGCCCCCCCTTCCTCAGACAGATATTGACTACCGTTAATCCCACCTCCATTCTCCTCCCTGTCCACCCCCATAGTTTCCCACCAGTCAATCCTTTTCTTATAGTATTATGATAGTTGTTCAAGGTCCACTTATGAATGAGAACATGTGATACTCAGATCTTTGTTTCTATGAGACATCACTCAGTATTATAAACTCTAATTCCATCCAGATTGCTGCGAAATTCATGATTTTGTTCTTTTTTGTGGCTGTGTAATATTCCATTGTGTATATGTACTACATTTAAAAAATCTAGTCCTCTTTTGATGGACAGCATGGTTGGTTCCATGATCTTGCTATTGTAAACAATGCTGCGATAAACATACGTGTGCAGGTATCTTTTTTATAGAGTGATTTGAGTTCTTCAGGGTATATTCCCAGTAGGGGGATTGTGGGGTCATATGGAAGGTCAATTTTTAGAGCTTTTAGGAATTGCCACACTGATTTCCACAGAGGCTGCACTAGTTTACACTCCCAC
The DNA here is from genome assembly GCA_027257055.1 of Cephalopachus bancanus. NCBI lineage: Eukaryota > Metazoa > Chordata > Mammalia > Primates > Tarsiidae > Cephalopachus > Cephalopachus bancanus. Next base: position 3,602,426 of record JAPVLO010000040.1, on the reverse strand, counting down.
CAACAGTGTAGAAGTGTTCCCTTTTCACTACATCCTCTCCAGCATCTGTTATTTTTTGAGTTATTGATGATGGCCATTCTGACTGGAGTTAGGTGGTATCTCAGTGTAGTTTTAATTTGCATCCCTTGATGACTAGTGAGGTTGAACATTTCTTCATGTTGGTCGCTCTTCTTTTGAGAAGTGTCTGTTCATATCTTTTGCCCACTTTGTAATGGGGTTGTTTTTTTTCTTTTCAGCACATTTGAGTTTCTTGTAGATCCTAGATGTTAGGCCTTTGTCAGACATGGAGTTGGCAAATACTTTTTCCCAGTCTGTGGGCTGTCTCCTTGCTCTCTTGATAGTTTCTTTGGCTTTGCAGAAGCTTGTCAGTTTAATGAGGTCCCACTTGTCTATCTTATCTCTTATGGCCCATGTGTTTTGGGTTTTGCTCAGGAATTGGATGCCAGTTCCAACTTCAATAAGGGTGTGTCCTGCATTTTCTAAAGTTCTTATGGTTTGAGGTTTTACATTTAGGTCTCTGATCCATTTAGAGTTAATTTTTGTGTATGGGAATAGATAGGAGTCTTGTTTGAATCTTCTGCATGTGGTCAGCCAATTTTCCCAGCACCATTTACTGAATAGGTTCTCCTCTCCCCAGTGGTGGGTGGTGGAGGCTTTGTTGAAGATGAGTTGGTTGAGAAATTGAGGTTTTGCTTCTGGAATCTCAATTCTATTCCATTGGTCTATATGCCTGTTCTTTTACCAATACCAAGCTGTTTTAATTATTGTAGCTTTATAGTAAAGTTTAAAGTCTGGTAGTGTGATACCTCCTGCTTTTTTTTTTTTTTTTTTTTTTTTTGCTGAGGACTGTTCTAGCTATTCTTGGTAATTTGTGTTTCCATATGAATTCCTGTATTGTTTTTTTCTAGCTCTGAGAAGAATGTTGCTGATAATTTGATGGGTATTGCATTAAATCTGTAGATTGCCTTAGGTAAGATGGACATCTTCACAATGTTGATTCTTCCAATCCATGAGCATGGGATATTTTTCCACTTGTTTGTGTCATCTTTGAATTCTTTGAGCAGTGTTTTGTAGTTTTCATTGTAAAGGTCTTTCACATCTCTGGTTAGGAAGATGCCAAGGTATTTCTACTTTTGTGTGTGTGGCTATTGTGAATGGGATTGGCTTTTTATTTGGGTTTCTGTTTGTTTATTATTGGTGTAAAGAAATGCAATTGTCTTTTGCACATTTATTTTATACCCTGAGACTTTGCCAAAGTCCTTTATCAGTGCAAGGAGGCTTTTGACAGATTCTCTTGGGTTTTCAAGGTACACAATCATGTTGTCTGCAAAGAGAGATAACTTGACTTCCTCTTTTCCTATCTGGATACACCTGATTGCCTTCTCTTTTCTGATTGCTATAGCCAGGACTTCCAATACTATATTGAACAGGAGAAGTGAGAGTGGGCAGCCTTGTCTTGCTCCAGTTTTCAGGGGAAATGGTTCCAATTTCTGCCTGTTTAGGAGTATGCTGGCTGTGGGTTTCTTGTAGATGGCTTTTACTATTTTGAGGTATGTTCCATGTATGCCTAGATGTTCAAGGGTTTTTATCAAAAGGGGGTGCTGGATTTTATCAAAAGCTGTTTCTGCATCTAATGATATAATCATGTGGTTTTTGCTTTGACGTCTATTGATGTATTTAATTACATTTATGGTCTTGCAAATGTGAACCAGACTTGTGGCCCAGGGATGAAGCTTACTTGGTCCTGATGGATGATTTTTGAGATGTGTTGTTGAATCCAGTTTGCTAGGATCTTGTTGAGAATTTTAGCATCTATGTTCATCAAAGATATTGGCCTGTAGTTCTCTTTCTTTGTTGGGTCTTTACCTGGCTTGGGTATCAATGTGATGTTAGCTTCATAAAATGATTTGGGGAGAGTTCCATCTTACTCAATTGCCTGGAATACTTTCAGGAGGCTTGGTATCAACTCCTCCTTAAATGTCTTCTAGAATTCTGCTGGAAAGCCATCTGGTTCAGGGCTTTTTTTTGGTAGGTAGTTTTCTTATGACATAGTCAATTGCCTTGATTGTTATTGGTCTATTTAGGGGCTCGATTTCTTCTTGCTTCAACCTGGGCAGATTGTGTCATGTCAGAAAGTCCTCCATTTCCTTAAGGTTTTCAAGTTTTCTTCCATACAAGTGTACATAGTAGTCTCAAATGATCTTTTATATTTCTTCAGGGTCAGATGTGACTTCATCTTTTGTGTTTCTGATTGTGTTTATTTGGGCTTTTTCTCTGTTTTTCTTTATTGAATGATTCTAATGGCTTCATTTAATGTTCTTTTACTTTAATTGTATCATATTAGTTTTGTCATAAATACTCTAATTTTGCTTGCATTTACCTAATATAGCTTTATTTATTCTTTTCATATATATCCTGTGTCTTTTAGATTTAGATATGCTCTTGTAAACTGGATAGCACAATTTATTTTATATCCATTACTTTATTTTAATTTTATTTTTTTTAGTTGGAGTCTCACTCCATCACCCAGGCTGGAGTGCAGTGGCACACTCATGGCTACTGCAATCTCAATTTGCTGGGCTCAGGTGATCCTTCTGCCTCAGCCTTCCAAGTAGCTGAAACTATAGGTGCACACCGCCAGCCCAGCTTATTTTTTAATTAATCATAGTGACAAGGTTTCACCAAGTTGCCCAGGCTGGCCTCAAACCCTTGGGTTCAGACAATCCTTTCGCCTCCACCTCCAAAAGTGCTGGGATTACAGATGTGAACCACATGCCCAACTCTATCTGTTACTTTATTACACAGTTTGAATTTTTTATTCTTCCTTCCTCATATTTTTCTATGCTGTGTAACTGTACTGACTTTTGTTTACAATTATTTTCTGTAATGATTTGCATTCAGAGTTTTATTTAAACCTTCTCATTTTCCCTGAAAATATTGATATCAAATATCACCATGAATAAAGTACAATGTGCATATTTGGAGGCTGTAAAAGAACAAGTGTCTATATGTTCTCCCCACCCATAATTTTCCTATCTTTATGTTCTAATCTGAGTTTTATACATCACATAATTCTTTTTACATATCATCTTTCCTATTTCTTCCAAGGAAAACAATAACTCTTTGAATCTTTCTGAAAGCTTGTTCAAAATAATTTTAACTATTTATATGAGAACACTGAAAGACTTCCGAGAATGTTGGCAGCCTCTCAGCAGCACAGGGCTAGCACATCTGTGGGATGATGGAGGGCTGGAAAAGGAGAATGCTCAGGTCTTCAGTTCAAAGCGGCAGACCAGGAAGGCATCAGTCTCCATCCTAACTCTGCAAGGGGACATCCCTGGCTTCTAATTCAGTGGAAGTTTTCTTTTTCCTCTGCATTTCCAAGAACCCAGCATAAGTGCCTAGCATACAGTAGGTGCTCATTAAACTTGTAAAATATCTGAATGAATGAATGAACAGCAAGAAAAAAAGGCCCCTGGTGATGACTGCCCCTGCCTATTATGTCTGTACATGGGGAATAGGTGAGAATTATGTAGGCTGACATTTTCTGGAGGCTGGACTTTGCTGGTGCCGGATCTAACTTGAGAGCAAAAGGGATTTGAGGAACCATAGGAGATCCTAGCAGTAGGACTGTGACAACAGTCTCTGAGCCACCAACATAATTTCAAATCTAAGTGGAAGAGAAGGGAACTATTTACAAGTCTGAGCCTATTTGAAACTGGGACTTAGAACTGGGGTCAGGGCAGATCTGGGTCTGTAGGGAATGATGGCCAGTGGGTTCATTGGTTGGGGCAGGAGAGAGGACCCAAGAGACCCATGTTGTTGTTTTTTTCTCTTCCACAGTAATTCTCACAGTGCTCTGTCTACACTAAGTGCTTAATAACTCTTTGTTGAATGGGATAAATACTTAAACTGATAAGTTAAGAATGCATTAATCGTCTAATGTGTTTGAGAATTTTTCAGAAAGTTTTCCTTTTCTGAGTTCCAGCACCTTACTTCCACATGTGGCAGCCAAACACACTAAGTAGTTCCCTCATCTAATATTAATAAGTTGATATAATTTATTGATAAATGTAGCATCTTTTCCTCATCATCACTTTTCTTAAGCATACACATTTAACTTCTTTACCTATGCCTCATAATAACCTCTAAAAATGCCTCCATATTTTTTTTCTTCATAAAACTTCCACACTAAGTTCTTTAGATAACAACCAGCCAACTGTATGAATTGGGAGTTGGGAGAGTTGAATCAGACTATGTTTGCCTGATGGCTAAAGCTCACAAAGATTCTTGCCCTTGTGAGCTTACATTTTAGTGGGAGGGGTAGACAGCAGTAGTACTCAGCAATAAGGTCCAGGCATACAATTCACACAGACTGCTGTTTTTTAGCAATTCTATACAACTTCACTTGTAAATGGCTCATCTTGTCACATATTTCTGGTGTTTGTATTTATGAGTTAATTACCCATAATGCTGGTGTTGAACATTTAAAGATGCAAAGTTTTGATGCCTGGAAATACATATTAGTAATGAAAAAAACCTCATAATCAACAAGATTTTTTTTATTACCTCCTGGCATTAGAGGAAGTTTATATATATCTTAATATATTGTTAATATTTTAATTAATATTTTAATTCCAGACTTCATTATTTCTTAATTGTGGTCTGATTGACTTTACTGAGAAAAACACTGAGAAAAATTCATTGAGCCTATTCAAAACAATTCCTTTAAGGAAAACAAGGTTTTTTTTTTAATTTTTAAAAAGGTCTTAATACACAATATTAGAAAATATATAAATTACCATTGGCTATTATTTTTAAAAACTTTGAACAGATGAAAATACTTTGTGTAAGTCAAACATTTTTGAAGGAATATATTTTATCTCAAATAAATGCGTAATCACAGTAAAGAAAATTTAAATTTTGGAAAAACTGATTAGCAAAACAAAGAGAAAAGTACTGCTTTGATTCAAGATATCTAAGATGTCTGGGGAAAATTTTTAAAGGTGTGATTACTTCTGTGTATATGTAAAATCAATATTGACGGTTACATAAGTCAGTTATATGACTTTGAAAAAAAGTAGAACGAATCAAACTATCAATTGGTTCCTTTAAAATTATTTGTACTTGCCAGTGCAATCTATCTGACAGTTCCCCATAGAAGATCATTCAAACACTACTGTTTAAAATTGAAAATGATATTTTGTCAAATTAGGACAAACATAAATCATGCCAATAATGTTTGAAAAGAACGTTTTACAATCTTGCTAGACAGTCTCACTCGAAAGCATCCTCCATTTACATTAAGGAGGTCATGATTATATTTGCTTATTGTTCATTCATTCAACAAACATTTATAGAGAATCCATTACAAGCCAGATGATTTTCCAGGTCATGGGAATTCAGCAGTGACTAAAACAAAAAATCCTTGCCCTCATGAGCTTACAGGTTAGTGGGAGGGGTAATAACAAACACACATCTAGCATATACAGCACACAAGTGCTGAGAAGAAAAATGAGATGGCAAAGAGGCCATGGCACGCAGGAGGCAGGGGCTGCTGCACTGGACTGGGTGTCCAGGAACACCTGGCTGAGAAAGTGGTGTTGGAGGGAAGATGGAAAAGAGGTAAAAGAGCAAGCACTTTGGGGAGCTGGGAGGGCTGTTCCGACAGAGAACAGCAAGTGTGGTGACCTTGAAAAGGGGAGGCCTAGCATGAAGGACAGCAGCAAGGAGACCCAGCTAAGTGGAAGGAGCAGAAGGATCAGCAGGTGATGACGTCTGCCAGGTGCCCTGGAGGTGTTGGGGAGGACACACTTGTGTTCCGGGTGTGATGGGAACCTCTTGGAGCATTCTGAGCAGAAGAGGGGCATGGGCATGATCTCCCTCTGGTTAAAGGTCCCCTGAACACACTGCCACAGGCTGGAGAGGAAGGAGTGGGACTCCCGGGGAGGCTCCCACAGTGACCCAGTACAGAGGGCGATGGCGGGACAAGGCTGGTCAAGATGGAGGTGGCGAGAGGTGGTCATATTCTGGATGTAGAACCAGTGGTGTCTGCTGACGGGTAAGACATGGGGAGTGAGAGACGTTCCTTTTCCTACTGCCCCATGAAAGGACCCAGAGTGATGGAGGCATTGGCCTGGTCCCCAGATGTGAGGGACTGTGGTGAGACATGTCAGGCTAGAGACAGACATTCAGACAGCTACGGCTGTGTATTCAGACAGCTATGGTGTCTCCTGATGTCTGACCTCACCTTTTCCTCCTCTTTTGCTGGCAAGTAGAAAAATGGCCTGCCATCCACCCCAACTGTCCTATAGAAAAATGGGATGGAGCCCATCTTTAAGTGGCACCTTTGCAGTCCATAGAAGCTTTGAAACCGAGTCACACACCGACAGCATTTGGCATCTTTGTAGTCAGGAACGTGGGCATCACTTTACCAGCAGAGAGCTAGCCTTAGATCACTGCTTCTTTTATTTTCTTATAAAAGCCTTATACAGACTTATGGGGAGGCAGAAGGGAATTAAGCACAAGGTAAGAATGCAGTAGACAGAGCTATTTCAAGATGTGGTTGTTCCTCAGAGCCACTGAGCCTTGTCATTCTTGTGAGCATCCCTGCCCTATTGGTGGCTCAGAAGAATACTCCCTCTTCACAGTTAGAAGCCTCACCTGGCAATGCAAGCCTGTGAGTTTCCATTGCCCCAAATGCTGATCCTTGTCTTGGCTCAAGGGCAGCTGTCCAAGGAATTCCTGGTGAGAGCTGAATAGCCTTCTGAGCAGCAAGGGCCTGACCTTCATCTGAAATTTATTCTGCTTTTATTCTGACAAGCATATTAGGTTGAAAGCAATAAATCTCATTATTTAAGTGGCATTTGTTTATTTAACTTCCAGGAAACCCCCAAAAAAGAAAAGTTAATCCACCTGGTCCAAAGGGAAGCTAGGCAAGGTTTTAGAAAAGAGGCCCATGGTTTTGAAAAGAGCCTTCCCTACAACCTTGAAGAAAACAGTTACTTGCAAAATAATGTGTTTCCGTGCCTCCTTGTTAAAAGTAAGCTAGGTACCTGTGCAGGTATCCTCAAACTCAGGTGCTATGAGAAATGATGGAAGAAAGTACAGATTTCATTAGACCTAATTTAGATGCTGAACAATTTTCTTAATGAGGGAGAGAATTTCAAAGATGAATAAAGATGTCAAGATACCAGACACTCATGAAATCTCCTAAACCTATTCCTTACTTGAGAGTATAAATGTTGGGAACTAAATGTTGAAGGTGAAGTTCTTTACCATATTAAGCTGCTGCGAATTATCCAAAGGTAATTTGGTCATAGATAAAATTATGAGGGCTTTTTTGTTTGTTTGTTTTGTTTCATTTTGTTTTGAGTCAGAGTCTCATTCCGTTGCCCAAGCTGGAGTGTAGTGGTATGCTCACAGCCACCATAGCCTCAACCTGTGGGCTCAGGTGATCCTTCCACCTCAGCCTTCCAAGCAGTTGGAACTACAGGCATGCACCATCACACTCGGCTAATTTATTTATTTATTTACTGTAGAGATGTGGTCTCACCTATTTGCCCAGGCTGGTCTTGAAATCTTGGGCTCAGACAATCCTCTCCCCTCCATCTCTCAAAGTGCTGGGATTACAGGTGTGAGCCACCACACTCAGTTAAAACATTGTTTATGTTCATTTGGATACAAGCTTTATGGCTTAAGGCAACATCAGCTTTTAATTTCCTTTTCTGCAAAATGGGTATAATAATCATACCTACTCCATAAGATGTTCGAAATATTCAACACAGTGGTAAACGTTTAATGAATAGTAGCTATGTTGTTAGTCTTTAATTTTAACTTGTATGAAGACAAGAGTGAGAAATGAATTAGCTTTACTAATATCATATTTATTAGAGGCTTCTGGCAGAAGAGACCTATAACCCCCAATCTAGTGCTTTTGTTATAACAATTGCTATAAATTGTGACCCTGGGAAAAACTCTATAACCTTAGCAAACATTGGTTTCCACACTGAGAAACACAGATAATAAAAATCCCTAGGTTATAAGATTATTGCAGGGATTGAATTGTATAAAGATCTTAGCACACCACATAAAACATTTTTGCTAAATAGTAATAATTGTGGATATATCATATTTCTGAATATGTGGTAGAAATCCTTCAGGGCAGGGACCAACCTTGCTTTTTTTTCTGTGCATTAAAATACAGCACAGTGTCTTACAGACAGAAGGTGTATGATACATTTTCAGGTTGTATAGGGGGTATACGTGCAAAAAGTTTAAATCCTATAGCTAGCCATCTCTTTAAATATTAGCTCTGTCACACTCTCCCTTTCTTCTCCATATGGGACTAGCTAAAATGAACATATTGGGGGAGCAAAAAACCCAGAGTTTATTTATAAAAAGTTGCATATTTATTCTTACATGTTTAAACTTCAGTCACCTTTAAAGTACTCTCTGTTTGATGCAATACACCTATTGAGATACTTTTTCCACCGTTCAAAACAGTTTTTGAACTTGTCAATTCCAATGCCTTTTAGTGTTTCTGCTGTTTTCTGTTTCATCTCTTCCACATTGACAAAACGTTTCCCTTTGAGGACTTTTATCATCCAGAGAAACCAAAAAAAAGTCACTCAGGGTAAGATTGGGTGAATAGGAAGGGCAGGGCCTGAGAGCCATGCCATTTTGGGTCAAAAACTGCTGAGCATTCAGCTCAGTGTGAGCTGGTGCATTGTCATGGTGGAAGACCAGTCACCTGTTTGCCACAACTCAGGTTGTTTCTTCTTAAAATCATGACACACCCTCTCAAAAGTTCCAGATAAAAACTAACTGACTGCTTGACCCAGAGGAACAAATCTTGAGTACTACAGGGGACCTGCTTCCCAAAGGATAATTTCAGTTTTGGGGGGCTCCTCCCTCATATACTAGAACCTTCTCATTAGTCTACATGTTTTTATTGTGCCTGTTAAAATTTTCTTTCTCTGTGCTTCGTTCTGGACAGTATCTTTTAACCTATTTTCCAATGTAATAGTGCTCTCTTCAGCTGTGTCTAATATGCTACTAAATCCATTAATTAAAATTTAAAATTAATTTATTATATTTCCATCCTAATTCTTTTATTTACTTTCTTTTAAAGTATGTTGTATCACTTTTATAATTTCTAGTTCCTTAGAAAACTTTCCATGCTTGACTATTACCTCCTTACATAGTTAGCATCAACATCAATGTCACCACTGCCCCACAATAGGGAGCAGCCATCAACCAAAGATTCTTAGGAGTTGGACAGATATCCAAGTTCCATTACTCCTTAGGTGAAATTATCCTGAGGCATGTGTTTTTCACTGTCTCCTAGAGTTTTCCCACTGGGATAGCTGGTTAGAGAACTCTCTATTAGCTGCCTTCCCTACCCTACTTCCTGACCAGAATTCGCTGACTTCCCCAATAAACTGTTGTAACCAATCTGTATGTAAGGTTCTGTTTCTGAGAGATCCCAAATTAAAACAGTGTTTTATAGTCTATATCTAACAATTTAATATCTATAGTAACTGTGGAGCCCTCAAGGTTACCCTCAAGCTGGAAGAAGAGCAACCTGGCATAACCAAATTCCAAAACACTGACTAGGCTTCTACTGAATCCTTCTTGTCTCCATGTGTACCTAGTTTAAGTTTGTGTGCCACACACTTATTTGAAATATACCTCCCACCGACACCCCCCCCCACACACACAGATATAATTTGAGGCATGGATAATGTTAACTTCTACTAGAAAGGATTTTCACTGGGTTTTGCCACACATACGTGGGTGCCACTCATCTGAGACTACCTCCCTTAAGTTCAAGTCCCAGTTTGGGGGTCATTTAAACATTGTGAAGGCAGGCTGCAAGACCTTCTGAGGTTTGGCTTACATCTTACTCCTCTTGCTCCTACATTATGACCCTTCAGAGTCACATCCCAAAGGGTCTACTAGAGGGCCCTCCTTGTCAGTCTCTGGACTTTGAGTATTTTCTTCTCACTCTTGTGTGGTCACTGAAAGCATGGCTTGTTCTCCCAGCCATTCTTTCTGGATCAGCGGACAGTTACTGTTCACTTAGTAGACACTAACACTATTAAGACATCATTAAAATGCATAGTCCATCTTCCTAAATTCTCAGTGTGCTTGTTGTTCCTTATTACGTAGTTGGCAATTAGCCGATGATGGAGCTCTAGAGATGTTATTTAAAGTCGTGAGATTAGATGAGTGTATGTACAAATATAGAAAAAAAGGAACTCAGGACTGAGTGGTTGCACATGCCAACTTTCAGAAGTCTGAAGATAAGATAGAAGCATCGGTGAAGCACTCAGTGGCAAAGGACACAAAGTGAACAGGAGCATCAAGCGGCATAGTCAAAAAGTGGTGTGTCTAAAGCCAAGCTTAAAGAAAGCCAAGAGTTTAAAACTGGAGGGGCAGAGTAACAATGTAAGCAAGGTCAAATAAGAGTAGGATGAGGCTTGACTACAGGATTTGGTAATGTGGAACTTATTGGAGACCTCAAGAAGAGATGTTTCCATGGAGGGACAAGGGGGAGGAGCTAATGTCTAACTGGGGTTGGTTTAGAAATGGTAAGAATTGAAACAGCAAATGTAGATGTCAGTTTTAAGAGTTTTGCAATAAGACGGGCTCAGTGGCTCAGCCTGTAATCCCACGCCTTTGGAAGGCTGAGGTGAGTGGATTGCCTGAGCCCACAGGTTCGAGACCCGCCTGGCAGGCGAGACCTCATCTCTACAATAAATCAAAAAATTAGCCGGGCGTGGTAGCACACGCCTGTAGTTCCAGCTACGTGGAAGGCTGAGGCGGAAGGATCACTGGAGCCCAGTAGGTCGAGGCTGCAGTGGCCAGGAGCAGCCACTGCACTCCAGTCTGGGCGACAGAGTGAGACTCCAACTCAAAAAAAAAAAAAGAGTTTTGCAATAAAGCAGATCAGGGCAATAAACAGAGGGGAATGTTTTCATTTTGTTCTGTCTTTGCTATTAAGAGGAGAGATGATTTCATGTGTTTTCTAATATAAGAGAAGTGAAATTCAGTAAAGCAGTACAGAGAGGAGACAGTTGCCAAAGAGGGTAGGAAGAGTCTTTCAAAGGCAAGTGGAAATAGCAACCACATCTGGACGTTTGTGTAAACCACAGGCAGCTCATTCACAGCTCATTCAGAAAGAAAGGAAGGCCGAACAAGGGATATAAATGCAAGTGGGTAGGTAGACAAGAAGGTTGAAGCATGTGGAAATCATCTTTTGACACTTCAGTTTTTTCAGTGTCAGAAGTTGTAGGAAGGAGATGAGAAATAAAAGAGTAGACATATGAACGGAACAGGAAAACCTGGAAGGATGACCAGACAACAGTAGACTCACTTGAATAAGTGTGTTTATGTTCAGTATACCACAAGTTAATTTGAGCAGAGAAAAAGTGTTGTGAAACCAGTGACCAACCAAGGAGAAGGGAGTCAGAGACTGTGTTTTTTAGAAGTATGGTCTGTTTTATTGACCTTAATATGTGACCTTCACCTCCTGTGCTCAGTAAAAGAAGCAAGCAAGACATTCACCAAGTGAAGTGGTAAATACATTTTGCTGTTCAGTTCAGATGGCAGCTTCCTTAATCTCAGTTAATCATTCAGAGAGAACACCCAAAGGAAATCATGAAGCATATTGGTAGAGTGTTCCTGCAACTTGTCAGTTGAGAATCTGGATGGGAGTTTAATTTAATGACTTGATGCAAGTGAACAAGCCTCTCAGTGAATAAAGATTTCAGTGAAATCTTAAATTGGACTGTGGTGAGATCATATGCCAAACAGTCCCAGGATGATGATGAGAAGATCAGATATGTACCTATAACTTAATCTGATTATGCATTAAAAAATAGGCTGCAAGCCAATCATAAACTCTTAGAAAATGTGATGGGGAATAACCCCACTCAAGATAGGAGCCAAAGTTACCTATGATACTTATAAATACACTTTAGAAAATCTATAGCGACTACAGAGAGATGAGCACCACAAGAAAACCTTCCGAGGGACATAAAATAATAGTTATAATAGAGAAACACATTATAGGATATCAGTTTTGATAATGTAAGTACATACAATTCATTCCTATTATAATTTATAAATTCAATGCCATTTCAATAATTATAAAACAATATTAGCTAGCTGTGATTAATGTCAATGATTTAATAATATGAATTACTGGTAATGAAAAATATTTATGAGCAGTAAACATCAGTACAGTGTATACTATGTCCCAAGACCTGTTCTAGGTACTTTGCATGTATTAATTTACATGATCCTCAAGACTATCTCTTTGAGGCCTGAATATTATGGATATTGGTTTATGAATGAGGAATCTGAGGCACAGAGAGATTAATGATTTGCCGAGGTCACACAGCTGCCGAGTGGAGAATCTGGATCTAACTCAGGTTCTCTGGCTCCAGAGCTGTTCCCTTAATCACTTCTTTCCACCACCTTTAAATCCATGGCAATAAAAGTTCCAATGGCCTTTTGGAGGCAGAATGTGATAAACTCATTTTAATCTTAACCTGGAATAACACACACGGAAAAATAATCAGGAAATGGTTGGGAAGGAGAAAATTTAGGGGAGAAGTGTGTTTTAAATATTAAAATGTATTTTAAAGAAGAATTTAATGCGTTCACCCATTCAACAAAAATGTCCTGAACACCTGCTGTCTCCAGGCTCTGACAAGAACAGGCAAAACTGTTCTCATGAAGAACAGGCAAAACTGTTCTCATGAAGAACAGGCAAAACTGTTCTCATGAAGCTTAAATTCTTATTGAGAGAGAGAGAGAGAGAAAAATAGACATATTTTGACTGTCAGGCAGCGATAAGTTCTCTGAAGAAAACAGCAAGAATAAGGACGAAAGGATGCTGGGTAGGGAGATGTTTTTAAATATGGTATCAGGAAAGGCCTTGCTCCATAATGGCACTCAAGTAGAAACCTGAGGGTGGTGAGAGAACAGGTTATGAGGAGATCTGGGGCAGGGTCCTCCAGCAGGTGGAACGGTAGTGCAAAAAAAGTCCTGACGTTAGACAGACACTGGTCTTGCTTGCCAAACAGCAAGAAAGCCACCACAGCTGGAATGTCTGGGTATAAGGTGGTAGATGATGCCAGGGAGATGCTGGGGGAGAGGCAGGCTGCCAGGGGACTTGGCCTTTAACTCTGAATACAACAATGGGAAAAGAGACTCTGTCTGATTTACATATACAGTCACGTGCCTCCTAACAATGTTTCCATAAACAATGGGCCACGTATACATGGCGGTCCCATAGGACTATCATGGAGCTAAAAGCTTCTTATTGCTTAGTGACGTGGAGGCTGTTGTCATGGAGTAACACAACGCAATACTCACGTGCTCGTGGCGCTGCTGGTGTAAACAAGCCTACTACCCTGCCAATCATATAACAGCAGAGCCCATACAATTATGCACGGTGCATAATACCTGATAGCGATAATAAATGACTATGTTGCTGGCTTATGTGCTCACTGCACCGTACTGTTTATCATTATTTTACAGTGTGTTCCTACTGTCTATTAAAACAAATAGGACATGACAGCCTCATGAAGACCTTCCAGTGGGACAAGATAGTGGAGGTGGAAGACATTGATGATCCTCACCCTGTATAGGTCTACTCTAGATCAATGTCTGAGTTTGAGTCTTAGTTTTTAACAAAAAAATTTTTAAAGAAAAAAAATTTAATTTAATTTAATTAAAATTTTAAGTTTAATTTAAATAAGAAAAAAGACATAGAATAAGGATATAAAGAAAAAAAAAATTTTTTTTTGAGTTGGAGTCTCACTCTTTCACCCAGGCTGGAGTGCAGTGGCACACTCACTGCCACCGGGCTCACTGCCAACCTGCCGGGCTCCAGCGATCCTTCCACCTCAGCCTTCCAAGCAGCCAGAACTACATGCACGTGCTACCACACCCAGCTAAGTTTTTGATATATTGTAGAGACGAGGTCTAGCCATGTTGCCCAGGCTGGTCTTGAACCTGGGGGCTCAGGCAATCCTCCTGCCTCAGCCTCCCAAAGTACTGGGATTATAGGCTTTAGCCACCGCACCTGGCCAGAAAATAATTTTATACAACTGTATAGTGTTTGTATTTTCAGCTAAGTGTTATTACAAAAGAGTCAAACATTAGGCAAAACTAAAAAGTTTATGAAGCAAGAAAGTTAGGGTAAGCTAAATTTATTATTGAGAAAAGAAAACAAAAAAAATAAATATAGTGTAACCTAAGTGCACTGTGTTTATAAAGTCTACAGTAGTGTATAGTAGTCCCAGGCCTTCGAATTCAGTCATGACCCACTCACCGACTCCCCCAAAGCAGCCTCTAGGTCTGCAAGCTCCATTCACGCAAGGGCCCTCTACAGGTGTTCCATTTCAGCTGCCTGAAACTGCATTTAGGAGATAGCCAGAGAAGCTCTTCATCTATTACCCCCTTGCCATTTCTAGCTTAGAAGCTTCCCCTGAGAAGATGGTAGAGGAGGTAGAGTGGGAGATGGTTTCTGAGAACACTGGTACCTACGAGTCAAAATGTAAAAATGGTGAAGGGAGACAGGCATCCTGGACGCGTGCTAGGGAGTATGACACATCTGGGTATTATTTCAGTTCATAGTGTATCATAGACTTGGTGGTGGATGCTTGGAAGCATCTCGGATTACAGAACTCGCACAAGGTGAAACCTCCTGGAACAAGGAGCTGAGGTGGGGACACCCAATGGCATGTCAGCAGCATAAAATATAGCCATGACCCCTGGGACAGGGGTCTTAAACAGACTTAAACTGATGAAACTTGCCTATTGATCAGCACCCGGCTGGTATAGATCCAGCCTCATGTATGGGCAAGGAAAAAGAAAAATATCAATTTGGCATTATAAAAAAAAAGCTGAATGAAATATCTAATCAGAAATATCATTGTATTTTGTAGACTCAGTGCCAAATTTTATGTCTTTAGAAAATGTATACAAAGTTCATCACTGAATTGACATGATATAATCATCACATGCATAGGTGCAAATAGGCCAGCCCTTCACAGCTCCTTTACAAATATTGTCACAGACAGGGAGCTGCTAAACATCAAATCCAATACTCTTTTGATTGATGTAGAGTACCCAGATATTAAAACAACTAAAAAGTATTTTAGATATTTCTAGAAAGTATCAAATATTACTTAACACGTTGACAATATTATACTATGAATGAACTGAATTCTACCTAAGTTCCTACCCGATCCTTTTTTTCTTAGGTGAGGTAATATATTTTTCCTTATTATCTTAACCATTTGGAGTCAGAGTTTTCTGTTATTTGAAGCCAAAGGCATCCTAATTATACAGCTTTATTTTAAAAAGATAAATGTTATTGTGTACATTTAAGGGTTATGACATGATGTTATGGGATACACTTAGACATTAAAAAGGTTACCATGAGCCGGGCTTGGTGGCTCAGCCTGTAATCCTGCGCCTTTGGGAGGCTGAGGTGAGTGAATTGCCTGAGCCCGCGGGTTCGAGACCCGCCTGGGCAGCGAGACCTCATCTCTACAATAAATCAAAAAATCAGCCGGGCGTGGTAGCGCATGCCTGTAATTCCAGCTACTCGGAAGGCTGAGGTGGAAGGATCGCCGGAGCCCAGCAGGTCGAGGCTGCGGTGGCCGGGAGCGGCCACTGCACTCCAGTCTGGGCGACAGAGTGAGACTCCAACTCAAAAAATAAATAAATAAAAATAAATAAAAAGATTACCATGGTGAAGTAAACTAACATATCCATCATCTCACATAGTTACCAAGTCTTTGTTTATCTCGGTGGCAAGGTCAGCTAAAATCTACTCATTCAGCAGGAATCCAAAATACAACACAGTTTTATTAGCTACAGTAATCAAGCTACATATTAGATCTCGGATTCTGGTATGCTGTATATCTGCTACATTGTATCCTTTGGCCTACATCTCCCCATGTCCTCCCCCATTATCCTCCCTTGTCCCTGGTAACCACTGTTTTGTTCTCTTTAAAGATTCCACATGTAAGTGACATCGTGCAATATTTTTCTTTCTGTGTCTGGCTTATTTCACATAGCACAATGTCATCCAGGTTCATCCATGTTGTGACAAATGGCAAAATCTCATACTTTTTAGGGCTAAATATTATTCCATTTTATACACACACAGATATCATTGTTTCTTTATCAAGTTGCTCAATAATGGACACTTAGGATGATTCTTACAATATTTTTTTAAATTCCAAAAATTTTCCTCAGTCATTTTAATGTATGTCAGACCGACACATTTCCACAGTAAGTTAGTAAGTTTAGGCTAATGCAAAATAGCTCAGTGAAGTAAACTTCAGGACTTAAAATATTTTAACCAATAGGAATTATGAAGATGTTGATTTTCAGGCATACGCATTTTTAATAGAAGTAAAAATGAAGTTAGAGTTTTGTTTTTCGCCTTTTGGTAATTTTTAAGGAAACTATTTTGCTGTTAGAGTTTTGCAGTCCTAACATATAACTACACAAATATTTTTCAAAGTGTGCTTTTATTATCTGCCTTTTCAAATGAATAATGATAGAAGATAATGAATGTCTACATTATTGTTACTTTAACATAGTGTTCTACAAATCTTAAAAATATATCCTTCAAGGGAAAATGTTATAATAGTTTATTAATGAGGACAAAAATAAGACAATTCCTAGTTCTTCTATACAAATTATCTCATCTTCAACCAAGCACTTCTAAAATGCTTTCTCCTTAGTAAGTCATTTATTATTGTTTTCATGTGTTTTTAATAAAATGTAGACATAAAAACAAAAAAGGGAAATGGAAGCAGAATGTTGTATTTATTTAAGACTCGTAAGCAGTGACAGGAGAGGTTTTCTCATCAATTGCCTGGCACCCTGCAAAAGGTACACAACTCATATGTCTTGATTTCCTTTCAGGAATAAGCACAGTTCCTATGTCATCTTTGGCTTTTCAGCTAGAGTCTCAAAAAAAGAAAAAGGCTGCCGATGTTGCTGATCATAGTATAGTACAGATGTCTATGCCAAAGTACTGAAGTCATTAACTTATCTCTTAGATTTCCATGTAGGATATTCTAGTTCTATAGAAGCATTTCCTTAATTTGTCATAGTCATCAAGGATAATGCGATTCATACAGTTGTGTTTGTTATTTTATTGCTTGACAACACATTGTATTTGCTGTTTTATTCCCTCACAGTAAAAATATATCATTGATTACTTGTAATCAATTTGTTGGAAATTGGCTACAGGAAAATGCAGGATTATTAAATCATTATAGAAGTCTTATTGATTAATCAAGCTTACCCTACTCCTCCCAACATCCTCCTTTTTTTCCTTGTCTGCAGAACCACATTTTGACTGGTTTATTTATTCTTCCCCTTTGAAATCTAGGTGACTTGGGCAAAGCCGACCTAACCCCAAGCTCATGGGATGAGATACAATGAACCCGTCAAAGTACAGTCAGCCCTCAGTATCCATGGGGAGTTGATTCCAGAACCTTCTGCAGTTACCAAGATCCATGGATGCACTTGTCTCTGATAGAAAATGGTGCAATATTTGCATGTAACCTACATACATCCTCCCTTATACTTTATTTATTTATTTATTTTTGAGTTGGAGTCTCACTCTGTTGCCCAGACTGGAGTGCAGTGGCCGTTCCCGGCCACCGCAGCCTCGACCTGCTGGGCTCCGGCGATCCTTCCGCCTTAGCCTACCAAGTAGCCGGAATTACAGGCGTGTGCTACCACGCCCGGCTGATTTTTTGATTTATTGTAGAGATGAGGTCTCGCTGCCCAGGCGGGTCTCGAACCCGCGGGCTCAGGCAATCCACTCACCTCAGCCTCCCAAAGGCGCGGGATTACAGGCTGAGCCACCGAGCCCGGCATCTCCCTTATACTTTAAATAATTCCTAGATTACTTAGAATACCTAATACAACATAAATGCTATGTAAATACATATGACAATATATTGTTTAGGGAATAATGACAAGTAAAAAAGTCTGTACATGTTCAATACAGATGCAGTTTTTTTTCCAGAACATTTTTGATCCCAGGTTGGCTGAATTCACAAATGCTGAGCCCACGGTTACAGAGGACTGACTGTGCTACCATCCCTTTGGCAGAGATTGGTGGGCTCTCCAGCTCAATTGACCTAATCTGTCCAGAGGAACTTTTATTCCATGGTGATGAGAGAGATTGTCTCTCTGTGTCTCTTTCTCTGATCCTCTATTGCACACAGGGTAAAAGCAAGAAAGTATGTTGCCCAAGTTACTTCTAGGGCATATGTCAGAGGAGGAAGCCCATCTGAGGACAAAGATGACATACCAAAAAGACCCTGACCCTACCTGCCTGGGACCTTCCCTACCTTCCTCTACCTTGTTATAAGAGATGAAACATTTTTCTATGGCTAAAACCAGTATTATTTGGGATTTCTGCAGCTTACAGCAGGAAACATCCTAACTCACTCATATGGTCCATAACGAGGAATCCAGATACTTCATAGGGACACATTCATGTTTTTAAAGTTTAAATTCCTTCAGTTCTTTCAGGGAAGGATGAGCCACTGCACACACCCCTGTTGGAGTTCTTTGCTCTCACAAGGCCTTTGATCTCCCACCTGAGCTGGTGTGAGTAGATTTCCTAATCTTTCAACTATGAAAGTACCTTGGTCAGAAGTCATCATTAGCCCTGACAGGTCAAGTTTCATCAGGAAGCAACATATCCAGATTTGAAATTGATCCAAATGACATTACCTACCTTGGGCATGCAGATGACCAAATGCCCCGTTGTCTGAGATCTTTTAGCAGAGCTGCTATCAGGTTTGACTTCTGCAGGAAGGACAAGCTGAAATGGCTGAAAATAAGCAGAAAGCTTCTTCAAGAGAAAGGACACATTACATGAGAGAGTTACTTCAAGGGGTATATTCATTACAAATTCAATTTTAAAATGTGCTTAAGTGTGTTAGGAAAAAGCAATATATGTGCTATGCTTGAGATATATGAACTAGTTCTCATGTTTTAACAAATAGTCTAAGGAACAGTCATCAATCACAAACAGTGAAACACAGGTCTATTTATGACTAAAAAGTAATTTGTGGATAAAATGTCTTGTCATAAAACAGCAACATATTTTCATTTTAAAATTTTCAAACTAACACATATGAATGCTCAGAGTCAGCAAAAAAAAGACCTTCAGTATTTCAAAAATGATTAACAGTTTAAATAATTTTAAAATTATAGCTGCTATCAATGAAATCATTGACAATTTTTAAAAAGTATGCTATTTAATTTTCCGCATAGGCTACCACATATACGATCATGTTGTCAGCTTTGAAACAAGTATGGCAAAATCAACACAGGTTTAAAATATTAATGCTATGAAGCTACAGAATTCCATGAAGTTGTTTCCACTGTATACCCTGGGATCAGGCAGCAAGTATCCTCCTCGACTCACAAGCAAATGGAGGCTTTAGATGTCACATCGCTTTAGCCAAATGATTATTTTTGTATATTTTAAAAACTAATGACGAGCACTAGAAAATGCAGTGCTGTGATAGATATATAGTTTTAGACATAAAACCATGTGTCTAAAACTAGCACTCTGGATGGGTTTCCCTTCTTCTATTTGGATACCACTTTTGGAGAACTTGAGGCCACACAGCTTAGTTCAAGGCCTAGCTTGGAAGCTGTAGTAATCTACAGAGTACTGCTTACCTTTCCTTTGACCATTACTCGCACGTAAGTTGGCTGTACATCAACATCAATCAATGAGGTATCCATGTATCTTCAAAACCAAACACACAAAATCTTGTCATTTTCAAAACCGGTAAGATTGAAGACGTGCAAATACAGATGTTCGCTTACAGGGCCATTTTAAATGAAGAAAGTTTAAAATTCCCATGCTAAACACGTCTTTAAAAATTAGTCTTAAATTAATCCCTAGACCAAAGGAAATTCAATCTATCAGCAATTTCATTTTTAGATCCACAAGTACACTTGGCATTGATTGCCCCTAACCCAAAAATATCTGGGGTCTGAAACACCAGAGGTTTGCAGAAAACAGCTTGCCATGTTCTTTCATGAATATTTTATTTTAAGCCCCTAATACTTGAATAGCCAGGAATGTTGAATCTTCCCCATTTGGGCCTGCAACCACCACCTCCTGCTTCCTTGGCGGCTGAGTCCCCTGCAGCTGTTCTGCAGCTGCCCTGATACCCCCGCTCCTGGAAGACCAGCCTTCCCCTCCCCTGAGGGCACATCCCGCTGAATAAGCAAAGTCTTTTGTGTATGACAGTGACCATGGGATCAGGCAGCAAGTATCCTCCGCGACTCACAAGCAAATGGAAGCTTTAGATGTCACATCGCTTTAGCCAAATGATTATTTTTGTATATTTTAAAAACTAATGATGAGCACTAGAAAATTCAGTGCTGTGATAGATTACTGAGTATGGTAAACTGTAAATCCACCCAAGACTGGCAGTAGTAGGAAACTGCCGGGGCAGGGAGGGGGAATTGGCAGTTGAGAGAAACTGCCAGAGGAGGGAGGGGCACACCTCATCAACAAGGATATCTGCATAATGAACATTTGTATACCTAACCCTGAATTGTACCCCACATCTTTAAAATAGAAATAATAAAACAATTTTTTAAAAAAGAAAATGTAGTGCTGATTTAAAAATCACAGAATCATTATGCTAAAATTCCAGATGATCTTTATTGGCACATGGGTATATATGGAGAAGGTAAATGTATGTATTTACATATGCTTCCTGTCTTTATTTAACAAATATCTATAGAATACCCACTATGTACCAAGCATGGGGAGACCATAACCTGGTAGAAGGCAGGTAAGCTATACAGGGTAACAGGCTCAGACTGTTGTTGGGGTCATGCAGAGTTGGGGGAAACTGACGCTACTCTTTCCTGCTGTATTACCTGGGACCACATTCCTGAAACTCTTTAAGTCTCAGTTTCCTCATCTGTAAAACAAGAATACTAATAGTACCTATACCCTATGATTGTGATGAAAGCACATGCATAGTGCCTAGTAAATAATTAGTGTTAATAAAGCATCATTATGTTATTTAATAAAAATTTAAATAAATTTTATAAATAAATTTATTAAATAATAAAAATAAATGTAATAAATAATGCAAAATACTTTTCTACAAATATCTTTAAATGGGTAATATCTACCAGTTTAATGGATGACATATTCTTTAAAGTGTTCGCCTGTCCCCACTTGCAAGGCCTTCCTCTGCCTGAAGCCATCTTCTGCCAGCTCTTTGCAGAAAAGCTACTTATCATTCTTCCGTTTTCATTGTTCATGTCGCCACCTTTCCCTGACCACCCCACAATGCCAATCACCAGGTCACACACACACCATAATTCCCCATGCCTGAACACAGCCCCTTTTGTTGACGGCACTCTTTTCCCTTTGTAATTATTTATTAGATGCCTGACAATTTGTTGTTTGATCAACCCCATTACCGGGCTGTAGAAGAGTGGCCACTGTGTTTAGAAGGCTCCAGTTACAGTCTCCCCGTGCCTGGCACATAGTAGGTATTCTGTTTGTTGAATAAAGGCAGCAGGAAGCATACATAAATGGATGAGTTTAAATTTTACCTATACACCCAGGTGCCAACAAAGATAATCTGGAATTTTAGTGTAATTCATTTAGACAGATTCAGGAGGATGGAGGGGCTTTACTACATAGACAGGAGAAATACCACTACCCCTTAAAATTCACATGCATGAGGATGAGGTATGTGTCCCTTTGGGGACTGAATGGGAAGCAGCCAACAGAGCTGAAATAGAGAGGGTTACACATTCGTTATACTCAGGAAATAGGACCTAAAAATGGAAAGGACTTAACAGAATGAAACAGTGAATGACTCTAAAACGTCAGAAAGGGCATCTCGGGAAACTGGAGGAACAGAGAAGCTAGAAGCTTTTTAGAGGCAGGTGACCTGCAGCAAGTGTGAAGAACTGATCTGAGGTGTGGAATGACACACAGCTGACCGGAGATGGCTCAGTGCGGGGAGGAAGGGGCCATACCCTAGGCTAGTGCTGAGACATAAGAACCAAGGTAGAAATAAGCCAAAAGCCCATCACTGATGAATGGATACATAAAATGTGGTATATCCAGGTAATGGAATATTATTTGGCCATTAAAAGGGAAAAGATGACACATGTTACCACGTGGATGAGCCTTAAAGGCATTATGGTAAGGGAAAGAAGCCAGACACAAAGGCCACACGTTGTATGGTTCCATTTATGTGAAATAGCCCAAACAGACCTATGTGTATGTAGAGAAAACAGAGTAGTGGTTGCCACGGGGAGGGAGAATGAGGGCTGAGTGATTAATGAGCATGGAGTCTCCTTTAGGTATGTTAAAAGTTTTCTGGAACGAGACAGTGGTAATGGTTGCATGACACTGTGAACTTACTAAATGCCACTAAGTTGTACACTTTAAAATGATTAAAATGGTGAATTTTAAGTTATATGTATTTTACTACAACTGAAAAAGTAAAGTTGGATGAAGGCCTGAGCTTACACTCTGGCGCCCCCAATCATGTTTTGCTCTGACAAGACTTACCCTCTGAAAGTTTATCCCCTTTTGGGTAATTCCAGGAGAACAATTTCCCCCACCTCCCAGGGCTACTAGAAATGAAATAAAATAGAGCATATAAAGCTATTAAAAAGAGACAGGCACTAATTATAATTCATGAATGTTAATGTTCACCCATTCACTCATGCCTATAAATGTCATACTCCCATGATCAAAATTCATTCATTCTTGTATTTAGTGGGGACCTAACAGGTGCCAGGTACTATTTTAGGTGCTAGAGACAAAGATGGGAAAGAACTAATATCATAAAGTTTCTGCTTTGACTACAAATTTTTAAGAATGCAGGAAAATCTGTATTTTGTCAGAAGGAAACCAAAATGCAGGGAGATGGGGAGTGCTGGGACAGGAAAGGCACTGCTTTCTGATGATGGTGGGGCAGAGAGGCCCCTCCCATAAGGTGACACTTGAACAGAGGCGTAGGGCAGCAAGTCACAAGGACACCTCGGGTGAGAGCGATACAGGTAGAGGGAAGCACGTGCAAGTGGCTGCTGAGGTCATCAGAAGGATGTCAGGATCGTGAGCCAGAATGTAGTATCTCCAAGGATTGAGGCAGAGTGACCTGGTGTCTTTAAATGTCTTCCACAAAGAAGGGCAGAAGGTAGTATCGGCTGAGGGGGTGTCAAAGCCATTAGAGTTTTAGGAACAGAGGGAGATAGCAACTGCACGTGATGATGAGGGCAAGCGGGAGGCCTCTGCCCTTCCCACCCACTGTAACAAGGTGAGGGAGACAGGCCAGTCATGGTGGAAGAGGGCTGCAGGGAAGAAGTGTCTGCCTTTGCCAAGGAGGCTGCTAGGGGTCTTCTCAGGTCTCTCAGGTGGGACCAGAGAAGGAAACTGATGTGTGTTAGAACACCAAAGCACATTGGGAAAAACACAGAGGAATGTTACAGCAGAGAGCGAGGGGGTCCTTGTGGTATCAGCACCAGAAAACAGCACAGTTCTGAGAACTATTTCAAGTCTGCCACAGATATTCCTGAGTTCACAACCATGAAACTGTGGGTTTATCTACTTTTCCTTTCATTTTCATGCTTTTTAAAAGTACAGTAAGTTCTCTGTCTTTTAAAAAAAACCACTTCATGTAACTACAGGGCAAACCAAATTCCATTTCAAAATGTTTCCGAACTCAACAGAGTGCTAATGAGAATAAAAACAGACAGAAATGCCATTCAATAAATACACAGTGGAATGTCTTTACCTATAGACAGCAAGGTCCAGGATGATCTGGTTACGTTTTTCATCATCTTTGAGAGAGAAGTCAATTCTAAGAATAATACATGGGGGGGGTGATATCTTTAGGATACTATATAGTTGACCCCGTCACAAAATCAAAAACAAATTTGAGAGCAATTATATAACACAATCTCTAACGACAAACTTATTTTGGTAGCTGGGCAATCAAATGTCAATGTTAAGTTTAAAATTCCAACAGAAGCCTATGGCATATTAATAAATGATTTGTGTTTACATTGTTTAGATGTGAGCATCTTATGGCAAACTACATACAAGAAATTAGCTTTGGTGCAGAGATAGAGACATCTGGTGGCTGAAGTTTTCTTTTCCATTTCATGGGAGTTTGCTAGAAGCAAACACACACTGGCATTATTTATGCATGGAGACCTCAAGGGTGTTGGTGCCTCATCTTTCTCCAAGATCTTGTTCCTTAAGTTTTAAACAGTCCCCTCTTCCTTTTTTCTTCTCCTTTCATTGCTGATCCTTCCATCACCCTGGTAAATGTTGAGATACTGTTCATTATCTAAGACCTCTTTTATAGATGAAGGAACAGAGGTTCAGAGAGGGAGAGGTTGGAATCACCAGGAAAGAGGCTGCATGAGCCTGGGTCAACAGGATTTCAAAGCTCTGCATTTTTTAACTATACCCTGAGGCTGAGCCCTAGGTCTGCCTCCTATCAACACAGAATTACCTGGCCAATTTTCTTTTGAGAATTTCACTTACTATATTATTCCATAAAATATATAACCCCAAACTATTAGAGAACATACGAAAAACTGTTTGGAAAAATGTAAAGTCAGCGATAGCTTTGGCTGGCTTGTGGCAGGCTCTGTGTCATGGTTCCCACCCATACGACTGAATAGGACTTCTTTAGTGTCTCAAATGACCCATGCATTTTTAAAATCTCTTCTCAGGAGCCTTCTTATGCGCTGCCCCCCTGCCTTGTTTGCTTATTCCCCAACTCTCTAGTCAGCCAACTTGAATTCTGCCTTCATGCATCACCTGAAAAGTAATTTCTGAGAGGCTTTCTATGGCAAAGATTGCTGCTTATTCCCCATTATCTGCTCCCTTTCTAGGCTATAGTAATGACAGCCATGATTCTAACTAGGTTATGTAGAATAAAGACTGCATTGCCAGGCCTCCCTTGCAGCTAGGTGAGGTCATGTGAGGAAACTTGTTAGATGGCTCTTTCCAGGAATGTTCATTAAGAAAAGAAATGTGTGTCCTTTCTGCTGTTCCTTTTTCTTTATTCAGTTGAGTAGAGTAGATTCTTGGAGGCCACAGATGAACCATGGAGACTGTGTAACAAGCAATTGCAGTTGCCCAGGCAAGAGGTAGTGTTGGCCCCTCTCATGTGTAGATAGTATGGAAGTCACACCTAGAGTTCAGTCTCAGGGTACAGTTGAAAGATGCAGAGCTCGTAGCTCTAAGGTGAGGATGAAGCTTGTAGCTCTAAGGTGGGGATGAGGGAGTCAGTGAGAGGCGACTGACTTCTGATGATATTGAAGAAAAGGTTCATAGGGATTGCTGACAAAATTAGAGAGAAAAATCAAGTACACAGCCAAGGATTTTTTGCTCTTACCAATGGGCAGGTGCTTGTTACTGAGATGGAGAGCACAGGGACACAGGCATTCTGTTTTCATCATGACAAGTTTGGAGTAACTATTTTTGTTGTTGTTATCTTGAGTTGGAGTCTCTGTCACCCAGACTTGAGTACAGTGGCACGCTCCTGGCCGCCAGAGCCTCGACCTGCTGGGCTCCAGTGATCCTTCCACCTCAGCCTTCCAAGTAACCGGAACTACAGGTGCACACTACCACACCCGGCTAATTTTTTATTTATTGTAGAGATGAGGGTTCGCCAATTTACCCAGGTGGGTCTTGAACTTGCGGGCTCAGGCGATCCACTCACCTCGGCATCCCAAAGTGCTGGAATTACAGGCTGAGCCACCGATCCTGGCCTGCAGTAACTATGTTACACCTACATAGTGATGTCAAATAGCTAATTAAATATACAAGTTTGAGCTTAAGGAGGAGGCTGGATTTGGTGACATCCCTAAAGAGTGAATATGAAAGGACAGCTAAGGAGTTTGCCCCAGAGCACTCAAAAACCAAAACAGAAAGGATCCATTAAAGCATGAAAAAAAATGAGCAGCCAGTAAGGCAGAAGAAAGGGCAAAGGGAAGATGCTGCTTTAAGAAAGACGGTAATGATAACTGGATCCAAGTCTGCTAAATCAAGTAAGAGACGGCCTGGGATTTGAACACTCAGTGTAGACACTATGTGACTAAAGCTGTTTCGGGATGACGGAGTACACAGTAGTGGTTTCAAGAAGGAATATGAAGTGAGAAATTGGAGACTGAGTGCCAACAAGGCCATTCAGAATTCTGGCTATTAATTAGGGACAGAGAAAAAGAACTAGTTTCGAAGGGCGACAGGGGAAGGGAGGTGTTTGTTTTCATTTCTCTTAAGATGGAGGTTTTTACTGTGTTTGTAGGCAGACAAGCTTGATCAAGCAGAGTGGACAGAACTGATGATGCAGAAGACTGGAAGTCACTGAGAAGCCAAGTCCTTGATGGGAAATGGGGTGGATCGGGGTGTGAGCAGAGACTGACTTATGATAGGAAGTTCATCCACAGCAGCAGGAGAGAAGGGAGTAGGCAGGACAGGCCCAGGCATGCTAGTGAATTGGTCTTGGAAGGAAAAGAAAACTCCAGGTTGCTCCTGTTTTCTCAGTGAAATAAGAAACAAAGTCCTCAGTTAAGACCTTGGGAGCATCAGATGGTGCTGGAGGTAAGAAGTGCAGAAAAGGTGTGAGAGCAGCTACAGCAGAGGGCGGGGAGAAAATACAGGAAGATGGGGAGGGTTCACATGAGATCTGTGGCCTTCAACTTACAGGAAAACCAGCAAGTAGAGGTAAACAGTTTGTGTCAGCCGCATGGGAGGGCAGCCCAGGAGAGGGTAGCATGCGAGGTTTAAATAGCATTGGGGTTTTGTGAGGTAAAGATGATGAGAGGGAAAAAGGACAAGACAGCTGAAGAGGTATGCCAAGGACTGATTTCTGTGATGAACTATATAACCAAAGCAGGGTGACAGAAGGTGAGAATACAAGGGGTGGGGGACAGTGGGTGAAATAACTCATGGTCTTAGCGGGGGCACGTGATATTTGGAATGGAGGGAGTCCCCCCACCCTGGGATCCCAGGAGATGGGACCCAGTGAGACACTCGAGGTGAGGATTCTGATGGTGGCAGATACAAGAATAAAAATGAAATTGTGTGGCTCAGCTGAGGTGGAGAAAAAGAGGTTGGAAGTGAGGTGGCTGTGGACCTGAGAGACCAGGGCTTTTGGTGGACTGCCTACACGTATGATGGGAGGTAGAGAGAGACACTGGTGTGGGTGTGAGCTCTTCAAGGAACTGAGGGGGTGGAGGGGTGAGGGTGGTCAGGTGACGTAGATGGCTGCAGGAAGAAAGAGCTGTATCCAGATGAAGAGGGAGAAAGATGGCCTGAAAGTGGCTCTTGGATGTAACTATCCCTGTGGCATATGTGGTAAGAAAGAACAGAGGGCAGGGGATCCTTAGCTTCAATTCATGAAAGAAAAGGTGGAGGATTCAGGTTGTGTTGACCAAGTTCAAGCTTCGGAGGGCACAGTGGAAAGGGCGGGAGTCCAGGAGGGGTGAGAATGAGTTGGATTAGTGCCACATGGGAATCAGATTCCAGATGACAGAGAATGACCTGGGGTGGGGGAACTAAGAGAAGGCAGTAGTGAGGAGGTGGTGGGTCATCACCTCTTCAGATAATCTCCTGAAGCAGAACCAGTTTTAGGAGAGGAGAGGTGGTCAACATGATGGTGAGAGGAATGGTGGTCTAAACAGGGGCACATGGATCTCTGGGGATCTCCTGTGAGCCCTGTTGTAGGCTAAGGAGAGATGGTCTCCTTAGATTTTTAATCTCCTAGATTTTTAAACTCCATGAGAGCAGAAAGAACCCTGTCCCATCCACTGTTGTATTCCCAGTGCCTAGCCAAGTGTCTTGTGCTGCATCCCTGTCTGCTGAATATGTGTGCATGGGGGTAGGGGTGAGATTATAAACTTAATCATGGAAGTCACTAGAACTGGGTTAGCATGAACAAGTCAACCATACCACCTATTAGCCAGGTGACCTTGGGTAAGTCACTTTACCTCTCTCAGACCCAGGTCCTGGCTCTGTAAAAAAGACATACTGCCTGTCACCCCTGATTGCTGTGAAGATGAATGACACCCAGGAGTGATGCAAGACAGTGCCTTAACCATGGTAATGACACAGCAAGCTCAACGAGTACTCAAATACAGTGAATGAGATTTATTCCATAGGCTCTTCGTTATATGTTTCGGCTACAAAAGGCCTTTCTGGCTTGCTTTCTAGTTTTAAACTTTAAGACAAACAGAGAGGGTAGATCAGATATTAGCATACTTGAGGATTTCCAGTGTTTTCCTCTCATTCAATTCATTGAAGCATTTATATTGATTTATTTCCGGAGCTCTCGAATGCTCTGTAGACATGTTCTAGAGTATATAGCAGATGTAAAGGAGATGTAACAGTATTCTCAAACACCTCGTTCATGGCAGACTTTTAAAAATTCATCAACACAGCAATAATGTAGTGGCAATTCAGGCATAGAGCTGTATAGGGTCCAAAATATAAGTATCATGGGATACATAAATAAGATTTTCATTTGTCAAGACTATTTCCTGGATGCCAAGAAAATTATGTATTTGAAAACATAATAGATATCTTACTCTGAAAGAAGAACAAAATGTCATTATTATTAAAGTCATCAAACTTGTTGAGAGCAGTCAGATACATTCTTTGCAGAGCAAACCTGGAATTGAAACAACACTGACCAACACCAGTTGTGCTTCTCACGTACTTGGGCTCATTCACATTCAGGGCTCTCCCATCTGCACTGATCAAAGTCCTGGGTGGTTTCACTTTCTTCTTTTTTTCACTTAAGATGGATGGTGGGTGAGAACAAGGGGCAGTGCAGGGAGGGAAAATAAGCAAAGAGAACATAAAAGTAATTAATATATTTTTGTGAAACAATTTTAAGAACAATTAATCAGACTGTTGTGAATTTATCATCAATTCATTGTTATGAATTCCACTCCTTTCATTCTATGCTGAGAAGTGACAACAAGCCAGATTTCTTTTATATGGTTGTATCTCTATCTAAAAATGTGACCAAGGCAATTTGCCAGATAATTTGAATGAAAGAAGAAAACTCCTTTTCTTGAACTATCCTCAGATATTTAAGTGAGTCTATTTTATGCATGATTTACCCTGATAACTGTCAATTCTCCATTTGTGTATAGAGAAGTTACAAATTTACTTTGGTTAAAATTACAATCTTTAAAATACCAAGTAGAGTCTATTCAATAGAATGAAAATGACCAGCACATAAGAATCCATATAATATAAAAGGATATTTCTCATGGCACTATTTGTAGTGGCAAAACCTTGGAACCGTGTGGATGTTTGTCAATGAAGGAATGATTGGATCAACTGTGCTTTATTCATTCTATGAAATATTTGGCAGCCATTAAAAAAGTGTTTGTTCTTTACCTACTGATCTAAAAGAGTGTAGATGATGTATTTAATGAGAACCAAGATATAAACTATAAGTCAATTTTTGTTTTAAAAAAAACCCAAATTCTACATGTGCAGAGATAATTTATAGAATTACAAAGGGTAAAAAAAAAAATAGCCCAAGCCTGTCACTATTATTCTATTGAAGGGCTGGAAAGGAAAAAAAGAAAGGAAGCAAAGAGAAGATTCATGGAATGATGTAAATTAAACGGCACATGTAAATTCTATTTAAAACATTAAAATAAATAAAAATGTAAATAGGCCTATATGGACAAGATCAAGATGATCAGATGTACGTTTGTTTAGATGATGCCATTGTAGGTAATTATTTGCCTTAAAGTTCTCTTATACTATTAATATACATTTTGTGCCAGTGAACTCTATTTTTTAGAATGTCATTCACATTGCTCTGCATCTTAAATTGGACCTTCAGATCTAATTAAGTTACTATTTCAATAGCCCAGGACAATTAGGGGGCATCCAGATGTACTTGCCTTCACCCTGCCCGGGGCAGATAAGATCAGAGTCAGGAGCAAAAGATTGCTCTCGTCCCTGTGCTCTCCTAGTGAATGAAAATGGCTAACAATAAATAATAACTGATAAACAATCGAAGAGGCAAATATCTCAGGGACCCACTGGAGTGGGCAGACTAAGGCACAGTGAACAGAGGGACTTACACCTGCATCCAATTCAGCCTTAGTTTTTTGGGTGTCAGGGAGGGGAAAAAAAAACATTTCGCCCAACTTCAGGCTCAGTACAATTATAGATTATAGATGGTTTACGCACAATACATACATAATGGACATGTGTATATGGGTGCATATGTTAGAAATAATACATGTCCTAAAATCATGAACTTCGCAGCAACCTGGATGGACCTAAAGTCTATAATACTGAGTGATCTTTCACAGAAACAACAAACTGAGTATCACATGTTCTCACTCATAAGCAGACCTTGAACAACTATCGTAATACTATAAGAAAAGGATGGACAGTAGCAGGAAACTGCGGGGGTGTGGGGCGGGCGGTGGGGAGGTGGAATCAGCAGTATTGGGAAACTGCCTGGGAAAGGAGGGAGTACACCTCGTCATCAAGGGTACCTGAACAATGAATATTTGTATACCTAACCCTGAATTGTACCCCACAATTTTAAAATAAAAAAATTTTTTTAAAAAGAAATAATACATGTTCTATAGACATGTAAAACCTCCATTCCAAGGGATTCTTGAGTCTACAAAGCATTTTTTCATGTGTTGGCTCATCTGATTTTTCTTAACAATACAGTAGATTAGGTAAGACAGGTAGATAATCAATCTCTGTTTAAAAGATGAGGAAACAGATGGGGAGAAGGTAGGTCCTTGCCAACATCACAAAGCGGGTAATAGCAGAGTCAAGACATGAATACGTAGTTGCTGATGTTATGCGATGTTTTTTCCAAAGCAATGTGTGGACTCTCACCACATTTTATAAACAAGTGTTTTAGATAAAATTCGATTTTTGATTGTTGTACCTCCCTATCTTTCTAATTAATGAAGAAAATTTTAGGAAAGCAGCAGAGTTCAAATGGTTTTTCTACTCTTTTAGTTTCTTGCTTTTCATTGATAATCACAGGGAGAGGTATTGTGTTTTGTTCCATTTTAGTCATTGCCATGCAGATTACTGTATTTCAGAGCTAATTGATCACATTCCCAAGCCCATGAATAATAAGTATTCCCATAAGTGATACATTTTATACACTAGACTTAAGCAATGACATGAAATGAAATGACACAAAGCTTATCTTTGAAAAAGCTACTCTGGAAATAATAGCTTAAGCATCCTAGCTTCCAAAAATCATCAAATTATATCTAAGAAAACCCAAGTAAAATCATACTGTTAAATGTCCAGGAGAGTGGTATTAGGAAAATAAAATGCCCAATGAAATTAATTTTTAATTCTTCGTTTTGCAAATGAATAGAACAGACTCAAAGGAGAACATTCATCCCACAAAATGACCTCTTTCTTTATGCCATGATAACTGATATTTCTAACCTACACCACATTATTGCTAGATATATTTAAAGTGGTTAAAAAGCTAAAGATATATAAACAAACAAAGCCCTACCTAAAATGTCATAATGTTCTAAAGAAGGCACTTTGAGATTAATAAATGTTAGCCAACACAATTCAATAAAAAGCTGTACTTTGAAAAAGCAAAATCTATATAGGATGCTAACAAAGGCTTAGTACGAATAATGTGTACAATAATGGGCAATTGTGAAAATATAGTGCATAAGAGAGTGCCTTACTTTCTTGGGGAAAAAAAAGATAAGAAAAAAACTACCTGAATTTTTCTTGTTTTTCCCGTTGCTTTTCCATATGTCTAAGAGTTTCCAATCTAGATTCAGGAGTAAACAAAGAGGGCTTATTCCAGAATTCCAGGTCGTCTTCACTTTCATCTAATCTCTCTTTGTTGTGTTCTTCCTCTTGGATTTCTGGTGCCTGTTGGTGGTCTTTGCTCTCCAAAGATGGACTAGGATAAACAAAGACACAGAGCACGTAAGACCAATAATGGATGCATGAGTTTCATCCTTAATGCTGGCCTTTAATTATCTTATACACCTTCCTTATGTTATCTTCTCATCTTTGAGTGACAATGTAACCCTGAAAGACAGTCTATTCAAGCAACATTAGAGGAAATTACTGCTCAGCACTGGGGCAGACCTTCATTCTCTCATCAGGAATACTACAGTAATCAGATCCCAGGATTCAGAGACCTGGCTGATAGGAGTCAACTGGGGAACTTTATAAAAAAATACAGACTCCTGGGCACCCGTCAGAGAGCCTATTCAGTAGATATGGGCTAGAGCCTGGGAATCTGTGTTTTATAATATTTTGCAGGAGGTTCTGATGATCAGACAAGTAGCAATCAGCCTACCTCTGGTTCTGTACTGGTCAACTCCACTCTGCACACTGCTTCCAGACAGACCCTCCTAGCAGGCAAATTGGGTCACATTATTTCCAGGTTCTTTAATCATTCTCTATCTCCAAAATTCTCCTGTGGGACCCATGAGGCCTTCCATTGTATGGCATCTGCCTACTTTGTTTTTCATGGAGAACTTCTGATTGTGGAGTTTTATACGGTAACAGTTCTCTTTTCTTTTATTCAAGTTTCTGGACTATCATAGAATTAAGTTTTGTCTCTAAATGTCATCCAAAGGAAATTATATGAAATATTCAACATTCATTCAATGTGGCTTCAGGAAATAGTTATTGAGCATTTTCTGTGTGCAGGGCACCAGAGATACAAGACAGACCATGACACTACTTTCAGTAGATCCTCTTCCAGTGGAGAGAAAATTACATCAGTCAGACTACAAATGTTGGGTGTCATCTATCTCCCTTCACCTCTCCCTAGAATATACACATTATTAGAAAATGACACTAAATGAAAAAATTACATGAAACCTTTGGTACCAAGTATAGCAAATAGTAAGTATTCAACAAATGTTGGATTTTGTTACTTAAACAATGTGCTACAGAGGCTCCCTTAGGCTGATCTTCAAATAAGACTTTTTTTAAGGGATGGACCCAAAATACTAGTGCATGAAATTTACGTAGCATAAATAGAACACAGATTACAATTCTGCTTAGATTCCTTAATGCAACTAGATATTTTAATAAGTAAAATAATGCAAATTACTGAATTATTGCCATACAGCTATAGTTCTTTATGATATTGAAAAAATAATCTATGAAGGGGTTCCATAATATTCTACAATATTATAGCTAATGATCACTGCAATAATTGGTTTTATTCCCATTTAAATTTTTTTTCCTGGAAAGTGACTAATTGATTCATTTTGATCCCATGCACATTGATTATAATAATAAACATAAAAGTTATGTTACTTAAGAAAAACTATCAGAAATATTAGCTAAATAACATAAATCTCCAAAGGCAAAATGTGTGCAAGAGTGCATAATTGGCTGATGAAACAGAGTAAACTCATTAGAGCATGAACAAAAGAACTCTGTTTTCAAGCACTGCCCCCAAACCTGTTCCCTCAGACCCTTCTCCCCACCCATGAACAGATTCCAGAGTCCTACAATCATTTTCAAGAACAGTCTTCATATCAGCTAACACTCACTTTCAGGCATTAAAAAGTCTACAGTTCAAATAAAACTTCAGACTTAAAATTCAAATCAAAGCCATTGCCTTCCTCTCCAAATCTCTCTCTCCCCTTACCCTATTCAAGATCAGGGTGAGCATGGGAAGAGGGATACCCTCTACTCCTATCCCTCATGGTTCATCTGTTTCTTGTCCCCTTATCCCTAGATACTGAGCCTCTGAGGTTCCTCCTGTCTTCAGAATTTGGGGCATGGGAGGATAAATGGGGAGAAGGAGGATAATGTCGCTTATATGACCACTGCTGTTATAACCTGTCTGTTGCTACCCTCTCTAGGGCCAATGCCCAGATGCTGGCTCTCTCTTCCTGTGAACCCCTTGGTTATTCTGGGAGATACTACAGGAACCCTCCAAGTATACTGTTCTCTGTCGAGGTGGTCAATTTACTTCCTAATTGGTCCTTCTGTGATCACTCTTCAACTTCTGCAACTGATAATCCACACCACATTCTCTTCTTGCTGTCACTCTCTTGGGCAGTATCCCTCCAAGCCAGCTCAAGCCAGCTCCTTGTACCATATCTACTTGGCCTATGGGATATTCACAAATCCTTGTCATGAAAAATGCTTGATGTGCAAGCTCTTTCCGCCAATGCCCTCCTTCTTGATTCTTCTGCTCCAGCCTTCTCCAGGCCACTTCCTATCCTTTCGGTTCTGTAGGCTGGAGGCAGGCTCTACCTAGTCAAAGATGAGATGCTCACCTCCCTTTCTTATAGCCTCCAATTATCTGTACTGTTTCTTCTTGCAGCCTTGAATGGGGAATAGCTTCCTACTCCCCACCCCCAACCACCCAGCTTAGTCAATGATTCATTATTTCAGTGACTTTCCCCCAGGATGTCTAGATGGGATGAAAGTGGTAAAGGCTGAAGGACCAGTGAGGCCTGTGGGAGAGGAAAGTAGACACCTGCAAGAAATACAACTGTAAGCTTCTACTAAAATACAAAGAACAGATCATTTAAAACTTTTGTAAACTTTTAAAAATCAAGAATAGCATATGATTCCAAATGCATTGTATATGTCTAATATAGCCCAGATGCAAAACACCAGAAACAAATACAATGGGGAAGGATATAAGCTCACTTATGAACATCGGTTCAAATATTATAAGCAGGATATTAGCAAAATGAATGCAGCAATGCATTAATAAATATGTAATGGGCAAAGTAGGTTAATCTAGAAATTCAGGGATAGTTTAATATTACAAAATCCATTAACGCAATTTAACACACTAAGAAAAACACAATTATTTCAATAGGTGCAGAAAAGCATTTAATAAAAATCCAATATGACGGATGTGATGATAAAAGTTCTTCATCAACTGAGAATAGAAAGAAACTTGCTTAGCATTACCAAATATCCCATAGCAAACATTATACTTAACAATGAGAAACTGGAAATACTCTTTTTGAAAGTTAGGAACAAGATACAAAAACCAATTCTTACTGAGGTTCTTCCACCCCATACTGGAGGCTTTTGCAAGAACAATAATGAAAAGAAAGTGAAAGCAGGGGATTGAAATTTTTTTAAGTTAATGCTTACAAACAATATATTTTTCTACATAGAAAACACAGGCTAATCTACAGACTAGGTGTATCTTTTATAAAGGTCAGCAAGATTAATGCAATATCAGTATACAGAAATCATTCATCTTTTTAAATATCAGCAAAAACCAATTACATGTCTATTTGTAAAATCCCACTTACAAGATACTTGGAAATAAATCTAATGAAAGATGGTGAAAGACATATACAGGGAAAATTAAAAACCTTATTGAAGGATTCAGGAGAAGATCTAAATAAACAGAGCTAGAGCTCTTCCAAAGTTCAGCAAGGAATCAATGTCATGAAGACATCAACATTCCCCAATTAACATATAAATTAAATGCAATTTCAATCAAAATTCCACTAGGGATTTTTAGGGAATTTGACAAGCAGATTCTAAAATTCTTACAGAACAGTAAAGAACTAAGAATAGCCGATAAATGAAAATATCTCCTACCATATATCAAGATTTGCCATAAATTAACAGAAATTCACACCAGGCAGAGGTGCTCCCACAGAACAGTCTAGAGAACCCAGAAATGAACCCATGAATACATGATTGGAAGGTAAATCATAAGGATAGCATTTCAGATCCATGGAGAAAAAATACCACCTTAATAAATGCTGCAGAGAAAATTAACTACCCAGCCGGGCTCGGTGGCTCAGCCTGTAATCCCACGCTTTGGGAGGCTGAGGTGAGTGGATTGCCTGAGCCCGAGGGTTCGAGACCCACCTGGGCAACTTGGGGAGACCTCATCTCTACAGTAAATCAAAAAATCAGCCGGGCATGGTAGCGCGTGCCTGTAATTCCGGCTACTCGGAAGGCTGAGGCGGAAGGATCGCTGGAGCCCAGCAGGTCGAGGCTGTGGTGGCCAGGAGCGGCCACTGCACTCCAGTCTGGGTGACAGAGTGAGACTCCCAACTCAAAAAAAAAAAAAGAAAATTAACTACCCACATGAAAATAATTAGTACTCCCACCCGATACCATAGACAAAGGTGAATTCCAGACAGCAGACATAGACAGATATGATACTAAGGTAGGGAAGAATTTCATAAACAAGAAAAAAATGTATAAATAAGTTTAACTACATTAATATTTTTAAATTTCATAAAACAGAAGCACTTCCAGTTAAAGATAAAGTCACAGACTTGGAGAAGATATTTGCAAAGCACATAACCACAAATGATTTGCATTTAACTTTTCTAAAATATTCTTATTTAATAAATCAAAGTACACTTGTTAATTCATCTTTCCGGGTAATCTTTGTAAAGAGGTAATTAAAAATTTGTATCCAGAATATGAAATAACTATAAATCAATAAGAAAAAAATACGAGGTAGCTTAGTAAGATGTTGGTGGAGCCAGGTAGACTAAGCAAATTCCAGTGAGAGTGAGTGAGAGTATGGAAAATGTTATGTATGTGTTGGTAAGTGGACATGTGAGTGGCTGACAGAGTAGGGACTCAGGAACAAGTGCACAGGGCTCTCCTGGTGAAGCAACTGGTGCTATAGCTGCTCTGCTTGGTCCCTAGTGTTTCCTGGGGCACAGAAGCCAAGTGTCATTTTTAAAAAATATGTATTTTTTATTTTAAAATAGTGGGGTACAGTTAAGGGTTAGGTGTACAAATATGCATTGTGCAGATACCCTTGTTGATGAGGTGTGTCCCCCCTTCCTCAGACAGATATTGACTACTGTTAATCCCACCTCCCTTCCCCTCCCTGCCTCACCTCATAGTTTCCCGCCACTGTCAATTCTTTTCTTATAGTATTACGGTAGTTGTTCAAGGTCCACTTATGAGTGAGAACATGTGATACTCAATTCTTTGTTTCTGTGAGAGATCACTCAGTATTATGAACTCTAATTCCATCCAGCTTGCCACGAAATTCATGATTTTGTTCTTTTTTATGCCTGTGTAATATTCCATTGTGTATATGCACCACATTTTTATTTTTCTGATGCTGCAGCTGCTCTGCTTGGTCCCTAGTGCTTCCCGGGGCACAGAAGCCACGTGCCATTTTTAAAAAATCAACAAAGCCCTTCCCAGGAAGAAGTTGCCAGGAGAGACTGCCAGTTCCAGGCTCTACTTCACCACTGCAGCATCTGGCCAGACTCTGGCAGCAAGGGCTACTGAGGGAACACAGCAAATGAGCCCAGAGGCAGAGCCCCACTGGAGAAGACAAAAGAGGCACCCTGCCACTATCTTAAAAATGGGGCGGGAAAGTGTTGTGGCTTGCTCATCATGGACCAATGGACCTAAACCAATCTCTGTGACTGGCAGATTAACTACTCAGAGGTTGATCATGACCCAGGAGGAATACCCCAAAAACACAAACTCCAGAGGGACAAGCTGAGGACTGAGTCTCGGGCACCCCACCCCCTACCCTGATTCATTCACGGGACAAAGGGTGTAGACAGAAAAGGATGAGGAAGACCTCCAAGGAGATCAGTGGTGAGTCTGGGGTTGACCCAACCCCCTCCTCCCCAGCAATCCTCTGAACGTCAGACCCACACAGCTGGGCCACAACTGAGAGGGACAAATCCAGCCAGAGCCTGGACATCAGCCACAACAGGAGGACTCCACTCGCGGATAAGCCTGACTGGGTTGCCCACCACCAGTACCTAGGGAAGAGACAATCCTGCACCTCCCCAATAGAGGGAATTCCCTGACCATACCAGAGTGGGAGGGGAGAACTGAAGCTCCATCCACTCCCACTGCCCCTCCTCACTCTCTGGGCTGGGCACTGGGAAGATTGTGAATGAGGCTGAAGCTCCACAGGAGACAGTAGAGAAGCAGCTGGGAGGAACAGTTACAGAACCTGTCACAAGGGGACAGGTTTTATTTTATTTTTTTTTATTTATTTTTTGTTAATTCTATTATGTTTTTCCTTTATGCATGAATGTATATGTGAGAGCTTGATCTACATACACATCTCATTTTTTTTCTTTTTTTCCTCTTTCTTCTTTTGCTTTTTGTTTTCTGTTTATGTGT
This sequence comes from Cephalopachus bancanus, assembly GCA_027257055.1. NCBI lineage: Eukaryota > Metazoa > Chordata > Mammalia > Primates > Tarsiidae > Cephalopachus > Cephalopachus bancanus. Next base: position 3,564,205 of record JAPVLO010000040.1, on the reverse strand, counting down.
GTACATGAAGGATTATCTGCACCCCCATGCCATTTATTTTTCCTCTTTCTTCTTTCATTTTTTTGTTTTCTGTTTATGTGTGTACATGAAGGATTGAGTGTTCAACTTTCAGGTCTCTTTGTTTTGTTTTTGCTTTTTTGTTCTCTTTTTTGGTTTAATGTATGTGTGAATACATGTGTGAGGGTTTGATTTGAATTCCTTTTTTCTTCTCTTTTCCTTTTTTTCTTTTCTCTTTCTCTTCTCCTTTCATTTTGGGTTGGGCATATATGTGTCTTTGGTTTTCCTGCTTTTTGTTGTTGTTGTTGCTTTTTGTTTTTTTTTTGTAATTCTAGTTTGTTTTGGTGTGTGTGTGTGTGTGTGTGTGTGTGTTTTGCTTTGCTTTCTGCTTTTGTTGTTCTGGTTTATTTATTTTTTAATTTTTGTCCAGCTCATTTCGTTCTACTATTCTGTTTTCCTCATTGCCATCATTGTACCTTGGACTCAGGGGGTACACACATGTACCTATTGCATCGTCATATAGAGTGGTGGTGGAGAGTGGGTCTCAGGGAACTCATACCACAATCAGTGAACACTGTGATTTACAAGTAGTTTCTGAATCCTAGCTTTCCATCTTCCACCTTACTCAACTCTTAAAACTACAAGAGACAGCAAAGCTTCCCACCCACAGCCCTGTTTCAAAATAAAACACATTCAGAGCTCTGATCAGGGAATAATAGAGGGTTGAGCAAACATCAGAAGTGAAAGTCTCTTCCACTGCCACTGAATAATTAATGGAACTAAAGAGAAAAGAAAGAGATCTGTCACAAGTGAGGAAAAGTCAACAGAGGAACACAGGTAATTCCCAGTGTTACAATGAAAAAACACCTGAAAAATCAGACCTCAGAGCCCAAACAATGGAAGTCACTAATGACTGACCCCAGAATACAACAGGGATTAGGAAATGAATGGAAAGAGTGAATAAGACTCAAGAAAGACAAAATGCAACACTGAAAGAACTTGTAACAGAGATTTTGGCCATAAGAAAAATTCATCCAGGAAATAAATAACAAGATGACAAGCATGGAAAGCAGAATTAATCAAGCAGAAGAAAGAATCTCAGAATTTGAAGGCCAAGACATGGAATTAACCTGATCTGTAAAAAACATAGAAAGAAAACTCAGAAAAAAAGAACAAAGCCTACTAGAGGTGTGTGATTACATCAAGAGACCAAACCTATGCCTGATTGGTATCCCAGAAGAAGAGGGGAAATGGAGAACACCTTGGAGCAAGTATTCCAGGAGGTTATTCAAGAAAACTTTCCCCATCTCACCAGAGATGCAACCAAAAAAAACACATGACATACAAAGAACCCCACAAGATATCAAATGAGACCAACCTCTAGACAGATAGTAATTCACCTACACAAAGTAGGCACAAAAGGAAAAAAAACCTAAAAGCAGAAAGAGAGAAAGGTCAGACTACCTCACCCCTCTTGTTCAACATTGTGTTGGAAGTCTCAGCTATAGCAATTAGACAAGAGAAGGAAATCAGGGATGTCCAAATAGGAAAAAAAGAAGTTAAGTTATCCCTCTTTGCTGATGACATGATCCTATACCACAAAAACCCAAGAGAACCTGTCAAAAACCTGCTTTCACTGAAAAGGGACTTTGGCAAAGTCTCAGGGTACAAAATAAATGTGCAAAAGACAGTTCCATTCTTATACAACAACAACAACCAGGTAGAGAACCAAATAAAAAGCACAATCTCATTTACAATAGCTTCAACAAAAATTGTAATACCTTGGCATCTTCCTAACCAGAGAAGTGAAAGAACTTTACAATGAAAACTGCAAAACACTGCTCAAAGAAATCCAAGAAGACACAAGCAAATAGAAAAATATTCCATGCTCATGGATAGCAAGAATCAACATTGTTAAGATGTCCATTCTACCCAAGGCAATCAGCAGATTCAATGCAATACCCACTAAATTACCAACATCATTCTTCTCAGACCTAGAAATGACAATACAGAAATTCATACGAAAACATAAATGACCACAAATATCCAAAACAATCCTCAGCAAAAGAAACAAAGCAGGAGGTGTAAGATTTCCAGACTTTAAACTTTACTATAAGGCTACAATACTCAAAACAGCCTGGTATTTGTACAACAGGCATATGGACCAATGGAACAGGATAGAGAATCTGGAAGCAAAACCTCAATTTCTCAACCAACTCATCTTCGACAGAGCCTCCACCATCAACCACTGGTGAGAGGCGAACCTATTCAGTAAAAGGTGCTGGGAAAACTGACTGACCACATGCAGAAGATTAAAACAAGACCCCTGCCTATTGCCATACACAAAAATCAACTCTAAATGGATCAAAGACCTAAACATAAAACCTCAAACTATAAGAATCTTAGAAAACACAGGAGACATCCTTATGGAAATTTGAACGGGGAACCAATTCCTGATCAAAACCCCAAGTGTCTATGCCATAAGAGATAAGTTAAACAAGTGGGACCTCATCAAACTGACAAGCTTCTGCAAAGCCAAAGAAACCATCAAGAGAGCAGGGAGACAGCCCACAGAATGGGAAAAAATATTTGCCAACTGTGTATTTGACAAAGGCCTAACATCCAGGATCTACAAGGAACTCAAATGTGCCAAAAGGAATAAAAGAAACAGCCCCATTAAAAAGTGAGCAAAAGACATGAATAGACACTTCTCAAAAGAAGATATATGGGCAGCCAACAGACATGAAAAAGTGCTCAGCCTCACTAATTATCAGAGAAATGCAAGTCAAAACTACATTGAGATACAACTTAACCCCATCAAGAATGACCATCATTAATAAAACAAACAACAACAGAAGCTGGTGAGGATGCAGAGAAAAAGGAACACTTCTACACTCCTGGTGGGAATGCAAACTAGTGCAACCACTTTGGAAAATAGTGTGGTGATTTCTAAAAGAATTAGACATTGACCTTCCCTATGACCCAGCAATCCTTTTGGGAATATACCCAGAGGTATTCAAATCATTTTACAAAAAAAATGCCTGCACACACACATTTATTTCAGCACTAGCCACAACAGCAAAAACATGGAAGCAACTGTGCTGCCCATTGAAACTGGACTTGATTTGAAAAATGTGGTACATATACACAATGGAATATTATGCAGCCATAAAGAAGGACAAACACATGGATTTCACAGCAACTTGGATGGATTTAGAGTCTATCATAGTCAATGATCTACCATAGAAACAAAGAACAGAGTACCACATGTTCTCACTCATAAGCGAACCCTGAACATTTACCATAATACTGTAAGAAAGGGGTTCACAGTAACAGGGTACTGCTAGGGTAGGGGTGGGGGAGCACAACATCAATAAGGGTACCTGATCTCAAACCAGGCAAAGTGGGGACCAAAGGGTGGCCCGTATTTTACCTGTACGATGACCACTTGTATACCTAATCCTAAATTGTACCCCACATCTTTAAAATAAAAAACAGAAAAAAATACCTTTTAACTTATTTAAAATAAGTAGAGGACCTGGATAAAGGAAATCTGAATAACCAATAAGCATGTTAAAAGATATTTGAAATATTTCAACTCACTAGTAATTATGAAAATGCAAATTAAATATGAAAATTAGATGCTATTTAACAACAAACTTGATTGCCCAATGTTTTAAAATGTCATACTACCTAGTAATAATATACTTCTCTCGATGATTTTTACTATTTTAAAAACGATCCAAAACAAACATACATACTATTGTCATTTATTAAATCCAGATGGTGGGGCTTTAATTGACTATTTATCTCCTTTTAAACATTTATGTGTGTCTGAAATATTTTATAATTATTATCTTTTCAATTTTAAGATGGCTGTTATCTAAACGTTTAAAACTTTTGCTGTATGAAATCAAATCAACCAACTATAGCTACAATTAAAATAAACAAGCATTGGCTGGGTGTGGTAGCTCATGCCTGTAATCCTAGCACTTTGGGAGCCAAGGTTGGAAGACTGCTTGAGCCCAGGAGTTCTAACCCACCTTGGCAACATAGTGAGACCTTGTCTCTACAAAAGTAAAAAATAAAAAATATTAACCAGGCATGGTGGTGTGCACCTATAGTCCCAGCTACTTGGGAAGCTGAGATGGAGGATAAGTCCAAGAGATCAAGGCTGCAATGAGACAGTATTGCACCACTGCACTCCAGCCTGGTGTACAGAACAAGATCCTGTCTCAAATAAATAAATAAGCATGAGAATTTCAGATTGGTAAAAAAGACCAATTAGAGAGTTATTAATCACATTAAAAATGTATTCAGTATATAATTCACAAAATAGAATGTTTAATGATGCAATTAGAATTATTCATTTATAATAATATGATTTGCATTTAACTTTTCTAAAACATTTCTATTTAATAAATCAAAGTACACCCTGTTAATTTATCTTTCCTGTACATCTTTTATAGAGATTTATCTGAGAATAATTTTAGATGCAAATTAAAGTTGCCAGTTTAAAAAGGCATTTTTTTCTAAGAAAAGAAATCGCAGAATTGCCACAAACAATGGGATGCTCATATTCTTCCTTTCCAAATTCACATTATATTTTATTCTTCAGATGAATCCTCTGGAATATAAGTGATGCTGAAAACACATCTGGAAGATAACATGGTTTGCTGTTTTTAACAGAAGTTAACAAAGAAATAAACTCTAACAATTTACATACAGAGTAGTGTCAATGTCTGTGTACCAACGTCCATCAAAGCCTGGGTTTCTTCTCTTCTTCTTGTCTTCATTTTCACACGTTTCTTGAAGTTTCCTTTGAGCCTCTTCTTTGTCCTTGGCTCGCTTGAGGCAGTAAGCCTTTTCCTGCTTCCTGACTTGTTTTTCGATTACTGGATAGTTCTGCAGTGCCTGAATCCGTTCTGAACGCTCTATCTCTTTACCATCCAACCACTTAAATAAAGAACAATAGACACAGAACCATTATTCAAAAGCAGCGTATAAACCAGCCCCAGGGTGATTCTGAGTGGAACTTTTAAAACTTGGAAATAATAAAGTACCATAGTGATAAAGAATTAAAACAATGTTACTAATGGGAAACATCAGAAACACTGACTTAAATAAATGTTTATTTCACACAATTAACACTGCTCACAAAGTACCTTTACTAATAACCATAATAAGTAGACCTTTGTCAGTAATTAATGACAAGCTCTTAAAAATTTTTATATTGGGCTGGGTGAGGTGGCTCAAGCCTGTAATCCCAGCACTTTGGGGGACTGAGGTGAGAGGGTTGCCTGAGCCCGCAGGTTCGAGAACAGCCTGGGCAACATGGTGAGACCTCATCTCTTCAATAAATTTTTTTAAAAAATTAGCCGGGCATGGTAGCACATGACTGTAGTTCTGACTACTTAGAAGGCTAAGGTTAAAGGCTCACTGGAGCCCAGCAGGTTGACACTGGGGTGACCATGAGTATGCCATGGCACTCCAGCTTGGGTGACAGAGTGAGACTCCAACTCAAAAAAAAAAATTATATTGATTTTATATCTGCTCACTATATCAAGAATTTCATTGCTTAAATCAGATTGTAGCTTCAGAATATAACAATGACACTTACCAAATACTCTTCACAAAAGAAGCCTTGAATGTTACACATAACTGGGCTCTAATACAAATGAGTCACTCTTGCAGAATATGATATTAACTTTTATACCACTGTTTACACCTGATTTTTGAAAGTAAAATAAAAACATCAGCTAAAATCAGAATGCCAAAGCTAACAGATTAAAGATAGCTATTTATCTACTCAACCTTGTTCTACAAAATGAGGTAGGGTATTTAGAAAGGTGTGGTTGGCAGATAATGTTCCCCCTAGAATGTCTATGTTCTAATCTACATGAATGTTACCTTCGTGGCAAGAGGAACTTTATAGCTGTGATTAGGTTAAGGATCTTGGGATGTCTGGTGTCATCCTTATAAGAATTGTAGAGTTCCTTATAAGTAGACAAGGAAGGCAGAAGTCTCAGGGTCAGAATTAGGGAGAAGTGTGAAGATGCCACACTGCTAACTTTAATGATGGGGGAAGAGGCCATGAGCCCAAAATTCAGACACCTTCTAGAAGCTTCTAGAAGCAAGGGATTCTTCCCTAGAACCTCAAGGAGGAACAGCCTTGCCAACACCTTGACTTTTGCCCAGTAAAACCATTGCAGACTGACTTTGTGTTAATTTGTTACAGAAGCAATAGAAAACACATAAAAGGAAAAGCACACACAAAAATTTAGTAAAATCTAAATTAAAACCCATATCAAGATCAGTTAAATTATGAATCAAAATTATAATGTGGCGATTTGGGGAAAAAATTCCAAATATGTTCTGGTTATAAGAACTCATAAGGCTGCTGTAGATGATGCAGATCTGGTTCTGAGCTTCCCAGCATTCAAAGCAAATTAGAAAAACAGGATCAGTTTATAGTCTTTAATGAAAAAAGATAACTAGTAGGTTTCCTATAATACTTAGCTCTGAAACACATTTCTAAAGTGGGGATTCATAATGGAGATCTTGAGAAATGTCATGCATTGTTTTCTGTAGAAATATGTCCATACAGAAACAGACTTCATAAGGCTGTTTCTTGTAGTATCCTTCAATGAAAGATGGGACCATAATGATAAAATTCAATTCAATAAAATCTGTTATTTAAGGTGATAAGTAATTGTGGTCCATACAACTTGAATTAACTTTAAGTTAAATTGGTTTAATACAGAGTTGGGATCTAATCAATTTGGAAAATTCTGAATAAATAAAATTTACTTATTATATAAGTATATATAATAAATAAATATAAAACATTTATGTATAAATATTAATACATATTTATATAAAATAATACTATATAAATATATTACTTTTATAAATTTCTGTTATTATTTTATACATTTGTGTTGTTTAAGATATTCAGTTTGTGGCACTTTGCTATTTTACTTTACATAGTACCACTTATATGCAAATATATATTGTTAATATAACTATACTATATATAACTATATATTATAACAACCTTGAAAATTCTAGATAAATATAATTTCTTTAAAGTGGGGTTTTGAAGAATATTGGGGAGCAAGGTGATATTCTCTTCCCTGAATTTGGAGTACATTGATACATCAATTGATTGGCTGAATTCACATCTGTTTTATACTCAGGTTAAGTAAATATTGATTTCATTAGACATACTGTTTCTAAAGCCTATGACAACTGAAAAATTTGTCACCTTCCTTACATGAGGAAAAAGATCTCAGATTAATAACTGATTACAAACTTGGGACTGTGCCCCAGCACCTATTCTAGGGACTTCACTTTTTTGGTGACTTCTATTAAGCAGTCTTTGAAAATGGCCCACATTTTCTTCTAGCCAAAAATCACACCTGAATTTAGAAGGCCTAATGAACAGAGATTAAGTTTTGAGCTGACCATTTCTTTTTTTTTTTTTTTTTTTTTTTTTTGAGTTGGAGTCTCACTCTGTCGCCCAGACTGGAGTGCAGTGGCCGCTTCCGGCCACCACAGCCTCGCCTGCCGGGCTCCGGGATCCTTCCGCCTCCGCCTTCCGAGTAGCCGGAATTACAGGCATGCGCTACCACGCCCGGCTGATTTTTTGATTTATTGTAGAGATGAGGTCTCGCTGCCCAGGCGGGTCTCGAACCCGCGGGCTCAGGCAATCCACTCACCTCAGCCTCCCAAAGGCGCGGGATTACAGGCTGAGCCACCGAGCCCGGCTCGAGCTGACCATTTCTTAATTTTTCTTCACTTAGGATTCTCGCAACACAGAGGCAGAATGTCCACACTTATCGATAATAATTGTGCAAGTTCTGTAGCAGAAAAAAGAAACTGAGATACACTGAAAGGCCTGCAGAACTCCTTTAAAGTAGGAATGATTACCCCATTACAAATGAGTAAAATGAGGCATGCAGTTCCTAGATAGTGGAAACATAAATGAAACCCTGCTGTGTTCCCGAGGCTCAGGGCCTCCTTACCACCTGGAGTGGCTTAGACACTGGGAAGAGAAGACTAGGAAAGGGATGCTCTCCTCACTCTTCTATGTGGCCATCTGAAATAAATAACAACTCTCTTGTTGTGGGTTGCACTGGGGCCACCCACAATAAAGATATATTGAAGTCCTAACCCCCAGTACCTCAAAATGTGAGCTTATTTGGAAATAGGGCCATCGTAGATGTAACTCATTAAGACTGAACCATACCGGAGCAGGATGGGCCCCTGATCCAATATGACTAGTGCCTTTATTAAAAGTTACAGACTCCATGTGAAGACGAAGGCAGAGATCATCAGGGTGACACATCTTACAAGCCCAAGAAGATCAAAGACTGCCAGAAAATCACCAGAAGCTGGGAGAGAGGCATGGGACAGATTCTCCCTCACAGCCTTCAGAAGAAACCAACCCTGTCAACACCTTGATCTTGAACATGTGGCTTCCAGAACTATGTGATAAAAAAATTTCTATTACTTAAGCCAGCCGGTTTGTGGTGCTTTGTTACAGCAGCCCTAGGAAGATAGTGTATCTAGTAACACTATTCCTTTAAGCAGATCACAAGCTCTCAACAAAACAGCAATTAAGATTCTAAAGTTTATCAACCCAGAGGCAATTAGAGTCTAAAGTTTATAAACCTATTTTTAAATACTAACAAATACACTAAAGAATACTCTTTTTCAAAGGAGAGACTTTTGTCCATTGTAGCATCTGATTCAGAGCAGTCTTTCTGAAAAGAAAGACGTGGGCCAAAGTGTGTGTGTTAGCCCAGAGAGAACCAGCGAGTGCAACTGTAGTGTGAATGATGGGGACCTCAGAGGCTAACATGTGTAGGTTCAGATCCCACCTACACCACTCGCCAGATGTGTCAGCTTAAACAAGGAACATCAGTTCTCAGAGCCTTGGCTTCCTCATCTCTAAAGGCACCTGTTTCCCTCTGCGGCTCTTGGAGGATCAGAGACACTATGCATAAAGCATAACCTACAAGCCTCTCTGCAGCGCCTGTGTGATGTCTCTCACACCCTACAGCCTGGGCACTGCAGCACTGGCACAGACTCAGCTATGGCAACCACAGGCCTTGTGACCCCTGGACCCCTCCGGGGAAATGGCTCACAATACTCCACTCTCTACTATAAAATTCATTTCTATGATACTCTGGTTCTTATCAGTTCATTTTCTAGGATGTTACTGTATAATGATGATCAGGCCAGGTTACGTTTGAGATAATTTATCCTGTATTCCATATTCGATTACCTGAGTCACTCATTCTCTTAATCTAAGAAATTTTACATGACAAGAAATGTGTTCCACTAATCCAGCAGTCAGTGATCTCTTGATGACAGAGAACACAGATATCTAATAAACATATGTCCTCTGAGAACGGAAAGTACCTGTCACAAAACTGATGTATCCATGCATTCTTTGTGCAGAAACATGACACCCCATGCAGGTTTGGAGTTCTTGGAATTACATGAACACCAACATGACTGCTTATATATTCTCACTTGAATGGTTTCTCTAGAAATCATATTTTTCCTGAGTTCTAAAAGTATTAGATTGGGAGGATATGGTGTGACAAGTCAGCAGCATTTAGAGTAGCGGTTCTCGAATGAGGTCCCCAAACCAGTATTGTCAGCACTGTCTGAGAGTTTGTTAGAAATGCATACTCCCAGGCCCCATGTCAGACCTGACCCAGAAACTCTAGGGCAGAACACAAAAATCTTTTACAAAGCCTTCCAAGTATCTTGATCAACACCAAAGATGGAGAACCACTGCCATAGAGAATGAATTAAGTAAAAAGCGATAGTAAGAAAAGAAAATGTATAAAATAATATAAAAGCACATAGTAAAAGGCTATGTAATACAATGGTATATATAGCTGTAGCTATCTCTAAAGCCCTTCACTTTTGGTTTGCTACTTATAATTAGTAATGATGATTGTTCTTTATAACGATGGTTTGAACTCATAAAAACAGTTCAATGAAGTGCTGTGTGTTTTGACTGAGAAAAGCAAAAAGTATGCCATTTATTTTTCAAATAATTATTAAAGCTACTAAAACAATGTTAATGGTTTAGAAAGTCAGATAATTAGTTTTGATCTCTAGTGTATTTTAGTCTCTGGATTATTCCATTCTCAGAAGCAACACATTCTTGGTCAATACCATGAACAAATCAGGCATTATTGTAGTTGCTCCCTTTCATGTTTCCGTGATTTTTGTATAACCAAAAGAACCATACCTTCAACTGTTGAAGAGTTGCCACCACGAACTGCCTGTAGCCATCAAAGTCAGCGCAGGGGTTCCCCATGAGAAAAAGCTCCTTCAGATGGATGTTGTGCTTCAGAGTTTTAATGCTGCTCAGCTCTCCAATGAAATTTACAGTCAAATCAAGTTTTGCCAGCCCTTCACACCCTGTTGAGAAAAAGAAAACAAAGCAAAAAAGAAAAATCACAGTGGCAATAAAATGTGAGTAACTGCATATAACACAAGTAACAGTTGTAGCATTTTAAATCTGCTGATGAATTGCATCACTAACCATGAAGTGATTTTTTTTACAAATATCAACTCCAAGGCTTAGTTTTAGATACATATATATTTTTTATTTTATTTTTAAAATGTGGGGTACAATTCAGGATTAGTTTTACAAATGGACATCATACAGGTAAAGTTTGGGCCTCCCTTTGGTGCCCACTTTGCTTGGTTTGCATTTAGGTACTCCTATTGATGTTGTGTCCCCTCCTCGACTCTGGCAGCAACCCACTACTGCCAATCCCCTTCTTACAGTATTATGGTAAACGTTCAGGATTCACGTATGAGTGAGAACATGTGGTACTCTGTTCTTTGTTTCTGTGATAGATCTGAGCATTGTCTCAGGGTACAAAATAAATGTGCAAAAGACAGCCGTATTATACACCAACAACAAACAGGCAGAGAACCAAATAAAAAGCACAATCCTGTTCACAATGGCCACATACACACAAAATAAAATACCTCAGCATATCTTCCTAACCAGAGAAGGGAAAGACCTTTACAATGAAACCTACAAAACACTGCTCAAAGAAATCCAAGAAGACACAAACAAATGGAAAAATATTTTATGCTCATGGATAGGAAGAATCAACATTATTAAGATGTCCATTCTACCAAAGGCAATCTACAGATAAACGCAATACCCATTAAGTTACCAACACCATTCTTCTCAGACCTGGAAATGACAATACAGAAATTCATGTAGAAACATATACGACTAGGGATAGCCAAAACTATCCTCAACAAAAGAAGCAAAATGCGAGGTATCACATTTCCAGACTTCAAACTTTACTATAAGGCTACAATTATCAGAACAGCATGATATTGGTACAAGAACATACATATAGACCAATGGAACAGGATAGAGATTCCAGAAGCAAAACCTCAATTCCTCAACCAACTCATATTTGACAAAGCCTCCACCAACCACCATTGGGGAGAAGAGAACCTATTCAGCAAGGCTTAGTCTTAACTCACTTTTCTATCTTCATCTCCCCTTAATTTCATACCCTGAGTCTTTCCAGGCAGGAGAAATCACCTTTTCTGTTCACACTGACAAGGCTAGTAAATGTTTGGATTTGGTCATCCCTGGCATGAAAAAAAAAAGCAAAGAAAGCAGGTGCCTAGGGTGGGTGTCACATCAGAACAAAATTCTCACTAGAAAGGGCACCTGGAGTCTATACTCCTGAGAATTTAAGCAAGCAGGTATCAGGACTAGGCTACATTTCACATTGCAAGGTGACAGTGGGAAGTCCCCCAATCCCAAAAAGGGCATTTTTATAAAACCAATGCATCAGAACGAATATTTGCAAAGGCACCTAAAAGAGAGACTGTCTCCAAGACCACGAAGATTTGAACTGAAGTTATCAAAAAAGGGGAAGAATAAGAAGCTTTGAAGCTCAGATGGATCATAGAAAAAGGCAGAGTCACCAAAGGACAGTTTTATAGTAAATCTGACCCATTCACTCTCATTACAGAGATAGCCAGATGCTATAGAAACTTGAATCAAATTCAAACAGGAATTTGAATTAATCCCCTCACTCACATTCCATGGGCACTTGGGAGTTAGGAGTCCTGACTTTGGGAACAGACAGATGTAAGTTCAAGTGCTGCCTCATCCTTGCCAGTGTGACATTGGATGACTTACAAGCCTCAGCCTTCTCATCTGTGGGACTGTAATAGCATTGGTACCCTGTTCAGAAGTCGTCATGAAGATGAAGTGATTCATGTAAAACGCTTAGCATAGTGCCTGCCACCTAGAGTGTCAGTAAACATGAGCTATGATTAGAAGAGCTCAGTGAGCACTCTCCCTGTCATCATCTGGCTTCTGGTGCCTACAGGAAAAGGAGGAAGCACAGCTGTCCCAGAAGCAGAGAGTCTGCAGTTTCTTACTGTGAACTAAGAAGGCGTCCACCTGGTTTATGCAGCACCTCTGTGGCCACTATAAGGCTAGCTCTCTCAGTGACTGACTCATGCTTGTGGGATAGAAATGGCAGACTTTGCAGCCTCCAATATCTACAGCACCATCCCCAGCTGACAACAGGTCCACATTGTTCTGCACTCTTTTTTTCAGACTTCTACATACCTTTCTTTATGCTTCCTGATTATACAAGGGGGCCCTCAAATAAAATGGAGTTAATTTATTTAAAAGTTGGGTATTTATTCTTACATGTTTAAACTTTAGTTACCTTCAAAGTATTCTCTGTTTGACGCGATACACCTATGGAGACACTTTTTCCACTGCTGAAAATGGTTTTTGGACCATCAATTTTTATACCTTTTAGTGCTTTTGCCATTTTTGGTTTTACCTCTTCCACATCAACAAAACATTTCCCTTTGAGGACTCTTTTCATCCAGGGAAACAAAAAAGAAGTGACTTGGAGCAAGATTGGGTGAATAGGGAGGCTGGGTCACCGGGGTCATGCTGTTTTTGGTCAAAAGCTGCTGAACACTCAGTGCTGTGGGCAGGTATGTCGTCATGGTGGAAAAATCAGTCCCCTGTTTGCCAGAACTCAGGACATTTCTTTCGCAGAATGTGATGCAACCTTTTCAAAACTTCCAGATAAAAATGGCTGACGGTTTGATCCAGAGGAACAAATTCTGAGTGTAACACAAGGGGCCCGCCCTCCAAAGAATAATTCTGGTTTGGGGGACTCCCCCTTGTATATTGCTTTTCTGTCATTGTTTTGTGGGTACATAACTGACAGTGAACTTTGGCTATATTAATGGCACCAATATGAACTTTATTCATAATGGTTCACAGCTATACAACTGTATCAGCTTTGGTAAGGTTTTCCTCATTTCTGAAGGCTATATACATACAACCAACTTCATTAAATGATAGTGTTCTCTATTTCCTGAAAGACATATTAAATTCAACATGCTCAAAGTATAATATCCATATTTTCTCTTATTCTGCAATCTTCCACATAGCTTCTCTGTCTTCTTTATGTCTAAATTATATGAGTGTCATTACCATTTTTATTATAAATGTGAATTTGACACCAAGGGTCAAATCATAAACTTAAAAGCCCAAAATTACTCTCTTCACCCCTTTAGGCCACCAGCCAAGCCCTGAAAAATCTTAACTCCTAAATTCTCCCCACATATTTCCTATCTACTATCATCCTCTTGCCAGTACTCCAGTTCAGATTCGTATCACCTTTTGCATGAAATATGGCATTAATCTCCTAAATGATATACCTATTTTAAGTCTATAAATAGTTAGAAAGAAGGGGAAAATTGAAAAAATAGAAAAATAAAAGATGAGCTTGGGACATCTTGATGTGTTACAAAGCAAACAAGTACTCAAGAATAATAAGAACATGCCAAAACATGGGAACCTACTTGAAAGGGCTCCTCTGGCCAGACCTGGGACTATTTGATCATCAAATGAAATAATGGTAGTAACACAAACTATTGAATAAAACAAGAATCCATGTATCCATAATACTGATAGAAGCAGTATGAATAAATAAATTGAGGGAGAAGATAAATTTTTCCTTAGAGTAGAATGTTATCTAATAAATATACAAATAATAAGGGAATTAGAAAAGTCATTAATGAATACTAAAACCAGTGCCTGAACATCTGATGAGAAACAGGATATTTATGTAATATACAAACACCTTCCCACAAATGACTCATTAGTTAAAAATAAAATATAGTAACCTTGCAGTACAGAAAACTGGTTCCTTCTATGACAACAGACACTCTCTCACTAGTACACATATTATTTCATTTTAATTCTCTGTAAAGCATTTGTCATATCTGATTATTTTTCTTTTTTTATTGTTTGAATGTTTATGATGTGTCTTCCCTTTTCAAATTTAAGCTCTGTGGAAACCGAGAAATTGTCTTATTCATTAGTTTATTCTCCACACATAAAAGACTCTGGCATAAGATAGAAGGTCAAGAAATTCTTGTGGAAGGAAGGAAGAGATGGAGAAAGGAAAAGAGGGAAAGAGAAAAGAAAGAATGAGAGAGGGACAACAAAGAAAGGATAAATGGGCAAGTGGAGCAGATCAGTCAACAGGGAGATTGGTTAGTTGGCTCAAGTAAAAACTAAGGGAAGTACAACTTGAAAGAAATCAAGCAACTGAGAAAAAAATGGAACTGACAAAACAGAGTCTAGGTCAGATTCTTCCAGCACCACCAAATGACCATACAGTTGAATGTTAAATTCTAGTAACTATAATTATGCGATACAAAATAAATCAGCATATGTTCAAAGATAAGAAGCATACATACCGAATTTAGAAAAATGGTTAAGCAAACATATATATATATATATGTTCAATGTACTATTAAAAGAACATTAAATATGATGATTGTGAAAACTATATCACAGCATGGGGGAAAGCTTATAATATAACGAAAGGGAAAAAGTAAGATATAACATTGCCCATATACTATAATTACAACAATGTAAAAAAGAACAGGAAAAATGAATATAGAAATGATAACAGTAGTGGTAAAACTAAGAGTAAACATTATTCTAATTTTCAAAATTTTGCAACATGGCTATATTTGAGATTTCTAAATATACACAAAAAGGAAATATATGAAACTGATGGAAAACTAGTAATTAGACATTAGTACAGTCTTCTCAAATGTCATAAAAATGCTTTCCAGGGACATAATATGCTTATTAACTATTTTACTAATATTCATTCAGTGCCTACTCTGTATTAAATTCTTCATATGCCACATCTTACTTAATCCTAACACCACACTCATGAGAGAACTATGACAATGATTAGCCTTATTTTAAGGTCAGATAGCTCAGCGTGGGTGCTTGGCTCAGAGGTGGCCTCCACCATATGTACTCACACATTTCTTATGAAGAGATGGCGTCTCTCCCTCCTCCCCTTTCCCTGCATCTGAGTTGGCCCTAGTGACTCGCGTGATCAAGAGACTGTGGTGACAATGAGGGTCTAGGGCCACCTAGACATCTTGGGATGCTCACATCGGAAGGCTTGCTCTCGCAACAATACTCTGGGACATGTCAGGAGTCAAATAAAATGTCTGGAGACCTTGAGTCCAGTGTGTTGTGAGAGCCCAAGCCACCAGACAACCTTGAAGGCAGTGTGAGACAACAAGATCTGTACCTGTGGAAACAGACAGGACACGAAGCCGTGGCAGACGAGAACTGAAGGAGCCATCTTGGAGGCGGTCCCTCAGGGACAGCTGCTCCCATGATGCCAAGGGTCAGAAAGGAGCCACCCAGTCAAACTAACTCTGAATTTCTGGCCTGCACCATTGTGTGTGCAGAGGGGGAGTTGTTTTAAGGCATAGAGATTTAGGGTAGTCTTTTATTTTCTTGCTACAATAGATAATTGGAACTATAAAGCAACTGAGCTAAGAAATTACCAAAATTCAAACAGCTCCTAAACAGAGGAGTTGGGATTTGAACGCAGGTCTTCCCACCTGAAAAGATTCTCTGAACTGGAGCACTAAAGGGTCTCTTTGCCAATGCTAGCTATTTATTATTAAAATATCATCATCATCATCATCATCATCATCATTGTCATCATCACCACCTTAAAATTCTTGAGCTAAAACTTTGTGGAACACATATATGGGTATATAAGTAAAAGTAGTTGTCACCACACAGAGGAGAAATGACCCAGGACAGAACTTGCCTGGAATCTGTGACACAGGCCAAGAGGGTCAGACCAGCTTGGAGGAAGGCAGATGAAATGAGAAAGGTCAGAGATGAGACATGGAGCAGCGGAGAAGTGAGTGTGATCTCTCTTCCCAACTAAAGGCTAACCCAAAATGCCAGTCACCATAAATGGGTCCATATCCCATGTCTCAGTATGGTATCCTGCTAATGTGATATGAAAATATAACAGCGGTTTGGTAAAAGGGAATTGAGAACCTTGAGGATAGTGTAAGAAAACAAAATCTGGGCCAGGCATGGTGGCTCAAGCCTGTAAACCCAGAACTTTGAGAGGCCGAGGTGAGAGAATTGCCTGAGCCCACGGGTTCGAGACCAGCCTGGGCAACTTCGTGAAACCTCATCTCTACAATAACTCAAAAAATTAGCTGGGTGAGGTAGCATGCCTATAGGTCCAGCTACTTGGAAGGCTGAGGTGGAAGGATTGCCTGAGCCCAGCAAGTCAACGCTGGGGTGGCCGTGAGCTTGCCACTGCACTACAATCTGGGCGACAGAGTGAGACTCCAACTCAAAAAAAAAAAGGAAAATCTGCATCTTCCCTATCAGAAAGTCAACAGATGATGTCCACAATAGGAATATCAGGAAATAACAGAGAAGCATGATGTCGTTGCCCTACCTGGAAATGTGGAGATAATCATGGTATGATGCATTACTTGGACACAGGTTACAGAAGACACAAGAGGACTTGAGAGCAGTCACCTCTAGGGAATAGGACCTAGGGGTCTGAGGGCATTGACAGCAGGTTGCTATTTTTCAACATAAGTATGGCACTTTAACCTTTTAATCATCTATTGAATTACTGTGATAAAATATTAATTATTAAACAGCTGAATATCCAAAATTTATAAGAACAAATAAATGCTTTTACATATTTCAGACTTTACACAAAAAGAAATTAAATGACTTCACATCTTCAAAAATAATTATATAAATTTAAAAGGACAATAAAATGACTATTTCTATTCAATTACTTTAAAAAGACAGTATTTTGTTAAAATATTGGAAAGTCTATGAGATAGTAGTTATACTTTTCAGCATGCAATCCGTTAAGACATAAATTAGGCTTTAAAAGTTTTTTTTTTCTCTATAGCCAGAATTACATTTGGGGGGGAAATTTTCCTAATTAAATGCCTAAATTGGAAACAGAAAAATTGTACAAAGATGTCCATAATAGTTCTATTCATAGTAACAACCATATTTTAAAATACTTGAGCACCAAAGATTAAAGTTATCTAAAATATATCAAAACACTTGATAATGCAGTTGTTAAATCATAAAAGTATGAATTCAATCACTGTATGAAAAATGAATGTAAAATTATATTATATATATAATTAAGTCCATATTTCTATGACTGCATGTTTGTTTATAGTGGCAAAGATGCTAGGTGGATTTTATAAATGAGGAAGATATATTTGGGATAGTCTGACTTAAGATATAAGGTTACATGGTATTTCTTAAGTTTACTTCGGGAAGCTCTGGAAGACATTTTAATTATATTTTTATTTTATATAAGAAAAGACTGACATTTGAAAAACTCCAACTAGGTGAAACATTTATATATTTTTGGATTTTGCTGTAATTTTGTAGATGAAAGAAACTCCAGATGTTCATAATATTTTTCAAAGTGACAAACCTTAATTCTTCCTGTACTTGGCCTAAGTAATTAAACCATGTTTGCTGTCCTAAAGATGAACAATTCTCACTGAATTGGCCAAAACTGAAAAATTCTCCTCTCTCTGGACTCAGACATCAGCTGAGTCCCAAGCCTCTGTCTCCTGTTCTACAAAACCCTCTGGGATCTAAAACTTCCTGAAATAAACATTACCCACTGCCCAAGAAGGGTGGGTGAGCTCACACTATCAGAAACCTCGCTTCTCCTTCCAGGCTAGGATGGGTAAGAGACAGAAAACAAAGATACTTTATTCTACCCTGGGGAATCCTCAAAAGGAAAGACAGAAAAAAAGGATTATATATATATGTGTGTGGTTTTGCTATCCATGGGGAAAAACAGGGAAAAAAACAACTTACTTAAAAATGATATTGAGATATACTCAAGCAAATGGGCTGAGTGTGACTATTCATCTTCTTCCTCTCTCACCTCAAACGCTTAACATTTTAAAAAGTACATATTTGCCAGCAGACGAGCTGCATCCTTCCTTGCCACTGCCCTCTCCACCACCAAACAGTCCTCAAGCTGTCTTGCATCCATGCATCCACATTAGAGCTGGAAGGCCGAGAACCAAAAGAAAGACCATCCAAGCAGAAGGATGGAGGTGGGCAGTTGCCTGCAGTTTGCCAAGCTCAGAAGACAATAGTGATGATGCTGCCCTCTCGTGGTCGATAAACAAAACATACCACAAAAACAGAATTTTTCATATTGTCTAAGATATTTTCTAAACAAAAAGAACAAGCCCTGGACAACCAAGCCAAGAGTGACAGTTTTAATTACTTCTCTAACATTTTAGATTGAAACTTCACTACCACAAAACATGAATATAAAGTAAATTTTGTCATTTCATTTGTTCACAAGAGAACAGGGCTGCAGAGTGTTAGCTGGGAGAGAACAATGACTCCTTTCCTAACGTGGAAAAATACCAATGACTGAAATCATCATTTTGGTTCCAGCACTGGAGTTGGGTTTGGGGTCTTTGGCAGTGGTAATTCCCCATTTTTTCAGGATGAAAATTAGAAACTTACGATGCAGATTTATGTCACTGTTGATAGATAACCTTGATAGTCACTGAAATATCCATTACTACACTAGCAGGCACATAGGTCAAAATTCACCATGACCTAAGTGAAGTCCTCCTAATTTTAGCGACTGGCATATGGGAGTAGGGTGGGGAGAGCAGCTTGTCTGCCTCTGCTTCATGCCCCTGCACTGTAAAATCTGCCCATCGGCATGCCCCTCCCACTCACAGAGCACACAGGGGCTCTGGCAGGTAGGCAGAGGGCTGGATGGGAAAGCAGAACCTCTCAACTGCAGAGTAAGCCACATCAGCCACCTCATACACCAAACCCTTTGTGATTATACGCAGACATCAAATGATACCAGACATTCAGAGACAAACAGCACACAACAGAAGGCTGCAAAATGAAACAGAAAACCTCAAATGAAGAGAGATCATTCAAGGAATGGAAGAAATTGACAGCAAAAAGTTCAAACAAGTATCTCCAAAGAGATTTGAGAAAATGTATCATCCATAAAATAACAATACACATCACAGGAAAGTAGCAATCAGAGCGCAAGAGTGAGATCAAAAGAATAAAAATTATGGCCAAAATAAAAGGTTAATTGCTGGTAAATTAAATTATATAATGAGCAGGGAGTCACATAAAATAAATATTCTGGAATTTAAATTTTTTGAAATATCCCAGAATGTACAACAACAAGACAAAGGGATCTAAGGAAGAGATATCAGTTAAAAGGCACACAAGGTCAGCCTAATACAACTAAAATCCAATTAAAAGAAGTTCTTTGTAAGATCAAAGAAAATAGAGAGGAGAAAATTATTGGGAAAGATGGTAGACTGAAAAATATATAGACAAAAATAAGATAGATGGGAGAGGGAAGGAGGGAAGTAGGGAAAGAAGAAAGCTAGGAAGGGAGGGAAGGTAAATATAATTGTCCACCAGGAATTCTTTATCTGGGAAAACTATTCTTTAAAAATGAAAAAAGCAATTAAGATATTTCTAGATAACCAAAAACTGATAATTTGTCACTAGCAGATTTGGCTTACGAAAAATACTAGAAGATATCTTTTAGACTGAAATGAAAAAACACTAAAGAGAAACTCAAATTTATATGAAAAAAATAAGAACCATCAGTAAAAATAACTACACAGGTAAATCTAATAGGCAATATAAATATATTTTTTACCAACTTTTTTCTTATAACTTATTTAAAAGATGACTGCAAAAAGAAATAATCTAAGCTGATGGGCACATAACATGTAAAGATGTAATTTGTGACAATAGCAGCATAAAGGAGGAGAAGGAAACTAAATTATGTAGGAGCAAAGTATATTTACTATTGAAATTAAGTTGGTATTCATTTGAACTAGACTGTTATAAGTTAAGGTGTTGACTGTAATTCCCAGGGAACTACTAAGAAAGTATCACAAAATATATAGTAAAAGATACAAGGAAATTAAAATGGTACACACACACAAATCTAGCAAAAATAAAGGCAGCAATATAAAAAGAGGAACAAGGAAGACATAAGATATATAGAAAAAAATAGCAAAATGGCAGACACAAATTTTACCTTATCACTAATTATATTAAATATAACTGGATTAAACTCCTAGTTTAAAAGGTACAGACTGATAGTATGGATAAAAACATTATCCATCTATATGCTGTTTTTTAAAAAGCACTTTAGATCTATATATATGCTGTTTAAACAAAAGCTCTTTAGATACAAAATGGTAGGCAAATTAAAGGCTGGTTACCATGCATATAGTAACCAAAGGGGGAATAAGTGCTGGAGAGGCTATATTAATATCATGTAAAATGGATTTTAAGAAAAAGATTGTTACTAGAAACAAAGAAAATTTTATAATCAGGTAATTTAACCAAGAAGAGGAAACAATTATAAACATATATGCAGCTAATAGCAGACTCCCAAAATACATAAAGCAAAAACTGACATGATCTTCAGAGCAAATAGACAATTAAAAAAATAATAATTGGAGATTTCAATAACCAGTTTTCAAAAATAGATGAAACTACTAGACAGTATATCAACAAATAGAAGAGTGGAACAATGCTTAAAAGAGAGAGAGAGAGAGAGAGACTAAAAACAAAACAAATAAGACCTAATAGACATCTTTACAGCACTACACCCAAGAACAGCAGAATACACATTCTTCTCAAGTGTACATGGACAGCCTCTTGGACAGACCAAATGTTATGCCATAAAACAATTCTCAATAAATTTAAAATAAATGAAATTATAGAAAGTATTTATCTGACCCTAATGAAATAAAACTAGAAATCAATAAAAGACGAAAATTCGGGAAATTCATAAATATGTGGAAATTAAGTGACACTCCTATATAAGCAATGGATCAAAGAAGAAATCACAAGAAAAATTAGAAAATACTTTGAGATAAATTAAAACAAAAACATACCATACCAAAACTTAATGAATGCAAGTAAAAGAGAGTTCAGAGGAGAATTCATAGCTGTAAATGCCTATATAAGAAAAGAAGAAAGATCTTAAATCAATAACCTAACTTTTCACCTTAAATTTTTTTAAAATAGAGAAAACTCAACACAAAGTAAAGAAAATGAAAGAAATAATGGACTACAGTGAAAATGAATAGAGAATATAAATCAATAGAGAAAATCAACAAAATCAAAAGTTGATTTTTTTAAAAGATTGATCAAATTGATGAACTTTTAGCTACACTAATCAAGAAAAAAAGAGAAAAGACTCAAATTTACCAAAATAAGAAATAAAAGAGTGAGCATTACTATTGATCTAAAAAAAAAAAA
This sequence comes from Cephalopachus bancanus, assembly GCA_027257055.1. Lineage (NCBI taxonomy): Eukaryota > Metazoa > Chordata > Mammalia > Primates > Tarsiidae > Cephalopachus > Cephalopachus bancanus. The sequence continues at coordinate 3,542,454 of JAPVLO010000040.1, read as the reverse complement.
AAGAATTACAAGAAAGTAGTAAAAACAATTGTATGGCAACAAATGTGAAAACCTAGGTGAAATGGATAATTTCTAAAAATATATCATCTACTAATACTGATTCAAGAGGAAACAGGAAATCTGAATAGGTCTGTAACAGGAAAAAAGATTAAATCAGTAATCAAAAAAATTTCTGCAAAGAAAAGTCCAGGACCAGATGACTTTCTGGTGTACTCCAACAAATGTTTAAAGAATTAACACCAATTCTTCAAAAACTTTCCAAAGAAGAAACACTTCACAATCCATTCTATAAGTCTCATGTTACCGTGATAGTAAAACCGAAGATATCACAAGGAAAAAAGAAAAAAAAACAACTACGATCAAAATTAAGAATGACTGTAAAAAAAAAAAGAAAACTATAAAAAACTATAAAAAATCTATCATATATAAATATATATATTTATTTATATATTTATATATATTTATATTTATATATTTATATTTTATATTTATATATTTATATTTTATTTTATATTTATATATATTTATATATTTATATATATTTATATTTATATAAATATATATATAAATATAAAAATATCATATATAAAAAAACTATATCAAAAACTATAAAAAAGTAGAAAAGAAAACAAAAAGTAAAAGAATATATTTGCAAATCATATATTAGATCAGGGCCTAGCAACCAGAATATATAAAGAACTTTTACAACTCAACTATGCAAAAGTAAATGACCTAATTTTAAAATGCACCAATGTTTTAAATAAATATTTCTCCAAAGATATTCAAATGGCCAATAAGTGCATATAAATGCTCAATATGATTAGTAATTAGGTAAATGTAAATCAGAATCACAATAAGATACCACTTCACACCCCTTGTCATGGGATGGCAACTATAAAAACAAGCAAAAATTAAAATGTCTTCCTATCTTAAATAAATATTGTTCATAGGAAGTATGAGTGAAGTTGTGTTGAAATAGGTACTTTCATGGACTGTCAGTACAAGTATAAATTGATACAATCTTTTTGGAAAACAATTTGGCAGTATCTTTCAAAATGTGCTTATTTAAATGCAGGAATTCCATTTCTAAGCGTCTATCCTAGAAAAATTTGTGCACATGTACACAAAGTAAAATGTGGAAGGATGCTCATTGCAGCATCCAAATGTCCATCTGCAGACAGATGGTTAGATAAATCAGTCTACAATCATTCCAGTACACAGCCCCACACCCCCTTTCCTGGATATCAAAAGAGCAAGGTAATGCCAGGAAAGAAATTAATTTTCAAAACAATACTCAAAGTATGATCCCATTAATAGAAATCAAAATGAAAAAAAAATCCCACCTTCTATACACAAGTGTTAACTTTGGCTACCTCTGGGAAGGAGACGAGGTGAGGAAAGGGTGAGGTGAGCTTCCATTTTTAAATTCATATAGCACGTTACTGTTTGAACTTTTACAACAGGAATAAATATAAGATTTATACAAAATGTCGAGTCAAAAAGCATTCCTATTGTTATGCAATACTGTTTAAATCCAATTTCAGCCATCCATTCTAATTAATGATAAAATATAAGAAATTCTTACCTTCCAAATTTTCTATTTTTTCAATGTTGTTTAAAGCTAAATTCAAATATTCAAGTTTCTTGAGTTTGCTAACATTTTCTGAAATATACAAACAATGTAATTAATTAACCTTCAAGATAAAAGACTCTTTTGTATAATTTATTTTGAAAATAATGAGAATCTAAATAATTTTATTATAGTTATCAAAACCATGTTGCTTTTTCAAATCTATACCTTTACAGTAGACACTGTGGTTGCCTGTGTAGCGTGCATTTATCCCTTCAATCTTCCTAATGGAACTCAGTTTTGCTAATGTCCCTACTCAGTCCTATCTCCAGGGGGTTAGGCTTGGCCAAGCTGCACCAGTACCTGGCAATCCAATCTCTCTTGCTAGTGACAGCACGGGAACCCAGGTTTAAGCCAACCAGCCAAGGCTGTCTCCTGGCAACCGTGTGTACAGGAGAGGCCATGTACAACAAGTATTCCCAATCAGATTAAAGAGACAGGTCTATTTCCATGCCTGGAGACTTCTTATCTCTTGTTCCTGCCAGATGTTAATAAGGAATAAGACACTATCCACATCAATACTCATAGTCATGAGAGTAGCAATTGTAGGATGAAGCCTACACTGGCTGGTATAGTGGAGAGAAGGAATCAACACACTCTGAAATCCCCCCAATTCTAGAGCTAGAGTTGGGTAAGATGATAGATTTCCTTCTCTGATGCCACATTGAGTTGGGCGGCTTTGACTTACAGCCAAAATCAGCCTGATACAAAATTATTTTTTTTAAATAAATATGAAAGAATATACAGACAAAATAGTAAGCATAAACAAGTCACAGAATCGCTGCAGAATGGGCCCTTTTAAAAACAGCCAATAATATCATAGCTAACATTGCCGAGTGCTCAGCACATATCACACAATGTTCTAAGCAGTTGCATATATTATCCTATTTAATCCTCACAATAACCCTATGAGGTAAGAATGACTGTTGTGTCCTTTTTATAAATGAGAATACCAAAGTACAAAGAATTAATCCACTTGTCCAAGGTCAAGGGGTAGAGCCAGGAAACTTGACTCCAGAACTTGGCACTAAAAGAACAGTTCTTTCTAAGATGACATGAATGCAGAAAACTCTGCTCAGGAATGCGCATTTGGGGCAGAGTCTCTCTTAACTAATGCCTCCTCTGCCCATTTCTCAGGGATACTATGAAGAGCAAGTGCGATGACTTATAGCCATCACCCCATCACCATTAATAGTTCACCTACAATTTACAAAACATCATATATTTGTTCCCACAGACTTGCGAATAACAGCCCACCACTCCAAGATTCTGTTTATTCATTTTCTAAAATGAGAAATTGGAAAAAAAATTATAAAAGTTTCTCTCAGCAGTTAAATTTTTCTAAGTAATACTAATGTTTACAAAAGGTTCTCTAGCAACATCTGAGCATTCAATAGTCAGCAGATTTTGAGGTTTCTGCGTGCCAAGAATTATGATAGACAGAGTGTCTGGTCTGTATCCTATCCAAAAATACTTTAAGTTATCACCATTAAAACTGCCACGCTACAACAAAACACCTGTTCAAAACAGAATTCCCCTTCCCCTCCTTTTGTTATACACATAACCCTCTCAATGCTAGAAGAGTTATCTGACATTAAACAAGGTATGATTTCTTTGGGGAGGGTTTCCTAAATTAACTCCTCAAGAACAGCCGGAGTCAACTTGGTTGGGAAGGAAAAAAAGGCTCTGCATGTAGAAATGGATGGAGCCTCTCGGGTAGCAGGAAAGGAGTCTGGGAGTTCTAGTCAGACCATTCTAGAAGCAGTTCTCACCAACCGCCACCAGCAGACATTCGAACTTACAGTGACCCACTCTCCCTTCTCATGAAGTTCTGTGGTGCTCAGCTTCACCCAGGCATGAGGCCCCTTAGAAAGCTGTTGAGAGGTTGATTACCAGAGCCTACCCTACAGGGTCTGACTCAATAGGCTTGAGGAGGGGCCCGGAATCTGCACTCTAATGAAATGCAACTGCAGATGGTCCTCAGCTCACACTTGGACCCACACCAAGCAGCGCCTTCCTCCACAACCCATCTGCATCTCCCAGGGAGGAAGGGAGCTTTGGGAGAGGCGATTGTTTTGCCAATGTCTACCTCAATAGCCCAAGAGCAAGTCTGGATTCTAGAGAAGTAGTTTTACTTGCTAAATAAGTGCCTAAATGCCTCTGGGTGGAGTCACACTGAAAAATCTCATTATTAGGATTTAAAAGAGTGTTTAATTTAAGAATACTTTGGAGGCAAAAATTTAAGCTTTCTCACAGCTCTGAAAAGGACTGAAATACTATGCTACTAATTAGTAATTGTGATGGACCCAGCTGTGGAGATTAAAATTTCGGGAGCGCTTTTAGATCTGTACAATTAGAACCGTTCTTTAATGACCCCGTGCATAAAAGCTGCCGGTTTTCTGTAATAGCCTTTTTAATTGAACCATGTGCCAGAGTTTCTAATTTCTAGTAAAGTAAAGGATGCCGAAAATAAATTATCTGAAGAAATATAAAGAATTTTAGTAAATCTTCAAAAAAAATATGCAAATGTAGGCTTTTTACAATCCTAAAGCCAATTTTCAATTATCCATGAAACCAGAGGCAACCCCATCACCAGGGTTTCTCAGCCTCAGCAACACTGACATTTTGGGCCGGATAATTCCTTCCTGTGGGGGGCCGTCCTGAAAGCTGTAGGATGGTTATCACTATTCCTGGCCTCTATACTCTGCTAGATGCCAGTAGCACCCCTCCCCACACACACCCACAACCACACACACACACACATATACCCCCGACAGCCAGTGTCTCCAGATCTGTCAAATGTCCCCTGCTGGGAGCCATGCACACCAAGGTGGAAAGTTAACCCTGACCCTGAAAGCTAACCTTGGGGCTCCAGAACCAGATCACATAGGAGCTGGCACTTTCTCTGCTTCAACAGCCTGGGCTCCCTCTCCTTTTCTCCAGCTTCTGCCTTCTGCTCCTATTGGCATTTGGCTTGCCTGGGGATTGCTAGGGTAAGAGGTTAAATGAATAACAAGGGCACCCAGCAAGCCGTCCTCTGATGAACACTTCTCCTGGTGTGCCCAAGGGTAGGCACATCACTTCATGTCATCCTTGTACCAATTCATATGTTAGGTGTATCAGCCATTTTACAGATGGCAAAACTAAGCCCCAGACAAGTTAATTGACTTGTCTAACTTCACACAGCATATAGGTGGCAGAGGCAGTGCTCCAGCCAAGGTCTGCCTGACACCAGAGCCTGTGCTTGCCTTACCATTGTCTCTACATGGCAGGACTTCCACTAAAGTGACTCCACGACCACCCTTCTCTCTTCCTCTTAATTCATTATTCTTATGGGGAGAGGGTTGCCAGAGCGGGGAAGGATCAACTTACCTGATAGGTTAATTGAAAGAAGAAACACAGCAGGCCCAGCCCTACCCTTTCTCCTGGCTTCTGGGGTCTGCCTGCTGGCGAAGAGCACATGGTCTTAACCCCCTTCTGCTATAAAGCAAAGGCCCACCTGGGTAAGGGAAACTTGTGGCTGTCCAGTTGTGCATGGGATGGTGTGTATAGGTTTAAGCATGGGGTGGGTCAGGGTGGGGCGAGGGGGAATGCATGAACAAGTCCACTTGGTGGCAAGTCCAAGCCACATTCTTCAAAAAGCATTATCAGTTATAATGCTGATATTATGATCTTCAACGACCTGACTTCTGTATTTACCTCTCATTTCCATTCCAAACTGGAACTCCCTCGATACCCAATACTGAGTACAATGCCTTGCACATGTAAGTTCACAATAACTATAGCAGGACTAGCTATCAAAGTCTGTGGTCACCTGACAAAGACCTCAATTCCCACATAATCCTTTGAGTTCCGCAGAGTAATGTAAAACCATGACAAATGCCTGGATTATGCCTTCCTCCCTTTCCAACTTTAAAAATCAAGTCAACTAATGTGTTCCCACCATTACCTGCTCTCCCAACTCCTTGCTGGAGATTATTTCGGGCAACAAGACTCACTACACATGGAAAGGTTCAGGGAGATGACCTATACACATCTACTGAGAGATGGCTATATCTGTTTTTTCATGTAATTCTTTATCAGTGATTGTCTTCCTCTAAAAAATAACATTGCATTTTCCAAAATTCTCTTCTTGAAAATGTTAAAGAAACCATGAGAACAAAGTACTGAAACTTACCAATTTTTCCAATAAGATTATTTTGAAGATAGAGAATTTTTAAATCCCGGCACCATTTGTCAATATGTTCTAGTCTTTCTATTTCTTGCTGATGCAAAGAGAGTTCCTCCAGGGAAAAAATCACACAGTCATTGTGTTCAGCATTCCGTCTAATAAGATCTTCTGTGACTAAAAAAAAAAAAGGTTGTTATACATCACATTCTGTCTCCACTCTTCAACATCAAGTTATTACGTTATTAATGCATTGAGTTTTCTTTGCAGTTAAATGTCGATTCTCCAGGCCCAAGTGATTTTCAAAATAAAAGAGGTCAGAAAAGTGCTGCCTCCTCCTTGGGTTTTTGTGATGCCATAATACAAGTCAGAGAGAAGAGGAGATGGGATGACATCTTATGTCTTGTCTTTGGACGTACATGGTCCCATACGTTTTACCGTGTGGTTGGGGACAGAGTTGACACTCCATGGCTATAAGAATGCTGATATAGAATCTAATAGTGGTACCATGTCGAAATGGATGTGCTCTACTAACTGACCTGAGACATAGTAACTTGCTACTGAGAGGCACAGAAATATGGAAAGCTCATGCATTCATGCATTTAACCACAATTTATTAATGTAAAGCTTAAGAGAAAGGAAAGGAACACCCAGATCTTGCATTGCAATCTTACAAATCACCTACCACTTGTTTTGTTTCCAGGAGAAATGTTAAAAAGCCGCTTACAGAAAGCGGGCAACGGGAGCTCCCATCCCTCTGACAAGAGTGATGTGTATTGCACTGGGCTCGCACAGAAGGTCAGAAATATACAATGACAATGGCAGCAAGAGACTAGACACAATGCTGCAGTCCACGGTTGGAGGCAAGAATAAGATCATGAATTATCTTCATGAGATGCACTGAAACCGAGGTCACGACAAGGGGGAACCAGGAGTCTTCTAGTGCTGTTTAAAATGTTATGAACATAGGCAAACCTCATATTTTGTGTAGATATGGAAATAGTGTATGTCTAACACAAGAGAGCCTAAAGATTTATTGTCCCTTATAAGGTGCCAGGCACAATTCTAAATTCCTTGCGTCAGTGTATGAATATGTAAGTTATTAATATCATTTATATTTTTCAGATGAGGAATTGAAGCACAAAGAGTTTAAATAACTTTCCCAGGTCTTGGTAGTAAGTGCTAGAGCCAGGATTTAAATTTGCGGCCCAAGGCCAGCCGTGTGCTCCTAACCACTACACTACACTGCCTCAAACATGAACAGGGTGCAGCCTCTTGAGATTCCAGTCTTCCTGAACCAGAACATGCAGACTCCACTAGCAGAGACAAGGTTCTCCATGGAACCTTCGGCTGCCCCACCTCTATGCCACATCCGTAAATGTAGAGCTTGCCTTTGTTAAAAAATGTAAAAACATGTATGAACTTGGTCTTTTTCCTGCAGTTAGCTGAACTGCTAACTGGGAGACAAGGTTGCTTGCCATGACAGTTCTTTGGAAGAAATATCGGGGAAATGTAGAGGTTGAGAGATTAAAATGCCATACATAGGGAAAGTCTCTGCTGCCCTAGTCTTTGGTTCAACTAACAGACAGAGATGGCCGCACACACGTCCTGGGGAGAGGCAGGACAAAGTGCCCAGAAGGAGGCAAGAAGGGCACCCCATCAGCCTGCCTCACTGGGATCCTAGTGCCGGTCACACTCTGCCTTCCCTGGAATCCTACTACTCGTTTGTGAGCCAGCTTAAATAGATGGCTCTACTTAAGAAAAATAAATGTTCTGAAACCCAAATCTGAAGAGAAGCGCATTAAAACTACCCCCCACCATCCCTCCCTGACCAAAGTTGACTGTAATTGTTTAAATCAACAGATAATGAACAAATGAGTAGAGACAATCTGATACAGAAAAGCTGCTGTGTAAAGTGAAATGTATTATCTATATCTGCAATTTATCTACAGGAATTCTCTTAGCAAGGAGTACAGGTACCGTATAGGTTAAAAGGTTTAGATGGCGCTACCAATGTTCACTGAGCTAGCTTAGTAAAATGTGGGAATTATTTACCACTGTCGATAAGACCCTTGATGACTTGAATGCGAATTAAACTACATAAGTCCATAGAGCAAGGGAATGGATTGTTGTTGGCCTTTCTGCCACCAGACCTGGAGTCCGTGGGGCCCGGAGGATGTGTCTCATTTAGACCATCCTCCAGGTGGGAAACAGCAGGATCCTCTGCCCAAGGGGTTCCAGGCCTGCCTTCAGGCCCTGCACTGGCCACTCCTCCAGGCTCATTCCTGAAGGCAGACCATGCCATCCGACACACATCCCAACACCCAGGGGTATCCAAGGAGCAGTTGTTTGCCAAGGATTTGGATGGCTTGGATGTGTAGACTGGGGTGTCCACGCTTATACATGAGGGGCATAAGGGGCCAGGGTAGAGCCAGGGATGGGAAGAGAAGGGAGGAGTGATGGGAGACAAGCTTTCCCAAGCTACCACGGGCAGCCACAGAATTCCAAGGAGCCTAAGAAAACCTATTAAATGCAGCTTTCTGGGTTGTCATGAAGGTATACTTGACTAGGGAAGAAGATACATTTTATTTAGTAGCTTGATTGAAAACTTGATATATAGACCTTGACTTATACTCTTGCCCTAAATCCTGCTGGATGGCTTAGTTTGGTTTCCATACTGAAGATGTAACCTAACCTGAACCCCATAGAAGCTGTCATCTACAGTTAAGTTGAATATGTTCCGGGGAATCCTGGTAGCAACTTTTTAAAAAATTTTTTATTATAAAGATGTGGGGTACAATTCAGGGTTAGGTATACAAACATTGATTATGCAGGGACACTTGTTGATGAGACATGCCCTTCCCTTCCCTAGCAGTTTCCCTCAACTGCCAATTCCACCCCCACTCTCCTGACAGTTTCCCATTACTGCTAATCCCTTTCTTACAGTATTATAATAATTGTTCAAGGTCCACTTATGAGTGAAAACATATGGTACTCTGTTCTTTGTTTCTGTGATAGATCACTGGGTATGATCAACTCTAAATCCATCCAAGTTGCTGCAAAATCCATATGTTTGCCCTTCTTTATGGTTGTGTAATATTCCATTGTGTATATGTACCACATTTTCTTTATCCAGTCCAGTTTCAATGGGCAGCATGGTTGGTTCCATATTTTTGCTATTGTGAATAGAGCTGCAACAAACATACGTGTGCAGGTATCTTTTTTGTAGAATGATTTGAGTTGTTTCAGGTATATTCCCAACAGGGGAACTGCTGGGTCAGATGGAAGGTCAATTTCTAGTTCTTTCAGAAATCACCACACTGTTTTCCAAAGTGGTTGCACTAGTTTGCATCCCCACCAACAGTGTAGAAGCGTTCCTTTTTCTCTGCATCCTCGCCAGCATCTGTTGTTGTTTGTAAATGCAAATCAAAACCACACTGAGATACCACCTAATCCCAATAAGAATGGTCTGGTAGCATCTTAAGCATCACCTGTTCTGACTTCTTATGGCCATATGGGACTTCCTGGTTTTCAGGGTTGCTAAAGGTATCACGGGCTGCTCTAGCTATGCAGTCTGAAAGACTTTTCCAATTTGTCCACCTCTGAAGATGTACAGGGTTGGCAAATTTTCCAATGGAATCAAATATCCTTCCTGTATTCTCTTGCTACACCTTCGGCACTTAAGAAACTCTTTTTGTCAGGCTAGTGTGTGTGCAGAATTTATCATTTGCATGCAATTGTCAAATCTTCTCTTTCAGAGGCATGTAGATACTAGGGAGCATTATGTTGATTCCTGTCTTCTGACCATGAAAATTAAGATAATAAAAATCACTATTAGTTTAAAGAGGAAGAGGTTAGAGAACCTCTCTTAGTATGAATAACTAATTCACACACACACGCACACACACACACACACACACACACACACACACACACACACACAAAGGACAGGAGGGGCATAACAGTTCAATCAGCAAACAGAGAGGTTTTCCCCAACAGCATCAATTATGCACAATTAGTATGGATTAAAAGAAAACAGAGGGGCTTGGTGACTCAGCCTGTAATTCCAGCTCTTTGGGAGGCCGATGCAAGTGGATTGCCTGAGTCCGTGGGTTCGAGACCAGACTGGGCAATTTGGTGGTGCCTCATCTCTACAACGAATTAAAAAAAAAAATTAACCAGATGCAATAGTGCATGCCTGAAGTTCAGGCTCCTTGGAAGGCTGAGGCAGAAGGATCACCTGAGCCCAGCGGGTCGACGCTTGGGGTGGGCCGTGAGCATGCCACTGCACTCCAGCCTGGGCGACAAAGTGTGATTCTAACTCAAAAAAAAAAAAAAAAAAAAAGGAAGTAAAGAAAAGAAAACAGAATCACAGAGGAAGGGAGAACTGTAAAGGTTTGGAATTTCCCAGTGCCTTTTCTAAACTCTTCTATAACAAGCAAACTTCTGTGTGGCATACAGTTTTGTAGCAGTCAGGAAATTGTTCCTCAAGATGGTTTCACCTGTAATGGCAAACATCAGAGTAAAAACTGGAGTCCCCAAGAAGAAATGTCTAAGAATATCTATCTGGTGCAAGAAGACTGCAGAACTTCATGCTTTTGAACAGGAAAGCATTTTGCAGCTTTATACGCTATCTAATTTAGAACAAACATTCTTTAACTCAGCAGTCCCCAATCTTTTTGGCATCAGCAACTGATTTCATGGAAAACAAATTTTCCACGGACTGGGAGGGGTAGGGATGGTATTGGGAGGATTCAAGTGCATAACATTTATTGTGCACTTAATTTCTATCATTATTACATAGAAATATATAATGAAATAATTATACAACTCACCATAAAAAAGAGAGGCACATCTCTACAATAAATCAAAAAATTAGCCAGGCATGGTAGCACGTGCCTGTAGTTCCAGCTACTTGGAAGGTTGAGGCAGAAAGATCGCCGGAGCCCAGCAGGTCGAGGCTGTGGTGGCCGGGAGCATGCCACTGCACTCCAGTCTGGGCGACAGAGTGAGACTCCAACCCCACCCAAAAAAAAAGAAAAGAAAAAAAAGAGGCACAGGTAGAAGTGATTTTAAAAAAAAGAGGTCACACATGGACTAAAATAAGTGTCAGATTCTGACTTAAAGCCTGTCATCAGACGCGGCTGTACAACTGAAGTACATCAACTTACCAGCCATTTACAGATAGGGTTTTGATATGAGTCTGCGAGCAGTTGATTTATTATGGTCTCTGTGCAGTCAAACTTCACTGCTCATGTTAATATGTATCTGCACCCACTACCCAGTGCTTGCATCACCGCCTCAGCTCCACCTCAGATCATTAGGCACTGGATTCTCATAAGGAATGTGCAACCTAGATCCCCCACATGCACGGTTCACAGTAGGGTTTGCACTCCTATGAGACTCTAATGCTACCACTGGCCTGACAGAGGATGGAGCTCAGGCAGTAATGCCAGCAATAAGGAGCAGCTATAAATATAGATGAAGTTTTGCTGGCTTGGTTGCCACTTTCCTCCTGCTGTGCTGCCTGGTTCCTAACAGGCCATGGTATCAGTCCATGGCCAGGGGTTGGGGATCCCTGGTTTAACTCCAAGGAGCATTATTCACCATTAGAAACTCTTACTCTAATAATACAGCACCGCACCTATGTGAGATCATTCTAGGGATTTAAAGATGGTTTGGAAGTATTAATATGGCCTCATAAGACTATTTCAAGAGACATGGTGTTACCCTACCTAGTATAAGGGATAAAAGAACATGCCAATGTACTACATGAAACATATTGCTGTCACTTCCTTATTTTAGAAAATTTCAAATAGTAAAACACAAGACTCAGCTGGATTCTGAGGACCGTCTCACCCATACACTTCCGCATGAGTAGAAGAATGAGTGCTTGATGAAGGATTCCAACAGCTTTAAACCATAGATACATACTCATCTCATGAAGATTATGCTAAGGAATCCAAAGAGTTAATCAAAGCTGAGCAGCCAAGCCTCCTTTACAAAAATCTCTTAATATGATCAGTTCTCTATCATTTGAGGGAGTATCAGGAAAATGACTTTGCGGGGAGGGGGCACAAAGGGCAGGAGAAGGCCTCTGGGATATTGGAGGTTGTCCTGCCACATGCTTCCAGATCTTCTCGGTGTATTAAGGAAAATTCTGGAAACTCCCAGAGTCAACAATTGAGTGTTCACTCCTTCAGGTTTTATATCATGTCATGTAAACAGCTCTTTCCTTCTCAATGGATTATATTAAAATCAACTAATACATGTTTACTACGAATTTTGCAGAATTTTCAGACATCTTGAAAGACCTAGCAGAGATTTCATAGAAATGAAGGTTACAAATAGGGGAGGGTTAACTCTTGTGGCATCTGAATTTTTTTTTTTCTTTTAGCATTTCAAAGGAAACTTTTCAAATCAGGATTGCACATTTGCCCTGCCCTTTCTTACTGGCTCGGGGTCATCAGAATGAGCACTGTAGCCACATTGTGGCCTAATGCAATGATGCCTTTGGGGGCTATTGACGTAGGGTGTGCTACGAAAAAGCACAGGAAACATGCTATGGGGCAATGACAGAAAGCAAAATGAGAGCAGAGGAGGAGTCATCAGTGCTGCTGAGAGAGAAAGGGGAGGTCAGATGAGGCTTCACAGAGCAGAGCCTGAGCTGAATCTTGAAATGTGAGCAGATGTTTGCCAGATCAACCAATGTGGAAAGGGCATCCCAGGTTGTCCTGGATGCTATGATGCGCTGCCCAGATCCCCCTTCAGGAGTGAAGGATTGACTCCTCCAGCTGCTCCACCAACAGACAGCCCTCCACTACCAACCTTTCTTTGGGAGTTGCCTCAGTTGAAGAGACACCTCAGCCAAGTTCCCCTCCCAGGAGAGCACACATTCAGGTAGATGTAGGGGCTGTACAGGACCAGTCCTTCACCCCAGCTTGGACAAGTCAGAAGGTCTGTTCCAAGTTTAGAGCTCCTGCAGTTGGTTAGCTGAGGCCTTCGTTAAGAATGGCCCAGCTTCCCCCCTGACCAATCTTGCTTTCTTCCCTCCCAACCCCAGCGACACTCTTTAATAATCCTCCTGCAAACTCTTCTCTGTAGGAGTCAGCTTCCTGGAAAACCCATCCTGGAAGAGTGGATACCAGAAGTGTTGGTGTAAGCAGATGCTAGCCAAGATGGGGTTTTTGAATGGGATCACCTGCTGGCAGAGCAGCAAGGAGTAACACCATTACTCTTGGTAGGTGGAACATAGACAGTACCTGGCCCAAGATAGCCAGGCAATTGTAAAGACTTTCACTGGTATTGAGCAGAAAGAGGACTCCAGTGGAAGGGAAGGCACTAATAACTGTGATACGTCCGGCTGTGGAGAAACACAAGAGAAACTGTAGCTGACAAGACTCTTGTATTGGGTGACTTCCACTAAATACAGTTATTAAGGAAAGGCTGTGAGAAACCATTCAGTCATTTAAAAAGCTAAGTGTGAAAACCAGAGGACTACATTGGCAGAATTAGAAAGACGTTTTCATTTCCTGAAACCAGAGGGCAGAGAAAGCTGAGGTCCAGGACAAGGACTTAATACAACTAGCAGAGACTTCAGGTTCTGGTCATGATAGAGTCATAAAACAGAATTTACCCTCCATCCTAAAATAACTAAAAATCCAAACAAAAATATATGAAAGTATTTTTTTAAAAACATTGGACTTTGGGAGATTAAAAGGGAATTGGAAAGTATTTTGAACAGAAAAAACATCTTTAAAATCAAAATTTGTGAGATGCAACTTAAACATTACTTGGGGGGAAATTTATCACATGAAATGCTTTTAACAGCTGGGCTTGGTGGCTCAGCCTATAACCCCAGCACTTTGAGAGGCCGAGGTGAGTGGATTGCCTGAGCCTGTGGGTTCGAGACCAACCTGGGCAACTTGGCAAGGCCTTGTCTCTACAATAAATAAAAAACTAGCCAGGCATGGTAGCGAGTGCCTGTAGTTCCGACTAGTTGGAAGGCTGAGGCGGAAGGATCACTGGCACCCACCCCAGTCGACAGTAGGGTAGCCATGAGTATGCCACTGCACTCCAGCCTGGGTGACAAAGTGAGACTCCAACTCAAAAAAATAAAAAATAAGTGCTTTTAACAGGAAAAAAAGAAAGGTCTCAAATATTGACTTCCACCTTACAAAACTAGAAAAAGAACAAATTAAACTCAAAATAAGTAGAAGAAAGCAAATGATAAAGATTATAACAGAAACCAAGGAAATGAAAAGCAGAAAAGCAATAGAGAAGATCTAAAGCTGGTTCTTTGAAAAATAAAATTGGCAGACTTCTATCCAGACTTACCAGTAAAAAAAAGAGAAAATGCAAATTATCACTATTAAGAAATGGGAAAATATTTAAAGATAGTTTACCAAAGAAGATAGATGGCTAACAAATGTGTCACATCAATACCCAGTGAATTCAAGAAAATGTTAAAATAAGGAAGCTAGGTCTTCTTTAACTTACAATATACACCCCATTAAACATGCAGAGAGTAGTGAATTCTTTCATTTCCCCTAGCCACTGCCCCAGGCTCCACACTGCTCTCCTGAGCAGACATTGATACTCCAAGTAGTAGCCTCTTTGACACTAAATATGAGAATTCGCACCAGACCTTACCTTACTCCCAAGACACAGTGTAGCAACATACACGTGCTTGCCTCTTGCTTAGGGTCACATCCCAAGTATACCACCCTGTGTGACACTGGGCACAATGCTTAACCTCTCAGTGCTCCAGATTCCTCACCTGCAACTTGCAGGGGACAGTCTACCTCAAAAGATTTTTGTGAGAATTCAACGTCTGGGCACACTGAAACCTTTACAACACTGACTAGAAGGCAATCCATGGCTCAACGGGTGTGAGCCATTAGTACCATCCTCTCTCAGGGCGTAGATTTCTCCTTCAGCTCCAGGGAGTTCAGAACTGTGAAAAGGGCAGCACAAGTTGGGAACCTTGTAACCTAGCCCTGACCCTCTCCTGAATGGTAGGACGTGACATTGGTTGGACCATTGTCCCCTCTGGGGTTCCTGCTTTCCATCTCTAAAATAAACAGGCGCACTAGATGATCTCTCAAGCACATTCTCGAAAACCTGTGCTCATGACATCCCTGCATCCTTTTCGGGAGAATATAGAAAAGACAGCCACGAAGAGCACATGGGAGTAGGTAGGACAGTTAGGAAATGTTAGCAAGAGGCAGAGGATATTTATTGGGAAGCACAGGGTAGAGAGAACATGGAAGAAGTGGAGGACCACTTTCTCCACCCAGACCTCTCAAATCTGTCCATTTTGCCTCAGTTCCATGGGGAGGCTGTGCTGTGTAAGTAGGAACCAGAGGGTATCTTCTGTTCCCAGCCCTGAAAGTTACTGTGTGACTTGCTCTCTGTGCCCCAGCTTGCTTTAAAAACAGAGATGAAGGTAATCCCTCCCTGCCTTAGAAGGCTGTTGTGAGGATGAAACAAGAGAATGCAGATAAAGCATTTAAACCAGGCTTGGCGCATCTGAGAGACTCATTGGTGTAGTGCTTGTCATCTGTCCTGCTCTTACAACTGTGGTCCAGGACACTATCTCCCACCTGAACTCCTACGTGGCCAAAACATGCCCCGTGAATAAAACCTTTTGGTCTCCCCAAAGATCTTTTGATAAATGTCTAAGTTCTTAGACATTTATGAGAACCTTAAGAACCTGTATGAGCCCATCCCTACCTACTGTCCAGTTAGTGACAATTTTCCACAAAGAGGCCGTGCTCGTTCTCATCTCTGGGCATTTGCATGCCTGTTTCCTTTCCAGACAACACTGCTTCCTCAGAGAAGTCTCCCACCTCCCCTGGGGTCAAGTAGTCTGCTTATACTCCTGGGGCTCAGGCATCCCGGCGCGCACACACACACACACCCAACTGTAACCACTTGTGTTTGCCTTCTCCCCCGTCACAAATGTTGGCCCACCTCTGTCTTGTTCCTCACTATCTTCAATGCCTGGCTCAGGGTAGGAGCTCTGATAAACATGATTTAATGTTAATGATTTTCCAAATGAAAGTGGGCATTCCGAGAAAGAGGGCAGAGGATAATCTACAAAGAGAGTTAAAAAAGAGGGAATGAGGGAGAGAAAAAAAAACTAGGGTGGAACCAGGGGATGGAGAAACAGCCCTGAGAGGGGAGGAAATATGAATGACAGGTTTAGGAAAGGGATTTGAGCACCTACAAATCACTCCCCCCACCTCCCCTCCAGCCACCTGCAGGTTGTCAGCTCTTCTAGGGCAGAAACTCCATCATCTGGCAGTCTCCCTTGATTTAAAATATTAATTATGACACTTAAAATCAGTGATCAATTAGGTGGAGGTGTACAAAACTGCCAGTTGGGAAAGTCAAAAACTGTGTCGACGTCAGACCGGTTCGATTCAATCTAAGTAAGTGTGAAGCCTATCTCCTTGAGGATCTCTTGGTTTATTTGCAAACAAACACCTGTACAGCTCTTACTTTGTCGGTAAAACAGTACTAATATTGCTCTCAATTTGGGGATGAGGAAGCTGAGGCCCAAGGTGGTGAAGTCACTGGCTCAAAGTCATAGGAGAGAGGATTTAAACCCTGGCTCCAGAGTCAGCGCCCTCCACCTGCCTTCCACCAAGAGTCTGAAGGCGGCGGCTGAGAGGGGACCAGCCCAGGACCACTACAGCAAGCAAGGAGCCAGATCCCGCGTGCCAGACGCCAACACCCATCATGCACCTTCCACTAACCCCTTTCACCAAGTCCAAAGCGCCCCCCACTTCCACACCCCCCCCACCCCCGCCCGTTTTACAGACGAGAAACCCGCGCCTCGAAGAGGCCGGGTGGCCCGGCCAGCCGACGGAGGGCCTGGCAAAGCCGGGTGCGGAGAGGGCGAAGGGCCGGTCGGGTCCTGGGTCCGCCGGGGCGCCCAGGAAGGGGCAGCGATGGTCTGGGGCAGACGGTCCCAGGGGACCCGGGACGACACCCTCAGGGGGGATGATCGAGGGTGGAGGGGGGAGGAGCACTTACTCCGGCCCATGGCGCCTCTCTGGTTCGCGGGCCCCGCAGGCCGGACCGGAACCCCGAGCTTCTCCGCACGGGTCTCGGCTTCGCCTTGGCGCGTCCGCCGCGGAGTTTGGGAGCCATGGCAACGGGGACTCTACGGCGTCCGCGCGGGGCCAAGCGGCGCCGCATTTTCTGAGCGCCAGGACGAGAAAGCGGGAGACCCCGCGGTTGCTGGGCTCCCTCCAACCCAGACCTGGTTTTCGTCCAATTCCCCACACTCGACCTTCTGTATACTGCTTCCCTCTCCCCAAATCAGAGGTCCAGATGGAACAAAGATTCAGGAGTCTCTTATTTTTTATTTTCTTTTATTACAAAGATGTGGGGTACAGGAGTCTCTTATTTCTTCTAGAATGTGCCTCCTAGCTTTGCCTTTCTACTACCCTCTCTACTTTTACTTCCTTCTTTGTATTTCATCCACAGCTTCCTGAGCCAGGAGATCGGGATTTGGGCCCCATTCTTTTGTGGTGTCAGATAGATGACTCCACCTGTGAGAGCCGAAACGTCCCCATTTCTACATGAACACGACAACATGTGCAAGCATCGATGGCCCTGCCACCGAGAAGTCTGGGCTATGGTGTCTGATTACTCATGTAGAGGTTGGCAGGCCATGAGCAGCAGGCGAGGTTAGCAAATATGCCTGTGCTTGAACGTGTGCATATTGACAGCGAGGAGTTCACCAAAGCTAAAAGGAACTAACTTCAGGCAGGAAGCTGGTACCAGGTGGAAGGTGAGTTTCTAAGCTCACAGAGGCATGAGGTCAGGCCTACCATAAAGGATTTCAGTCTCTGGAGACAGAGGGAGTCAATCTAGGACTCTAGAAAGTCCTCAAGAGCAATTGCAACCCAGGTGTCTGATATGTGGGCTTTGAGCTTCCCTCTTGACCCTCTCATCTACACACTGTTGACCTAGGAAAGAAACTGAGGCAAAATTAATATAGGTAAACAGTTTAATTGGGCCATATTTGAGAACGACCGCCCAGGACACAGTGGGAAGTGATTTGAAAAACAAAGGAGAGGCTGGAATTTTACAGAGGAAAGGACTAATCAAGAGAGGGGGAAACTGGGTGCGATGGCTCATGCCTGTAATCCCAGCACTTTGGGAGGCTGAGGCAAGAGGATGGCTGAGCCCAGGGGTTCGAGATCAGCCTGAGCAACTTGGCGAGACCTTGTCTCTACAAAAATAAAAAAAATTAGCTAGGCATGGTGGCACACCTATGGTTCCAGTTACTTGGAAGGCTGAGGCAGAAGGATTGTCTGAGCCCAGCAGGTCAGGGCTGCGATAGCCATGAACGTGCCACTGCACTCCAGCTTGGGCGACAGAGTGAGATTCCAACTCAGAAAAAAAGAAGAGATAACTACAAAAGTTATCAGGGATTTTCATTGGCTTATAGAAATAACATTGGCTCAGTGATTGGCTATACATCGTTGAATGTTTAGGTATGAGTTATGGTGTCCACAGTATTATAGCTATTGGTGGTGACATTCAGTCCAGAGTCCACCTAGCAAGTGACTCCAAAATGATTACTTAACGCAAAGTTGGAGAGTGGAACGTGATTACAATGTCTCTCTAGGCCTAATACCATAAAGGGGGCTCTCATTTCCCTCACAAAAAGTTTATTTCCTTTATCATTACATGGGAACTCTCAGCCTTACACTTAAACCCTAGTGTCACAGGGGCTACAGCAGTTTGAATGTTTTTGTCTCCTCCAAAATTCATGTTGAAACTGAATCCCCAAAACAGCAGTATTAAGAGGTATGACCTTAAGGAGGGGATGAGTCATGAGGGATCTACTCTCATAAACAGAATAGGATGCCCTTATACAAGGACTTGAGGAAGGGAGTTCACTCCTTTTTACCCTGTTTGTCCTTTCTGCCATGTGAGGACAGAGAGTTCCTCCCCTCAGAAGAATGCAGCAACAAGGTGCCATCTTGGAAGCGGAGACCAGACCCTCACTTGGTACCCAACAGGCTAGCACCCTGATTTTGGACTTACAGCCTCCAGAATTGTGAGAAACAAATTTGTGTTCTTTATAAATCACCCAATTTCAGGTATTTTGTTATAGCAGCACCAACGGACTAGGACAAAGCCTAGAATTTTTCTTGTGAAACATAGTATCTGTGAGACCTCAGCATTCTATTCATTTATGCATAAGTAAATAAACAACAGGTCATCATTCTGGATAAACATCTCTAAGATATTTTTAAGCACTGTGTACTCAACACTACCACATACTATAAAATTGCTAACATCATTAATTCTCACAGCAACCCTCAGGTAGGTACAGCATTCCTTTTTAGACTGAGAGCTACTTGAGGGCAGGGAGAAAGTTTTGTTGTTTCTGCTATCTTTCTTTCTTTCTTTCTTCTTTCTTTCTTTCTTTCTTTCTTTCTTTCTTTCTTTCTTCTCTTTCTCCTTCCTTTCTCTCTCTCTCTCTCTTTCTTGCCTGCTTGCTTGCTTTCCTTCTCCTTCTTTTAGTCCTAGCTCTCAGCACATTTCCTGACACCCATTGGGTGCCCAATAAATATTTGTTGAACCATCGCATGAACGAGTCAGTGAGCCAATCTCATCAAGAGCTTGGCTGTCCTAGGTGTATGGACCACATCGTGCAACTTCGGTAGGACCATCATACAGGCGTCCATGCTGTAAGGAGAGCTTGACAACTGCCTAGGAGGGGTGGCCCCGTTCTTCTGGTCATTGGGCCATTCCTCATCTTTCACCAAAATCTAACATAAGACCTAGTTCCAGGGACAGGGTCTTAGCAGAGTGTCCCACCGCTCTGATGGAGCAGAGAAAAGCCTTGGGGGATAAGGCAGGGGAAACAAGAATATCTTCTTCATAACTAGTCATGGGCCAGCCTGGCCTGGTTGTGCTGTGCCCTTCCTCAGCCCAACGTCACGGTCACTGTGTTTCTTAGAAACAGAGGACTCAGGGGGTATGAAAGCCATGCGTTACCATGTGTTGCAATTGTCACTGTCCATTGACAGGGAGAGAAATTGGGAAATAAATCACAATGTGACAGCTCCAAGTAAAGTCAAGTACATTTCACTCAAAGTGAATGAAATTGTTTGAAGAGTCATGACGTATGTCTGTTTATGCAAAGCACTGTTCCAAATAGACTTGTTTCTTTGGTTTCTGGAACTAGAACAAGATGAGCAGTGCTTCCTGAACAAACTGTTGAAACATTTTGTGTATATAAGTAGAAGAAATAAATCTTGGGAGGTTTTTTAAAAAAACTTCAGTAACAGCAAAACAGCCCTCTTACTTCTTTTGTGCTGGATAAATTCCAGGGACATTGACCTAGAAAACAAGTTGGTTCTTTTTATTTTCATTGTTGTTTATAAATTTTGTACTTTCATGATGAATAACCAATACTGCGATTATAAGTCCATTGTACTTTGCATTGTTTCCTTCAGAAGAGTTTCTTCATTACAACTTTATGACAAGTAAAGCATGCTCACAAATTTACCAGCAGTACTACAATTTCAACTTCTTTCTTCCGTCTCCCTTCCTTCCCTGTCCCCTTCTTTGCACCTTTCTTCTTTCATTCCTTCCTTCCTTCCTTCCTCTCTTTCTTCCTTCCATCTTTCCATCACCAAATATTTATTAAGAGCCTTCCATTTACTAAGAAATGTATATGAAAAGTAATTGACATAATATACGTAAAACCCTCAGATAAACACTTGACTATTCGTTTTTTGAAAACAAATATTTTCTGCCATAGATGGTGATTCTAAAAAGTAGATTCCATCATTATCCCCATTTTACAAATAAGAAAACTGTGTCGACTTTGTACTGACCCAGCACAGAGAAAATCAAACTCAACTGCTTTGCTTGCTTTAGGAGAGACTGAAGGAGGGCAGCATTACTTATGTTGGTCTCTTGCATCCATCTGGAGGATCACTTCTTCTTCCATCTGGTAGACTGAAGACAGGAAGTGAGAAAAGAGGTAGAATAAGGCTAGATAATTTCTAGTGCTTTCTTCACCCATATTTATAGATATGAATTTGAGTCATTGAATATGAATTCCTCAAACATAAGACACTCAAATGGAAGTGGAAAAGCATATCTCAAAATCAAGAGTAATATTAATTTTAAATGATTATCTTAATTTGTACATCCAAACATTTGCCCATATCCATTAGTATAATAAAGACAAGAGTGGGCATTTCCCTAGGACTTTTACTAATTGGAATATATGCAGAGAAAAGTAACTAGGATGTCATGCTCCACCACTGACTCAAGTGCAGGGGCCCTAAGCAAATTACTTAGCCTTGTTATGTCTCAATTTCCTCATCTGGAAATAGGAAAAAATAAAGTGCTTGCTTGATAAGATTTTTGACAAGACTTCAAAGGTTTGGTGTGTAAAGTGTTTACTCCATCTTAATTTGTAATGTGAAGGTTTTAAAACATGACTACAAATTATTTTACACTCCTGTCAATTGAAAGTTGGTGCCTATTCCCCTTCCCTTGATTCTGGATGCGCTTCTGACCATTTTGATGAATAGAGTGCAAGGGAAGAAACACTTGCAAAGCTGGTTCATAAAAATCCTTCCAGCTTTCACTTTGCTAAACACTGATTCTTGGAGCCCTGAGCCACCTCCACGTAAAAATCTAACTACCCTGAGGCCACCATGCTAGAAAAGTCAATTGTAGATGCCCCCTCCAGCCAAGCCCCAACCTTGCAGCCCTCCCTGCCTAGGTACCAGACACGTGAATGATGCTGTCTTGCACTCTCTAGACCAGTCCACCCATCAGCTTAATATCACCAATGATTGACTTCTGTCAATGCCACACGGAACAGAAGAATCACTCAGCTGATCCCTGCCACCTCCATTAGTATAATAAAGACAAGAATTGACATTTTCCTAGGACTTGACCCACAAAATCATGAGATATAGCCAAATATTTGTTTTAAATTTGTGACTAATTTTAATACAGCAAAAGATAGCTGAAATGTTAGAAATGACTGCCCAGGGAAGTGGACAAGCCCCTTTAACTACTGTGTTTAATGAGATACACCAGCAATGTGGAGTCTTTTCGGTCAGGCTTCATTTAGGTAGGAAGCTAGTGTCTTAGTCTGTTCAGTGTTGCTATAAAAAATACTGGAGGCTAGGCAGCTTATAAAGAAAAAGACTTATTTAGCTCATGATTCTGATGGCTGGAAAGTTCAAGACTGGGCATCTGCATCTGGTGAGAGTCACAGGCTGCTTCCACTCATAGCAGAAGGCAATAGAGATCACAGAGAGGATGCAAGAGAAGAAAGGTGCCAGGAGTTTTTTTTAAAAACACCAACCAGTTTTCTTGGCAACTAACAGTGAGAATTCACTCACTTCAAAGCAAGGGCATTAATCTGTTCATGAGAGATCTATTCTCATGACTCAAACACCTCTCAATAGGCCCCATTTACAACATCGGGGCTTAAATTTCAACATGAGGTTTGGACGGGGCAAACAAACCATATCCAAATTATGGAAGCTGGATTCACTGGTGGATAAGCTTTGATTTCTGTTCAAATCCCACATCAAAGGATGTGTAAAAGAAGATCTTCCCATCTCCCCAGTTTGAAGCAAACATCAGTGATCATGAGCACCAACCCGAGGGACCAATCCAAGCAGAGATCTGTCTGTAGAGCTGGGGGAAAAAACAGTATTTGATTTTGCTCACAGAAATAGGGTTTGAAAGCCACTGAGCCGAGATCTCCTCCAATCCTTCTGAGCCTACAAAGGCCTGACCTCTCTGTGCCCAGAACAACCAGTTATCATACACCCCACCCATCTGGTTATCTCCAGAGTCCTATTTCACTCCAAAATTCCATAATTATAGATTCTCATCCTGCTTAACTAAGCCAATAACTCTCACCTGAAAAGCAGAGCAGTATAAAATAATCGAGTGTGTATTAAATCCCATTAATTAGACTTAAACCCTTTACTGTCAAAGCAGATCATGACAAGTCTACTTTACTAAACTTCTCTACTACATCCTCATTACATACCAAAAAAAAAAAAATGCTCAGACTCAATTACTCATTGCCATTAACAATACAGATTTACTAGTCAAGTCTCAAATGCCCCCACAGTCCAGGAGATGGAATAAAATGTTTCATTTTCCAGCCTCTCTTGGATGGACACTTGGCATGCCATAACCTCCCTCTTCCTTTCTGGTTTTCCTACCTGGTTTCTTATAAAATATGCTTCCGTCCAGCCCTCTCTTTCACCTCCCAACATCATTTTGCCAGTGCCTCTAGGAGTCAATGCTCCTGTTGTTTCTGGCTTCTACCCAGTCTCAGTGAGAGGAGTTCCAATCTTCAGATTCTTCTAGAAAACCTCTAACACAAAAGTGTTACTTTTGAGGTGAATATTTGTCATGTCTGGTGCTCAGCCTCTATCCCCCAGGGCCTTGTTGGAAAGCAAGTCTTGGTGCCAGTTTCCTGCCCCAAGAGCCTCAAACTATCCCTCCTATTTTTCTCCCACTTCTGGAAAGACAGACAGTATGGGGGATTCATGACCTAAGTTTATTCATATGGGTCTTCTCTTAAGGGAACATCTTTAGACAGAAATACAGGTGAAGGTTATCACCATGATATCCTGGCCAGACTTTTTTGCCTGGAAATGGTATGTTTCCTGTCTCTGACTTCTTGGCACTCCAGAGCACATCCAGGTTTTACCCACTGCAAACAACAGTGCAGCTACTATAAGCTGTTAAGACCAAATGCAAAATTTTAGAGGGCGCTTTCTCCACACAAGACTTTCCTCACTTCTGATACCAATTGCAGGTGCAGAGGGCTCCCCAAACCATCCTTAGTTTCAACAATTCACTAGGTGGAGTCACAGAACTTACTGAAAGATGTTATACTCACAGTTAGAGTTTATTACAGGGAAAGAATGTAGAGTAAGAACAGCCAAAGAAAGAGATACATAGGGCAGAGTCCAGAAGCTTCTGCTGTTCTCTCCCTGTGGAGTCAGAACTTGTTACACTTCTAGTACCAGTATATAATCATACGTATTGGGTACTGCCAACCAGAAATGCTCCCCTGAGATTTGGTGTTCAGCCTTTTTATTAGGGTTTCATCACATATGCATGATTGATTGATTACCCATGTAATTAATTTCAGTCTCCAGGTTGGCTGATACCATGTGACCCAAAGCCCTCATCCTCACCCCCAGGTAAACTACTGGTCTTTCTGGTGTGGACAGCTCTCACTCTAAGAATACATGAATGTGGTCAGCCCCTACCCTAAATCATATATATATTTGAGTTGGAGTCTCATTCTGTCGCCCAGACTGGAGTGCAGTGGCATGCTCCCGGCCACTGTAGCCTTGACCTGCTGGGCTCCAGCAATTCTTCCGCCTTAGCCTTCCAAGTAGCTGGAACCACAGGCATGCGCTACCACACCCGGTTAATTTTTTATTTTTATTGTAGAGACGGGGTCTTGCCAAATTCCCCGGGTGGGTCTCGAACCCACGAGCTCAGGCAATCCATTCGTCTCAGCCTCCCAAAGTGCTGGGATTACAGGCTGAGCCACCGAGGCCCCTAAATCATATTTTTAGACTAACCACTGTGAACCAACGTTTTCAGAGAAACAAAGACACTAGAGATTACTTCATAAAAGGTAAGGACAAAGAACTCTAATTGCTAAAACACTGATACCTTATTATGCCAAAATATACCCTCCCCATGTGGGGAGGAAAAACAAAGCCAAAAAGGTGAAGAAGATAGAAAGTCCAATCCTGCCTATTACCTTGCAAATCGTGCCCATCAGCACACATTTCCATGGAGTGAATATGCTGTTGATCCAAGAAAGGGGATGCCCAAGGGTTTTCTTTTATACTTTTTTTTTTTGCTTCAAGTTGAAGGGTTTTGTCATTTTCTTGCACTTCCTAGCAGACAAGTGGTAGCAGGTGCTAAAGGTCTAAAAAAAATCATAAGAGAAAAAACTAAAAAATTTATTCCCTTACTTAATTTTCTCTGAGAAATGAGTAAACAACTGCCTTATTCAGTTTTAGTGTTCGAACACCTGGGTTCAGAATTGAAAACCTGGAACCCACCAAATTACTATTTGAAAACCATTGAATTCTACTAATTATGTATAGGGATATGCGGAAATAAAATCCACAAAAATTAAAACCGTATCTCTGAAAACACAAATCCTTTCTAATATAATTGACAAGGATAAACTTGAAATGAGGCCCCTGGGGAAATTGCAAGTAACTGCCAATTTTGCTAATGATAATAAGTTTATTTTAATTGCTAATACATTCCTAATTACTGTAGTTCTAAAATGTTTACTTCTCTGTCAGTCATCGTCTTTGATTTGTGTTCTTTGTGAAAAGACTTTGTCATATCAATCAACCCTTCTCAACTTGGGTGGCAGTTGCTAAGAACGATTTCACCTTTTTTTGTCACACAGCTCTGCTGGGCACCATTTGTCCAACAGCAGAAAAAAGCCTTGCCCAAAAAAATTCTTTCAGAATTCATAGCTTACTCTTCCAGCTATTATGTTCATGGCTTTGATTACAAGACTGAAGAGAACTTACATTGTCTATTCCAGATTCGGTTTCTAATCTAATCTTTCACCTACCTAAGTGTGTGTGTGTGTTCAAATGATTGTGTTTCAAGAGCATGATATGATTAGTGTAAACATTCCTAATTTGTGTGGACATAAGGGTCTCGTTGATCCATTCGCTGATTTTGCTTTCAGCAAATAGTCTTTATCCCTTGGGAATGGGATAGAGTGGTGACTAAGATTCGAAAGGGTTTTGACCATTTTGAAATTTGTATACTCATGGGAGCTGGGGGAATAAGCAATAAATAAGCAAACAAATAAATACTACACAAGAAGATTGCAGATTATGAAGTGAGCTATGAAAGAAAGAAAGATAGAATAAGTGTAGAGCAGGGCTGCTTTGGGGAGTCAAGGCAAGTTATCAGATGCCATCTCTGAATAACTGACTTTTGGGGTGAGCCTGAGCAGGTGAAGGAAATGGCTATGTGAAAAGCTAAGGGAAGCCTTTTCCAGAAATAGAGAAATGAAAAAGCTCTCAGACTTGGAGAGCTTTGTCTGTTCAAGGAATAGAAAAAGAAGTTAGCAGGATGGGGCAAGATGAGGGAGGCAGGCGGCAAATAATCCTGTTTGTAAGGAGTTGTTTGAAATGAATGGGAAACCCTCACGTGATCTGGAGGTGATTTGTACTGATTTGCACATCTTCAAAACATTGTTTTGACTGCAGTGTGGAAGATGGATCGCGGCAGGGTGGGGGCAGCAAGACTGCACTGAGAGCAGTCAGAGCAAGAAAGAAGTGTGGGCAGCAAATCCACAAGGTGGATTCTGATTGAACTGGACTAGGGAGCTAGCGGGGTGATGGCAGGAAGTGGGCATGGTCAGGAGAGTCTTAAGAGAAAAGACCCTGGAAATTACTGATGAGAAAAGAGGAGTCAATGCCTCCTAGTTTCTTGCTGTCTGTGTTTACCAAAATGAGGAAGACTGAGAGGAGGAATGGATTTGAGGGTGTGTAAAACTAGATTTGGGACATGTTAAGCTTAGTATACCTACCTCTGTCCTCTCGCCAGCTGCTATTCTGCTGTTATTACATGTAGCACTGGTCACATTTGATATATTCTCTTATTGTTAGTCTATCTGTTCTGATCTGTAGAATTTATGAAGACAGAAATCATGTTCTCTGCAGTTTTGTTTCCTCAAAACCTAGCACAGTGCCTCACCCATAGAAGATGCTTAAGAAGTCAAGAAACATTTGCTGAGTGAACACATAAATAAAAGAATACTTGAATCTACTCCCAGTTCTAGACTAACTGTTGCAAAGCAGAGATCAAGAAGGGAAAGCTGATAAAAATTGCAAAGGACAGCTGGGCTTGGTGGCTCAGCCTGCAATCCCGGCACTTTGGGAGGCCGAGATGAGTGGATTGCCTGAGGCTGTGGGTTCGAGACCCACCTGGGCAACTTGGCGAGACCTCATCTCTACAATAAATCAAAAATCAGCTGGGTATGGTAGCACGCGCCTGTAGTTCCAGCTACTTGGAAGGTTGAGGTGGAAGGATCGCCGGAGCCCAGCAGGTCAAGGCTGCAGTGGCTGAGAGCAGCCACTGCATTCCAGTCTGGGTGACAGAGCGAGACTCTAACTCAAAAAACAAAGCAATGTGATGGAAATAAATAACAAACTAATTAGCATGGAAATCAGAATTAGCCAAGCAGAAGAAAGAATCTCAGAACTTGAAGACCAAAATACAGAACTAACCCAAACTGTCAAAAAAAATAGAAAAGAAGCTTAAAAAGTCAGAACAAAGCCTTCAGGAGATGAATGATTACTTCGAGAGACCCAATCTAAGAGTAATTGGCCTTCCTGAGGCAGAGAGAGAGTCAGATATCACATTGGAACAAACATTCCATGAAATCATCCAAGAAAACTTCCCTCATCTCATCACTGATGCAAAAATTCAAGCACAAGAAATTCAGAGAACCCCTTCAAGACAACAAATGAGAAGACCAACTCCCAGACACATAATAATTTGCCTAAACAAAGTAGCTATAAAAGACAAAAACCTAAAGGCAGCAAGAAAAAAGACCAGACTACCTACCAGGGAAGACCAATCAGAATAGCAGCAGATTTATCCACAGAAACCCTTCAGGCTAGGAGAGCCTGGAACCCTATCTTCAAAGTTCTAAAAGATAAACAATTTCAACCAAGAATAACCTACCCAAACTAAGCTTCATTAGTGAGGGACGATTGAAATCTTTTCCAGATATACAATCCCTAAGAACCTATGCTGCCCCAGACCACCTCTACAAGAAACACTTAAGAAAGCACTGAACACAGAAGAAAAGGAAAAAAGAACAACATTCTTCACAAGAGTACAGGCAAAAGATTAAAAACATAAATGAACCAACTCCAAAACCCAAAGAAAGACAACAAACAAACAGGAACAACAACTCTGTAAGAACCTTATGACAGGGATCAACTCTTGCATTTCAATTATTAGCCTAAATGTGAATGGACTAAATGCACCACTGAAAAGACATAGAATGGTAAAATGGATAAAATATCATCAGGCAACAATCTGTTGCCTTCAAGAGACTCACCTCACTAGAAAGTACACCCACAGACTCAAAGTAAGAGGATGGGAAACAAACTTTCAGGTGAATGGAATACAAAAGGAAGGAGGAGTAGTGATCGTAATTTCAGACAAAATACCCTTCGAGCTATTAAAAATCAAAAAAGATACAGAAGGCCACTACATAATGATAAAAGACTCAATCCATCAACAAGAAATATCTATCCTAAACATATATGCACCCAACACAGGTGCGCCAACTTTCATAAAGCAACTTCTAGGAAAACTAAAGAAAGATATTAACTCTAAAACCATCATAACTGGGGACTTTAATATCCCACTCACAACCCTAGACAGATCATCAGGACAAAAAATCAGCAAGGAGATCCGGAACCTCAATGTGACTTTGGACCAAATGGACTTAATTGATACCTACAGAACACTCCATCCAAAGACCACAGAATACACATTCTACTCATCATCGCATGGAACGTATTCTAAGATCGACCACATAATTGGCCATAAATCAAGCAAAAGCAAATTTAAAAGGACTGAAATTCTACCATGCACTTTCTCAGACCACAGTGGAATAAAAATAAACATTAACACCAACAAGGTCCCTCCAAAACCCACAAAGACATGGACACTAAACAGCATGATGCTAAACAACTCCTGGGTCAATGATGAAATCAAAACAGAGATCAAAATATACCTGGAAACAAATGAAAATGAAGAAACATCTTACCAAAATCACTGGGATACCTTAAAAGCTGTAGTAAGAGGGGAATTTATATCCCTACAAACACACATGAAGAAAATGGAAGGAGCACAAATTAACAGCCTAACAAGCCACCTAGGGAAGCTGGAAAAGCAAGACCACAAAAACCCTAACTTCAGCAGAAGAATCCAGATCAGATCACCAAAATAAAAGCCCAAATCCAGGACATAGAAGACAAAAAGATAATACAAAAAATCAACGAAACAAAAAGCTGGTTCTTCAAAAGGATAAATAAGATCGATGGTCCCCAAGCTAGACTGACCAAGAAAAAATGAGAAAAAACCCAAATAAGCACAATCAGAAACACAAAAGATGAAGTCACATCTGACCCTGAAGAAATACAAAACATCATTGGAGACTACTACGTACACTTGTATGGAAACAAACTTGAAAACCTTGAGGAAATGGAGGACTTTCTGACCTCACACAACCTACCTAGGTTGAAACAAGAAGAAATTGAGACCCTAAATAGACCGATAACAATCAAGGAAATCAACTACATAATAAGAAAACTACCCACAAAAAAAAGCCCTGGTCCAGATGGCTTTCCAGCAGAATTCTACAAGACATTTAAGGAGGAGCTGATAGCAATCCTACTGAAGGTATTCCAGGTGATTGAATAAGATGGAACTCTCCTCAAATCATTGATACCCAAACCAGGTAAAGATCCAACAAAGAAAGAGAACTACAGGCCAATATCTTTGATGAACATAGATGCTAAAATCCTCAACAAGATCCTAGCAAACCGGATTCAACAATACATCTCAAAAATCATCTGTCATGACCAAGTAGGCTTTATTCCTGGGATGCAAGACTGGTTCAACATTCGTAAAACCATAAATGTAATTAAATACATCAACAGATGTCAAAACAAAAACCAAATGATTATATCATTAGATGCAGAAAAAACTTTTGATAAAATCCAGCACCCCTTCTTGATAAAAACCCTCGAACATCTAGGCATACGGGGAACATACCTCAAAATAGTAAAAGCCATCTACGAGAAACCCACAGCCAGCATACTCCTAAACGGACAAAAATTGGAACCATTTCCCCTGAAAACTGGAACAAGACAAGGATGCCCACTCTCACCCCTCCTGTTCAACATAATATTGGAAGTCCTGGCTCGAGCAATCAGAGAAGAGAAGGCAATCAGGGGTATCCAAATAGGAAAAGAGGAAGTCAAGTTATCTCTCTTTGCAGATGATATGATTGTGTACCTTGAAAACCCAAGAGAATCTGTCAAAAACCTCCTTACACTGATAACGGTCTTTGGCAAAGTCTCAGGATACAAAATAAATGTGCAAAAGACAATCGCATTTCTTTACACCAATAATAAACAAACAGAAACCCAAATAAAAAGCACAATTCCATTCACAATAGCCTCAAAAAAAATGAAATACCTTGGCATCTTCCTAACCAGAGACGTGAAAGACCTTTACAATGAAAATTACAAAACACTGCTCAAAGAAATCAAAGATGACACAAACAAGTGGAAAAATATCCCATGCTCATGGATTGGAAGAATCAACATTGTGAAGATGTCCATCTTACCTAAGGCAATCTACAAATTCAATGCAATGCCCATCAAACTACCAGCAACATTCTTCTCAGACCTAGAAAAAACAACACAGGAATTCATATGGAAACCCAAATGACCAAGAATAGCCAGAACAATCCTCAGCAAAAAAACAAAGCAGGTGGTATCACATTACCAGACCTCAAACTTTACTATAAAGCTACAATCATCAAATCAGTGTGGTATTGGTATAGGAACAGGCATATAGATCAATGGAATAGAATTGAGATCCCAGAAGCAAAACCTCAATTTCTCAACCAACTCATCTTCAACAAAACCTCCACCACCTACCACTGGGGAGAGGAGAACCTATTCAGTAAATGGTGCTGGGAAAACTGGCTGACCACACGCAGAAGATTGAAACAGGACCCCTATCTATCCCCATGCACAAAGGTTAACTCCAAATGGATCAGAGACCTAAATGTAAAACCTCAAACAATAAAAACCTTAGAAAATGAAGGACATACCCTCATGGAAACTGGAACTGGCATGCACTTCCTGAACAAAACTCAAAACCCACAGGTCATAAGAGAGAAGATAGACAAGTGGGACCTTATTAAACTGACAAGCTTCTGCAAAGCCAAAGAAACTATCAAGAAGAGTAGGGAGATAGCCTACAGACTGGGAAAAAGTATTTGCCAACACCAGGTCTGACAAAGGCTTGACATCTTGGATCTACAAGGAACTCAAACGTGCTGAAAAGAAAAAAACAAACAACCCCATTATAAAATGGGCAAAAGATATGAACAGACACTTCACAAAGGAAGACATCTGAGCAGCCAACAGACACATGAAGAAATGCTCAACCTCACTACTCATCAGGGAGATGCAAATCAAAACCACACTGAAATACCACCTAACTCCAGTCAGAATGGCAATTATCAACAACTCAAAAAATAACAGTTGCTGGAGAGGGTGTGGCGAAAAGGGAACACTTCTACACTATTGGTGGGAATGTAAACTAGTGCACCCTCTGTGGAAAGCAGTGTGGCGATTCCTAAAAGCTCTAAATATCAACCTCCCATATGGCCCTGTAATCCCCCTACTAGGAATATATCCTGAAGAACTCAAATCACTCTATAAAAAAGATACTGTACACGTTTTATCGCAGCATTGTTCACAATAGCAAGAACCTGGAAGCAACCATGCTGCCCATCAAAAGAGTACTGGATTAAAAAAATGTGGTACATATACATGATGGAATACTACTCAGCCATAAAAAAGAACAAAATCATGAATTTCACAGCAACTTGGATGGAACTAGAGTCTATAATACTGAGTGACCTCTCACAGAAACAAAGATCTGAGCATCACATGTTCTCACTCATATAATGGACCTTGAACATCCAATGTAATATTATAAGAAAATGACTGACAATAGTGGGAAACTATGAGGGGGAGGGAGATGGGATTAACGGTAGCAAACATCTGTCTGGGGATGGGGAAACACCTGTTATCAAGAACGAAACGTACTTGTATACCTAACCCTTAACTGTACCCCACAATATCATAATAAAAAATATTGATTAAAAAAAACAAAAACAAAACAAAACAAACAAAAAAAATCACAAAGGACAACATACTGGCAATGTGATAAGATTTTGGCTATGCATATGTCCTTAGATACTTCCATTTGATGCTTGCCTACATTGACGGACTAAATATCAGAAAGGAAATGAATCATTCATTCATTCATTCAACAAATAGTTTTTGAACCACTCCTAAGTGCCAAGCTCTGTTCTAAGCCCTTGCGTGCATCAGTGAATAACAAAGATCCCTGCCCTTCTGAAGTCTACATTCTAACAAGGTACGATTTTCTTATCATACCTTGATGATGCCAGGGTGACTGTGCCTTCCCAGAGCAAAGTCTCCCTCATTTCATCTCTTTAGGCAGGCAGCTGTTAAAGGTCTTGTCTTCATTAAGGTGGACCCACACCTTCATGACGTTCTTACCAAGTGCTGCGAGCTGTTGCATGCATTCTTCTATTTAATCCTCACCCGCCTAATGCAGTTGGTGGATAAGGCAATGGAGGCTTAGGAAATTAGTTGCTTATGCAAGATGAGAGCT
The DNA here is from genome assembly GCA_027257055.1 of Cephalopachus bancanus. Taxonomy (NCBI): domain Eukaryota; kingdom Metazoa; phylum Chordata; class Mammalia; order Primates; family Tarsiidae; genus Cephalopachus; species Cephalopachus bancanus. Next base: position 3,510,088 of record JAPVLO010000040.1, on the reverse strand, counting down.
CAGAACCTGAACCCCTATGCCTGCCTCTAAAGCTCATACCTCAATCACAAATTATACCGCTTTTGGTTTCTATATTGGCCTGCATTAGCAGTGTGCTAATTTGCCATAAAACCCATGACATGCCGGGCTCGGTGGCTCAGCCTGTAATCCCGCGCCTTTGGGAAGCAGAGGTGAGTGGATTGCCTGAGCCCGCTGGTTCGAGACCCGCCTGGGCAGCGAGACCTCATCTCTACAATAAATCAAAAAATCAGCCAGGTGTGGTAGTTCATGCCTGTAATTCTGGCTACTGGAAGGCTGAGGCGGAAGGATCGCCGGAGCCCAGCAGGTCGAGGCTGCGGTGGCCGGGAGCGGCCACTGCACTCCAGTCTGGGCGACAGAATGAGACTCCAACTCAAAAAAACCCCAAAAAACAAAAACAACAACAACAAAAAAAAACCCCATGACATGCTAACTAGGTAGTGCTCCTCCAGAAACCGCATGATTTTCTCTGCTTTCCTGAGAGTATTTAAGCCAGTTACGACTTATATAAAATATTAGATTACTACTTGACTAGGATACTAAGTTACTTCATATAAACTATGAAGCAATACAGAACTGTAATACCCTTATAACCTACTCCATAACCACTCACTTTTCTAATTTTTTCTAATTCTTGATGTAGTGCAAAAAATAAGGGTTTTGGCTCAAATGTATTATTAGCGGTGTGTTGAGCAAATTACTAAACTGCTCCAAATCTAATATTCTCATCTATAAAATGAAGACAGTAATACTTCTAAGTTAGACTTTTAAAATGCCTTATGCCGGGCTCGGTGGCTCAGCCTGTAATCCCGTGCCTTTAGGAGGCTGAGGTGAGTGAATTGCCTGAGCCTGCGGGTTCGAGACCCGCCCGGGCAGTGAGACCTCATCTCTACAATAAATCAAAAAATCAGCTGGGCATGGTAGTGCATGCCTGTAATTCCGTCTACTTGGAAGGCTGAGATGGAAGGATCGCCGGAGCCCAGCAGGTCGAGGCTGCAGTGGCCGGGAGCGGCCACTGCACTCCAGTCTGGGCGACAGAGTGAGACTCCAGCTCAAAAAATAAATAAATAAATAAATAAATAAATAAATAAATAAATAAAATGCCTTACATTTAATTACAACACATTAGGTTCTAGATGGGTGGATGTTTGTTACTTCCTTTCTCCTTCACATCTTAGATATTACCCATCCTGGTAATGTAGACTTCTGGTTTCCTGTGGTAAACATTAGACACTCAATGTAAAAGATGTCTCTACCTGCCTGCTACCCATTTTCTTTTCTTCTGGTAACAGCACCCTGAATTTTCACCAAGGAGCTTCCCCTTGACTCTCCAGTGGTTTTGGTATGCTTGATCCCATCTTCAGGCTGCAGAATGATACCCTGTTTAAGGTGTGGCAAGTAAGAATTCTGTCTTCCTCCATACACTGCTGTAGTTGTGAAGGAAGGTAAAAGAAAAAAAAAGAATGTTGCCTTCTTTCAACCATGTTTAGTTCATGGGTGAACACTTGGCCCAAGCTGGCCCTTCAAGTCAAACAGTAACAACCAAAAAGCATCAAACCTAAGTCTATTGCTAGAACTGCTTTTATTTTCTGCTGAGATTGCTGGCAGCTCCTGGCCCACTGCAACAGAGGAGTCTGCGTGAGAGTAAAGCCAACACAGGGGAGAGAAGAACAAAAAAGTGATGGCCAGAGATCCCTAAGGACACAGTATGTGCATCTGGATCAAGCTGTACCTGAAAGCCAATCCTGGACTTTTTTCTTTTCTTTTCTTAAGTCAATTTGAGTTAGATGTCATTTACTTGCAACTAACAGAACCCTTTTTAATATAGTCAAAATTACTTGCATTAAAAGTACTATATAAAAGACTGATGGATATATATTTTAATACATGCAGCCCACACTTAAGGAGTGGGGAGTTATGCTCCACTTCCTGAGGATGAAGTATCTATATAGATAATTTGGATTTCTCATGGAAATTAATCTATGCTTCTCTATTTACGTTCTTATTCAATTTTTATTTATATCTGTATAAATTCATGAATATTTATTGTATTCTTTGGATTAGAATCCAATATTATTTTATTTTATTGCTCAATTAGTTCAACTTTGGTCATTAAGAACTCTTTGGTTCTTATGTCACGGACATATACCCATCATTGTGTTTTGTTTGTTTGTTTGTTTGTTTGTTTTGAATACTTTCTTAATTTCTCCACTGCAAAATGGCCTGGGCTTATCTTGTATATTTCATATCCCTAGTCCTAGAGTCAGCCATTTTCCAAGGAATCTTGCTTTCTTTCACTGGAGAATGACAGTGTCCTGGAACTAAGAGTGTTTTTGCCAGTTCCCTTGAGAATATTTTGAATCTGGCTCAAAAATTGTTCCTTATACTCTGTTGTATGGACTAGAAGGAGGTATCTATTCCTGCACAGGTGATGCAATCAGAGGGAAGTGTGGCACACATATCAAGACCTAAGGTTACTTCTTGTTCTCCAACTGATGAGCTGTGAAACTTCAGGCAAGTCTTTGAACAGCTCTTTACCTCTTCTACAAAATGGAATGATAATAAAACCTATTTCAAGGGTCATTAGACATCAAACAAGAGCATCTTTGCTAGTGAATTTTGGAAACTATGAACCATTCACAAATGTCAGTGTATATATGAAATGCAAATGCTGTAGAGGTGAGAATGAAACTAGAGCTTTGGTGCCCAGACCTGATCAGCAGAATCCCTGAGGTTTTCTTTTCATTATTGCTTGACTATAAATTTTTTTTTCTTCTTTTGAGTTGGAGTCTCACTCTGTCGCCCAGGCTGGAGTGCAGTGGCATGCTCACAGCCACTGCAGCTGCGACCTGCTGGTCTCAGGCAATCCTTCTGTCTCCACCTTCCAAGTAGCTGGAACTACAGTCATGTGCCACTTTGCCCAGCTAATTTTTTGATTTATTGTAGAGATGAGGTCTCGCCAAGTTGTCCAGGCTAGTCTCAAACCCATGGGCTCAGGCTGTCCTCTCACCTTGGCTTCCCAAAGTGCTGGGATTATAGGTGTGAGCCATCACACCTGACTGACTATACTTTTTAAAGTGATGCATGCTTATTATACCATATCAACAATACAAATACATGTAAGAAAAAAGTTTATACTGCTACTCTAGCCATTTAATGCCACTCCTTGAAATAAACTACTATGAACAGTTTCTTATGTATCTTCCACACTTTTTGTTGTTTTTTAAACAAATAAGAATAGACTATATATATCACTTTGAAATTTATTTTTAAAGCAAATTAAAATATATCATTCTCTGGGACAATAATGATTTGGTTCATTTTTTAAAAAACTGCTTAATATGCACTAGTAAGGGTTATCTAAAACTATTTGGGCAGTTTTTAAAATTAAATATTTAATTTTTAATTTTTCAGAAAATCTAGAATTTTAGAGTTTCAGTTTGAGATTTTCAAAAAACAATGAAAATAGAGCAGAGATTTCCATACCCAGCTTGGGACTGTTGTTAACATCTTGTATGAGTATGGTATATTTGTTGCAATCGAAGAACCAATGTTCTCCCATTATTATGAAGTAAAGCCCACAATTTATTTAGATTTCCTTAGCTGTTACTTATTGTCCTTTTTCTATCCCAGGATCCCATCTGGGATATGTTACATTTTGCCACGTTGTCTTAGGTTCCTCTTGGCTGTGACAGTTTCTCAGGCTCCCCTTTTGTTTTTGATGACTTTGACCGTTTTGAAAAGCACTGGAGTCAGGTGTTTCCTAGAATATCCTTCAGTTGGAATTGTCTGCTGCTTTTCTCATGATTCAACTGGATTTATGGATTTTGGGGAGGAACACCGCAGAGATAAAGCACTATTTTCCTAACATCAAGGGTATGTGTTAGCCACATGATGTATTACTGTTGACGCTAGCCTTGATCGCCTGGGTGAAGTCACATTTGTCAGATTTCTGCACTGTATAGTCACTCCTTCCAACCTCTTTCTCGCTGCCTCCTTTTCATTCTGTCTTCTTTGGAAGAAAGACTCTCTGTGCAGCCCACGCTTAGGGATTGGGGAGCTATCTCCACTTCCCGAGTAAGGAGTACCTATACAGATTATTTGGACTTCTTATGTGCAGGAGATCCGTCTATTCTCCTCCATTTACTTATTTATACAATCATGTATTTCTATCAGCATGAATTCATGGATATTTATTGTATAATTTGAGTTAGAATCCATTATTCTTTTATTTTGTTGCTCAAATTAGTTCAACTTTGGTCATTAAGAGCTCTTTGGTTCCTATGTCACTCTTTGGTTCCTATCACTGTGTTTTTGTTTTGTTTTGTTTTGAATACTTTCTTAATTTCTAGAAGTATAAGATGGCCTGGGCTCATCTTGTATATATCATATCCCTAGTCCTAGAATCAGCCGTTCTCCAAAGAGCCCTGGTCCCTTTCATTAGAGAATGACATGAGAAACCAAGAGATGTTTGAGGAAGGCACACGTGACTGGAGGATAACATGTGAGAGAGTGAGTGGTTCTAGGTGAGACTACAGAGCAGACCATGTCGGGGCTACAACATCCTGTGGTCTCCATCAGGGTGTTTGGAGATGGGCTCTTGTTTTTGTTAAGCACTGACCAGGCCATGTGTTCATTGAGCTATGGCCGCCATGTTTTCCTATGCTTTGCCCCCCTCCCCCACTCTTGGGAGGTGAATCTCCTCTCTCTCTCTCTCTCTCTCTCTCTCTCTCCCCCCCCTCGAGTTTGCTTTCTCAATACGCTATATTTTCCAATTAAAAAAAAGTCATTTGGAGATCATTTTGGGGACAATGAGAAACCAATGCATGATTTAAGTAGGAGAGTGATAGAATATGATTGACTTTGAAGGAGACTGCTCTGGCTGCTGTACGAAAAAGTGAATATAGGGGGCTGGATGAGGGTAAGAACAGAAGTAAGGAGACCAGTTTGGAGGCTAATCGTGCCGTCTTAGAGAAGACAGTGGCAGAAGAAATGGTGAAATGCAGTGACTGTTGAAAAAATGGGGACTGGGGAAGAGTCAAGGAACCGACAGGGCTTGCTGATTGCTTGAATGAGGTTGAGGTGAAGAGAGGACTCAAGGATGACCCCCCAACAAGTCATGGGAATTAACTACTTTTCTGTAAATAGCAATTTTTATGATAAATATGCCTAACTCTCCTAGTAACCTTCGTCATTCAGTTTCTCCTCTAGACCCATTTCCTCATCAATAAAAGAGGAGGTTGGATCAGATCCTTGTAAAGTGTCTATCAGCCTGGTGAGCTTCAGAGTTGGCGAGCCTACTGAACTGAGTGTAGTCAGTTATATCTTTTAAATGATTTGTATTAATGATAGATTTTGATTTAGAAATAAGAAGACAGAAGTAAAGACAAACGCACACAGACCAATAGTACTTCTGACATCTAGATATTGACACACCCTAGTAATTAAGCAGCCAAAATCCAGCTCTTGCTCAGTGCCTCCTGATGACACCCAATCCTGGCACAACTTCACTGCCCTGTGCAGGTCTTCTGTCTCTGACCTGGTCCCCTCCCAATTCCCAGACTTTGCTGTCTCCAGGTGCATTCACCAATCTCTCCTTGCGAAGGCTACCATGAACTCATGTCTTACTTTCCTCTTCTATCCATTTGAATCAATCACATATGGAAGCAGAAGAAACAGAAAAAGAGCCGGGCTCGATGGCTTAGCCTGTAGTCCCACGCTTGGAAGGCTGAGGTGAGTGGATTGCCTGAGCCCGCGGATTCGAGACCTGCCTGGGCAACTTGGCGAGACCTCATCTCTACAATGAATCAAAAAATTTGCCAGGCGTGACAGCACGCGCCTGTAGTTCCAGTTACTTGGAAGGCTGAGGCGGAAGGATTGCCGGAGCCCGGCAGGTCGAGGCTGCGGTGGCCAGGAGCGTCCACTGCACTCCAGTCTGGGCGACAGAGTGAGACTCCAACTCAAAAAAAAAAAAAAAAAAAAAAACAGAAAACGGCTGAGATGATGAAAACACCTGAGCTATTACAGCTCAGAACCAAGTAACTACACGATATGTACACCTAGCAGAAGCAGCTTCCAACAGTGAAAGAAGGACACATCAGCAACTTGAGGACAGAACCACATCACCCTGGTCACTGTAAGCCCATTGTGGATGTGGTGTGGATGAAGAAATGGGGATGTCTGCAGCAGAAGGATGGAAGAGATGCCTCTCTGATAGCTGCAAAACGGAGAAGGAGAGTGGAACGAAACAGAGGAGGAGGCATGGGGACAGAGAGAAAGCCAGACAAAGGAAGTGAAAACAAGTTGGAGAGTTATGATAATTGAGCGAAAGTATGCACATGGAAACACAAGAAAAATAAAAAGAAATGGAAGGAAGAAGCATTTCATTACTGTTGCTTCATTTTTTTTCATATGGACAGATGCCATCACTTTAGTCAACAAATATAGAATATATGTTTTATATATATAGTAGACATCGTATGAATACATATAACTATATAAAAACTAACAATACATATGTACATGTTTATATGTGCATGTAAGTATATATATATATTGTGTGTGTATATACACATACTCATGTGAATACTGGGAACTGTTTTTGGAGAGGAGTTGTTATGGTGTCAATTATATCCCTCCTCCAAATTTATACAGAGGTAATGAAGTTTTTAAAAATTTATTTATTTATTATAAAGATGTGGGGTACAACTCAGGGTTAGGTATACAAACAATGATCATACAGGTACCCTTGTTGATGAGGTATGAGAGGTAATGAAGTTAAATGAAGTCATACAGTGGGTCTTAATCCAATATGACTGGTGTCCTCATAAGAAGAGGAAGCTTGGACACAGTTACATAAGAGTGAAGCTGCAAAAAGAGAACAACCATCTACAAGCCAAAGGAGAGGCCTCAGGAAGAAACAACTCTGAAAAGAACTGTGTCACATGTTCTCACTTATAAGTGGCCTTGAACAATTATCATAATACTATAAGAAAGGGTTTTGGCAGTAGTGGGAAACTGCCAGGGAAGGGGAGTGAGAGCACAACCCATCAATAAGGGTACCTGCATAATGAACATTTGTATGCCTAACCCTGAATTTTATCACACACCTTTAAAATAAAATAAAATAAAATAAAATAAGGAAAAACTCTGGTGACATTTTACTCTAAGACTTTTAGGGTTCAGAACCATCAGACAATACAGTTTTGTCCTTTAAGTCACTCAGATTATTACAGTAACCCTAGCAAACCAATACAAGAGTCAAAGACAAATCTCAATGTTTTTTTGTTTGAAAAATGGAAAAGATGGCATTGCTATTAACTAAGATAGTGAAGAGAGTAAAGGAACAGGTTTGGAGGAGGTAGAAATTATTAACTCTGCTTTGGGTGTGTTCAATTTGAGACTTGGGCTACACTGGTGGATGGTAGGAATTAAGTCCTGATTGGAGTGGGTTTGAGAAGGACTTGGAGGAGAAGAATTGGAGACAAGCAAGTGTAGAAGACACATCTATCAAGGAATTTTGCTGCTATCTTAAGCAGAGAAACAGAGGAGAGGCGTAGTTATGAGAGATGTGGAAGCAAAAGAGGTCTTATGTGAGACAGGCATTATTACAGCATGCTGGTGCTGTAGGAGAGAGGACAATTCCTGAAGCAACTTTTACAAGTAGCTAAGAGAGGGTGGGCTGCAATGCATGAGTGGTGAATTGGCCTTCGGACAGCAGCAAGAACTCTCCTGCTATAGAAACAGGAAGGAAGGCAGAGTAGGAACAGATGCCCGTAGGTGGGTTCTATGTGGTGGCAACAGCTAGTTGTATCTTCATAATTGTTTCTATTTTCTCAGTAAGATAGGGAGGAAGGACATCAGCTAAGAATGGAGAGAGGATGTGCTGAAATTTTGAGGAGAGAGGACAAGAATGAAATAGCCACTTGGGGAATGGGAAAGTGAATAACTAGGACTAAGTTAGGTGATCAGGCACCCCAAACACTCCCAGAGGCTCATGGTTATCAATTTAAAGAAAGGCTTTGTCGTGTGTGTGTGTGTGTGTGTGTGTGTGTGTGTGTGTGTGTGTGTGTGCGTTTTCTCAAGCTATGTTGGGGGTGAAGTTTCATAACAGATATAGTGTTAGAATCAAGCAGAATTATAATTTTACAAGAAATGTAGAATGAATAGAGAAAGGTACAAGGGAATGATTTAATGATAGCCCATGGAATCTAAGCAGAATAAGAACACAAACTAAGACATGATAACGTGTAAATAAAAAGATGTGCAGATTGACAGAATTTGATCCCAGCAGTCAAAAAATTATTAGAGATGAAGAGGGGATGAGCTAGAAGGATGGTTATGATTAAGAGTGGAATGTTCCACTCCCAGACTTTAAACTTTATTATAAAGCTACAATGATCAAAATAGCCTGGTATTGGTACAAGAACAGGCATATAGACCAATGGAACAGGATAGAGATTCCAGAAGCAAAACGTCAATTTCTCAAACAATTAATGGTGGACAGAGCCTCCACCATCAACCACTGGGGAGAAGAGAACCTATTCAGTAATTGGTGCTGGGAAAACTGGTTGACCACAAGCAGAAGATTAAAACAAGACCCCTACCTATCACTATACACAAAAGTCAACTTTAGATGGATCAAAGACCTAAATATAAAACCTCAAACCATAAGAACTTTAGAAAATGCAGGAGACACCCTTTTAGAAATTGGAACTGGCAACCAATTCCTGATCAAAACCCCAAGTGCCCATGCTGTAAGAGATAAGAGACAAGTGGGGCCTCTTCAAATTGACAAGCTTCTGCAAAACCAAAGAAACCATTAAGAGAGTGGGGAGATAGCCCACAGGCTGGGAAAAAATATTTGCCAACTGTACATCTGACAAAGTCCTAACATCTAAGATCTACAAGGAACTAAAATGTGCCAAAAAGAAAAAAAACAAACAGCCCCATTACAAAGAGGGCAAAAGATATGAATAGACACTTCTCAAAAGAAGACATACGAGCAGCCAACAGATACATGAAAAAATGTCCAGCCTCACTAGTTATCGAAGAAATGCAAACCAAAACCATACCGAGATGCCACCTAACTCCCGTCAGGATGGTCATCATCAATAACTCAAAAAACAACAGATGCTGGAGAGGATGTGGCAAAAAGGGACCACTTCTACACTGTTGGTGGGAGTGTAAACTAGTACAGCCTTTGTGGAAAACAGTGTGGCAATTCCGAAAGGATCTAAAAATCAACCTTCAATATGACCCGCAATCCTCCTACTGGGTATATACTGGAGCAACTCAAATCACTCTATGAAAAAGATACCTGCAGACAAATGCTTATGGAAACATTGTTCACAATAGCGAGAACATGGAACCAACTGTGCTGCCCATCGAAATAGGACTGGATGAAAAAAAATGTGGTACAGATACAAGACGGGCTATTATGCAGCCATAAATAAGGACAAAATTATGAACTTTGCAGCAACTTGGATGGACTTGGAGGCTATATTACCGAGTGATCTATCACAGGAACAAAGAACCGAGTATCACATGTTCTCATTCATAAGCAGACCTTGAATAACTGTCATAATACTATAAGAAAGGGGTTGGCAGTAGTGGGAAACTGCCAGGAGAGGGCAGGGTTGGGATTGGCAATAGTGGGAAACTGCCCGGTGAGGGATGTCACACCTCATCAAGAAGGAAGCCTGCATAATGAACATTTGTATGCCTAACCCTAAATTGTACCCCACATCTTCAAAATTAAAAAAATAAGAGTGAAATGTTCAAAATTGATTATATGGGGGAGGTACAGTTACTGGTAATGACAAGGTCCAGATGTTGACTGTAAGAGCATGTGAGTAATTTAGGGTGAAAAACAAGATTATAAGCAGAAAAGAAGCAAAGAAAGTGAGTGACCAGGCAAGAACAAGAAAAAATATTCAACATCATTAACCACCACAATACAAATTAAAACGGCAATGACATATCACGTCACCGACTCAGAGTTGGTTAGAAAAAAAGGGCAGATATTGTCAAGCAGTGGAGAGGATGTGGAGAAACAGGAACACCCAAACACTGCTTGGGAGGCTATAAAATGGTGCATCCGTTTTGAAAAGCAATTTGGCATTTTATTAAAAAGTGAAGCATAAATTTTCCATATGACTTAGTAATTTCATTCTTAGGTATCTACCCATAAGAAATGGAAACATATGTCCCCACAAAATTTTATATGTAAATTTCATAGAAACATTTTTTTCATAATAACCAAAGTGTGGAAACAATCCAAATGTTTATCGGCTGGCAAATGGATGAACAAAAGTGATATATCCACATCGTAAAATATTATTCTACGATTAAAAGAGATGAAGTAGTGATTTATGCTACGGCATGAGTGAAAGCATTGTGCCTAATGAAATAAGTCAGACATAAAAACCACATATTGTAGGATTCTTTTTATGTGAAACGTCCCAAACAGGCAAATCTATAGAGTCAGAAAGTAGATTAGTGGTTGCCTGGGGCTGAGGGATGGAAATGAGAAATGACTGCAAATGGCAGGGGGGCTCTTTCCTGGATGATATAAATGCTCGAAAATTGAACCATAGTGACGTTTGCATAAATCTGTAAATCTAAAAATCATTAGATTACACGCTTGAAACAAGTGAATGTCATCATATGTAAATTATAACTCAATAGAGCGGGTTTTTAAAAATCCAAACATAAAAACGAAAGAAAGAAAAGGCTAGAGTATTAGATGGGACATTCATGTGTAAATCAAAATCACCAAGAAGATGAAAAGAAGTTGTGCTGGAGGCAGTGACAATGAGGGAGACGCCAAAGTCTTTAAGAAATGAGGGTTTGGTCGTTGATTGCACCCAGAAGCGGCAGCAGATGGGGCAGTCTGGTGTCATGAGCTCCAAAACTGGACGTTTCAGGTGAGGGGAGGGGTAGCAATGAGAAGCCAGGAGGACATCAAGCCTTCTTCCAGGTCCAGGGATATGATGAGAAAGCGGAATGTATGTGCTTCTAATGTGTAATCATCACAACACTCCTGTGAGGTATGCAGGGAGGGTACAGCTGGAAAATATCCTGGACTTGGAGACAGATCTGAGACCTTTGTCTTGGTTCCTCCAGTGGTTGACGGTTGACTTCAGGCCAGTGACTCGCCCCCTTGGACTCCCATCTGTCAAATGAGAATCATCATCCTTGTCATCCTCATGACACAACACAGGGGTGTACTGAGGGTGAAACTGAGGTAGATGAATATACAAGCTCATCTCACATTTTATACCGGGCTGGGGCGGAGGTTATCCTCTTATACGCTCTATTTTTGCTGATGAGAAAGCTGAGCATCAGAAAGATTAAATAATTTGCCCAAAGCCACACAGAACTGAAAGGGAATACAGATCTTCTGACTCCTCCCACACACCACGTTGCCTCTCCCCTGCCAAGCAGCCTCTTGGGAACAACTCTCTTCTAGGGATTCTATGCTGATTCTGAGACAAAAATGATAGATAAGATTGCATTCCCTCCAGTGCTATGAAATGATCACATCAGAGAATTTCTAAAGCTAAATTAGAATGAACTTGGTATAAAGAGGGCATCTTGGAAACTCTGGACACGACTGATGTGTCCACCCCTTTCCATGTCACCTGGGGTGCTTTTTCTCGTCACCAGATATAATATATTCCTTGCCAGTTCTTAAGTGAGCATCTGCTTATTAAATAATTATTTATGGGGTACTTCCTATATGCCCGGCACTCTTCTGTGCATTGGGGATACAACAAATTCTTGGTGCTTCCATTCTAGTGAAGAAAAGAGGACAGAACAGAGGAAAACTAAAAATCAGACCCACCAAATAAGCACAAATCACACACTACAAAGGAAGAACAATAATTTCTAATGAGGCAGTTGAATAGGCAAGGAAAGTGTGGACAAATGAAAAAAAATCCCTAAAGTGATAGGGATAGCCTTTCTGTGGAGGTGGTATTTCCTTGAGAAGAGTGTTTCTGCCAGAGTGCTCTGCAGTTGCAATGGCCTGAGGCGAAGCTGGTTTTGGGGGTCAAAACTAAAACCGGAACAAAAAGGAGCTCAATGCTACAGTCATGTCACAGTGAACTAGAGAAAATATGAGGTGGGATGGAAGATGTTTAACCAGGAAGTGAAGAGACTTGATGCACACTTTAGAAATATCACTTTAGTTGCTGTGTGGAGTCTGCACTGCAAAATGGAAGAGTGGAAAGGCAGGAAAATGTCTCTGCCCTGAAATAAGCTTCTTCCTTTCCTTCAAAGGTCCTTTTCGCTTTTCTTTACTTGCGAAAGTCATGATTCTTCTTCAAGAGCACTTCAAACTGTTCACAATAGCCAAAAATTGGTAACCATCCAAATGTTCATCACTGGAAGAATTACTAAAAGCAATAGGGTATACCCACACAATAGGATATTATTCAGCTAACAAAGGAAACGTCCCAAACAGGGACATGATACATGCTAGGATGTGGATAGGATAAACCTCAATAAACTATGTTAAGTGAAACAAACCAGACACAAAAGGCCACACATTGGATGATTCCAATGATATGAAATATCCAGAATCGATAAATCCAAATAGAAAGACATCAGACTAGTGGTTGCCAGGGGGCAGGGAAGGAGGAATGGAGAGTGACTGCCTACTGGGTACTGGGTTTTCTTTTCTGGTGATGAGAAAGTTTTGGAACATGATGGAAGCAGTGGTTTAGGACACTGCAACTGTATTAAATGCCACTGGATTATGCACTTTTAAGTGGTTAATGTTGTGCTATGTGGATTTCTTTTTTAAAAAAATTATTTTATAGATGTGGGGTACAATTCAGGGTTAGGTATACCAACGTTGATTGTGCAGGTACCCTTACTGATGATGTGTGCCCCTCCATCTCCTAGCAGTTTCTCTCAACTGTCAATCCTGCCCCTCCTCCCCTGGCAATTTCCCACCACTGCCAATCCCTTTCTTATAGTATTATGATAATTGTTCAAGGTCTGCTTATGAATGAGAACATATGGTACTCTGTTCTTTGTTTCTGTGATAGATCACTGAGTATGATTGATTCTAAATCCATCCAAGTGGCTGCAAAGTCCATATGTTTGTCCTTCTTTATGGCTGCATAATATTTCATTGTGTATATGTACCACATTTTTTTTAATCCAGTCCAGCCTCCATGGGCAGATGGTTGGTTCCATGTTTTCTCTGGATTTCACCCCAATTAAACTTTTTAAAGAAAAAAGAGCATCTTAGGTATATATTTCATTCTTTTTTGTAGTATAATTGTGATAAATGTGTTCTGACTAACTAAAATGTTTAAAAGTGATCGAATGGAAAGGCATTGAAGTCTTGTGATTGAAAGATCTAATCAACTTGGCTTTGGGGGAAGCCAGCATCTGCTCCTAGGCTTCCTCCCATCTCTGGAAGAAAAAGAATCTGATTGGCCATGTTTGTGTCTCATGCTTCCATTTTTCTCAGGGTTTGGGGTCTGGGTTAGAGTTCAGTAGTCTCACTATCATCTGTGGTAGGAGGGAGGGGTAGTTACCCAAAGAATGAAGTATTATAGGCAGCAGAATAGGAGAGGAAGGAATATGTTGGTCCCTTTTGTCTGCCACCATAGACCACCACAGACTGGGTAATGCATAATGAACAGAAATTGGTTAGGTTACAGGCCTGGAAGCTGGGAGGTTCAAGATTGAGGGGCCAGCATCTTACGAGGACCGTCGTGCTCTGATATCTTACGGAGGGAGGCGAAAGAAAAGGGAGAACGGGAGGGGGCTGAACTTGCCCTTTTATAGTGGCACAAATGCCATCCGTGAGGTTGGACCTCTCATGATCTAATCATCCTTGAAGGGTCCTGCCTCTTGATACTATTACCATGGCAATTAAATTTCAGCTTGAGTTTTGAAGGGGATAAATATTTAAACCATAGCACTGGGATACTGAGCAAGACAACAAATGTTCACTGCAAACAGCACTCAGTTCACATTTTCTTTGATTAGCATCTGTCTGGTCAAATTGACTGAGTACCCCCTGCACCCTCAGAGCACTGAGGACAGAGTGACATAGATAAAATGTTCTCTACCCTCTTGAAGCCTGTAGTTATGAAGAAAGGTGGACACTGGACCTAGAATAGTGGGCTAAACACCGTAGAGGGAAGCACAGAGGATGCCCGGGAAGATTCTCTGCCTGTCTTCCTCTTGTCTAGGCAGAGGTAGGTACAGCTGCCTGGATTCGTCTCCGTCTTATTTCTTGTCACTAACTCTTTGTCTACCTTACTCATTAGACTGTGAACCCTTGAGCTGCATAGGCCTCGGAATTAACATTGAAGCTGAGAGTTGAAAGGAAAAAGGTGTGTGGGGGAGTGGGAAGCTGGGCTGGGAAGGGAGGGGTGGAGGATACACTGAACGAATTAGATTTTAGTTTAACTTTTATTGTTTGGCCATCTTGCCCCCACATTGGGGGTGGGGAGTGTGATGACACTGGTGCAGTGTGACAGCTGATGGCACTTCCCTTATAGTAAATCCTAGCAGGGGGCTGGGCCCATCATCTGGTAGAGCCCTCTACTTCCAACCGGGCAATGGCCACATGATTGACCACAGATGGCGGCCGCTCCCAGACCCCCAGTTCTCTCTCGATGGCCTGCTTTCACTTCTCATCAGCCTTGTGAGCAAGACCATTTTCTGGGATAAACACCAAGATGTTGGCAGTGGCTGCCCTTGAATTGAGGGATGATGTGTAATTTTTTTCTCTTTGGCTTTTTTGGATTTTCTCCTTCTATTTAAATAAAACGAGGGTGAGTCATTTTCAAAATATGGGAAATTAAATTCAGGATGTTATTTTTAAAGTCAATCCTCTCTCCTGCCACTCTAGAAGCTCATTTATCTCATTTGGTCTTCTCTGTGACAATAAAGTGGTGTGATTCTTCCATACGGTAGCAAGCACCTCAAAGAAGGCCACAAGTTAGGAAATCATGCCTGTTTATAGATGGGGGAAATGAGATCCAAAGAAGCTGAGTAATAATCCAATGTCACAAAGCTATAAACGGCATGATGGCCGAGGTCTATGTCTGCGTCTGCTTCTGCGTCTGCGTATCGGTGGGTCTATGTCAATTTCTGCATCTGTCTGCGTCTGTGTCTGTGTCTTTACATCTAAGTCTGCATGTATGTCTGACTGATTACAGAATCCATGTTTTTGCCTTTATACTACTGCACATGATGTTAAATATTGAAAGAAGTATTTATTCAGTTAGATTAACACAACCTTGGCCAAACCTCAGCCTATAGCTAGTCTCCTTTCTCCCATCTTACCCACTAACTGAAGTATTTCCATTGTCTCAAAAGTCATAATACCACAAACTAATGTAACTACCACTGCTACTACAACAACTATAATAATAGTTGCAGCTTCCACTTTGGAAGAGCTAACTTTGTATCTAGCACTGTGTTAAACGTTATGCACTTTGCCTGCACGGATATGCTTACATCTCATAAAATGCTATAAATTAGGTAATGATTTCATTTCATATTAAAGATCAGGAAACTAAGGCTTAGAAAGGTGAAACAGCTTGTCCAAAGTGACAGCAGTTAAGTAGCTGGGTCATAGCCCAGCCTTAGACCTAGTCTGACTCCAGAGCTGGGGTATCAGGCTATACTGTTTTGCAAGTGTTCTAAGAATGCAGCAGGAGAAGAAACAAAGATGGAAGTCTCTAGAATGTGGTTCTTGATTTTTTTTTTCTTTTACTGGGGGGAAAAAAAGATGATAAAATGGAATTGCTGGCACTGAGTTTCAGCTGTCTCCCCCACAGAGGATCACTTGCAGCCTGAACATGAGTTTCACCCACACAAAGGTATGCTGTTTCAATTTGGACTGGGCTGGAGGAGGGGAGTACCCTCTCTCCCCACAGTGCAAATGCAAAGTATCATTTTGCATTGAAAATGCAAGTCCGGACACACCAGCCTTTGTTTTTCCCTTTCTTTTTTCTTTTTTAATCTCCTTTAAGGCTACAAAGGATAAGAAAATTTTTCGCAAGATGGCTGCCAGCTCTTGCATGCATCTGCTGGATTGCCCCCACCTTTAAGTACTCTGCCTGGCTTCTAGCAGGTGTACCTTGCAGCTGTAGCAGATTTCACCCAGCATGGGACAGATGGAGGGGATCCAGCCAGCACAGTGGGAGAGATTGTTTAAAAATACACAATCAGACCTTCATCAAGGCTTGGTAGGGAAATGTGGCATGCAAAGCATGCCAAGTTGGCAGGTGGCTGCGTCTGCTGCATTGTCTGAGCTATAGTGGGACTGCTTTTGGGGGTGACGGTTGACCTCCCCTGCAGCTCAGGCACCTCCTTTTTGCACCTGAGTTGTTTTGAAGTAACCTCAGAAGATACCTGCTTGCAGAAGCATTGCAGGAGAGGTGTCCGGACGGCAGGGATGTGAGGAAATGGCATTAGGTGCCTTAGAGATCTGGGGTGGAAGAGGTTGGCTCCGACTCTTCTCAGTTGGGTGATTAAGGACCAGTCTTATATCCTCCCTGAGACTTGCCTTCCTTATCTTTAGATTGGGGATGGGTATGGCAGAGCTGCGAACGCTGGCCAAAGATCCATGTGCCTTCCTACTTTCCCGGATCACCTTGCATACGCGGGGTCACATGTCCAACCCTCCAAGGACAGGGACATGGCACTCTCCAGTCTGAGGCAATTAAGAGAAGGCGCACCAGACAAACCTGGAGGCCATACACAGTCAATGGCACGGATGCAAGCTGAAGGAGGGCTGACTGGCCCACTGGACAGTGAGTGGGTTTGTCTTCTGAGGAAGCTGACCAAAGCCAAGCACCATCCTTGGCAGGACCGTGGTGAGGATTACAGATAAGGAGGATAACTCCCCTGGCACATAGTACATGCTCCATCCAAATGGCAGCTCCTTTGATGAGCTCTGCAGCTGCATAAGCCTCTGGAAGCCCCTTGAGGAGTCCAGTGTCACACAATGCAACTCTTACGTTGCAATCTCATCCAGGCCACATCTATGAGAAACCAGATTTGATACAAGAAGCAGGGTAAAGGTCACTGCTGTCCCTGAAACATGACTCTTTTTATTTAATCTTTTGCCTCACAGAAAGCTTCCTCCTGAGTTAGCATTTCTGGTGAGAGCGACTTGTGCTGCATTTCATCTTCAGGCCATCAGGTCCCTCTCACGTAACCTTCTCCGCAGCAATCAATAGTGGGGCAAGCAAGAGCTGTGGGTCAGACAGAAGTAGCGTAGCTTGGAAACCGAGATCTCTCACTCACCCTCTTGGGAAACCTTTGAGAAAGTTATTAAGTCTCTCTAAGGTTATCTATTAAATGTATAAAATGACCATACCTGCCGTATTAGTCGGGGTTGTCCAGAGACACAGAACCAATGGGGTAAATATTATATCACACATTTACCATATAACCTGTTGGTTACAGTGTGATGTGGTATAAATATATATTTTATGTATATACATAGATAATATACATATATATAATATTATATGACCTCTTTGTTTCTCTAGAGAACCTTAATGAATGTGGCACACATATAGGTGTGTGTGTGCGTGTACACACACAGAGATTTTAAGGAATTAACTTACACAATTGTCGAGCCTGGCAAGTTCAAAATCCACAGAGTAATCTTGCAGCTTGGAGATTCAGAGAGGAGAACATGTTACAATATTCACTCTACAGGCTGGAAGTTCCAGCAGGAGTTTATGTTGCTGTCTGGAGGCGGATGTTTTTTCTTCTTTGGTAAACCTCAGTCTTTGCTCTTAAGGATTCCGACGGATTGGGGGAGCCCCACCCACATCGCAGAGAATCCTCTGCCTTATTTAACGTCAATTGATAGTAAACAAAACCACATCCTCAAGGTACTGGTACAGCAACATCTAGACTAGTGTTGACCAAACAACTAGGCATTATATTTATATCCAGATTGACACATAGGATTAACCATCATATCTGCCTAGGGAGGTTGTGATGGGGTTAAATAGAACATGCAGTGTAACATTGCCAGAGGCAAGAAAAGGCATTGAATAAATTTCCTGATTGTATTTCTTATTACTGTTCGCTTATACCACGGGGATCATTTCTTCTACTTTCTTGTCCCTGTTTTTGACACTTTGCTTCTTTCATGCCTCATCCACCTCTGTTCTCAAGAAGAAAACACAACACTACAATTCCCATTAACCTAGAGGAGGAATTCATCTAAATTACTGAAAATTCTGACTTTGTAAATGTTTTCAAAGAAATGCAATTTTTGGCTCTTAAGTATATCTGACACTTGTAATTACACGCTTAGCCAGTTCTCAGTCTGCTATGACATCTGCTCCTTGAGAGTAGGATTGCCCTTCTTTCATTTAAAAAAAAAAAAAATCTTGGTTCCCAGCAAGTGCCAGGTAATTATCAGGTGATCAACAACTGTAATGATGGATATTCATAGATTGATAAGTGAGCTAGAACAAATGTAAATTACTTTTATTTTCTTGAGCATAGCATCTATCTAGGTCTTTAGAAGAACTGCAAGTCAAAAAAGTGATTTTCATTTCAGCTAATATTGAATCTCTATTATGTGTTGGATTCACATTTTGGTTAAGTGGTTATTATGCACTAAATGTTTTTGTTCCCCCAAAATTTCTATGTTGAAGTTCTAATCCCCGATGTGATGGTGTTTACAGGTGGGGACTTTGAGAAATAATTGGATCACAACCCCCCACCATGAATGGAATCTTTCCTGTCTGCAAGAGGAGAAGATTTTGGATCTCTTTCTGCAACATGTACAGATACAAGAAGACAGACATCTTCAAGCTAGGAAGACAACCTCACTAGACTCTGGGTCAGCTGGTGCTTGGTGAACTTCCCAGGTTTCAGAACCATAAGAAATCATTGTGTGTTGCTTATGCCACTAAGTCTATGGTATTTTGTTAGATCAGACTGAGCAGACTACGACAGTAGGTGAGTTGAAATGCTCCATATCACCTTCTGTCAGTATCAGTCTTGTGGTCTTGTCCTTCTTGCTTTATGGAACACCTTGTTTCCCCTATTAACGAGCAAGTTTCTTGAGGGCAGGCACCACATTTTAGAACATCTGTATCTGGCTCAGTTCTTGTGGGTAGTATGCTCTCAAGAAACAAACTTTGATTGAATTCTAATAGTTGAGTTATTCTGTATACATTTTTAAACACTTTGACATAGTTTCCCAATCTTTTCAGCATCTTGATTAGTTACAAAGTACATTGAGTTTGGAAGTTAGAAGGCATACATTCTGAGCAAACCTATATATTGAACATAGTTTTTCCATATGAAAAAATGATTATTATACATAGCATCCTTGCCACCTTTAAAAGATACTAAGAAATTAACTCTTGTCTTGAAAATTGGTAAATAAAGGAAGAGACTCAACAATGTATGTATTTTTTTCTACAAAAACTGAACTACTGGGCAATCAGATGGCAGTTGTCTCTCTGTACAGACATATTCCAACAAACAAATAAAAAAGTTATGATAAAATTAAAACATCAGCATTTTTCAACCCCTAATGAGTGAAAGTTCGAAGTGTTGAGCAGAAATGGCTGCAGAAAACACAAAAAGAATTATATGCCACTTGAAGATTATGACAGCACCCATGAAGTAGTTGTTTCTCACAAAACCCCAAACTAAAGATGATTAAGCCTCTACCATCAACGATCAGTTGGCAGGAAACACAGAAGACTGAGGGAAACATTAAACTGTACCACAGGAATGCAATCAGCAAAATTCCAATTGAGTAAACTCTGCAAGATGAATGATTCCGTTTTTACAAGTTACAAACTTCAGAGGTCAGAAAGTAATGGAAATTTGGGGAAGAAACTATGCATTAAAAGAGACCCCAAAATCTATTAAGCAAAGAAATAAAAGCAGGCAGAGCAATACTATAGGATGTAGGAATGTATTCTGGTAATAAATCTACAAAACAAGGTACAGAGGTTATTATCATAAACTCAGCATTGTGGTTACTTTGAGGGCAGGGGTGTAGGGAGAGGGTACCTGGAGGGCTAGCAAGATTTTGTCTCCTTTCATGTTTGGTCCTTAGAACAGCATGCCATGGGTTGAATGTGTTCCTCAAAGTTCATGTGTTAGAAACTTAATCCCTAATGTACAGCGTTGAGAGGTGGGACATTTAAGAGGTCTTTAGATCATGAAGGCTCTGCCCTCGTGAAGGGATAAAGGGTGTTATTGAGGGAGTGGGTTAGTTATCATGGGGGTGGGCTTCTAATACAAAGATGAGTTCATCCTCTCTTCCTCTGTCTCCCTCTCACCCTCTAACCTTTTTCTATGAGAGGATGCAGCAAGAACCCTCATCAGATGCCAGAACCTTGATATCCAACTTCCCAACCTCCAGAACTGTGGGAAATACATTTATTTTCTTTGTAATTACGTAATCTGTGATATTCTGTTATGGCAACACAAGATGAACTAAGATAGAACATTTGCCTTATAATAATGTATGAAATTACACCTTTGTTTTACACTGTTTTCTGGACTTCAACAATAAACTTTTCTTAAAAATGGCTGTTCTGCTTATTTCACAGAGTGAAAGGAACGTACATAAATTAGATGTCTTTTCAGTGCAGGAAACTTATCTGTCTTTTTCATTGTCATATCCCCAGGGGTTAGAGTGACTCTTGGCACATGGTTGGACTGAATGTATACTTACAGAATGAATTTAAAAATAAAACTAGAATCGTATTCTGATTATGACTACAAACTTTAACAAAGTAACCAATTCCCAAGGAGTAGATTCCAGATCACTGAAAATTTGTTGCGCACTTTGGATACTGTTCTTTACAAACAGGTTTCCTGCTGCTAGGGCTGCAATGACAAATAGGACCCTCAGAGGATTCAGGCTGGCCACTGACAGAGCACTGACATTCAGTGATGCAGATGAGGAAAGGGACCATGGAATATCCATAGGCTACAAGCTGTCTCTAGAAGCTAAAAGAGGGAAGGAAATGGATTCTCCCCTGGATCCCCCAGAAGGACCATCACCCACTGATACCTGGATTTTAGCTTTGTAAGACTCATTTTGAGTATCTGATCTCCAGAACTGTAAAAAAAAAAAAAATGTGTATTGTTTTAAGCCACTAAATCTGTGATAATTTTTTGCAGTAGCCATAGGAAACTCATATAACCTGGCAGAAAGTTTCCCTGTACACAATGAAGTGCTATATGCACATAAATAATTATTGTTATTTCAACATCTTACTTTGAAAGGCATGATCTTTTAAAACATGTGACCCTGTTGAAAAATGAATGTAACATGTAGACACAGGACACTTAGCAATTCTCAATGAAAGCTCTCCTGATTGAATATCAAATGAAAGCTCCAATTCCATACTGAACTCTTTAAAGAATTCCATGCATAAGGATTGACACCTTCTTCTGATCACTTGTTAAACAGGCAAATGTATGGGACACATCCCAGATTTACTAAATTATTGTGCAAACCTATCGCAAATATGACTGTGGTGGGTATACTAACAGTCCTCAAAGATATCCAGGTTCCAGTCACAGGAACCTAGGAATGTTACCTTACGTGGTAAAAGGGGCTTTGTGGGTGTGATTAAGTCAAGGGTTTTATTTTTTTATTTTGATTTTTATTTTGAATTGGAGTCTCACTGTTGCCCAGACTGGAGTGCAGCAGCACGCTCCAGGCCACCGCAGCCTCGACCTGCTGGGCTCAAGCGATCCTTCTGCTTCAGCCTTTCAAGTAGTGGGAACTACCATACCCAGCTAATGTCAAGAGTTTTAGATGGGGAGATTATTGTGGATTATCAGAGTGGGTCCTAAGTACAGTCTCAAGTGATCTTTAAAGAGGGGGCAGAGGGAGATTTTACTGCAGAAGAGAAGAGGGTGGTGACATGGAAGTTGTGTGAGATCAGAGATCAGAGCTGTGTGCCACAAGCCCAGGAATACAGGCAGCCACTAAAAGCTAAAAGAGGTAAGGATCCAGATTCTTTCCTGAAGCCTCCAGGAAAAAAAAAAAATCCTTTGCTGACACCTCTATTTTAGGTTTCTGAACTTCAGAACTATATAATGGTAACTTTGTGTTGCTGCAAGTTCCCCAGTTTGTGGTGATTTGTTAAGGAAGGGATAGGAAACATAGCATTCAAGTAATGATGTTCCTCTGTGATTTCTCAATTATATACCTATATGTAATTTTTGTATGTAATTTTTTGTATGTTGATGTGTGTGTATATATATATATGTAATTTTTGCAACCAAAAGTGCACTAAATGCAAATGACAGAAAGAGATATTTTGGCATCACCATTTCAAGCAAAGACAATTTTCTGCACACAAGAGTTTTTAGTCGGAGAATGTCACATAGGACAAATTTGAAATGCAGGTCACATTTGCTTTATGAACATACGCCAAGTGAGAGGTTTGGAAAAGAAAAACCTTCTACAGCCACTTGTTACACATGCACCATTCAAATGTTTTCATGCACTCTAATGTTTTATTTTGCTCTTAAGGTCTTTTTTCCTGTATTATACCTTTATTTTAATTGCAACTTAAGTGAAAGGTAATCACAGGCCTCAAGAAGGTTAAAACCTTAATGAAGAAAATGGTTCAAAAGAAAAATGTACCTCTTGAATAGTACCCTGCATCTTTAAGATAAAATATTTGGGAAAAAAAAAATGTACCTTCCAGAAAACAGCTCTCTCCTGCCCATTTTCCATCCACCATCACCTACAGTCACCACCTAGTATCAAGCCACTCCTTGGAGGAGAATGACAAACTGGTATAGCATTATATTTTATGTACAAACAGCACTTATGTATGTTCAAGTTGGCATTGATTACATAAACTTGTTTTCATTGTTCAATCAAAGCAGCTCGGCAAGGGAGAGGCACATGAGGGCAAGCCTGGGAATCTGAAATGTTACAAGCTTCTCCCAGAATCCTCTAGAGAAAATTAATGACTGAGACCCACTGCCTTAGGAAATAATAGAAGACTATTTACTTCAGGTGTTCTGTTCTCTATCTTATTCCCCATCAACTGCTAGTGTTTGCAAAGCAAGGGCAAATTAAAATGCTCATGAGCATATTACAATTATGAAGGGAACCTGAGACTCTTTTTGGAAAACTCCCACAGTCATTAGAATATTTCTTCTTAAGATGAACACAGTGGTTCATGCCTGTAATCCTAGTACTTTGGGAGGCAGAGGCGAGAGGATTGACAGCTCGTGGGTTCGAGACCCGTCTGGGCAACATAGCAAGACCTCATCTGTACGATAAATCAAAAAATTAGCTGGACATGATGGACTGCACCTGTGGTTCCAGTTACTGGGAAGGTTGAGGCGGAAGAATGACCTGAACTCAGCAGGTCGAGGCTGTGGTAGCTATGAGTGTGCCACTGCACTCCAACCTGGGCAACAGAGTGAGACTCCAACTCAAAAAAATAAAATAAAATGTTTCTTCTCAATTATCTAGTTGCTCATTCCTTTCCAATAAAGTCTTTGATTCCAAGGAGATTCTAAGTCAGACAATTTCCAGATATTCAGATTGAAGACACTCATCAGAGCCACTCCTAAATGGTTGTCAAATTTTGGCAAACCTAGATTGGAAAAAGGAGAAAAGAAATTCATAATTCATCCACATACACAGGAAATGTAGTATCAGATCACTGCAGGCATGAGTGCACACAGAAGTGCACACACACAACCGGTTTGAACAATCACGACTAGAGGAGCTAGAGCCCCGCTGAGAGTAACTTTTTGTTTTTATTTTTATCCTGGCAGTTCATGGGGCTCTCCTTTTTGTCTGAAAGGCTGCAGGAGTTTCAGTCCCTCAGCCCAGCTTGATACTTAGTTAACTACCATTCCATATTGTTTTCTCTTCCCACCAGCACTACCCCCCCAGTAGAACAGCTCTAGTGAGTAACACATGGGTTTCCCTTATATTTTTATCCCCTAAAATTTATGTATTCGTTCAACAAGTAGATAAACACACATTCCTCATCTAAGAGAGAACAGAAGTTACCCATTTTGTCACTATGCAGTCATCAATGTGCAAAATGTGCACGACTGATGCTAACACATTGGCAACATGGGAGACCCTTATTTGTGAGGAACATTCAGGCCAACAGCAAACAATTAGACAGCCCCTATCTTCATACACTTTACATTTCATGAGGAAAGCAGTTGCACAAGAATTGTGTTGTATTATGAAAAGGGATATGACTTGAGAAATATACAGTGGTCAGGCATCTAATCTAATCTGACATTGTGCAGTGCAGGATGGGCCTGTGCGGTGCTTCTGCACTAATGTTTGCTGAACCGAATTCAACGCTGGTTCTCTACTTCCTTAGATTCTCATCATTGATTGTTAGTGGAGACATGTGAGTCATTCCTGACTCTTGATGTTAATAACTATGTCTTTGGCTTATTTGTTTCTGCATATGTTTATCTAAGATGGGAAAGGTTGTAAAATCATTAATATCCAGGCAGAGCTCTTGGCTGTCAAGGAAGGGCTTCAAGAAGTGATACAGCAAATATATTTAATTTAATGAATATTTAGAGTGTACCTGCTATTTTCAAGACATTGAGGTAGATACAAAAGTGAAGGCAATAGTCCTTGTTTTCACGGGTCTTAAACGCAAGTGCAAGTGTGTGTGTGTGTGTGTGTGTGTGTGTGTGTGTGTGTGTGTGTGTGTACGAGGCTGGGTGGTAGGAAACGGAAAAGAAGTAGAATGAGAAGAAGAGGACAAGTTAAAACTAATAACACATAATCAAAGAAGGGAACCTATTCCATAAATGTGTCTGTAGATAAGTGTGTATTTGGGACAGAAATATTGTCTTGATGTAATTTCTTTCAGGAGAAAGCAAACAGTGAGCTCAGAGCAGTGGGAGATGCTGGGGAAACAGCAGGCGATATAACTCCTGCCGGTCAGCTATTGGCAGCTTTCCCTGCCAGCACTTTCCAATCCTCCTAGTCTAGGGAAACCTTCCTCCCAGTGCTCCCTGGCCTCTGTGTTAACCCTATATTTGCACTTAATACATTAATTGCAACTTCACCTTGCCCTTTACATATCTGTTACTCAAACAAGACTCTGAAATCGCAAAGCCAGCCACATGCCTTGGCATTGGCACATAGTGATGGGTTCTAACCCATGTAGATACTCCATCAATGTCAGTTGAGTTGAACTGGGTACCCTGGACAGTATAGAACATATCACAAGACTGTTCTCCACAGAGATTTGATCAGATAAGTGGTGACATTTCAGAAATCAAAGGGAAACGTTTTTAGAAATAGTCTTTCCAGCTGAGCGCAGTGGCTCACACCTGTAATCCCAGCACTTTGGGAGACTGAGGCGAGAGGATTGCCTGAGTCCAAGGTTTCGAGCCCAGGCTGGGCAACATGGTGAGACTGCGTGTCTACAGTAAATCCAAAAAATATATATGTATATGTATTAGCTGGGTGTGGTGGCGCATGCCTATAGTTCCAGCTACTTGAAAGGTCAAAGTGGAAAAATCACCTGAGACCAGCAGGTCACGACTGCGGTGGCTGTAAGCATGCCACTGCACTCCAGTCTGGGCGACAGAGTGACACTCGGACTCAAAAAAAAAAAAAAGAAAAGAAAGAAAAGAAATAGTCTTTTCAAGAGCCTCATAGCTGATATGCAAACAATTACCTGGAGAGACTGTTAAAAAATAAAGACCTCTCAGAAATTTTGATTCAGTAGTATTGAAATCAAGATCCAGCAATCTTATCTTTAAACAAGCTCCCCAGTTAATTCCAGAGCAGAGAATCCCCGTGCTACAAGTTGAGAAACTCTACTCTCCTTACAGAGCTTCCTAACAAGATGATACTTGTCTTTCTAATTAATCACACATGATCATCTTAAACCCTGAAAAGAAGGGATATATAAAACTTGCATTGTCTGAAAAATCATAAAAATATTTTCATTTCTGAAACTTGGGTAACAAAATAGCTCCTGGGGTGAAAATCTCTTTTTTTGAGTTGGAGTCTCACTCTATCACCCAGGCTGGAGGGCAGTGGCACGCCTCTCGTCCAAAGCAGTCTCAACCTGTTGGGTTCTGGTGATCCTTCTGCCTCAGCCTTCCAAGTAGCCAGAACTACAGGCGCATGCCACTACACCCAGTTAAATTTTTGATTTATTGCAGAGACAAGGCCTTGCCAAGTTGCCTGGGCTGGTCTTGCACCTGTGGGCTCAGACAATCCACTCATCTCGGCCTCCCAAAGTGTTGGGATTACAGGCTGAGCCACCGAGCTGGCGAAAAATCTTTTATCCATGCATTATTAGTCCCACACTGACTAATGTGTTATCTCAGTCCATGAAGCTGACTACACATGCACACCTATAGCAACGTTTTTTTGTTTTTTTGTTTTGAGTTGGAGTCTCACTCTGTTGCCCAGGCTGGAGTGCAGTGGCACACTCATGGCCACCGGAACCTTGACCTGCTGGATCCTTCCACCTCAGTCTTCCAAGTAGCTGGAACTGCAGGTATGCACCACCACGTTGAGCTTATTTTTTGATTTATTGTAGAGACAAGATCTCACCAAGTCACCCAGGCTGGTCTCAAATCCCTGAGTTCAGGCAATCCTCTGGCCTCAGCCTCCCAAAGTGCTGGGTACAGGTTTGAGCCACCATGCCCGGCCGCCAATGTTGTTTAAGGTACACCTCTAAGCATCTATACAGACCCAGAGAACCAACTCTGCCTAATCAGAAGAAAAGGAGAGTCTTAGAAGAGTTTTAAACAGATGTCATTATTTTTAAGGGTTTAAAGAATAAGGATTTATTTTGGGGGTTACCCTAAGACCCAATTTTCTAAATATCAGGCTAAACAAAACTTAGCCATATCAATGCCAGCCCCCAGAAACCTGGAATACCTAAAAATTTTGAAAGGCATCACTCAAAGTGTCAGTAAATCAATATTGGCCAAAGTCCTAAACAAAATAAATCTTCACCACATCCCCTTGTGATTTCAGAATTAACACAGAGATTTCATAAACAGGGAAACATAGCGTCAAGAGTGATGTAGCAAATAACAGACCTCAGTCTCCAAGCCATGGGAGTTTGCCTCTGGCAGCCATATTGAAGTGAAGGCAATTAACACAGTCTATCTTGCAATAGGATAGTGCTTTGCAGACTATTTGAAATTCCATGAACATCTCACCCAGACCCCAGCCACCCTTTGAAATATGCTGAACCATGGCAGTCAGCACACAGGGGGCTCGTTAAATGAGTAAGAGGGAGCAGAGAAATCACAGTTTGTAACTGAGATCATTTCATGGGCAGTTTGCCAGCTATTTGAGAAACTATACGATAAAGGTCTTTTAATCTGAGGTATTGACAAAGTGCAGTGCTATGAATCCATAAAAGACTTTTTAAATGATTTAGAAGGATACGTCTTTTCAAAATTTTTTTTTAAATTCCCACTGCCTTAACAATTAATTCTGTCTATTTTGATGTGAGAATTTAGGAGGCAAGATGATAATATGATTAGATTTTAGCAGAAAGTAGTCTTCAGGGTGAATGATCAGGACCCTTCCTGTGTGTAGTCCTTGCCATCTATTATGCAACAGAAGCTATTCTCAGATATCAGATTATGATCATCTTTGTCCAAACAATGATGATGTATACACCGGCAACACTTACCCAGTACAGGCAATTGCTTTGAAATAGCTCGCAAGACTAGAAACAATGATTTCACAACATCTTGAGTGAAAAAGAGACAATATTTTAAAATTACTTTAAAATGACCAGAATCGGGATGAAATATAGGTATCATAGCAGTAATTTGGGAAACAGTTACTTACAAACTACGGTTATCATCAACGAGCATGTAAAGATGCTGGCTAATATTTCTCCCACGAACCATCTGAAACAACAGAATTGCTTGCGTTTAGCATACTAATGACGTGTTTTCAACCCACCTGATGGTCTTTTCTATTTACTATAGTCTTACGATTTCAATATTTACTCCCCAGACTTCTTTGACACTAAACAGTGCGTCCATGTAAGCAAAAACCATTTGTATCCCCTAAAGCTATTGAAATAAAAAAAAAAAAGAAAAAGAAAAAAGATTCACTCTAAAATGGCAGTAATAAAGATAATGTGGCATTGGCAGAAGAATAGACATATAGATCAATAGAAGAGAAAAGACAGCCCAGAAATAGACCCATACAAATTTAGTAAACTGATCTTAGCAGATGTGCAAAAGCAATTCAAAGAAGAAAATATAGTGTGTTCACCAAACGGTGCCAGAACAATTAGAAATGTACATGCAAAAGAATGAATCTCAACATGTACACCACACCATTACACAGGATTTGACTTGTGTAATGGTGTGGTGTACATGGGTCACAGACCAAAATGTAAATCATAAAGGTATAAAACAGAACAAATTTTACATGACCTTGGTTCTGGCAATGAGTTTTTATTTTTTATTTTTTATTATTTTTATTCTGTCGCCTAGACTGGAGTGCAGTGGCCGCTCCCGGCCACCGCAGCCTCGAACTGCTGGGCTCCGACGGTCCTTCCACCTCAGCCTTCCAAGTAGCTGGAATTACAGGCATGCACTACCACACCCGTCTGATGAGGGAGGAGGTCTCGTTGCCCAGGCGGGTCTCGAACCCGCGGGTTCAGGCAATCTGCTCACCTCAGCCTCCCAAAGGCGCAGGATTACAGGCTGAGCCACCGAGCCCGGCTTGGCAATGGGTTTTTAAATACAACTTCAAATTCACAGTCCAGGAATTTTTAAAAAATTGATTAATTGAACTTTATCGAAAATGAAAATTATGGCACTGTGAAAGACACTGCAAAGAGAATGAAAATACAAGGTACAGTCTGTGAGAAAATATTGGCAAATCACATCTCTGATAAAGGACTTCAATCCAGAATATATAAAGAACTCAACATTCAACAATAAGAAAACAAGCAACCCACTTTTTAAAATGAGAAAAGACAGCTCACCAAAGAAGACATATAGATGGCAAATAATTATAACAGATGCTCACTATATTGCAGCATAGGGCAATGCAACTTAAAACAGTAAGATATCACTGCAAATCGCTTAGAACAGCTAAATCCCCAAAACTGACAATACAAAATGCCACAGAGGCAGCAGAGCATCGGGAATCTCATTCATTGATGTAGTCATCAACACGGTACATTCTGGAAGATAGTTTGACACTTCATTGCATAGATAAACATACCCTTACCATATAATCTAGCAATTGTACTCCTTGTTATTTACTCAACTGAGTTGAAACTCTGTGCCTTTACAAAAACCTGGATGTGATTCTTTGTAAAAGCTATACTCAAAATTGTCAAAAACTAAAGGCAACCGAGATGTCTTTCAATATGTGAATGTATAAACAAACTGTGATATATCCATACAAGGAAATATTACTCAGCAACAAAAGGGAATGAGCCAATCATTAGAATGATCCGTTTATAGCTGCTATGGGTGGGCATCTTTTCTTATAAACAGGATGAGTCTCAGAGGAGGTGAATAGTTTTTATATCAATCATATATGAACAAACCACTCCATGGGAGAAAGAATTCATTCTGGTAAAATAAAGAATTAAAAGAAGACAGAAATGATGGGAAAACCTGTAGCCCTACATGGAGCGAAATTCAATGTAAAATCCAAGCTTATATTTTCTCCTCTTCCCATACCTTCCTTTTTATGGTAATGGTTATTTTAAATTAAAAATCTTCAAAATAAATGAGGTATTAAGCCAGGCAATACCACATATAAATCTTAATTGCATTTTGCTATATGAAGAAAGCAAGACTGAAAAACGTACATTCTGTAGAATTAAATTAACATAACATTCTGGAAAAGACAAATCTACAGGAACATAAAACAAATTATTAGTTTCCAGGAATTTGGGCAAGAAAGAGTAATAGACTAGAGAAGCATAGAGGATTACTTTTAAAGATGGCAAGACTAGTCTGTATGGTGCTGTAGTGATAGGTACATTGCATCATGCATTTGTCAAAACCTGTATAACATTATAGCACAGAGTAAACTGTCATGTCTGCAAATTTTAAATAATCCATCAGGAGGTTGGGGAATCCCAGCATGGAATGCAGAAAGAAGCAGCTAACTGTATTACAGATGTATGACATAAACTCACTGAAGTGAGTGGAGAAAAACAGTGCTGACCTGAAGGACTTTGGAAAGTGGAGTTGCAACTGAGTTCTAAGATAAAAGACAAAATTATTTAAAATATTGCATAAAACTGCCTTCAGGCTATGTGTATGAGGGTATGTGAAACATAAATAAATTTTGTGTTTAGACTTAGATACCATCCCCAGATATCTCATTGTGTATTATGCAAATGTTCCAAATATCTGAAAAAAAAATTGAAATTCAAAACACCTGTGGTCTCAAGTATCTTGGATGAGGGACACTTAGCCTGCATGTGCAATCATATAGACTCTTGTATATGTCATCACTTACATATCTTTAGAAAACATCCATGCTCTTGACTAGATCAACACTTTTTAAAAATTATTCTTATAAATATGGTAGGGTACAATTCAGGGTTAGGTATACAAACGTTGATTGTGCAGGTACCCTTGTTGATGAGGTGTGCTCCTCCCTCCCCTAGTAGTTTCCCTCAACTGCCAATCCCATCCCCCCCACAGTTTCCCACTACTGCAAATCCCTTTGTTATTGTATTATAATTGTTAAAGTTCCGCTTATGAGTGAGAACATATGGTACTCTGTTCTTTGTTTCTGTGATAGATCACTGAGTATGATCGACTCCAAATCCATCCAAGTTGCTGCAAAGTCCATATGTTTGTCCTTCTTTATAGCTGCATAATATTCCATTGTGTATATGTACCACATTTTTTTTTAATCCAGTCCAGCTTCGATGGGCAACATGGTTGGTTCCATGTTTTTGCTGTTGTGAATAGAGCTGCAACAAACATAGGTATCTTTTTTTGTAGAATGTGTGCAGGTATCTTTTTTGTAGAATGATTTAAGTTTCCTCTGAGTATATTCCCAAGAGGGGAATTGCTGGGTCATATAGAAGGTCAATTTCTAGTTCTTTCAGAAATCTCCACACTGTCTTCCAAAGAGGATGCATTAGTTTGCATTCCCACCGGCAGTGTAGAAGCGTTCCTTTTCCTCCACATCCTCGCCAGCATATGTTGTTGTTTGTTTTATTAATGATGGCCATTCTTACTGGGGTTAGGTGGTATCTAAATGTGGTTTTGCTTTGCATTTCTCTGTATAACAACACTTTAAAATATAATCTTTAACTTAAATAACTTTTTTTTTTTTTTAGTCAGGGTCTCACTCTGTTGTCTAGGCTGATAAGATCATGATCATGGCTATGATCATGGCTCACCGCAGCCTCAACCTCCTAGACTCAGGCGATCTTTCTATCTCAGCCTCTCAAACAGCTGGAACTTCAGGTATGTGCCACCACATCTGGCTAATATTTAAATTTTTTTTGTAGAGACGAGGTCTCACTATGTAGGTTAGTCTAGAACTTCTGGGCTCAAGCAATTCACCTGTCTCAGTCTCCCAAAATGCTGGGATTACAAGCATCAACTATCATGCTAGGCAATAATCTCTTTATCTGGAATAATTTTAGGTATGCAGAAAAATTGCAATATATGGGACGGAGGTTTCTCCTGAGGCTTTCAGCTAGTTTCCTCTGTTAGTAGCGTCTTATATTACTATGGTATGTTTTTCACAATTAAGGAACCCAAACTGGCACATGACTATTACCTCAACTCTGCACTTAATTTGGACTTTTCAGTTTTTCCTAATGTCCTTTATATGTTCCAGGATCCCATCCAAGTTACTACATCTCACTTAGTCATTGAATCTTTTTACGTTCCTCCGGACGGCGACAGTTTGTCAGACTCTTCTTGGCTTTGAAGACCTTGATGGTTTTGAGAAATACTGCTAAGATAATGTGTTGAATGACTTTCAATTTGGGGTTTTTCTCATGGTTCAACTGGGGTTTGGAAGACTACAGAGATAATGTGCCATTCTCAGTGCATTGTATCATGGGTAATGCCGTCAACATAACTCATCACTGTTGTTCACCCACGGCAGCATTTGATCAGTTTCTCCACTGTAAAGCTACCTTTTCCCCACCCTTTCCATGCTCTGCTCTTTGGAAGCAAGTTTCTAAATGCATCACACATGCAAGGAATTGGAAGGTAAATTCCACCACTGAAGGGGGTAGTATCTACCAAAATTAACCTTGTGAACATTTTACTAATTGTCCTGTAAAATAAAGCAAAGGGTTCCATGATCAACTCGGAGGCTTGGAAAGCATTAAGCAAAATTCAGCAAAACAAGCTTCTCCACTACATTATTTCACTGAGGCTTTATTATACGAATGCATGTTATGATCCGTCAGCTTGGGACAGAGAATGCAGGATTCGGCATATTTATTTTTAACCACAGGACCTCTCCGCCTTTTGTTCTTTTGGACCCATTGTGATCTAAAAATGTTTTTCAAACCTCATAATTAACTGGGAAGCTTATTTTAAAATACCAATTCTCACTAGATCTAAATTAGTGTCTCAAGAGATGGGATCTAGGAGTTTGTATTTAAAAACACAATTTCCCCAAATTCTGCTGAGGTAGCTGACCCTCACGGGGTGGGACTTGAGAACAGGCAGCACGAGCTGAACAGAGTTCAAGGATGGTAAGATCCCTAGACTGCCCTCCACCCTTGTTTTGCTGATTCAGCAAATACCGATGAGCCCCTGGCAGTGGGGATGCAGAAGTGAGGAAGACACACGATGTCTCTGCTCTCAAGTAGCTCACATTCTTTTTAATTTCTTAAAATAAGTTTTCTTAGGTTGAAAGGTAGCTCACATGCTTGAAAGAAGTGCTAGATCACTAACATTTCAACAAGTGAGCATATAATTGGTCAGGAGATAGTAAGTGCCCTAAAGCAAAATAAAGCAAGGTGTGTATGCTATTTATACAGGGTTGTCAGGGAAGGGCTCTCTGATGATGTGACATTTGAAGAGATTCCAGAAAGAAGTAAGATCATGTTTCACGAGACTATCTGGAGAAGACATATGAGGCAGGGTAGACAGCAAATGCAAAAGTCCTGAGGCACAAGTGGGCTTAGCTTCAAGGAACTCAATCACCACCCTGGAGCCTTGGGCAAGGAAAGGACACGAAGGTAGAGGTAGGACATGCATATCAGAGGATAGAGAAGAAACAGGACTCTAAAAGGGCATGAAGAGATACTTTATGGTAGGATATACAGATACAATGGGGAAGAGGAAATCTCAGCGGGGATTCCAAGCCCCCTAGTGGGAACTTCAAGTGCCCTTGAACTCCAGGCAAGGGTGCTTAGACTGTACCTGTAACAGGAGTCACCGAGCTTTAGACAAAGGGTGATACGTGGAGAAATCCAAATTTTAAACAAGATACCCTGGTTTTTGTATGCTTTGTGAAAGGATGAGAGGTGGGTGGTGAATGATAAAGGGGCAATTATCATGGACAAATGAGCACATCCTAACTATAAAGTTACCCAAAATGTTTTGTGGAATAAGGCAAGGAACTCCTCAATCAATTACAGCTTCATTAATTGTGAGATACCACTGCATGAAAATAAACTCTGAATTACCTTGCACATGCAGAAATGATTAAACACACAGCAAGCAGGATTGTCTGAAAGAGGACTTCTCGCAACAAACCGATTTCTAATAAGAAGAATGAAAAATAAATGAATTAAAAATCAATGCTGATTAAATAATTTGGGGATAGCAAAATCATATTAAAACTGTTCTATCTACATGCCAAAAGAAAGAAATGATTTTCAAATGTGTATCAGTTCAAATAATTTGTCATATATGGCAAAATAAAATCACCTAATGTTATACAGGGTCATTCATTAGAAAAATTATGCAAATAATCAGTTTCTTCTAGCATTAGAAAATAAGATACTATGCTATTTATACAGTTTTGGGCTTGCTTTTTGCTTTTGTATTGGGAAAAGGCTTTATAGAGCTTGTGCTAATGTCAGAAATCTAACTCTGATGACAATAATAATAATACAGTAATAATAATGTAAAGCCTAAAATTTGCAGAGTGCCTTATAGTTCACAAAGGCCTTTTGTACATCAGTTCATTTAACTAGCACCATGACTCTGTGAGGCGAATACCACTATCTTATTTCTACAAATGAAAAGAACAAGACTGAGAATAATGATGAAATTGTCCAAGGTCACACAGCTATGAGCTGTCAGAGCCAAGATTTAAAAACCACATCTAGACAGAACATAATGTTTTGTCTGAAGAGGGGCAAGCAAAGACAATTGCAACTTTGCCTACTTGAAATCTGAAAAGAACAACAAAAAAAGAGAACATATATTCTGAAATAATTGTCTTTCCCAAACTCATTGTAATCACTACAATAATTCAGCACTGTCAAGGTGCTGTGGAAAAGACTGAAAATCCTTCAGCAATTATAAACGCAAGTGTTAAGCCAGTCATGAATCTGAGCATTACTCTTATCACCTGAAAGAAATCAGAGCTTGCCTGAGTATTACCACATAAAGATGTATGTGGTAAGGAAGGTATACACAGACCTTGACTTAATTTTTGCCACATGCTTCGAAAGCTTGATGTTGCAACAGTTGCTTAAAACTTGGAATGACTTTGTGTTGTGAATGCATTTATTTTTACTATTTATGCTATGAGTGAGGATTGAGTTAGCTAACCAAACCTACTTAGCCCATAATGCGGGTAGAATACTGAGGATGGGCAATTCAAAATATCACAGTAGTAAATGATGTCACCGCAAATGTGCAGTATTTCATGTATATTGTGAATTAAGGGAGTTATTGTAAGTTCAACTGAAAACTCAACCATCCTTCTCAAGTGGGCTTCTATTCTTAGCCTTCCCTGGTTTAATGTAAAATTTGGAATAAATTTTCTTACAGAAGCAAATCCAGCTTGAAAAACTGCAAAGATCACAGAAGGATGAATGGGTTTAAATTCGAATTCTACAGAGATGTGTGGTTTTGGATGAGTTATTCACGGATTCCTTTCTTCAGTAGTCATTTACCTAGTACCTATTTTGGTTCAGCTCAAGTGTAACCTCCTCCAGGAAGCCTGTCTTGATTCCTTCATCTCTTCCCTGGCCTTTAACTGCTCTCTCCCTGTGCTCCCATTATACCTTGTTAGTATCTTCCTTAGCTCTCTTTTCAATTGAGTTAAAATTTCTGTTTTATTTCCCTATAATTCCCCCCTAGACTGTGAGCTCATTAGGAATAGTTGGCATCCACTTCCTGTTCTCTGGCAATAGTGTTCATATTTATTTTTGATGAATCACCTCTCCCTCAGTGTATGGTTTGGGTGTGGTGACTGGTTTTCCTGTTTTTCCCCCCAGCAGTTGATTCCTCCCAAACCTGTTGGACTTTCATGTACTTATCAACCAAGTTTTGTTGATGTAAATGAGGCCCTTCCAGAACCAATGAAACTAATTCTGGGCTCCTTGTCATAAGTGTAGACAGACATCATCTCTTTCTGCTGAACTGGAAACTGGAAAGGTGTAGGCATAGAGCCACCAGACCCCACCACAGAGAGATAGCCTTTTAAAGAGAATCATGAACGTGAGGATGATCTGACTGTGACATGTGTCACCCTTTAACACCAGGGTTAATTCAGCTGATCTGGCTGGCTAGACAGGTGTCCCCTTCCTCTCTCAGCACTCCATATGCATTCAGCCTAGAGTTGCACACTCAGTCAAAGAGGATGACCATCCTTTCTGGAGGAGGACCATTCTTTGGTCAATGATATACGAGTAGCTGTGTTCCTTGCTAGAACCTCCGAGCAAGCTCTCAAGAGTAACATGGACATGGAAGAGAAGAGGAAACAAAAGATAGACACTGACAGAATCCTAAACTCAATGCCTGGAATTTTCATTAATATGAGTCAATAAACTATGCTGTTGATTAATCCACCCTGAATTGGGTTTCCATCCGTTGGAACTCAAAAAAGTCTGGCTGATATAGATGATATTGTCCATGCCTATACCCTTAGCTCATTGCCTGGAACACAATACACATGTATAACCCATATGGGAAGGAAGATGGTGATCTTGTCTCCCCGGGCTTTGTAGCTTAGTAAAGAAGAGGAATATAGTTTCAACAGAGGCCTATAGAGAGCACTAGGGAATCATGGGGAGGCAAGGTGCTGCCTCCACCAGTCATTTGGAGGCAGATTGGGCCCCACAGAGGTGGCCTCATTTAATCTGGGCCTTGAGGAAGAGTAAAGCCCATCCAGGTGTAGCAAGTGGGAGGGACATTCCAGACACAGCAGTGCATGTATATTTATTCTTGCAAAAAATCTTTGCAGTGAGTACAAAGGCTTACCTGACCTGTCTGAATTTCAGTATTCTCATTGGTCAAATGCAGGTAGCACACTTATTAATTAACCCACCACTGTCACAGCACGTCTGCACCCTGACTTTTGGGAAGTTTGGAATTCATAGATGACGATGACCAAGTGCCCATCTTTAAGGAGCTCACAGAGGTAAACATGCAACAGCAGTGAAGATAATGGACATAAGAGAGAAGCCTCGGAATCCAGGGGAACACCAGGAAGGGTGGGCTCCCTGGTGGGGGTGACCATTGAGCCTTTTTAAGTATTGATAACCCGGGAATGGTCTAAA
This sequence comes from Cephalopachus bancanus, assembly GCA_027257055.1. NCBI lineage: Eukaryota > Metazoa > Chordata > Mammalia > Primates > Tarsiidae > Cephalopachus > Cephalopachus bancanus. The sequence continues at coordinate 3,473,363 of JAPVLO010000040.1, read as the reverse complement.
CAATAAAATCTGCTTTCTCTATCATCTCAACACCTGGAAAGAAGAAGAAGAAGAAAAGAAAAACCTTTAACACTTATCTAGTAGCTACACCAGGGTCAAAATGCACAGAGTATGCTGGTCTTCAGGGGTAGAAGAAGGGATGGCCAGTGAAGTGAATATTCATGATTTGGTGAAAGCAAATGAAGAGAAAATATTATTTTTCCATTTAACCCCAATTTTATATAACAATAACTTCACACTTATTGAGTATTTAGTAGACATGGCACAGTATGCCAAGTGCGTCACATGAGTCATTTTAGTCCTGACGTGGTAGGAATTAGATTATCTGCATAGAGAGATGAAGATATTAAATCTGAGAGAGTTTGGTAAACTGCCTCTGAGTCACAGCTGACTAGTGGGGAACTGGGCTCTGAATCTTGGCAAACCAATGACAGAGCAGGCTGTCTCCTAGATGCAACACAGCATCCAAACATGGACATGATTAATCCAAAACTAGCAAGCTAGGGTTTAAAGAATTAAGAGTTGTGCTTGGGTTTTGTTTTGGTTTTGGTTGTTGTTTATTTAGGAGACTTTTTTTTTTTTTTTTGGAGTTGGGGTTTCTCTTTCTGTCGCCCAGGCTGGAGGGTAGAGGCATGATCACATCATATCACAGCCTCAAATTCCTAGGCTCAGGTGATCCTTCTGCCTCAGTCTCCCTTATTGCTGGGGCTATAAGCACATGGCGCCACGTCGTGCTAATATTTTAATTTTTTTTTGTACAGAAGATCTCTCTATGTTGTCCAGACTAATCTCGAACTCCTAGGCTCAAGCAATCCTCTCACCTAGACCTCTTAAAGTGCTAGGATTATAGGAGTGAGCCACTGCACCCGGCCTATACTTGTTGAACTTATTACAGATTTACTCTGACAGGAAATACCAATGTCTTTATATCTCTTGGCTTTGCTTTGCCAGGGGCATAGCATTAAAGGGTGTTCTAGTCGTCTTTTCTTTCTTTTTTCTTTTTATGGAAATACACTTCTTTTTTTATTAGAAAATATAGTTTATTTAGGAAGTAAATTTGAGAGAAAGAGAAAGGAGATTCACTTCCCCAAGGTAGGGAAGGGGGCCAAAGCCAGGAAACATGGCCTGACCATAGCTTAGTAAGGCAATGGCTGGAAATATACTTCTTCTTATGTCAAATACACGGCTAAGTGTAAAGAGAAAAATAGCTAACACCTGTGTACTCTCTACCCTGTTTTACCAAAGCCTAATGTTTAACCAAATGTCCTTAGGGTTTTTAAAAAATGAAACACTACACATTCAGTGTTTCTGGCTGCCTTTAAGAGAACACTCCAAGGCAGTCATCTCTTCCATGAAGGTGTCACCCGGGCTCTGCAGAGGCCCCGGGTACTCCCCTCCTCTCACAGGTTGGTACTCATTCCTCAATTAGTCAGCGCCAAGTCATCCTCAGGCCCTGAAAGAAAGAATGTTTTGGGTGTGGTAAAGGTTAATACAATCCGAACTCACTTGAATGATCCAGAATGTGCCCTGGGAAATGTGCTGACCCCGTCGTCTGGGACTGAAAACAGGAGTCCTGGGCGTTTTCTCCGGGAGGTTGAGATGTGATGTGGCCAGAAGAGGAGGTTATTGCAGACTCTGCAGTCAGCTCCTCTGACTCCCAGCCATCAGTCAAAGAAGAACGATCAAAATCACCTCCTGGAACAGCAAAAGGAGAGAGAGACAGAGATTGAGAGAGACAGAGAGACAGATAGAGAGAGAGAAACAGAGACAGAGATAGACACACAGAGGGACAGAGAAAGAGAGAAAGAGAGAGAGAGGAAGAAGAGGGTAGAGAGAGAGAGAGAGAGAGAGAGGTTGTTCAATGCCTGGTTCCTAATAATTTCAACAATTTCAATGCTGAGACGCTACAGGAAGAGGGTGGAAGAAAGATTTCTGGATGAGATGGCTTTTCAATTTGCCTTCATCCTTGAAGTCTGAGGCAAAGCATCTTCACTGCAGGGATAAACACAGGCCAGAGGCACCTCTAAGTGATGTTGGGTATCGTATGGATGAACTTAAAGGATGTATTGCATGTATATGAGCCTCACATTATTATAGCACCAAACTTTACGCCAGGGCCCACCCCCTCTTCTCATTCATTCATTCAACATTTATTGAATGTTTTACATATCAGAAAATGACCTAGCCGCTGAGATCCAAGGGTGGATTAGACATCTCTGCCCTCATGTGACTTACATCCTAGTGGAGAGAGCAGGGTTAGGAGGAGGGTTAGGGTTCATGACACTTCATGATAAGTGTTATGAAGGAAATCCTCCCTCTATAAAATACATTGCAATGCTAGATAAAATATAGAAGCCATCTGTATAATTTTTTTTCACTCAAAGAGGCTTTTCCATGCATACATAGTTTCAAGAACATGTGCCCACTTTCTTCTATGATGGTTCATACATAAATATGTTTTAATGGTCCTAAAGTTAGCCTGACATTCTCTCTCAAAAACATCAAGTTTATCTCAAAAGCATGCATGCAATATCAAGTTTCAAGCATGTTATACTAGGGTAATTACTAGTAACCATTGGTGTCCTCAAAGTGCAGTTACTGAGGAATGATATTTAACCCTTGATTCTTGATTTGAGTAAGAGATTATGGAGCCCAAAACTCTCCAAGCCAAAGTGTCATTGGAAAGGATGAATGTGTTCAGAATGTTTTTTCGATTACAGGGACAATTAAGTACCACACATTTGACTCACACACCAGAAGTCTTCCATCTGGCTCATCTGGGATAAACATGGCTAGGAATTATCTTGGTTCTATCTCTGGTGGTCTGTGAGATATTGCAGGGCTCAACTTCACTCCTGTGGCCCTGGGTAGGAATCTGAGCCAGTTTAGAGCTCACTGACTTGGAGGTGAATTCATTCATAAAGAGTAGCCAGAAGTCTGCCTTGGGATGCAGGTGTCTCCCAGGCTGGTGTCTAAAAGACTGCACAAACATTTTTAACTCTATAGCTGAGCTCAAAAGAAGAAGATATTCCCAAAGACCAAACCAAGGAAACCCCAAACTCTAAACATGAGTTGTGGATGATGCTGCCCTGAGGGTTGGGAAGGGGACTTAAAAGACATGGTAAAGGGCTGTGGTTTAAATGGCACTATGGGAACAGAGAAAAGACCCTGCCCTTAAAAGAGGCAGTAATTGAAACTGAGTCCCCTTAGGAATTCAAAACACTATTTCCCCAATAAAAAGTTAGGCTAGGGGGAAAAAAAATCTGTCCACTAGTTTTGGAAGAAAGCATGAAAACCTCTCTTTTTGCCAAGGCAGTAAGTGGGAAGAAAATGTCTCCCCTAACATTTTATAATGTTTGAGTGAAGATTTAAACTAATTGAGATGTTAATATTTAAAAAGTGTCAGACTGTTACCAGCCCCTTGATGTCTCCCAGAGCCAACGTAAAACTTGGTATAGAAGCACACCCTCAGTCCAAGCCGTAGAAATTTCCTCAGATAATGCCCAAGGGACATGAACTCACAGTTTAAAATTATAAATTACGTAGAGAGATAATTTCCCATAGGTAAGAAGAATATATATGGCGCTATGGAAAAGGATAGTCCTGTGGTGGGAAATGATTGGTGTGGCCATGAGATTATTGCCTGACATTAAGCTTTGAACAGTGGCATGGTGTGTGGGGGAAATTGTCCTATTTATTTTACATCGGGATAACTTTGAAAAGGATCTGTAAAATTCATTTCTTTTCCACCCACAGTATCCCCTTATTTTTGCTTCTTATCTAAGCAAAACAATTATTTCTCTGACCCATATGTGTCTTGGTTTCATGAATAAGGGAACTACTGAAATCAAATTGTAGGGCACTTCGACAGATGGGACATAGACAAAGGAGAATAAGATGCACACACTGCCTCAAAGGAGGTTGAAATCCCAGGGGCATGTCTATTTGTATTTGTACGCGTGCGCGTGTGTATGTGTGTGTATTCACATGAACCACCAGCAGGAGGTGGTAAGAAGGGCATTGCTCATAGATAGGGAATGCATGTGAATGGCATCATTCATGAAAAGAGACAAAATGTGGTTTCGCAGAAACTTCAAGGATCTGGGCATCAAAAAGACTGGAACATGAATTCTACTGAGAGTAACACAGGGTCATTTACTTAATGTTTCCAACTCTGAGTTTCCTCATCTGTAAAATAGGGTGATCATGTCTAATATTTCTAGTTGTTGTGATAATTGAATGAGACAAAAAAAGAATGGAACCATCATGACATACAGTACAGATGAAGGAAATCGAAACTTCTATCATTAACAGGCATTATGGTAAAACAATCCCTAGTTAGATAACCAAATGAAATAGTCAGTTCCACAAGAGAAGTAGTTGATGTCGGTCAATTATGAATGGATGATTCAAAGTAAAAAGGACTTTTAAGGATGCATCGTTCTGTAATAAAAGGAGCTTATTTACCCTTGGGAAAGGTCATTTTTTTTCTTAATTGGTATGTCAGGAAGGGATCCCTTAACCGGTCCCCAGACGTTTCTAGACACAGGGTTTATCCCATATGGCTGCTTTAGTTCCCTGACTTCACTATATGACAAGGTCCCTTCTAGAAGAAAGTACCCCAGGGGAAGAAAGAAACAGTGACCTCTGTCCTCCCCCATTTCAGAGCTGCATGTGCTTAGCAAGAGGGTCTCCAGGAAAGACAAACTTGACCTGTGTTGGGGAATAGCCGCAGCTCCTAAAACTGTTTAGAGACAGGGACAAAAGAACAGAGGAGAAGAAATGAAACAGTCAGGAAGTTTCTTTTTACTGTATAGCAGAAACTTCAAGAGAAACAAGCAGGGACATAAGAGCAGCCCCAGCTAGTGAGCAGGAGGGCTTTCTCTGCTTTGATTGCTGTCACAAGATGCCTGGAGCATAAAATATCTAAAGAAAGATACTAACCAGCTGGGAGGAAAGACTGAGGCAACCCTCAAGTGATGTCCCCAGAGAAGACCCCATGCCAGAGGAGATGAGGAAGTGGAGAAAGAATAGAACAGCAGGCAATGCTGCGTGGACACGGGCCAACAAGTCTTATGTGTTCAGTGCAGAGTTATTACACGGACTGCACACTATGCAACATATAGAAAGCTGGAAGAAGAACATCAAACTAGATGCCGCGGTGCCCCACTCATGGTCTGGAGAGGGACACACATACAAATGGACAATTAGGATGCAGAGAGATAAATGCTACCATGAAGGCTTTAACACATTAACCAGTAGGAGTCTAGAGTGTCCGAGTCTCTCTAAGGGAATTCGAGAAGGCCTCACAGAGAAGGTAGGACTTAAGTGGAAACTTGAAGGACGAAGGAGGAGTAGGCGTTCTTCCAGAGAGACCACGGGAGAAGGAAAGTCCAGGCAGAGACGGGAGGAGGCCTTAACGAATTTTGAGCTTGAGTGTAACATGAGAAGTTCTTTTTTTTTTTTTTTTAATGTTCATTCAGCTGTGAGAGATTTGAGAGAGTCGCAGTCCTGCCTCTCCCCTTCTAGGAGCTGAGCTGCTGTGGAATTCCAAGTAACACTTGGGGTCCTTATACCACAGTAGCTCTTAAAGGGAGGTGATTTCTACTCTCAGGGGACATTTGGCAATATCTGCAGACATTTTTGGTTGTCATAACTTGGGGAGGGAAGAAAGGTACCTAGGCATCTGGTGTAAAGAGGATGGTACTAAACAACCTATAATGCACAGGGCAGTTGTCACAATGAAGAATTATCTGACCCTAAATAGCAGTAATGCTAAACTTGAGAAACTCTGTCACTGAGAGAATAGACCTAAGAAATCTAAGTAGTATTGACCTTAGAGTCTTTTCAACAGATCTGGCAAACACTTAGAATAGGAATGGTGTGTCCGTGTTTTACTGGTTGTGCTTACTCTTGTCAAAACATCCTATTCCTCACCATCATAGGACAGATCATAATTTAAGTCTTTATAATTATTATATAAGCACAGATTATAGAATATGTTTTTTATGTGATTTAAAAGGTTCTGTGAGAAAAAGGTCATCACATCTGACCCAGACACCAGCAATTAGTAGTTAGCATTCAATAGCCTTCATTGTGTTAATGAATGGAGAGGAGGCTGAGACATGTGATGTTGCTTTATGCAAAATCTAACCTGGTGATAGTACAACTGGCTACCGTAATCATAGAGATAGTGGGTCAGTTTCGCCTCGATGGAGACTAAGGCTGACCTGAAACTGAGACTTCAAGTGAAGAGAATAGCCTCCCTACCCAGGCTGATGGGCTGATGCCACTGTTGTTGCATTCAGACTGGATAGCGAGCCTATGGGCTGGTGCTTTTGGAACGGGGAATTCTGACCAACCCTGCAGGTCTCCCTGTACCATCCCACCCATGACTTCCGGCCACTTGACAAAGCTTTCTGTGAAAGCATTTCTGCTGGTTGCCATAAAGAAAGGATTAACAGGAAGTGAGACATGTAGGTCATGCAGCAATGACCAGGCTGCATTGGAGGTGCTGGACATGGGTCACAGCACTGTGTGCAATAGACAAGATGCAGAAGCAACCTAGTGTCTATTCCTGGATGAATGGATAAAGAAAATGTGGCCTATACATCCGGTGGAATATTATTCAGTCTTTGGAAAAAGAAGGAAATCTTGCCATCTGCAACAACAAGATAAACCTGAAGGACAGAAGTAAAATAAGTCAGTCACAGAAGTACAAATATGGCAGGATTCCCCTTCTATAGTGTAGCTAAAATAGTCACAGTCATAGAAGCAGGGAATACAATAGTGGTTGTCAGGGGCTGGGGGGCTGAGAAACTGGGGTGGAGGAGAGAATAGCTGCTGTGCAATGGGTATAGAGTGCCAGTCATGCTGGAAGGATGAGTTCTGGAGATCTGCTGTAAAACATAGTGACTGTGGTTAACAATATGATATTAAGAATAAGAACACTCTCATGTTGAGTGTTCTTCACACACACACACACACACACACACACACACACAGGGACACAAAGACCCTTTGGAGAGTTTTTGGATATATCTAGAACCTTAATTTTGGTAATGGTATTATCATGGGTGTTTGCATACATAAAAACATCAAATTATACATATGAAATATATGCAGTTCTTTGTATATCAGTTGTACTTCAATAAAGCTGTTAAAAAAAAAAGAGGAGATTAGGTGATGAAATTAATGTGGAAATGTGAAAGAGCTGGGACCTTTCCTGGCTAATTATATATTCATAAGTGGCCTCTAACTATGATCTGGGAGTTGTGTTCAAGATTCTAGAAACAGTGAAAAGGTCCCTGTGCTAATTCCCAAGGCTGTCTGGTTGAACTTAGAATTTTGCCACTGAATGTTGGACACAATTTTTAAAAAGTACCCTATGTGGAACACTGAAATTTTTACACAGAAGTTGCTAAAGAAAAACATGCATTCAACAGGGAAAGAACAAAAAAATTTAACATTCAAAAATAATCAAGGAGTTTTTCCCATCTCTGAAAAGCTATGATTTGCCCCCAACTCCCACTTTCTTTCACTGACATTGAACTTTTTTCCTCCAACCTTAATAATAAATGAAAGGATTGTAATGCAGGAAATGTTTTAGAAATAACTCTAACTGCATTAAATTTGAAAATCTTGATTTCATTGTGTTTTGCCTGATTTCTTTAAATCCAATGTAGCTTACTTCCGCTGGGAAGATTCTTTGTCTTCCCAGCACATCTGAATTCTTACATGGAAAGCGGGCATTATTTGCTATAGAGAGAAACACAAAGCCATCTATAGAGGTTACCATCAAAGACATTTGTGGGAAAGGCATTCGTCTTAGAGAAAACCAAGGACCTTGAGTTGAGGTGACTTGCCTGGGGTCATTCTTGCCTAGACAAAGGCTGCAGAAACAGAGCCGGAAAGTCCTGTTCAGCCCTTCCTGCGTAAATCCTCTGTTCTCTTTCAGTATGACTCACAGGCTTTGGGAACACATCCCGAGTTGCAGTTTTGGGGTCTCGGGAGCTGCAAAATGCCATGGCTCAAGAATGAATGCAACTAATGAGGAAAGGTGTCAACACAGCTGGGGAAGGGGTGAACTGAGGACAAACGAAATAGGCACCCAAAAAAAAAATCCTCTCTTGCCTGAAAAATGAAGCAAGAGAAAATCAGGGGAAGTGATGTTTGATTGCATCCATTGCACAGAGAGAAAACAGCAAAACAATTTAATTTTGATTTCTTCTGGAGTCTTGTAAGTAGGCATTTCCAGAGAAAAATAAATTGCTGATAAAATTCACGGGGCATTGGGTAAATCCAAAAAACAAGAAGTCTGGGGAAGATTTGATTACCGTTGACAGCAGAGATGAAAGATTTCAAAGGCCTATGTGCATCCAGGTTGACTAATTGCTGATTTTGAAGGAGAGGGTGGTTTGATTTGTTACATTTAGAAGATATTTGGAAACTGTGAGAATTTTAATAAGATACCTCATGCACGTGCAGCATGGATGTCGCCCAATGCTTTAAAACTGTTTGGACATATTTTGAAGAGACATCTATGAAAAAACTAGATGTTAATTTTGAAATATGCAAAATACTGCCTTTAGAACAGTGATTCCCAAACTATAGTCATCCAAGCATCATTTTCCTGCAGTTTTGCCATATCCTGCTTGTCCTTAGCCATTTAATATTTTCTTCAAATTATCTCATTTTAGATTTTTACTTTAAAGACAACTTTATGCCAATCACTTAAATGTTCTAAACATAAAGCAAATGTACAACAATGAAAATGTCACTTTAATTTGTGTGCACTTCTGGTGTAACAGAAAGCTCTGAGCCTGTTCTTTGTTAAAAAGAACTTAGTTAAGACAAGAGAGAATGGTAACTCTTAGCGAGTCTAAAAGACACCAATGCTCGAAACTGACCGGTCTTGGTTTTATCAGAAGACTTGTAAGGGAATTAGAAGAGGAGCCACAGCTTCTCTCTCACTGTGTGATTCAACGTTCCTTTCTGCTGTGTCCTAGGTGTCTACCATGTCCCACACTTTGGAAAACATGGCTTTAGATTCGAGAAAAGACTTGCCCTATGTGCTCCAGAAAACCAGTCTGGAATTGGTGGATGAAAACTTCAAATGATACATCTTAGGTCAGCCTCAGCAAATCATGTTTGCAGCAGAATCAACCACAGAGAGGAAAAGTCAGCTTCAAAAGAAGCCATTCGAGGATAGGGGATGGGGAGTGCAGAGATATTGGTCAAAGGGTACAAAGTTTCAGTCAGACAAGATAAAAAGTTCTGGTGATCTATCGAATAGACTGGTGGCTATGGTTAATAAGAATGGATTGTATACTTGAAAACTGTCAGCTGGGCACGGTGGCTCAGCCTGTAATCCCAGCACTTTGGGAGGCTGAGGCGAGAGGATTGCCTGAGCCTGGGGGTTCAAGACCAGCCTGGGCAATTTGGGGAGGCCTCATCTCTACAATAAATAAAAAAATAAGCCGGGTGGGGTAGCGCATGCCTGCAGCTCCAGCTACTTGGAAGGCTGAGGCGGAAGGATTGCCTAAACCCAGCAGGTCAAGGCTGCAGTGGCTGTGAATGTGCCACTACACTCCAGTCTGGGTGACAGAGTGAGACTTCAACTCAAAGAAAAAAAAAAACTGTCAAGAGAGCAGCTCTTAAATATTCTGACAACAATAACAAGAAATGGTATGTGAGGTGACCGACATGTTACTTAGCTTGATTTAACTATTTTACAATGCACACATATATCAAAACATGAAGTTGTCCACTTTGTCAACAATACGTTAATAAAAAATTTTGCTAAATAATGAGAGTCCAAAATAGGCAAATCTATAGAGATAGAAAGTAGATTAATGATTGTCAGGGACCAGTGGAGGATGGAATGTCTACTAATGAGTGTGGGGTTTCTCTTTGGACGGGATGAAAATGTTCTGAAATCAAAAATGGTCAGAGTTACACAATTTACCTTGGGATTATACTAAAAATCACTGGATTGTACACGTTAAAACGGTATGTTTTATGGAATGTGAATAATATCTCAATTTAAAAGCAGTGAGAACTCCCTATTACTGCAAGCATTTGTGCCAATGTGTTGGGGAGAGTCAGAAAGATGACCTCTCTTTCGCCTTCTGAGTGGAGGTTCCATGCATAATGTGTTCGTCAGAGATTTCTTTAAGGTGACAGAATACTTGGATTGGCCTCTTTATCGAGCTGTACACCCTTAGCCATTTCTTTATATTCTTTTCTCTCGTAACACCACACTTTTCTGGTTCCTTGCCTGAGAAACCGTTCTCAAAGAGCTTTTTCCCCCACTGATGAGCGTACATGCTAAGACTCTTCGCTTCAAATCCTGGCTATGCTACTTATTAGTTGTGTGCCCTTGTGAAAAGTATCTGATCTGCGTTAGCCTCCCATTTGAAAAATGAGAATAAGAACCATGGTTCCCTCCCAGGCTTTGGAGAGAAGTGATAAGTTAGCATGGGGGTTTATTGGGTTGTGATGGTTCCTAGCACCCATTACTATCAGGGATTCTTAATCCTGGGACTTTGTTCAAACTCCTCAATTCCTTTCTTAACGCTCCTTTTTGTTCATTCACTTGTTTTCCATAAATAGTTTCCTTTATTTCAAAGACCTACACGGCTTCTCAAATAGGCTTCCAAATCAACATCTCTAGGTGCTTCCTTACTCCTGAACGCCTTTCTCATGTTTCTGAACCCCTACTGGTTATGTATTCCCCATAGGCACCTCAAATTTAGCCCATACAAAATAGAATTCTTTGTCTCTTTCAATGATTCCCATTCTGTTCTTTTTGGGATTTGGACCTTTTTAGAGTTAATATGTATGAAGCAGAATTCCAGCCCTTCTGCTGATATATTTCATGAACTACTGCATTTCGTCCTCATAACAATCCTATCTGCTACAATTTTTCTTCTTTCATATATGAAAAAAAAAAACAAACCCAGAGCATCAGAGAGGTTAATGAACTTGCCCCAGAATACTCAGGTGGGAAAAGACGTTCCAGGACTTGAATTCAGGTGGAAAGTTCATTCTCTTCATCACTCTGTCATACTATTTTCCTGCCCTTGGTGACTGGCAGGATTTTCCATGAAGTCCCCTGAACTAAACACATCCATTTCCTTTATTTCTTTCATTCCCCCCACCTTCTCACATCTGCATTTAATCTGTCACCAATCTGTCAATTCTACCTTGAAAATATTCCTTAAATGTCTTCCTTCCCTCTGTCTTCACAGCCATTCCCTCAGGATGCTTGTTGGTTTTCATGGCTTCCAAGATCTCACCAATCGCTCTCCATCCAATCCTTACTTCATGTTTCTGTAAAGGTGACTTGGAAAATCCATGTCTGACTGCCTCATGGCTCTGCTCAAGATCCTTCAAAATTATACTTTATGGATTATACGAAATCCAAACTATACAAAATTATATAAAATCCAAATTATATACAATTATATAAAATCCAAACTCCTCAACATGATACAGTCTATGTTTCCAGCCTCACCCCCATGTTCCTGTCTTTTTCTCCTCTTTCTTCCTGTACATTCTTGTTATTGCAGAAAACTGGAATCATTCGATTTAATGAATCATTTGTTCATATAAAAAATTGTTCCTTCACTTAACAAGTATGTATTATATTCTCACAATTATCAGACATATGATAATAGGACCTACTTCCAAGGGGTTTGGGGGATGTTTAAACAAGCTAATGTATGTAAATATAGTATCACACACATGGGCACACACGCACAAATGAATACATGTAAAAACTAGGGAGAACTTCACGGTGCTGTCCAATATCACTTTCCTGGTTTTGGTAACTTACTATAGTTGTGTAAGTTGTTATCAGTGAATGAAGCTGAACAAAGAGTATACTGGCCCTCCCTGTACAGTTTTTTTGCAACATCTTGTGAATCTATAATTATGGAAAAAGTAAAAATTAAAAAGGAATGTAGTATTTGTGTTTTACACCCAGGAAGCAGGATGAGAAATGTAATAACCATATATTTACTACACACTTAACTTATCATATTATTGCACGTAAGATTCCTCTAGCTTCTCTTTGGGTTCAGGCTATGAAGGAAATGCTGGATTCCACCTTGGAAAAAAGAACAAAACCCTTCTTGGCAGTAGAGCGAAGTCTGGATTTTCAAATCAGACAGACCTAGGTTGAATTCCAACATTGCTGTTTATAAACTACATGAATTTAGGCAAGCTCCTTGACGCTGAAAGTCAGCTTTATCACAGTGATCATGAATATGATCATGTGACCTCCCTCTGAGGAGTTTCTGGGATAGTTAAGACAATGTATGTAAACAAGGTCATGTATTTTAAAAAGACAGAGTGTTAAGTGCTCAGCATGTAACAAACACCCTCAACTTCTCTCTCTCACAGCCCACATGGGCAGAGCCTGGAGCTCTATCTTTGAGGTGAAACCAGAATCCTACCCCTTCTCACCGCCACCCCGCCATCATCTTAGCCCAAGTTACTGTTCTCTCCCATCTGAATCACTCCATCAGCCTCTTAACTGGTTTCTTGCTTCTGTTTCTAATACCCGACATCTCATCTGAACCCAGCATCCAGAGCCATCCTGTCAAAATATAAATTGAATCATGTTATTCCTCGGCTCAGAATCCTCTGGCGGTTTCTCTTCTTGCTGGGAGTGGAAGCCAAAGCCTTTGGAGTGGCCTCAGAGCTCTGCACATTGTTCCCCACCCAGCCCCAACACTCACACCTCTGGGCTCCTTCCCTCATGGCCCCTCTCTCACTCAACCTCATGCAGGCACCTAGTCCAGAGTCTTTGCACCAACCTTTCCTTGACCTGGATTGTTCCTTGCCCAGATATCTGCACAGCTGTTTGCTCCTGCTTTTAAGTAAATGCTCCAAAGTCCTCAACGAGGCTTTCCCTCACCACCTTATCTTAGCTTGTGGTCATCATCACATCCTCCTTTGTTCTTCTCCATACGACTCACCATTTGTTAACATGCCATATAATGTGTTTCTTGTCTATCTCCCCCAACAAAAATGAACGTTCCACGGAAACAGGTCATCTTGTTTGTTATAGTCAACACTGTATCCACAGTGTAAAATAGTTCCTAGCACGTGGTCGGCCCACCCTCAATAGAATCTCCCAAATGAATGAATGAATGTACTCTTGTAGAGTGAGCAACATGGCAAAGCCACAGATGTGTGGAAGAGCATGGTCCATTATGGAAACTGAAAGCAGATCAGAGTGATCCAAATCAAATGCATGAAAGAGAAAGGAAAAAGAAAAAGTTAAAGACAAGACCAGTAATGTGGGCATTTAATACATGCCATGCACAGGGCCCATACTCAGGAGGGTCCCATGCTTGGTTTAATGCTCTGCAGTCAACACCTGACATTCTTTTTTTTTTTTTTGAGTTGGATTCTCACTCTGTCACCCAGGCTGGAGTGCTGTGGCACACTCACGGCCACTCTAGCACTGACCCCCTGGGCTTCGTAGATCCCTCCGCCTCAGCCTTCCAAGTAGTCGGAACTCCAGGCATGCGCTACCACACCTGACTAATTTTTGATGTATTGTAGAGACACAGTCTCGCCAAGGTACCCGGGCTGGTCTCAAACCCACAGGCTCAGGCAAGCCACTCTCCTGGCCTCCCAAAGTACTGGGATGATAGGCTAAGCCACGGAGCCCGGCCAACACCTGACATTCTTAAACATTTTTTTTTTAAATAACGGACCCTGTATTTTATTTTGCACTGGGTCTAAAATGTTGCAGCTGGTTCTGGTTGGAGAAGCAGAAATAGTCAAAGGAACTTGTCTGCTGTGTTGAGGAGTAACATGGCCACAAATAGAAAGACAGCAGTTCGGAAAATGGAATGGGGAAGCTGGGAATATCACTCCAGCTCATCTCTGCCTAGCAATCCTGCTCATCCTTTAAGATTCACTCAGATGTTACTTCCCCCTGAACCTTCTCATCCTCCTCTGCCTAACCATCTGCTGTTCTCTCCATTTATTCCTCACCAATATCTTAAAGTGCTTCAGGTGTTAAATGTTAATTATCTGCAGACATGCTTATCTATCTGTTTTAAACCAGGATTTCCCAAGGGTAGAGTCATGTCTTAGTGAACCTTGAAGAATGTGAGCTCAGTACTTAGGACTCACGTACTAAGAGGAGTGAATGAATACATGAGAGAATGAGGCCAGGTGTGGTGGCTCACAGCTGTGATTCCAGCACTTAGGGAGGCCAAGGCAGAAGGCCAGGAGTTTGAGACTGGCCTGGACAACAGCAAGACTTCGTCTCTACAAAAAAATAACAAAATTAGCCAGGCATGGTGGCTTGTTCCTGTAGTCCAAGCTACTTGGGAGGCTTAAAGTTGAGACTTCTTCACCACCACACAATACATCCAGGTAAATCAAAACCATTTGTACCCCCTAAAGCTATGAAAATTTTTTAAAGAAAAATTAAAATATGCTTTACATTTCCATCCGTGTGTTTGTATACATATATGCATATTTACATATATTAATATTAATGTTATTACATAATATATGACTTATCTAATATATAAAAATGTCATATTTTTCAACAGTTTTATATTTTTGAAATAAAAATATTGAGACTTAGCAAAGTAAAATAATATCCAAGCATACCAAACTGAGACTTGAAACTTGACCTAAGTATACTTTTTCCAATACAAGTCTTCTAAACCTGACTTCAATATTCTTTCTCCACTCATATCTCATACAGAAAGATACATTGGAGATATATAGTAGTTTCCTGGTGTTATAAACTTAGTAATTCACTCATTTAAATTAGGCTATTTTGAAGAGCATAAACACATATACATTGCAATCACACACGTAGTGTGGAGAGAACTTTAGGTGAATTTTTAAAATGTGGCCCATCTCGCTATCAAAATGACTGCCATATCAGGATTTGACATTGGTTCAGGATCACATGTCTACCACTATCTATTCTGGAAATGACATCTCATGATGGAAGGAAAGATTCAAACTCACCATTTTTGTTGTAATGGTCTGTATCCAGCCTTCTGACATCCTCCAACCAGATGTCCTGACTTGGGGGAGAGTCAACATCACCAAAGATACTTTCATGCAGCCAGGATTTAGAGGTACCGAGATTGAAGAGAGAAGAAACAGAATGACGGATTCTCTTTTTCTTTCTAAATATCCTAGAGAGAAATGAAAGTAGCCACTTCAGGTTCAAAACAGAATTTAGCAAAAGTGATTTGGTGCACAGAGTTCAACTCTACGACCCATGTCCCTTCACTCCATTAACCCACAGAAGTTTCTCAAAACTCTACTGTGTGCCAGGTCCTTGAATTAATGTCAAGAACACTGAGTTGAAAGACAAAGCATCGCATGCAAAAGTTCACAATCTTCTATGGGAAAAAGACAAGGTATTGTGAATACTTTCACAGGGGCTTATTCTATGCCAGGCATCTTTCTCAGCGCTTTACATAGATTAACACATGATATTCCCAGAACTAAGGTAGGTACTATTATGATACCATTTTCCAGATCAGGAAACTGAGGCATAGACAAGTTAAATTACTTGGCTGAGGTCATGCAGCTAGTAAGTGACATAGCTGGGATGCAAACCCAGAATCTGACTTTACTGTCTCTGTTCTTGACAGCTATGCTATGCGGGGGTTATATGCTCTGAAAGAGTGACCTAGGGGTTACTCAGAGGACACTAGGAGCAGCATTGCTGATTGAAAATCAAGGCAGCCTTTCTGGGAAAAGCATGTTATAAGTTGCGTGAGATGATCAGACCTGTGTATTGAAAAACAAGTAGGTCTCAGATTGGGTCATGGTCAGAAAAGAGGCTGAAAAAGTAAGACGAGGCCTGATAATGAAGAATCTCATATATGGTGCTAGGGAGTTGGAATTTGGAATTTAATGTAGGAACAAGGGGACTCCACTGAAGCATGGTGAGGACGAGGAGTGGTGCTGATGGGGGTTTGCATTTCCAAGAGATGGTTGGCCACAGAGGGTGACTTGGAGGCCCAAGACTGAGAGCAGAAAGGCTGTTCAAAGTGCACTGGGGAGTAACTTTTACTGCGTGCCTGCCTGTGAGTCAGGTGCCAAGCCCCGGTTGGGCTGGACACACTGTACTGGTAAGAAGTGCTGAGGGTCTGAGCTGCAGCCGGGTAATACAAGGGGGAATGGAACCATTTTCTTGTCAAATGCAGGAAGTGAATGGGACAGTTTTCCCATCACACCCTTTTGCTCTTCTCTGGGGGATTCTACAGCTGCCATCAGGAGTTGCATTATGAATGTGCATTCCTTCAGTGTTTAGGGTGGGTTAGAGCAAGCCGCGTGCACTCTTGATCCTGATGGCTCTCAGCCAGGGTGATTTTGGTCCCAGGGAACACTTAGCAGATTCTGAGACATTTTGTTACTGTCACACCAAGGGAGGGGTGCTCCTGGCATGTAGTAGGTAGAGGCCAGAGATGTTAAACAGTCACAATGCACAGGACGGTTTCCCATAACAGAAAATTATCTGATACAAAATATGAATAGGGCTGTGATTGAGAAATCTTGCTTTACTTTAATTCTCTCTGTTGTCAATTTTAGGTAACAGCAGGTTGAGGAAAATGATAGTGTTCATGACGATGGAACATTTTTTAAAAATAAAAACTAACTGTTAACATTTTTGTGGGTTCTAAGATAAGGTCATTTTAAGTTGAATAAGCAGGAATTAGAAAATTTTTGATTTTTAAAAATTCTGAGTTAATTCACTCAACAAATCTTTATTAAGCACATATTATGGGATGGGCACTGATCAAATATAGGGAAAAACTATATGGAAAAAAACATTATCTCTAACACTAAGAATATCTATGCAGGTGGGATAAAGTTAAAAAGTGGGGTTAGAAACTTGTTCTCTAAAATCAGACAGTCTGAGGTGGAATTCTGGTTTCAGCTAATAGCTCTGTGAGCTTGGGAAAGTCACTTAACCTCTCTAGACTTAAGTTTGCCTTTGTGAAATGAAAATGGCAGTAAAAATCTATGCCATAAGGTTTCAAAGAAAGAATTGGGAAACCAAATGAGTGTCTATCAGTAAAACAGTTGAGATATTGATTTTTTGTGTTTAACACACATTAATAGTTATGTTCAAGGTAAAAAGGGGGGGAGGGAGAAAACGGATCAAGACTTTTCTGAAGGAGGGTGCCTAAGTAAAGTACCAAAATTACCTTGCAGTCACCTGGAGTATGTACTAGAATGTTCCAGGAAGTACATCAAATTCTAAGGCAGCCATTGCAGAAACCTAAACAAGAGGTGGTGGTGATGGTACAAATGGAGGGTATCACCATATAAAGAGGATGAGAACAACTCCAAATAATTTCAGGGTGTTAACTCATTTGGTCTTAGCAACTGTGGCAGAAATAATGAACTTTCTACCAAATCTATTCTATCCATTCTACTTGGACACACAATTGGCTACATTTTCCTGCTCCTTGCCATTAGATGAGGTCATGATCTAAGGTCTCCCCAGTGGAATGTGAGCAGAAATGATGTGTGCCATTTCTGGGATGGAGCAGTTGTTCCTCTAGCTCACTTTATTTCTACTTTCACCAGTTGGTTCCAGAACGCCACCACGCCAGAGTAGCCCTCTCCAAGGGCTCCAATGGTCGGCAGAAGAACGAGACAAGAGAAGTCTGGGTCTCCCTGCTTGGCGGCAGATCACCAGTCAACCTGGAACACTCACGCTGGACGATTACATGAGCAAAAAATAAAATTTGGTTTTGTTTGAACCATTATATGTTTAGATTTATAGATTACCATCTGTCTCATCTTATTCTGACTAATGCAAAGACCAACTGAATAAAAGGAATACATTAAAAAAAAACAAAGGTCAAGTCTGGAGCGACCCATAAGAAAGGGTGAATGGTGTTTCTTTTCATTGAGATAAAAATCACATGAGAAACATTTTGGAAGAAAGACCTATTCTATTTTGGACATACTAGGTTTGAGATGCCTCTAGGAAATCCCTCCCTCCCCCATGAACAGAAGAAGAATGTGTTTTCCTGACCCCTATTCCAGCTAGCCTGTATAATTCGAATTGACCAATGGAATGTTGTCAGATTGAGGCACCCAGGGGCTTGAAATGTACTTGCTGTTGGGGCATGTCTTCTTGCTTTCATGTCATTACCATGGAAAGCACATTCTTCATGTGGTCCACTAGTCCCAAAAGAATGATCTCTGTGAAACGGACTTGATTCCCACCTGAAACCAGACTACATCAACCTGGCCCAAATGACTTCCAAATATTTGTATGTCGCAAAGATTTTGTAGTTATTTGTTACATGGCAACATTGTGTCAACAGTTGATACAGTCAGCACATGGGTGGTTTTGAAACAAACAAAAACATGGATGTGATTGCCCAAATTCATGGATACAAAGTGAACTCATTTATCTTCTTTCCTGCAAACATGCTGCTCCTTTGCCTCTGATCTTGACAACTGGCCCAACGCTACATCCAGTTAAAGCCAGAGTCCTAAGTTTCACACAAGTGTCCTTCTTTTGTTGTCCCTCCCCCATCCAAACAGTGACCAAGTTCTACCTCTTTACAGGCCCCTTTATCGATTTCTCCACCCCTACTCTTTTGTCCTTGCTATTATGACTTTCTTTCAGTTCATGAGTACCCAGCCTTCAGTTTTCCCATTCTACCTACTCTCTGCTCACACACTCCACACTCCCAAGAATCCATCCTCTACTTTGTCATCACTGTTATTTTTCTAAGGATAAATCTGATAATTCCTCTCTATCTATAGAAGAATGCTCAAACTCCTTAGCCTGAAATTTAACTCCCTCCACCCAACCTCTGCCTCTGGGCTCAGTCTTCTTTCTTACAGATCACCCTTTCCCACCCTAAGTTATATTCTTACTAAATTATTTGCCATATCCCAAATTGCATCTGGGTCTCTAAGAGCCCCATGCCTGTGCCCTCTCCAAAAGTCTTCTTTCCTGCTTTTAACTAACATCTGCATTTTTCGAGATTCAAATCAGTCATTACCACCTCTAGAAAGTTTGTTTACACCTATTCCCCAAGTAAAACAGGCCTCCCTTTCCTCCACTGCACCTGTGTCACTGCATTATTTTTGTTTGTTTTCACACTGGCTATCCTCATCTTTATTGCCCTTTGAATTTCCACAGTCTGTAATGATAATGGGCTCCTTATAAATGAATGAATAGAAATTGAATGAATAGAGGAGAAAATGAATGAGTGAATGAATACATTATCAAGTGGGCTTGAGATTGCTTTGTGTAATGTCGTCTACTTACCTAACTAAGTTCTCCTTGTATATAACACTGGTCTGGGATGGATTCAGAGTGATGTTGCCATCTTGGTCACAGAGGAAACTGTCTTCTGTCCAAATGTAGTAGCCATTGGTAAGGAATCTGGGACTTCGGCGACAAGTATGGTGGGAGCCTGTCAAGGGATCTATGGAGCAGCATTCAAATGAACTGTTACTTTCCAGGAAATCACAGGCAAAACTAAAGAAGAGAAAAGGAAGGTCATTAAGATCTCTATCTACATCCAGTCCCACAAAAACCACGTCTTGTGCACTTATGGCTATTGGCTACTTCTTCTGCCATTATAAATGTCACTCCTGACCTTCTGGGCTGCACCTTCTCACCTATGATGACATCAAGCTACAGGATATGCAGTGCTTATTTCTGTTTTAAAACTTGGTGAAGCCAGGCTCGGTGGCTCAGCCTGTAATCCCGCGCCTTGGGAGGCTGAGGTCAGTGGATTGCCTGAGCCCATGGGTTCGAGACCCACCTGGGCAACTTGGCGAGACCTCATCTCTACAATAAATCAAAAAATAAGCCGGGTGTGGTAGCGTGCACCTGTAATTCCAGCTACTTGGAAGGCTGAGGCAGAAGGATCGCCGGAGCCCAGCAGGTCAAGGCTGCGGTGGCCGGGAGCGGCCACTGCACTCCATTCTGGGCAACGGAGTGAGACTCCAACTCAAAAAAAAAACAAAAACAAAAACAAAACTTGGTGAAAACACTGTGGCTAGTCCGTTTCTTCACCATCACCATATGATGAACTTACGCTCTTGACATTAGTCTATTTTCTTTTCTTTTTTTTAACTTTTAATTTTTTTTATTTTAAAGATGTGATGTACAGCTCAGGGTTAGATATACAAATGTTCATTATGCAGGTACCCTTGTGGACAAGGTGTGCCTCCCTTCCCTTGGTCTATTTTCTTGGATGAAAACATTGAGATTATTTTCTTTCAGAGATGTTGGAACACATAATCCCTCCCAACCCTTTACTTTGAATAGCCCTCCAATGGCCGTATCTTTATTCTTGTCACTGTAATAGAAAAACTATAAATATGCAGCCACCAGAAACATATAAGGTATAGAATGAACATAAAGTCAAAGAGATCTTTTTGGCCTTCACAAATTTCCCTCTAGTTTGGCTGCACATATGGATGCACAGTTACCTTCTCTAATCTGGTATCCAAGGAGCTCTCACAATTCCTTGAGAAAATTTGTACGTGTCTTAGGTTTAAAAAACAATCACATTGAGTTGGGCATGATGGCACATGGCTGGAAGACCCAGCTTCTTGGGAGGCTGAGATAGGAGAATTGCTTGAACCCAGAAGATCGAGGCTGCAGTGAGCTATGATTGTACCTATCAATAGTCATTGCATTTCAGCCTGGGTAACATTGCTATCTTCTCTCTCTCTCTCTCTCTCTTTTTTTAATGCATGACTCTATCATTGAAAGAAAACCAACGTTTTTGTAAAGTTATTCCAGAAATTTCAAATTTCTTGAGGTGAGGTTTGGTAGAAGCCTGATGACAACGGTAATAGAGTCATATTGGAGAAAACAACGTGTCATTTCCTCGGGTAAAACTACTTGTTTTTCCCTCACCCATAAAAATTATTCTTTTTATTTCTCCTAAATTCTAACTAATTTCACTGTCATTTGTCTTTATGTTTGCCTCAATAATTATTGTATAGGCTTTTTAGAGGGCAAGGTCTGTGTGCCTAATAAAGGTTCAGTATATAAACTCATTAACGTTTGCTGCATGAAGTCATGTAACAGGATATGCAAATACAATTTATCTCACTGCCGGGCTGGGTGGCTCAGTCTGTCATCCCGCGCCTTTGGGAGGCTGAGGTGAGTGGATTGCCTGAGCCCGCGGGTTCGAGATCCGCCTGGGCAGCGAGACCTCATCTCTACAATAAATAAAAAAATCAGCCGGGCGTGGTAGCGCATGCCTGTAATTCCGGCTACTCGGAAGGCTGAGGCGGAAGGATCGCCGGAGCCCAGCAGGTCAAGGCTGTGGTGGCCAGGAGCGGCCATTGCACTCCAGTCTGGGTGACAGAGTGAGACTCCAACTCAAAAAAAACCACAACAAAAAATAAAACAAAACAAAACAAAAACAATTTATATCACTGGTTGGGCTTGGTGGCTCAGCCTGTAATCTCAGCACTTTGGGAGGCTGAGGCCAATGGATGGCCTGAGCCCGCAGGTTCAAGACTAGCCCAGGTAACTTGGTGAGAACTCCTCTCTACAATAAATCAGAAAATAAGCTGGGCAGGGTAACGTGTGCCTGTAGTTCTAGCTACTTGAAAGACTAAGGTGGAAGGTTTGCCTAAGCCCAGCAGATCGAGGCTGCAGTGGCTGTAAGTGTGCCACTGCACTTCAGTGGGCCACAGAGTGAGACTCAAACTCAAAAAAAAAAAAAAAATGTATATCGCTGATACTGTCATAACTCTCACATGTTCTTTACACTGATGTTTTCAAAGAACTCCTACACACATTTATTTCATAACATTGCATAAATTGGGATGATGCGCTTCTAGGGAATCACAGATTCTAAGAATCAGAAGGAATTTTAGTGGTCATGTCTCCAGTCCCATCAAAGTCTGCTTGTCCTGTCTGTTGTATTTCTGATAAACATTGTCCCACCTCTGTTTGTCCACTGTCAGTGATAAGGACTCCACACTTATGAACCCGCCTCACCCTTCACAAATGTGACCTGTGGAAAAGGTATGGAATTTAGAGTCTATCTACCTTAAACCATAATACCAATCCCGTCATTGATTAGGTGAGTAAACTTAACTTAGTTTCTTACCTTCTCAGACTGTTTCTTTATCTGTAAAATGAATTTTTTTAAAAAAAATTCTGTCCCCCTATTGAGAATATACCCAGAAGAACTCAAGTCATTCTACCATAAAGATACCTGCACACGCATGTTTGTTGCAGTTCTACTCACAGTAGCAAAAACATGGAACCAACCATGCTGCCCATCGAAGCTGGACTGGATAAAAAAAATGTGGTACATCTACACAGTGTAATATTATGCAGTCATAAAGAAAGACAAACATATGAACTTTGCAGCAACTTGGATGGATTGGGAGTCAATCAGACTCAGTGATCTATCACAGAAATAAAGAAGAGAGTACCATATGTTCTCACTCATAAGTGAACAATTATCATAATACTATAAGAAAGGGATTGGCAGTTGAGGGAAACTGCCAGGGGAGGGTGGGGCACATCTCATCAACAAGGGTACCTGCATAATGAACATTTGTATACCTAACCTGAATTGTACCCCACATCTTTAAAATAAAAAAGAATTTTTTAAGTCTATTTCCTAAGGAGTTGTCTTGATTATCTAATAAGAAAATGAATATAATGTGTTTAGCACATAGTATATGCTTAATAAACGTTCACTTCCTCCCTTCTCTTCTTTCTTTTTCTTGTGGTCCTTTCCATCTTTCATCTGAGAGCAATTCAGTTATTTGAAGAAAGTTTTCATGTCTTCTCTGAAAGAACCCAGTCCTTAGGCATTTCTAAACCAGAGGAGAATGGGCCTATCACCGCCCTTATTATAGAATCCATGTCTTTAGTGATGAAACTTAAATCACATTAGCTTGATTCCTTTCTTTTTGTTTTTCTCCTAGTCATCCAAATATTGCCATATTCTGGAATCAATAGTCAATTTCTAGTCACCTTCCTCATATAGTTGGTATATCTTCTCTCTCCTGGACTTTTGGACCAATTTTCTATTAGAAAGTCAATATAAAATAGTTTGCACTGCAACTGGCACAGTTTTCTAACAAGCCAGATGCCTATGGAGCTTTGTGCAATGAAATGTACCTGCTACCTGTTGAACGGCTTGCTCTTCCTTGCTCTTCCCCATTCCTGGTTTCCCACATGTGATTACATGGGATGCTAGACTCTCTCATTGGACCACCTCCTGCCTATCAGCCAACTCCTCCTCTCTGGCTATACAAACCCTTAACTTTAGTCGGGGAAAGAGGTGAGGAACGGATCTGAGGTTTGGCTTCATTTGTTTCCAGGTGACATCACCCATAAAGTAATGAAGATTTCTTCCCTGACAATACTCATTGTCTCAGTGGTTGGTTTTCTGTGCAGTGGGCAATAGAACCTAGACCAAACCTTTGGCATTCAGAAATACGGCTAGATAGAGCCAGGTTTATACACTGGGTTTCAAATATGTTTCTACATCTTACCAATTTTTTATTCTCTCCAAGGCTCAGTTTCTTACAAATGGGAATATTTACAATAAGGATTATCTAAAATCAACCTGATAGATTAGCTCTAAATATTAATTGTCATAATTTTATGGAACATTATTAATGCCTATGTCTCCCATAACCGAAGTGTTATAAGCAAACCCTGATAGTTACTACACAGTGTTTGAATGAGCTCCTTGTCTTGTGCTTTAAAGATTTTGCTGGATTCTGACTATATTATACAACACTTTTTATATCTTTACATGATGTCATTCAAAAATGCTCTCACTAGAATCTATATGTCCTTAATCCAAATCACTGATGAAAATATTTAGCCCAGGTAGAGATCTAAGACTTGGGAAACACCAGAAGAGATTATTTCCAGACATGGACTGACCCACCTTATTAGTGCATGTTAGTTATTGTTATCCCTGTTAATAGATGATAAAATAGATAGTAGGGTAAGTTAAGGTTGGAGAGGCAAGGCAATCTTCTAGAGCCTTTGTCTCCTATGCTAATGCTTTTTCTTCTACATAATTTTGCCTCTTCAAAAATTAATAGGTGGGCACGGTGACTCAAGCCTGTTATCCCAGCACTTTGGGAGGCTAAGGCAGGAGGATTACTTGAGCCCAGGAGCTCAACACCAGCCTAGTCAAGTCAACCTAGTGCAACCTTGTTTCTAACAACAACAAAAAATTAGCCGGGGGTGGTGGCACATGCCTATAGTCCCAGCTACTTGGGAGGCTAAGGCAGGAAGATCACTTGAACCTAGGGGTTTGAAGCAGTGGTGAGTGTGAGCATGACACTGCACTTCAGCCTTGGCAACAGAGTAAGACCCTAATTTAAAAAAAACAAAAGGATTGATAAGGCAACAATATCATGCTGGACACTTGGAAGGTTACAGAGATCTGAACCTGTTTTTTTAACTGCACTCCTGTTTCTGAGGTTTCGACCTTCAACAATTACAAACTCCAGCCACCCTAACTCCCTGGCATCTTTCCTTTTTAATGTCTCTAACTTGATCTCTTCTCTCCTGATTGTAAGCAAATTGAAGACACTGTCTCAACACCCGGATTATAGTAAAAAGTGAATTCTTCTCAACAGTATCAAATATTTAGAGTGGTTACCAAAATCATCTCTAAATCTTTACTCCGGCTTCATTCCGCTATAATAAACCTAGTTGCTGGCTATTTTTAGTAAGTTGTTTCCAGTTGATTTCAAAACTCTGATCCCACAGCAAAGCCCAGCAACTACATCAACTGCCCAAAGGCAAAGTCTTTTCTGATCTTGTGAGCCTACTAACCAGGCCTTCAAAGAGCCTAGAGCCCATGCCTCCTAGGATCGCACAAAGACTGGTTGGTGGAGGGACAAATACCACATGGATCTTTAAAAAATGCTTAGACAATTACTTACACATTGATAAACTGCAAAATGTCACCTGTCCTTCTATACATCTCCCTCATGATCTAATGAATGATATTTTTAGAATTAAAAGCCTGTATGCAATAAATATATGTACTCAAGTTAGTAATAAAATACTATTTTATTTTAACTTATTTTATTTTATTTTATTTTATTTTTTTGAGTTGGAGTCTCACTCTGTCGCCCAGACTGGAGTGCAGTGGCTGCTACCGGCGATCCTTCCGCCTCAGCCTTCCAAGTAGCTGGAATTACAGGCATGCGCTACCACGCCAGGATGATTTTTTGATTTATTGTAGAGATGAGGTCTCCCCGCCCAGGCGGGTCTCAAACCCGCGGGCTCAGGCAATCCACTCACCTCAGCCTCCCAAAGGCGCGGGATTACAGGCTGAGCCACCAAGCCCGGCTATAAAATACTATTTTAAATGTATATAATTTTTTGAACACTTACCATGGACCTGCCCTCACACTTTGCACTTTATCTATCCTCCACACCTCTCTCTAAAAGCTAAGTATCATTATTATCCTCATTGTACAGAGGGAAAACAATCAGTTGCAGAAGGGAGAATTACCTGAATATTCTACATGGCCAGCAAGTGACAGAGCTATGATCTGAACGCTAGTTGGTCTAACTCTAAAACATATTCTTTTCCTTTACTCTGCTTGTTTATCCTTAGCTGATTCCTTTGGTAATACCAGAAGACCTATACTTTATATACAAGAAGGAGCAGGTCCTAAAAATCAGTGCATGATCTCTACAGGCACATTTCACAAAACACTAGGGGAAACATCCACTGAGGTCAGTAAAAGATATAAGAGACAGAGAGTCAGAGGAAAAAGAAAAGAAACTTCGTTACAGAACTTGAACAAAATGGTAGAATCTACATATTCTAGTAGGACATGAAATTTGGTCAGGTATAGAATCCTACTGCTCTTGTAAAATGAGATAGCAAAGCATATTTAAGAGAACATCAATTTGAGAAAAAGCAACCACTCATCAGCATTCAATAGTTTCGACATTCTCTGGAGAAAGACTTCACACCCGCCTACACACTCACACTAAAAAACAAATTCATTAATTTATTAGGCAAGTTTCCATTTAGTATGAGCACGGGCCTACAAATATATAACCATACCAAAACTAGACAACACCTAAAATAATATTTTTAGGCCAGGAATACAACAAAATAAGATATACAGAAAAATAATTTGTTTTTTGAGAAAAGTCCCATGGAATACCTTGGGAAGATGCATGTGGGAGACAACTTTCCAGCATATTCTCTTTCCAACCTGGAAGCACCTGCAAAAACATATCAGAGTGAAGTAGACATGCCTTACACCTGACCAACACATGTCATTGCAAGCAATGGAGGCATGTGAGGAGATCAGAATAGCCGATGTCCCCAGTCGCAGCAGAGAGACTCCAACCAACACAATCTTCTGGTGATTAAGTCCAGCACAACTTATCATCAGGGCTCTATGGGAAGCAAGACATAATCTAGGGGCTTCTGTCTTGTCTTTGCCTGCACATAACACTCCTATGGAAATTCCTTAGTGCAGGTTGAGGCAAGGATAAATCATTAGTATCAAATTGAGCTAATGGAAAAAAGAAAGAAAACATCTTGTATGAAGCTGGAGAAAAATCCAAATTAATTACCTGATGTTTTGGTTATTGTAACTTGCTCAGTCATCTGAGGGATTCAAGTATTGTCCCGAATTCTGCCTCATTAGTGCATTGGGTCATGCCTATAATCCCAGCACTTTGGGAGGTGGAGGCGAGAGGATTGCCTGAGTCCAGGGGTTCAAGACCAGCCTGGACAACTTGGTGAGACCTTGTCTCTACAACAAATAATTTTTAAAAATTAGCTGGGCATGATGGTGCATGCCTGTGGCTCCAGCTACATGGAAGGCTGAGGTGGAAAGATCACCTGAGCCCAGCAAATTGAGGCTGCAGTGGCAGTGAGTGTGCCACTGCACTCCAGCCTGGGCAACAGAGTGAGACTCCAACTCAAAAAATAGGACACTTCTACTGTCAAATAAGGAGCAAAGACATAGTGGGGGAGAAATAAAGTTTTGTTTTGTTTTATATATCGTTTTCCAATGTGTGAAGCCTTTGAGTGTTCTTATTTACCAGAAAAAAAAAATCATCTATTCATTCATTTCAGTTTAAGCAAAGGCATGACAACAGATTTCACTTGGGGAAAGTTTCAGTTGATTAATATTCTAAACCCTAAAGCAGAATTTTATAATGTACAGTGATGGTGACAATATTGCCAACAGACAGGCCCAGTGAAACTTGATTCCATTACTGACAATGAGTATCTAGGACAAAGAAAAGAATTGAGACTTTCAGATTGGGCTGGTTGATTTGTAAGGAGAAAATTGTGGGTATGTGAGGGAGGGTTTGAAGTGGGGTTTGGGGAGAAAATAACAAGAGGAAGGAAGAAACTTGAAACCACTACCGTTTTAACAACGCCCTTATTTTCTGCAAGTAGCTATCAAAATCATTCAGCATTTTTATAGACAAACAGTTTTGCATCTTAATAGTAGCTGATAAACAATCTCCTTTCACATTTATGCACAGGCATCTAAAAAAAAACTGGTGATTTTTTTTTTTCTACTAGAAGGAAAAATACCACATTTCTCTCAAGGAAAGAAATGAAGTCAAAATCATTGCCAAAGTGAACACTGGCATTTAAGAAGCACAAGCTACTGACAGATGGTTAATGGTCTGAGTATCAGCAAAATCAAAGCAAGGAAATTGCTAAAAGGAGTGTAATCGTTCAAAAGATAATTGCGTAGAGCAGTTCTCCTACATTTACTTGCTACTGGTGTTGACATCAGTTGAGATATTCGGTACATCTTGGGAAGGCTGCTTGTTCAAACTTCACAGATTCTCTGCAAAAGACGTTAAAAAAAGGTGGACTATATATTAAAAATAGAAAAAAAATTATGCCCAAACAGATGGCATCTACTAATTGCACTAGTCAGATTTGTTTGCTGAAATAATACAGAGATATAGGATTGAAGGTAGGAGACCAGATTGAAGACCCAACTTCGCTAAAGTTGTGTCTGCCTCTATGACTTTGTATTACATTTTCCATTGTCTCATTCAGTGCATCTAAATACTCTTTTATGGTAAATAAGAATAACACTTTATTTAGAAAAGCTAGCTTACAAAGGTTAAATTTGTAATATAAATAAAATAAAACAAGTGAGTTATTTGATTAAGAAATCTGAAAAATGTCTAGTTCTAGAACCCTCCAAACAAAATTATTTGTATTTTTTTGTGTCACCCAATGCAAATCAAGTTCATTATCAATTTTTAAACAGTGCTTGGAGATTAGTGTCTGTCTTTGCCCAACAACTTGAACCACTGACAGGTAGTCACAGAGAGTGTTTTATTGTAATTGTTATCAGCCTGAACATTCCTAAACAGCATAGGCATCATTGCACTAAAAATAATGTGCTACTGGACAGATTTCAGAACTCAGTTCCTATGAGCATACAGTTTACTTTCTCCATTGTAAATTAAAAACATCAAAGTGTGAAAATTATGTCAACTTTGATCATTCGTATCTCATCCACTAGAACTACCTCTGCTGACTATTGGACTTTGAGTACAGTATTACTATCTTTATAGCTCTATAAGGTAGGAATAAACTCTATTCTGATTCACCACCTCTATCCACATTTTGTAACAGGACAACTAGCAATTGTCCTTGTAGCCGTAATACAAAAACCAGCTAACTCTACAGTTCCAAACTGACTATTTCAGTAAGTTATATTATATACAAACCCTGTTAGAAATATAGAGCCCAGTATATAGAGACCGTTAAAGACATCAGGATAATTTTCTGGCATTCCTTGTAAGCTCTCTAAATCAAAGCACACACACATTTCGTTCATTTGGGATACAAAATAACATTGTCTGCAATCTAATCTATTAGTATAGTACTTATCCTTTTCAATTTCGATCAATATTGTATGACTATGCCTGCCCAAATTATTCCATGTTAGTTTTTTTTTTTTTTTACCAAGTATTAATCTTAATTTTATGCCAACAAATCCTGCAGCAAAAAGCAAGCAAGGTCTTATTGTTCTGTCTTATAAATACTTGTAACAGTCTACAGGAAGTACACGGACAGTTAACTGAGAATTAGAAACAGTGGAAAAGACTTCAGTTACAGTTCTAAAACTTTTCAAGAAGCAGACTCTACCAGTTCTATCAAAGCAACACATCTGTTCTGAAAAATAACTTTGCCCATACATGTTCCGTCCAAAGGAAGTTCCCAGTCTCTTCTTCCAATTGATAAATAACAAAATAATTACTGGAATACGAAGTCTTCTGTGGTTGACAACAAAGAACTCAAGGACCGAGCAGTTCTTCAGCTGGAAAAAAAAAGTCAGAATGCCAACAGGTGCAGAAGTCTCTCAATCAAGGACATACACTGCATCCTCTTTTCTCTAATAGATGCCTACACACAATTCCATGCGCAGATGTTTGTAGCGAAGTTTTGTCTTCTGCAGCCTCTTGTCTTTTGGCTGTTTCCTGATATAGATGAGAGAGTAGTTCCTGGGAAAGTTCTTGGGAAAGTCAGTCTTACAACCCCTCTTGTTTTCTTTTAAAAACAGCCTGCGTAACCAGAGGCAGAGAAGCAGAATGAAGTCATACTTCCTGTTAGGCTCACATCAGGGGCATTCACGCTGAGCATGGTGGTGAACATTTAAGACATGTCTTCTGGGCCAGCAGCAGGGAATGTGCAGTCCATGAGTCAGGCCAGCTGGTTACACCACGGTCACTTGGAGGGATGATTTTCTGAGCTAACTTGTCACCCCAAGCAGCAAGAACATGAGAAAAACTTTCGGCAAAGTAACACCTCTTTCTTATGATCTTCCGGTCGCATAAGTACAGGATGGAAGGGTTCTTTGTCCAAATCACTGAAATTTATTGTGCATAATGCACTCGTGCTATTAAATTCAGAATACTCTTTAATAGCAGGAGCTTGATCTTATGAAAACTTCTGTAGTGGCAATATACTTATCCACCAACAATTATATTTTGCAAAAAAAACTATGGGTGACATTTCACACTTTATATTTATATTTTAGTAGAGCTCATAGACTTGATGCTGTTTATGAGTCCCCACACATCTGTGCTGTGATAAGTAAGAAAAGAAACATAAATTTCAGCAGCATTGAGGTAGCACTGGGTAGTGAGTTTTGAAGACACAGAGACTGAGATTAAACTGTCTACCATGCTGGCTGTGTGACTTCAGATTTATGACTTAACCTCTTTTAGTTGCAATTTTTCTCAATTAAAATGTAGTAGTATATATTTCACAGGATGGCTTGGAGAATTATGTGAAATGAAAGAAAGAATTCTCAGCACAGAAATGCAAGATGTATTCCTTATTAGTTTTTGTCAAATCAGTTTCTCTTCTGAGACACCAGTTGGTCAGATTCACAGAAAAGTTTTTTTCTTTCTTTCTTGGGGATCTTTTTCCCCTTGAAATTATGCCACATAGCCGGATCTTCTGTTGAACATGTTCTGGGCAGCAGGAGCTGTCAGGAGGAGGACCTAATTTCCAAATTTCTTGCCTCTGGAATGTCATGTCCTTGTCTGATTCCCTCCCCTTGAGTATAGGCTGAAGCTTACAACTTGCTCCTTATAAGTAAAGTAAAGCAAAGGTTCTGGGTTTCCGCTACCACGATCAGGCCTCTCACTGGGTTCTCTCTATTACCTTCTTGGCTTGCCCACTTTGATGAAGCAAACTGTCCTGATGGAGAAGCCCACTTGGAAGGAGCCAGGAGTTGTCTCAAAAGCTAGTAAGGGACTGATGCCCAGAGATAACCAGG
Organism: Cephalopachus bancanus; assembly: GCA_027257055.1. Classification (NCBI taxonomy): domain Eukaryota; kingdom Metazoa; phylum Chordata; class Mammalia; order Primates; family Tarsiidae; genus Cephalopachus; species Cephalopachus bancanus. The sequence goes on along the minus strand of JAPVLO010000040.1, from coordinate 3,442,550 downwards.
AACTCAGCCAAGAACCACAGGCACAAGTTTGGATATGGATTTTTCTCTGGTTGAGCCTTGAAATGACTCCAGCCCCAGTCAACACCTGATCACAGCTTATAAAAGACCCAAAGAATTCAGGTTAGCTCTACCCAGATTCCCAGCCCACATTAACTGGGAGATAATAAATGGTGTTTTAAGTTGTGAGGTTATTCGTTACACAGCAGTAGATAACTAATACAAAGTACTAACAAAGGTCACCTTTTGAGCCATACATCATGAGCTCATTGTATGGACCCTGCCCAAAGTTCCAGTCCCAAGGAGGATCACTTCCTTCCACTTCACAAATCTTGGTCCAGGAGTAGGTGTGCCTCGACACCAAGGGCACCAGCTTCTCTCAGAGTGACCCTAGCACTTGGTCCATAGCTCTCTGCTGCTTTAGTTCCTCCCACAAAATACAGGCACATTGATGCACGGTTGCCTCTGGTCATACCTACCTGGATTTATCTGAGAGCCCTTCTGCTCTACCGCTGATCTGGGAGCCTGGTAGGCTTTTTATTTTTTATTTTATTTTATTTTAATTATTTATTTATTTCTGAATTGGAGTCTCACTCTGTCGCCCAGACTGGAGTGCAGTGGCTGCTCCCGGCCACCGCAGCCTCAACCTGCTGGGCTCCGGCGATCCTTCCGCCTGAGCCTTCCAAGTAGCTGGAACTACAGGCGCGCGCTACCATGCCCGGCTAATTTTTTGATTTATTGTAGAGACGAGGTTTCGCCAAGTTGCCCAGGTGGATCTCAAACCCGCGGGCTCAGGCAATCCACTCACCTCAGCCTCCCAAAGTGCTGGGATTACAGGCTGAGCCACCGAGCCTGCTGGCTCTTTATTATTATAACTCACAGTTCTCTCCTTCTTCTTCTCCTCTTCCTGTTCCTCCTCTTCCTTGCCCTCCTTCTTTGGCCCTGACTAATCTCTTCTAGATGAGGGGGATGGGGCAGAATTCATCTTACTTTTTCAAGACCCTCTGCTCTGCCTGTGGCCACAAATCATTTTCTCAAAGAGCTCACATCAGAAAGCCTTTGGTCTATTTCATGAAAGGTCTGGAACATATTAGAAACTCATTATTAAATATAATAATAATTGTCAGCTTTATAGAATCTTTACAACATGCCAGGTGCAATTCTAAGTCCTATCTATATATCCTTATACCTATCCCAAGAGAGAGGCTGTATTATTATTTTCATTTTACGAATGAGCAAACTGAGGTACAGAGAGTTAAATACCTTGTCCAAAGTCACCTAGCGAGTAAGTGGTGAGTCAGTAGAACTGAGCTTCAAACCCTGCTGGCACGGCTCCTGTGTTTGTATTCTAAGCCTCTAAGCCATAATGATCATATCCAATATATTCAAGCATTTCCTATGAACCAGGCACTGCACTAAACTCTATAGAAACATGATCTTGCTTCAACCTTACATAGCCCTAGAAAAAATAAGTAAGGATGAAGTAGTTTAGAGACTTTACATAAATCTGTCAACATTGCCAAAGTCTGAAACGAGAATTCCAACTTCACAGCTCTCCCTCTCATTCCTCCCTTGAGTACCTCTCATCTCCTGTTTTTTTTTTTTCCTCAACACTAGACATGTCCCCCTAAGGGTCATGGGGCTTTCTTCCTTTCCTCCCTCAGCTGTTAGTTTTATCACCTTGTTACTAAGTCGTCTTTCGCATCACTCCCTACCTCCTCTCTGCCTCGAGATCTTTAAGCTTCATGTTCCTTCTGCCACAGAATGCCCTCCTAAGGGTCATGGGCTTTTTTCCTCCCCTCCCTTAACTCTTTGTTCAGTCGCCTTGCTGCCAAGTTGTCTTTCACACCACTCCCTACCTTCTCTCTGCTTTGTACTTTTCCTTAGCACTTTTCACCAAGCAATGTGTCACACTATTTAATCTTCACAGTGATGGTCAGCCTCCTCAGTTAGAGCACAAGCTTTAAGTGGGCAGAGAATGCTGCCATTTTTCTTCATTTCTGTGGCCCTGGTATTAAGAAGAGTGCTTCCCATATAGAGAGATATCAACTAATATTTGTAGAATCAACAAATAGATGAATTCAATCCAGGAAGATCTGCCTTAAGAACCTTTATTTTGCATGCTAAAAACCAGTGTTTTACAAAATGTTCGATCTTCCCCTATTAACAGGAGTTATGTGTGTGGATAGGGACAGGAGTGAGTGGTAAACATAAGTATGAAATCCCTAGAAAACATAGATATCTTTAAGAGAGGTCACTATAGAACATTTTGAATGATATTGGGGCTTGTGAAAATGGTCTCATCATTCCTCAAAGTTATTTGCTCTTGGAAACTTTGGGGTGCATAACATCTCCCAAAACCCACGTTTTGCAAACTTTCGCATGCTATGAGTCACATGGGCTCTTGGAGAAGTAAGTAGGTCTGAGGCAGCATTTCTAACCAGTGCCTGGGTGAAGCCAACACCGCTGGCCCACAAGATAGTCATTGACAGGCAGGATGCTCAACAACACGTATCGAAAATACTGACATAAATGGGTGAACTTGACAAATTAATTTAAAAATATCGTACCCAGTAAATGAACACAGCTGCATGTTTCTTTGAATCCCTTATGTACTCACGATTTGCCTTTCTACCCAATCCTCATCTTCCTCTGGGACTTTGTGTCCCATTGCATGACACCCCGCCCCCCTTCCACCCAACTGTTCATGCTAGAAAATCAGGAGAAATCACAACTATTCCTCATGAAGGTCTTGAGTGTGACACTTTCCCTCTCCATTGTCTCCTTGGAGGCTCCAGATACCACCTTCTCCCACCTGGACTTCTGTACTGACATGCTTTCACTCTGCCTCTCTCCAACTCATTCTCCAAGCCACGACCACAATGACCTTTTCAGTTTGGATACCTGATTATGTGACTTCCCTGATTAACTCCATCAGTGGTTTGCCCTTACTCCTCTCTCATTTAAAGTTCAAATCCCTCTTCATAACCTACCAGGCCCTGTGATGTCTGATCCTGCCCAATTTCCAGCATCATAATTCTCTTGACACACCCCGTCTTCCTTTCAGAATTCAACCATACTGACTTTCTTTTGCCTTCTCTAGCCTTGACTCCCGTCAGGCCCTTTGAATGTGCTATTTCCTTTGTCTAAGCATCTCTTTCCCTAACAGAGCTTTTCCTGAGCAGCCCCTCTGACTCCTCTCTCAGACCAGGATATAAATCTCATATCTCTCTGCGCTTTTCCTTCAGAACATGCATCTCAACTGCAGTGAATGAGCCAAATGTGTATTGACCTTGGCCTTTCCTGCAGTACTAGGAGCTTCGGAAGAATAAGGGCCATGCTTTTTCTAGTTTGCTTTTATGGTTTCTATGATTAGCACAGAGTCAAGTGCATAGTAGGTGCTTAATAATACATGAATAAGATTTTCTGTCATCTAAATATGACTGGGCTTTTTTCCACACTTAGTGCAGACCTTTATTGGGGCCAGAAGGAGACATGTCGGCCAGATCCTGGGCAGGCTAAGAATCTAAAAGGAACTGGAGGCTAGCCATTTTGTCATTAAAATCATACCACAGTGAAAATCAACCTTCAAATCTCAGTGGCTTATGGCACTACATTTCTAATTTTCCCCATAGTGACTTTGCAATGTCAGCTTGGCTAAGTTGAACTACATTTCCCAGAATTCTTTTCCTTGCGTGCTCCCGGCTTAGGATGGGCCATAGGAACAACTTGTGCAAGATTTGGAAGGTGCAAATGGAGTCTGAGCCATGTTTATTCCTGGAAGGTTCATGTCAGTCAGACTTGGTGACAGCTCACACACATTTTCACAGACCTGCTGGCTCGCTGCATGGACCCAGCTCAGAGCTCCAGCCCAAGGAGCATCACTTCCTTCTGTTTCACCAATCGTCATACGGGAGCGGCTGTGACTCTGCAGCAAGGGCACCAGCTTCTCTCAGAGCATCCCCGGCAGTGAGGGTGGAGACTCAGAGATGGGAAGGGGCCAATGTGACTTTCAGTGATAGAGAGATTCTTGTTCCTGATGGTTCTATGTGGGTTCCCTCTGTAGATTTTCCCTGCTCTCCCCTCCCGTCTGTTCATCTTTTGCTCCTGACCAGCTGTGCTGTGACTTCAGGTACAGCATTCCTTCTTAAGAAACAGCCAGACAGAGCTCTTACCAGTGTCCAGAATTGTCTAAGGTTCAATCGCTACTTTACACAATTGCATATTCTGCATTGTTCCTAGTGGTTCTGCTTCCTGGCTTGAATCCCACCAGCACATCATGTCCTGTGTTGGCTGCAAGTTGACTGTAGCTTTGCTCCTTGTGCCATCCTTCCAGGAACAAGTCGCTCCTATGGGGACATTCCCCTCTCAACGTAGAGGGAAGAGAACAAGAGAGTTAGCAGAAATGCGTAATGGCACTTAAAGTTATTCAGAATGGGCCTCTGAGATTTCCACTCATATTTCATTGGACAAAGCATAACACATGGCCAAGTTCAATGCCAATGGGAAAGACAAATGCACTCCTCCAGGGGGAAGCAGGACAAGTCACGGGGCCATGGGTGGGGACATGTAGCTGATGCATATAGGGAGGAAAGAGAATAACTATGAATGATTACATGTTTACTACAGTTCTCTGCCTTGGTCATAAATATTTAGATCTCTTTCTTTCACTTAAAAAAAATGCTCTAGTCACTTCTTTCCAGATGACAGCCCAAAAGCCTATTCAATCATGGCAACAGACTTCAAGTCCAAGATCTCATAATAATCTCTATATCAATATGGCTCCTCTTGATGTAGAGACTTCTAAGCCATCTTGTCCACTATGTCTAACATCCAATATGAGAAGAGAGACAAAAAAACTCGCACTCAAACTTTCCCATTTAGAAAGGGAGTAATGGGAGACACACAGAAATGACTATTCCACAGACACTCTGAAACAGAATGATCAGATGTTAAAAGAGCTCTTCACCCTGTGAGTAAGGAATGCTCCTTGGTACAACCTCATTCTGCTCCTCAGGTGAGCAACTCAGACACCTGTAGGGCTCTTGGCTCTACCCTCTGGAGAGTAACAGTCTTCCTTTGCCATTGCCTTCCCCCTGGCCTCATCTGAAGATTAAAGAAGATGCCTTCCTTGGGGGGCTGAGCAATTTTCTCAGCTTACTTTTTGCTTGTAGAAGTTAGAAAATGGAAAGACACTTTGAAACCTTACATTTTCCAACCTCTTTGATTCCAAGTCAGTACCTCTTGGATGCACATTCTATTAAGAACATAGTCAACAACTATTTATATATTTGATTCCAATCAGTTCCCTGTGCCAATATCCACACCCATAATTTTTTGAGAACTATCTACCTTTATGTTTTTAATTGTTGGCTCTTTGAATTTATCAGACTACCGATTGCTTAGGTATCTGTTATGTGTCATATGACTAATTCATAGGTCCTATTGTTTTTGAAGAGCGTTTTTGAAGAGGGTTTGGTTTTATGAGACTAGATTAGGTTGGCAATATGAGTTGTGATGGCATTGTGAGATCAGAATGCCTCAAAGAGGTTATCTTGCTTGTAGGTAATATGGGGATAGGGACTATTTGGAGAACATAATAATTCCGTTGTGAGTAGTATACTAATAAAGGACATAGAAATCATAAAAATAGCAAACCAGGCTAGATTTGGATTTCTTTAGTTGATATCCACTTTAGTTCTTTTGTAATAACACTAAGATATCTCATGTCCAGATAGTGATAGAAGAAGAACATCTCCAATGGTTTCTTCTGAGTTTTAGAATCTACAATCTTTACATTGAAATACTTTCACTACTTACCTTTAAATTTTATTTTATCATTGGTATTCTCAATCATCCTTTGTTGCTTAGGTTTTATACAGTATTTCCTGTAACTAGAATTCCTTTCTCCCCAAAAATGCTATAAATATATCCTTACCGCTTGCACATGGTTCATATTCAATCACAGCAATATTTTTTGGAGAGTCAAAGAGAGAAACGGTGAGGGAGCATAAGAGGAGGATTGAGAGAGGCTGATTAGATAGCAGAAACCCTGTAATAAAGTCTTAATAAGAGTTTATATTCTGGGCAGCAAGAACAGTGTCTTATTCATCTCTGTAATCTCCAGTGCTAACATAAGGCATGATGAAAAATGAGTCTTCAGAGAATGTGTTTTTTCATGGAATCATAGAGAATAGAACTAGGACTACCTTAGAGATGACAATAACCAGATACACAGGTCCCTGAAAAAAAGTGAGAAAGAACATTAGGAAGCACCTGGCTTTTGTAGATCCATTAGAGTTTGAAAACATGTAAGACTTGTTCTGTCTAATTTAATCCTCATTACTATGCTGTAAAGTAGGTTTAAAATTTCCATTTACATGTTAGGAAAGGTAAATCAGAGAAATGCCTAGTCCCAGACCTACTGGTAATGTGTATGGTATAATATACATATTCCTGGCTCTTATGTGGTTTATTATTTTAAGTTGTTATTTAAAGAAACAATAGCAAGAAGCAAGTTAATGGATTGACTTCCTTCAAATTTATAGCCTTCTATGAACTTAAAGATAAACATAGTTCTAAAAAAAAAAAGAAAGAAAATAAAGAAAACTAAAGGGTGTTTCTCCTCATTCTTGTGAAACTGTCTCTGTTAAATGTTTTGCAAAATACAAAAGAGGAAGTAATCCAATACCCAACCACAAGATTGTGTTGCCTCAATATTTTCACTAAGGCAAACCATGGACTGTGCAATGCTTGTGCTGACAAATTCTCTGCCCCTACCCTACTCTTTCCCCTCCTTGCAGATTTTGGTGTTGTTTTCTGATCTTGGCCAAGAGCACAGACACTTAGACAAGTTGCAAGAGACCAGTTAGAGCACATATGCTGATCCTCCATGGTCCTCCATGTGAAGACCTACACTGTTATCGAGATGACCTGTTTGTGTGTTTGTCTACTTGACTACATTGTTAAATGTCTTAAAATAAGGAATTAAGTTTATTCATTACTGTGATCCTTGAACTTAGAGTTGTACCTGGTACATCACAGATGTTCAATAAATGCATGTGGAAAAGAAATGGAAGTAGAATGATGTTTTTTATTTGTCAGGCCTTGAATTAAAACTACAAAGAACTGTAATGATAAAGTCTGCATAGAACTCTTACTTGAAGCTTACTCACCCTTGAAAGCATATTTTATGCAGTCTTCCTTGATTTGTCAAGTTGGAATGAATACATTCCTATAGTATCTCTATTTGAAACTGATTTATATTTAGGTTGTCTTTGTATCCATCTCATTAAGGCAAGCTGTCTTAGAATGGGTATCTACTGTTGAGTGTTATAAACTGAATATCTATGCCTCCCCAAATCCTTATATTGAAGCTCTAAACCCCAATGTGGTGGTACTTGGAGGTGGGGCCTTTGGGAGGTAATGATATAATGACAGTTGAGCACTCATGAATGGGATTAGTTCCTTGTGAGAAGACACATTAACGAGATTATCTGTCTCCATCATGTGAGGATATAGTGAGCAGGTGACCAACTGTAAACCAGAAAGAGAGAGTTCCAGAAATCAAATCAATTGGCACCTTGATCTTGAACATTCCTGCCTCTAGAACTGTTAAAAACAAAAATCTATTGTTTAAGCAACCCAATCTACGGTATTTTTTATAGAAGCCCAAATTGATGAAGACATTAAGGGATTAGACAAATAAATTAATTATCAGTGAATGTGTGGAAATAAATGAATGATAAATGCTGCATGCTTGCTTTCTGTCTGCTTCATTTGAAGATGGCATTGCATTGCTGCTAGCTTTGTTCTTAAGAAACATAGTGACCACTAAAAGATTAAAAGTGTTCACTTTTGGGTTACTGTTAATTTGTGCAGTTCCTGTGTTCTATTGTTCACCATTGACTCCCCTGATTTTAACAATCTCCAGCAATTGCTACATTGTAGCAATGGCCTCTAAAAGCAAACAACTATGGAATCAAGAATATGAATGCTAGGTCAATCTCTCACTAAATTTGTCTTTCATTTGGTTTGGTTTTCTAACTGTGCAATCCAAGAAGAGTATTCTCAGTTTGTTGGATGACTGTAAATTGCAATTTGGAATTCCAGTTGCATTAATTGTTAGTTATTTTTGTGTTCAACTTTCTTTCTCTTTCTTTCAAGTAGTAGAACCTCATCTTTGCATTAAAGGACCTACTCATGAGAGTACAAGTCAATCCCATGATCGCCATGCTTGATATAGAATTGGGCACCTAACTTATTTTAGGCTAATGAGAGAATAATTTCTAGGACTTTTCTTTCTTTCTTCCTTTTTTTTTTTTGGTAGGATTATAGTTCACTGCAGCATTGAACTCCTGGGCTCAACTTGTCACCTCAGCCCCCCTACTAGCTAGGACTACAGATGTATTTCACCATGCCCCTCTAATTTATTTTTATTTTTCCTTTTTGTAGACAAGGTCTTGTTATATTGACCAGACTGGTCTCAAACTCCCGACCTCAAGCAATTCTCCTGTTCAGTCTCTCAAAGTGCTGGGAGACCACTGCACCCAGCCCCTACTAGGATTTGTTTCTACATTCACCAGGATGTTGTAATGACAAGTCTAAAGCTGTTAGGGACCAGGATGTGGATGCTAAACATCAAATTAACCCCTGGGAAGTAGAGTGAAAAATATTATAATCGATTCCTAAATCAAGTTGACCAAGAAGGCAGACTTATCCCCTAACATCTATTAATTACCCAAAGTAATAAATTCCCTTTATGCCCAAGCTTGTTCCAATAAAATTCTCTGTGACATGCAACAAAAAAGAACCTGATTTTGTACTGAGCTTCATGATGTGTTTGGTTGTCTGTGTATGTATCTCCCCACCCTGGCAAGCCACCTTAGAACTGGTATGCAGTTTTAGTTTTACTTTTCTTCCCATTCCCTCACTCTACACCATCTATTTCCTGGCAATATGTAGGAATTCAATAAAAGTTTGTCAAAGTTGCTTTGAACTGAATGTCTGTGACCCCACCCCCAAATTCATGTATCAAAGCCCTAATTACCACTGTGGTTGTACTTGGAGGTGGGACTTTCAGGTCTGAAACTTTCATGTACATAAGAATCATTTAGGGTGGCTTGCTAAACTACACATCTCCAGTCTCCAAACCCAAGACGGAAATTAGAGTCCAGAAACTTGCATTTTAACAGACAGACTTTTTTGGTAAAACAGTGCTCCTGGGCTTTATGCACATATGCAGAATGCAGGTGGTTAGTGGACCAAAGTTTGAGAAACACTGGTATAGTGATACCAGCAATAGCAATAAAAACAACAACAATAAACATCAGAGGAGGTGTAAAGTCTTCTTGCAGCTGAAAGCAGAACCCGTCTTTTGTCCTGCATCACAAAAGGGAACTTCCACGGAGGAATCAGGAGTGGATTTCATAGTCAATGCTTTTCTATGTACAAACTCTTGACTTATTTCTGATTATCATTTCTTACCACTTTAGGTGGCATGATCATATATTTCAGTTTGTCTGGTGCTGCCCAGGGACCCACCTGTTGTTCTGGTATAATTATTAATAGCACTTCCTCCACTCTCAAAACTGTCCAGGGTTGGATCATAAATTTTACGGTCCCCCCCTTGCTTCAGGACAATCTTCACAAAAAGAGGTTCTTTGTCTTTCTTGCTGTATTTGTTGAAACAAACAAATATGAAAAAATATATTTTTATAGATATATAGAATTTATATTTTATGACTTTTGGTAGCAGAGACTTTAAGATCTTTAAATAACTACTGCCAAATCTAAAAGTATTAAAAATCTCAGAAATTCAGGTGGCTTTGAGTATCATATAAACTTATAATAAATAAATATATATATATGAAACTTAAATAAATAAATAAATAAATATATGAATACCCCACCCCCAAATTCATGTATTCAAGCCCTAATTACCACTGTGGTTGTACAAGGAGATAAGACTTCCAGGTCTGAAGCTTTTTTTGGTTTGTTTGTAGCTTTCATGTACATAAATCATTTTAGGATGGCAGACTAAACTGTAGATTTCCAGTCTCCAGACCCAAGACAGAAATTAGAGTTCAGAAACTTGCATTTTAACAAACAAACTTTTTTGGTAAAACAGTGTACCTGGGCTTTATGCACATCTGCATAATGCTATATGTATATATTTGCAGATATATATATATATTTGCTACATACACATATACATATATTTACTACATGTATTTCATATACTATAAATATTTGCTACATATATATGTTATAAAGTACTTTGAAGCTAGTCATCCTCAGGATTGGAGTATTCTAAGAAAATGACATATAAACCTATAAATCACAATGAAAAATGCATTAGAAATGTGAACAGTGTGCTGAATGAACATTGAGAGGGATGATATCTCTGCCAGCTTATGTATGGCCTAGAGGTTCAACTTCCAGGGATTATTTCTGGAACAACTATAACTTCTGGACAGTTGATAAAGGGATACGGTGACAGAGAGACAAGATAAATGAGCTCTTAGACAGGCAAAGGAAGTGATGGCCATGCCATTTTCAAAGACTTTTAAACACCTGGAATAGAGAGATTTGCCAGAGGCATCTACTATAGAACTTTAGGCTTCTACTAAATTAGTCTATTTTTACAGAAACCCCAAATCTTGAATTGCTTTGATTTTCTTTACTGATGGCAATTACAAATATTAAATACACACACAAAATAGCTTTCTTGAGTTCTGTATGTAGTTAAGGAATATTTAGTAGTGACTTTTTTCCTCCCTTAAAACAGGTATACAGTTATTAAATATTCCAGTAAATATCATAGCTTCATATTCATATTTTTAATGTTGAGGGAATTTAGTTCAGTGATTTCTGCCTAACAACTGTTGTTTCAAGATAATTTGCCCACTGCATGTTTGGTTCTGTTTAAACACAGCTGTAAGTTTTTTCTTTCTATATTTGGAGATGGAGTGACTGATGGCTAGGATCAACCATCTGGAAGAAGGGTGTGTAGGGTGGAAGAGAGGAGAGGGGACATAGTAATGCATAGCTTTACTACATGGTGAGGAATCATTACTAGACTTTTCTGTGTCCTGTATGCCTGCCCTGATCCTGACCTCTGATACTACTTGGTTAAAAGAGAAAATGACAGCCTATGTGAGGTTTTTGTCAGTTTCATCAAACTTAATGCCTCCTTTCTAGAATAAATATTATGTTAATACCCTCTCTACTTTTCTGAAATTAAATTCATAGACAATATAATCAAACTACACAACTTTGAAAACACCAATATGGCAATGATAATATAATGAACAAGCTTTTTGAAAATAATTCATAATAAAATCCTGTATATTTCAGTACATAATGTTCAGTCATGAATCACAGAGACATAATTAAGTAAAGTGCTTGCCCTTAAAATTAGCCTTACCCCGAAGTAACAGCTTCAAAAACAGACTGATACAGGTGCACTTCATCAGTGCCTTAAATGCTGTGAGTAGTTGGCCATTGGTGACATTATTTTTAAAAAATGAAATAGACTCTAGGTAATGTTCAGAAAAAAAGATAATATTCCCTTATATTACTTAGTTGCTTCATTCCTAGAAATTTTAATGTATATTAACACCTTGCAAAAATACTTTGTGCTGATACGTGAAACTCAGTTCTTGACACAGGCTGTCATAAACAGGTTTTTATGACCTATATGAATGGCCATAGGGACATTCAAACGTCATGCTATATGTATATATTTGCTGTATATATATTTGCAGATATATATATATATTTGCTATACATATATTTACTATATACATATACATATATTTACTATATGCATATACATATACACATATACATATATTTACTATATGTATTTCATATACTATAAATATTTGCTACATATATATGTTAAAAAGTACTTTGAAGCCAGTCATCCTCAGGATTGGAGTATTCTAAGAAAATGACATATAAACCTATAAATCACAATGAAAAATGCATTAGAAATGTGAACAGTGTGCTGAACGAACATTGAGAGGGATGATATCTCTGCCAGCTCATGTATGGCCTAGAGGTCCAACTTCCAGGGATTATTTCTGGAACAACAATAACTTCTGAACAGTTGAAAAAGGGATACGGTGACAGAGAGACAAGATAAGTGAGCTCTTAGACAGGTAAAGGAAGTGACTTGTGGAAATTCTTCAAAGTATGGGACTGCACTATGAATCTGAGGATGTCTAGCAGCCCTGGTCCCTTCCCACTAAATAGTTGCAGTGCCCTACCCAAATTATGTGGAATTAAAATAACATCCTCCATTTCCAACGTGCCCTCTAGTTGACAGTATCAGCTCCGTAGGGGATCACTAACAAGTACAATCTACTCAAACCAGGAACCATTTATGTACTATTTTTTCTTTCAAGTTGCATTAGTGGAGAAACCTATTGTTAGGTCCCAGTAAAGATGGAAGAATCATCTTTTCAGGGTAAATTGGTGGATTCTCAACAAATAGTAGAAAGTGAACAGAATTTGTGTCATCCTTTATGTATTTTTTTAATTTAAATTACAAGTAACCTTAAATTTTCAGTGTGTATAAAAATAGATATTTTTTCCCTACTGGCTTGTGGGTTAGCAGGGGTTCTGAAAGGGTTCAGTACAATCTATCTCTATGCTGAAAGTCAGAAACTTGCTTGCTGGTACTGTCACTGATGCTAAAAATTTTCCCTATTTGCAATATCATTAGCAAGTTCTGATAAAATGTCCTCAGTAAAAGATGCTAACAAGCATTTCTGATTAAACTCCTTCAGTTGTAAGGAAGACTGGGAAAATGAGTTTCTGACATTTTTAATCTTATTTGGTGGGAGGTTGACTCTGTCTCCAAAATTCATAAAGTGGGTGTATCAGTTAGTTTTGGTAAGATTGTGCTGTGTAACAAACAACCTCCATCTCAATATTTTAAAGCAATAAATATGTACTTTTCTTTATGTTGCATATTAATTGTAGATTATCTGTGGGTCCTGAGCTCATCATAATATGTCCAGAATCTGGGTTGCTCAAGCAGCTTTCATCTTATACATTGCTTTAAAGCTTGTTGAGCTGGTTTTTAAGATTACCAGCTGGCCATGAGACAGCTCACTTCAAGTTGCATTTTATTAGCCATAGCAAACCAAAGGGCCACACATAATTTGAAGAAGGGTGCAAATTATACTCCTGTCATGTGTCCTAAGAAATAGTCTAAAAATATTTGATGTACTGAACTAATGCCAACCTTGGTGGGAAACGTCCAAAACATGGAAAAGGAGTCCAGATGCTGGACAATCCAAAAACAAGAAGACAAATATCCACTAAAGACTGTCTTCACTCTTTTTTTTTTTTTACTATTATTTTTTATCTTAAAATTGGTACAAGTAAGGGTTAGGTATCCAAATATTCATTGTGCAGGTACCCTTGTTGATGAGTTGTGACCCTCCTTTCCCAGGCAGACATTGACTACCGTTAATCCCACCTTCCTGCTCCCCCTCCCCCCTGTAGTTTCCCACTACTGTCAATCCTTTTCTTATAGTATTATGGTAGTTGTTTAAGCTTTACTTATGAGTGAGAACATGTAGTACTCAGATCTTTGTTTCTGTGAAAGATCACTCAGTATTATAAACTCTAATTCCATCCAGGTTGCTGTGAAATTCATGATTTTGTTCTTCTTAATGGCTGCATAATATTCCATTGTGTATATGAACCACATTTTTAAAATCCATTCCTCTTTTGATGGGTATTTCTGTCTTTTCTATGTATCACCATGCTAAGTCTAACTCAGTAGCTATTAGTGATGTAGTAGGTGCTGAATGAATGTTGACTAAAAGGACAAACATGAATATGGTTGTTGATTTTACCATGTTTCACTATAAATGATGCTTAAAGAGAGTTACTTTGGTATTCTAACTCCACACTGTGAAGCAAGATAAATATTTGTCATTTGTATGGAATGTTGCACTTAGAAAACTTGAGAGGCCAGAGTGGTACAGTGAAAAGAGAGAAAACAAAAAAATGTTCCATCTCAGTATTACTTTGAATGTGTTCACCTGTTGGTTTCTTCTCACAGCAAGGATATTGTCTCTTGTGCTTAGCATGGAGTTTAGAACATGTTAGGTGTCCAATAAAAGTAGTTCTGCTATCATTAGCTGTGTAGTCGTGGGGAAGTCACATCAACATAGCCATAAGGTCACACACATACACACACACACACACACACACACACACACACACACACACACACACACAATGTCAGTAATATTTCTTTGGTGGTATAAGGATCTCCAAGACTAGAAAGCAATTCAATTGTCCAATTGTGATGGTCATGTGATATATTTACAGCATACCACAAGTGTCCATTCAAGAGACATTTACTGACTATCTCTTTGCTCTATTTATTCTTACTATGGAATGGGGTGGATAGCTAGGAAAGCGCGTAGGGCAATTACAAAGTTTGCCCAGGTCCCTGGAGAAATGCGCTTTTGGGAACCTGGCTGCCATCAGATCAGGTATAACAAGCCACGGGCCTCGTCCCCAGCTCGCAAAGGTCAAACACGTTGCAACTGCCAGCCGGCTCCCGGAGCTCGCGTCTTTCCCTGGACTAACCAGGGCCCTCTCCCGCTAGCCGCCGGCCAACCGCTGGAAGCCCCGCCTCCCGCGGCCGCCCTCCAATCGGCTGCACGGCCCGGGCCCAACCCCGCGGGTCACGTGACGAGACCGGGCCCGCTTCCGGCACGTCGCGGGCGGCTGACGTCGCCGGGGCCCGGCGTCGCGTCAGGGCTGGCCGGCGGCGGAGGCGGCGGCGGCGGCGGCGGCGATGGCAGCGGACCCCGAGCGGGCTTGAGGGCTCGCACCCCACTCCCTCCCGCGCAACCTCGGGCCGACCCGGCGCTGCGGCCCCAGCTCGCTCCGCTCCTGCTCTCCCCGCAGCCGCTGCCTGGGCGGAGGCGGAGGCGGAGGCCCGGGCTGGGCGCCCTGCTCGTGCCCTGGCTCGGCCCCGGACGGCCCGGCTGCTGTGCGGAGAGGAGGCCGAGTCGGTAAGAGGCGGCGGCGGGGCCTGGAGGCCGCCTGGCCCCCGCCCGGGACGCCCCCGCGCTGGTGTCTCCCTCCGGCCCGCTCCCCTCCCGCCTCCCTTCCCGCAAGTCGCCGGCCCTATTGTCTGGGCGCCGCCGCTCCCTCTCCCCCTCCCTCCTTCCCCCCCGCCGAGGGCCGGACGGCTGTCAAACCTGCAGGCTTCTAGGGCTCCCCGCCAGCCCTGCCTTGGCCTTTCCTGCCTGTCTCCTGCCACCCCCTCCCCGTTCTGGGTCGCCTCCCCACCTTTTCTTGGCGCCGCGGTCCTTCTCTGACCATTGCTTCTTCACTCTCTCCGCTTCTGTGTCTTCTTGCTAATTGCTTCTTCCCACAACTTCCTTGTCATCGCCCACAACTTCCAGCATCCTTTTCTTGCTTGCCCGTCTTTTCCGCTTTCCTTTCTGTTTTGACTTCTCTCCGTGCTCTCTGTCCTCTTCTCTCCTCTTGCTTCAAGTTTCCCCCCCAGTGGAGTGTCTTTGTTTATACAACTTTCTTACATCCCTTCTCATCCTCCCCTCTTCACCCAGGAAAAAGGAAACCCTGCCTCTTTTTGTACCTCGCCCCTAAGTGTCCCTGGGGGGATTATACTTTCTTCACTCTGTCATTTATTATGGACTCTAAGTTTGCTCCTAGAAGATGTTAGTGTAACTGGTGAGCTAACTACCCCTTACTGAGTTTTTTCCTGTGAAGGAGAGCAGAAAAAAATTGCTTAGGTTTCTACGCATACATTTAAGTCATTGCCTTATTTTTTGCACACTGACAAGACCTCTATTAAAAATAGTCATGCGTTTATGACTTTTGCTGCAAATAACACCCTGGCCAAACTTCCTCTCTACTTTATAATGCACTCATCTTTGTGCCATGCCTGGAGGATAGGTCCACTCTCCCCCTCCAGACATGAGTATTTAAGTTTGAGTTCATTTTCTTGGCCAGTGTTGATGTTCTTTTTCCGCTTATCTGTTATTTCAGGTTATGTCAAAGAGAAAAGGGGGCAGTGGGAATTTTATGTTTGTCGTTATGTTTTGTCTGTTTTGAGTTGTGGTCAAACCATTATAAAGAATGATACTTTTGTGTGTGTGTGTGTGTGTGTGTGTGTGTGTGTGTTTCCTTTTTACACGAGAGGGAACATAGTCTCTATTAATCTTAATTATCTGAGGTGTTTGAGAGATAGAGATCTCGCCTCTCCCCCAATAACAATAGATTTACATTTCTGATTGCTTGTTGTATTTTGATTAAGCTATCTCAAAAATGTATTTGTATTCCACAAATACTCAGTAGTGAAAGAGAGGCCACCTCAAGTGTCCTGGGTGGCCAGTGTGGCCAAGTAGATAGTAAATGGTTCTCATGTGAATGATCTAGAGAGAAAGAGATACTCCTTTGGAATTTTTTTGTTTTGTTTTAATTTACAACCACTCTTATTATCAATGTGGGCACTGTCTATATTGAAGTATAGTAGAAATACATTCTTAAAGTTAAGAAAATTGATGTCATTATTGCTCGTTGAAAGTAAATGAGAAATAAATCTCCTTTGCTGCTTTCTGTGTTAAGAGAAAAATATTGAATTATTTGCTACCAAGGTGGGTGATCATAGGTCATTAAAAATCTGAATCCCAAGAGGAATGTGTAGACTTCACTGGCAGAGGAGCATGTCTGATGTTTCCTCCATATTTGTGTGCCCTTCTGTCTTATGTAGTGTTTTGTATTATGAGGCACTCAATAAATATTTGTGGAAACTAAATGAAAAACTTGATTAATTTGTTTTCAAGCATTTCAGTAATCATATACAGAGCACACAGGTGCCTTAATTTTTCAGAGTGTGAAAAATCATTTTTGACTATCCTTCTGGATAATTTTCTTGGGCATTTTCAAGTTTAAATGTAAAGCATTTTGGCCATTAGCAAGTTTTAATGACCCATTTACTCACTTATTTAAAGTAGTTAGCTTTTTTTAGTCCTTTTAAATTCATTATCAAGATTGCCTGCAAGTAGCACAGTATTTTACCTACAGCTGTTGGTAATCATCCTTCAAGTTTCTTAAGAAATTGGCAAGTATCTTAACTTCTTATTTAATATTTTAGAAATTCTGTTTAACTTTACTTTTGTCTATTTCCTTACACTATATTTCCTACGCATTGTGCATTAGAATCTAACTTTTTTTTTTTCTCTTGAGGTAGTGAAAAGTGAATACTGAAGACTAGGATCTCAAGATGAGTAAAAAGCCCCCAAATCGCCCTGGAATCACTTTTGAGATCGGTGCTCGTTTGGAGGCACTGGACTACTTACAAAAATGGTATGGAAAATATGGAACTTTGACCTAAGCACCTTATCTGTAGCCTTGCATATACTGATTAATTGCGATTAAGTCTACTCATGGCAGCAGAAACATCAGTGTGTTCACATTTTGAGTGCACATATACATTGTTTTTTAGTTTTCCTACTCTTCACATTTTTCAGGTTGAACATTTGGAAACGATTTTTAGTCATTACAATTATTTTAGGTATTTAAGAACTGAAAATAAGTGTCTAGAATATGAAGCATATGGGGAGGTATGGGTACCTGTGTGTACTTCATACGCGCTCTATCCCGGAGAGGGAGAGGGCAGCAAGCTAGAGAACTAGCTCCTAAGCAGTGGCTTCATTTTTATATAAAGCTGGCTTTTTGGTCTGTGTCAGAGGTGGTCTTTCAAACTACAGAATGCATTAATGGTTCGCATAATACGTCTGCATAGTGCACACCTTCAGAAATGTCACCACTATTCACTATGCCACCTAAAACCAAAAATCACACTTAACCTCTGTTTTCACCCGAGGACAGTAACTTAAAGGCAGCTTTTACTATGTCCAGTACTAAGCGGGCAGTCCTCTCAGACTGTCTGTTTCTTCCCCCAGTTTGGCCATCTGTGTTAAGTGGTAAATTGAAACTTCCCAACAAACCCCTTATATAGTGGTGTAGGGAAAATCAATTAACTGGAATAAAACCACCATCTGGAAAGGAGAGAAGGGGCAGCAACACACAGGGTCCCTGGGCCAAGGTAGGAATGAGGAGGATTCACATTTCTCCTAGGGCGTGGTTTCCACATCGAGGCTGCGTGGCCTCTGTTGTGCTCTCTTGGCAGATGTCCTTTTCTTGGGAATCTGGGCTTCCTAACAACTTTTGGACTTCATCTACCAACTTTTGACATTTTCTCTCTTTTTAAAACCATAGTGGGCACTTTTGAAATTTGCTTTTGATTGATTTGCATTAAGTCAACTTCCTGACTTGACAGTGGCAGGCAGAGAAATCTTGTTTAGTCATGATATTTGACTTTAGACGAGGCTGGAGTTTCTGACTCTTATTACCAATGTTAGGGCTTGGCACATTTCCCTGACCCCAGCTTAATGGCCTCTTGTCTTGGGCTCTGCTTCCCGACAATTTCAAATTACAATTTGAGGTGGGGATGCACAGTTACCCTTATCCCTAAGCTGCAGTGGGTGGTTCTTTTGAGGGACTTAATTGCTACTTTTAACATTTGGAGAATGTACATGGTAGTCCTCAGGAGGGCTTGGGAAGCACCTGAAATAGGCAGTAGCATCCTTCCTGGTGGTGCTGATAAAAATGTCTTCGTACATGGCCAAGTGTCGACTCCACTGAGCGGAGGTAGCAGAAATTCTCCTGAATGCGAACCATTAGACCATGCAACAAAAGATGCTAGTTTAGGTAGTGACTGGCTCTCCTGGTTCTGATTTGACCAAGAGGAGCTTTTTATTCTGAAGGCATCCTGTTGAATCACTGTGGGATGCAAGAGTATGAGAAATAACACTTGAAAATTTTTTGATGTTATTCTTAAGTTATGTATTTACTTATTTAAAGTTACTAACTTTGTGAATAACTAGTTAGTTAATTCATATTAATATATTCTCTTAGCTTCCCAATTGACTATATTAGAGTTGAACTAGCTTCCAGTTTTGGAGGAGCATATAGTTCATTAGTTTTCTAAGTAGTTTTCAGGGTTATTAATATAATTTTAGTGAGAAATCTAGTTTTGGTGGTGAAGTGTTTTCTGATTTAACAACTATTAAATTTGACCCCAGTAGTTAAAAGAAAAAAATTACAAAAAAGCCACAAAAACCTCACAGCAACACCTTTTAAAACCATACCTTAGCATTCTGTGCTGTTAGAGTATTTGGAATGTAAGAGAACAAATCAAAGTTGTAACTTCTCACCATGAAATTCATACATACTTATTAGATAGGATGATATCATGGCAAGGTACTCATTGATGAAGTTTAGATTTAATTTAGTGACTCTAGTAACAGTTGTCTCTTTAATGGAAGTAAACATTAGCTAGGATAATCACATGATCAGTATGGAAACCTGTCATCAGTTTGATTTTTATGAGCTCATTGTATAAAGACTTTGGCATTCTGCTTCAGGTGACTCATTAATTAAAAAATAAGAATATTGTATATATGTATTCTAAGTAATTCACAGAAATGATTTTCTTATTGTGACTTTATTAGCACCATTAGTCTCAAGAACTAGTTAGGCTTGGGTGACCCTTAAATTTAGTATTAAGTGGTTTATCATAGAACAACTATTTAATTGCTGAGATATATTTAATTTTATATGAGACAGTAAAGGTCTATGAGATCAGTGCTCTTAACAGATTTTATTTTTTAAGTGGGACAGTAAACTTTATTCTTCATCTTGTTTCATTTGTAAATTACCATTCCATATTTTATAGATATTCTATAAATGTTTGCTTTAGTATTAGATAAAAGCATAAGATTATTTGTTTGTTGAGAAACTGACATTCCTATAAAAACCAAAAATACATCATTGAAAATGTACTGAAATAATTTTTTCCCTCCTCCCTCCCTCCTTCCTTTCTGAGTCTGTTTTTTGCATCTATATTGAATGCTTAGTTTTCCAAATTTACTCCAGTTTAAAAAGTATTGAATCATATTGGCTATAAATGTAGTTTGAACTATTATAGGCATTGGACAGGGAGGGAGGAGCAGGAATACAAATCTTGCTTACTGTCTATACTTAAGACAATTATAATAAGCATTGTTTTTATTATTGAAGAATTAGTTTATCCCATGTTGATACATTACCTTTTGAAGAGATGTGCAAAAGTGGTGCTAGTGGAGCACCCCCAATGCCTATTTGTTTGTCCTATATTTAAAAGGACTTTCATACATAAAAAAGGAAAATAATTGGGTATGTGCCTAGAAATAAAAGGGTAAACTCTAAATCTAGTGGGTGGAAATAAATGAAGTTAAAGTCCCACTTTTAGGTTTGGGGTAGATTTGTGTTTTCTTAGCCTATTTTTCCTAGGAAAAGTACATTATTACTGTTTGAACAAACCATATCAAATATTCCTTAAAGATCAGAAAAATATCTTATCCTGAAAATACACTTTGATGTTTTTAAGTTGTGGTTTATGACTTTTATTTTTAAAGTAATTTTACATAAGAAAACTCACTGATGGTATGGTTATTTACTAGTACTAATGAGCGCAGGTCCTGACAAGCCACTTAGAGGTCAGTCATCTTCAGTTCCAGTGTTTGTTTTTTGATACATGGATCGCTCCTATACTGACCAAGTCTATGTCCTATTGAGTAGTGTGGGCTGTTTTAATTTTAGAAAATATTGTAGTGTTACTTAAGACATTTTCTTAAACTTTATCCTCAACTATCTGCATAAAGACTTTAACATGCTGACATATACAGCTAGCACAATCAGCCATTTTTTATTTCCATCATATTTTCCACCACAACCTCTGTATGTCCAAACCATGATATTGAGTTTTGTAATCTCTTGAAGGCAGTAGCATAATAAAAATGAATATAGATGTTTTGATACGAATAATATATTTGGGGAAAGAGAAGGAATTGAAGTTATGTTGGAGACATTGTAAGGGGATGGGTTTAAATTCAGACTGTTACTTATTAATCATGTAAACATGGGTAAGTCCTTGAACTTGATTTCCTTATTAGTAAAATAGAAGCATTGTTACTGGTTTTCGTTTGGATGTCAGTTTTTAAAGATCAAATACAATTATGTATTTAAATTTGCTTTAAATTCTACAAAATAATACATAGTTATAAAGCACTGAAGTGAATGCAAGGGAAGAGGGAGATTTGAAAAATACATCTGGGGATCTGAAGACTTAAATGTATCTAAGTTTTTAAATGTAGCTTTAGTGTTGACATGAGAGTGATTTGGAATCATAGAAGGAAAAACATGTCATTGCAACAAACTGTAAGATAGTCTTTTTGAGGTGATCATAAAATTCTCATCTTTCCACAGATTTTTGCAGTTTGCAGAGCACCCTTGTAAATATTAAAGTCTGTGATCATTCTGAATATTGTTCAGTAAGAAAAGTGATAAAATCAAACTGGTTTTGACGATTGATTTAACTTCTATTTTTTTATTGAAATAAAATAGTTACTCTGTACTAAGCAATTTAGTTAGAATGCAACGGACCAAATATGTTCTGGTGCTAATCTTAATAGAAATTTGAAATATAGAGTTAATTTAAAACATTCAGACGAGTTATGGCTCCTCTGATTACTTTTGGAGTATTTCTATTTAATACCCTTCTAGATCTAAAGAAAAGGGAAGTGAAAGATTTTTAAATGTGGAGATATCCCCAAAGTACCAGCGTTTACTTGCACGGTATAAATTTGAATTGGCAAGTGCTATTTTCACACATTTGGAACTTTTTGAACTATATGGAATACTTGCAAATGTTTTTAAGGTGTTCGTGAACAGAATTTTCATAGAATGGAAAAATGGAGGAAATTTAGGTCATATCAAGTAACAAATACTCTGTAACTTAAAGTTCATATTTTCTGAATAAAAAGAGTTGTTATTCAAAGAAAAATATTTGTAGAGAAAAGTTGTATGCTTTATATTTAGGGTTGGAGGATGCTCCTGAAAGGTAGTGTGGAGAGCAAACTTAGTGCTGCAGGGACAGTAGGTGAATATTTTTAAATTAGAGAGTTTTTTACTAGTATAAATACCATTTTTGTGTTTTTGTATATTAGGTTTTTCTAAATTTGTATATACATGAAAAACAATTATTATTATTTTGAGTCACTACCCTTAAATACATTTTCAGCTCTAGACTCAGAAAAAGTGTACAATTATGTGTATATACTAAAATAGCTGAATCATATAGAAAACTATCCATGAATTCTAGCAAGGACCTTTTCTGCAGAGAATTTAGATGAAAACCGTAAGGTGTTTTTTTTTTTTTTTTTAAATTCTGAGATTGTTTACATTCAGTTATCACAAATTTTGACTTTTTAGGTCAAAGTGGACCATGTGCTTTAATTATCAAGCGGGTGTGCACCAGTACATAAATATTTCACTTCGTTAACTTTTAAAATTTCCACAAAAGAAATTCCATACATTCTTTTTAATAATGCTAAAGATAAGAAAGTTCCCTCCCCTACTAAAAAATGAGAAAAGCAAGATTAGAAATAGGGTCAGAGTAGATTTATTTATTTTAAAACATAATTGTTCTCACTGTACTTGTTTTTCTTGCTCTCATGTTCTCCCCTTCATTATGTTAATTCTTTTTAAAAAAAAAATTTTCTGATATGTAAGCTTTTTCTGCTTATCCTAAATTTTTTGAAAAGTGAGAGAAGGAATACTGGAAAAAGTAAATTGAACTGGAAGTCAGAAAAGGTTTTAAGTGCTGCTCTGCCATGAACTATGTGACTTTGAGAGATATTTTTTGCTTTAATGTTCTTAAAATGAAGGTGTTACATTTTAGATGATCTTTCAGGTCCTATTGGATTCCAAACTCAATTTCTTTTATTTTCACCTATTCAGAATTGACAGTTTTGGGGGGTTTTTTTAATCTCACTTTTAGGTGGATAAATAACACAAAGCTGAAACAGAAGTCTTAGTTTGTTCAAAACTGCTAGTCACTAGAAGAAGAAAAAAGAATTAAGAAAAATAAATAAATGTGCTCCAAGTAAATCTGGAGCAAAAATGGAGAGGTTTGAAGTGTGTGGAGGGCTGCTGGGCTGGAACCTTTGATTCCTAGTATAGTGAACTCTCCGTTACAGCCCATTATCCCATGTAGACTTCCTGTAGCTTTGAGCCTAGTTAATAAAATGAGCTCAGTGTTCACAGACCATCTTAATTCCACACTGACTCTAATGTGTGTGTGTGCCTGGCATTTAGAAGGGCCCTGACAGTCCAGCAAGCCTATGTCATTCTTGTTCCTTGGAATTAGAGAGCTTGGGCAAGGCAGGCACTTTTCCTTTTTATTTGAGTTGGAGTGTCACTCTGTCGCTCAGGCTGGAGTGCAGTGGCATGCTCACAGCCACTCCAGCGTCGACCTGCTGGGCTCAAGTAGCCGGAACTACAGGCGAGCGCTCCCACTCCTGTCTAATTTTTTGATTTATTGTAGAGGTGAGTTGCCCTGGCTGTTGTCGAACCTGCGGGCTCAGGCAATCCCCTCACCTCGGCCTCCCAAAGTGCTAGGGTTACAGGCTTGAGCCACCGTGCCCAACCCTAGGCAGGTACATTTTCAGATTACCTATCCCAGAGAGCCTTCTTCCTGAGCTTACCTTAGAATCAATCCTCCAAGCTGATGACTTCCTGGCCTTCTCTGTGAATTTATTATAGTGTAAAGTCCAGGAGTCTCATGCTGTGCTTTGTGTATGTGCATATATTCATATAATGGAATAGTTGACCGAGCGGAAGACAGTTTTATTTGCTTATCTGATGATTGTTGAAGTCCAGCCGTCACATAACACACACACATCCAACTCCTGTTTGTTACATCATTCCTACTGAATGTTATTATTATGTATTGTGAGATTTCACTCTTGTCACATCACATCAGATAATGATTTATTTTTTGGTAGGGGGTTGATTAGAAGTACTAACTGGGAAATAGTTTATCTGTTATGGTAGCTAACTCTACTAAAAATGTTTTGCAATTTTAGATTTGCTGAGTAGACAGATCTGGCATCTGCAGACGCTAAAGTGTTTTTAATTTTGTTTTTAAGTAATTTTTTTTAAGCTGTGGGAGAAAATACAAGTTTTAATTTTAAGTTTGTAACATCAGTAGTATAATTTTTAAAAGAAGTTAGCAGAATATTGAAAAGGCAGTTTAGTGTCACTGTTCTTTATAAGGGTCCCAGCTATTTAGTATTTTTACTGTAATTTGATATTTTGAAGAACTGTTGACCACCCCTGCCACCACTAACCACACATCTTTAGCACATAAGAATATTAAGTTAGAAATTGATATGCAAGTATAATGTTATTTCAGTAATTATAATTAACTCAGCTTTGAAAGATTGTTGCAGTAATGTTGAAGGAAGAATACAAATATTCATGTCATATTCAGTGTCTTAAAAGTCTGTTTCCTCATTGCCAAAAAAAACTCCAGTTAAAAATGAGTATGGCTCTAGTATACCATGATTAGATAAGATGCTGAAGTATAAGCTGTTTATATGAAATTTTGTATATACAGGGCCTCACATAGTAATTTACTCATAAAAGGTGTACAGCAAAGTTTTCGAATTTGGCTGGGTTTATAAAGAATGAACACAAAAGTTTTGGTCATATCTTGAAATACTTGGTTATCATGGCAGAAAATTATGGCAAATGAATTGCAACTTTTGGATTGAAAACTAAGGATATATTTGTCAACTTAGATTAGCAAATTTCATTTCATTTTTAAAGTTACTTTAGGTTTCCCTAGTTCTGAAGCTTATTATGTCCTATATTTTCTATCTTAATTTTAAAATTTATATTATGACAGTTTCAGGCATGATAAAAGTTAAGCTACTTTGCTTTCTCTCTGAGTGTTTTATTTTAATAATGTGATGTTTCATACTTGAGACATTTTAATGATAAAACAGAAGAGTCTTTTTCCTTGGTTTCTGTCAATATATTCATGCATTGGGGGTAGCATATCTCTCATGCAGTATTTTCCATACTCTTTGGGCTAACAACTTTAGGCATATTGCTTGTATAAAAAGCAGGCATGTTGTTTGTATAAAATGCAGATGATTAAAATGAGCTTTTCAAGAAAATAAAGAGATAAAATAATTTTGATTTTTATGTTGTTTTTATCTGTTTTCAGTACCTCTTGGTAAGACCCCTCTTTATTGAAACACTGCCGTAAATGTGACAAGAACTGAAAATCATCAGTTGCAAGATGCAGAACCAGTAATGATTGAGAGCATAGTCTTTATGGACAAAAATACCTGAGTTCAAGAATCCACCACTTATTACCTTTTTTCACTTGAGCAAGCTACTGAACCTTTCAGAACCTCCATGACCTCCCTTTAAAACTGGGAACAGTAATAGTACCTAACTCAAAGGATTCCTTGAGGATTTAAGCAAGATAAATGCATGTTAAGTGGCTAGCATGGTTTCTGCCACATGGTAGGCACTTATTGAATGTTAGCTTTGATAGCAATAACGTGAACATTAGTTATTTTAAGAAGGTACAGTTAAAAAGAATAGGAATTGATGTAAATTTTAAAAATATTAATCATAGTCTTATAAACAAATGTGACTGTCTTCAGTAGTAAATTTTAATGATAAAATGTAGTATATGTGCTAAATATTATAAAATAGAACTGGGTGACTACAATCTGCTAGAATTTTGAGTTTTATGGGATAATTAAGTAACAAAGAGTCGAGTCATAGTAACCTGAAAAAATTTTATGAAGTACATAAACTTGGAGCCAAAGGAAGAGTATGTTTTAGTCAAGAAAGATATTCTTGATGGTCTCATGGATTCTTGTGATGGGAGAAAATAATGAGTCCAGAGGCTGGGCGCAGATATTTTGCTTTGGTTAGAAGCAACGGTGTGAATGACTGTATGCGTGGCACATGGCAGGAGATTTGATGCTGGGGGTAGAAGTACAGGAGTTCAAATGTAGTGATCTGAACTGAAGCACTGATTTAAAAGGAGGCTGCCCCAGATTCTAAAGGAAAAGACATAGCTGACTCTGTTCTTACCCTTCATTTGTTGCAAAGGTCATGAACAAGTAGGAAGCAGAGTGAGCTGATAACTGCTGGGCATGTATCATGGGGATGAATGGGTTTGAAGAGAGGACCCAAGAAATAATGTGACAAGATCCTTAGGATTCAGTGTTGAAGAAGATGTGATTTTGATCTATAAATTAACATTGGAATGATCTTGAAATTTTAGATTACACTGTATTAACGTAAATTGTTAGAATATTGAGTTTGAATTAATGAAAAGGATTTTGTTTTCAGTATGGTTTTTTCTTAATTTTTAAAATAATATAATTATTATTATTATTTGAGTCAGGATTTCACTCTGTTGCTCAGGCTGGTGTGCAGTGGCCCAATCATGTCTTACTGCAGCCTTGACCTCCTTGACTCAGGCGATCCTTCTGCCTGAGCCTCTCGAGTAGCTGGGGCTACAGCTGCACGCGACCACACCTGGCTAATTTTTCTATTGTTTGTAGAGACAATGTCTCATTGTGTTGTCCAGGCTGGTCTAGAACTCTTGGGTTCAGACAGTCTTCTTGCTTTGGACTCCCACAGTACTGGGATCACAGGCATGAGTGTGTGTGTGTGTGTGTGTGTGTGTGTGTGTGTGTGTGTGTGTGTGTGTGTGTGTGTGTGTGTGTGTTTTAAGTGTGAGACAAATGTGCAGTATCTGAAAGCCCTGAATTTTAAAATATTGTAGTAATAGGTGACATTGTTATTGCAGTTATAATCAATAGATGAACGCTTTTGAAAATTACAAAGCATAATGTAAATCTAAAGTGCTTTCAAGAATATTGTGTTTACTTTGGATTATATTCTGCTTTAATTTTTGTTATTTGGCAGATAATCCTCCTGACAATCAAATGTGAGACAGTTCTTACCCCTCTATGTCTAGCTCTCTTAATGTTTTAGTCATTTTTTATGAACACTATGTTATAAATGAAGTTCTTATCTGCAAAACTATTTTGAATTGTTAATCCTAATTCCCTAGGCATCTGCTAACATTTAGATCATGTTTCAGTCATGTTTTAAGTATATTTCATACATACTATCCTTTAAAACTTAACTGCCTTGGCCAAAAGAGCATATTTGTTCAGCTAATGTGTGTACTAGTTTAATGTCTTTGCTATACTAGATATTACATTATAATTTTGTTGACTTATTTGATTCTCCTTTTCTTTGTTGATTAAGTGAAATGAATGAGGAGCTCTCAGCTTCTAAATTTACATAAATTAGAAATTATATTATCTTATCAATATAAACAGAATTACTTAATTAAAATATATAATTTGAATAACGTATTGGGGTAGTTGATAAAAATACCTTGCCTTTTTATTGATATGACGCTTATTCAAATGGTTAGTTAAATCTCAAATCTTTTAGTGAATTCTGATTATCTTTAGGACATTTGGTAGTATGTTCGACCTTGGTCAGTGGATTGTAACCTATCAGTGAGCTAGTATCAACTCTGTCCTTCAGCCTAAGTGCAGGAGAGTATAGGTCATAAGTGTATCAGTTAAATTCCCTTGTCATTTTCTCACATCGACTTTCTTTGTTGATACAGGTAAAAATCGATATGTATATCATACTAGATGACAAATCAAAATGAGCTCCTTAAATGCAAATAATGTTTGTTTTGCTGTTCCTATGTTGAATACAGAGGGATTTTAAAAATCAGTCCCTCAGATTATATTTCTGGCATAGCTGCATGCTCACCATTACTTCTCTCTTTCATCCATGGATAACAAAATCCTGACAGTTTTTATGTTAATAGTTTATCTTGCCTTACAAAAGTTTGTGTTTTTGTGAATACATAGACTCCTTTGAAAATCTGACTAAACATAGAAATCCCCACTTTGAAAGACTGCTCATACACACCTACACTAAACACAGCGTTTTGCATTCAGCTTCAGGGAATTCCTGGTCTCTTGATCTAGTGCATGAATCAAGACCTGCCCCTGTAAAACTGTTAACAGTGTGAGCCAGTATAGGAATTTACCAGTTAGGGTAATTCCCATTTTAGATTTCTCACATTCTCTTTGTATTTCTATAACATTCAAGAGTTGACTAGGGAACCGATACAGTATATTCAGAGTATAGGTCAACTCTTTGGTCAGTATCTGGTTCTTACTGGATTATGAGTCTAGTATCTAGATGTTGCCTCTCTGAACAGTCTTGTATGAATAGGAGACAAGTAAGGCAGTACGATACTTAAGGCTTTATAGAGAGTGAAATAATTTTTATTTTTGGTGATGGCTTGCTCTACCCCAGGTGTGTCCATTGTTTAACTCGACTGTTAAAGGACTTTGATTCAAAAAGGATCCCAAGAAATCAATTGAGATTAGTAGAATTACATACAAGAAAATTCTGTTAAATTCAGCAAGAATTATTTTAAAGTTTTCTTAGTATTTTAAGATGCTCTTCATTTCCATTAAGCCAAAAAAAAAAAAGCAAGAAATGACTCATTTTAGTGTGAATTATTTTCTTGTTAAGTTTTCTGAGGGTAAACTCTTCTCTAGTATTCAAGTATAAAAAGACACGAAAGCAAGGTAAATCCAGTGGAGAGGAGGTGATCTTTTATTTTCTGCACAAGTAAATAGCATCTAAGCAATGCATGCTATTTGAAGTGGGATTATAGTAGGGAAAGTAAATAGTAGACACTTTGTGGTATTTTGCAGTAGTCGATAATAAGGAGTAGAGCTTGTTGTAGAATTTGACATTGAGAAATCATAGTTTTATTGAGATTGCCTTCTCTATCTCTTGTTGAATCCTTGAGAGATGCCAACTGTGAATGTTATCTTTTTATCCTTAATCATTGTTATTGGCTTCTTATCTCTGACACTTTAAACTCTGAAATCCTTGTCTTCCGCATCTTGAATCTTTTCCCTAGTCCTTCATAAGTGTCTGGGACTGGGCCTAGTCACTATTCTTTACCCTAACAGCTTTCTATGATTTAACCTTTAAAAAGCTGACAAAACAAAAACATTGACACTACGTCTTCCAAATTCAATAAGAAGCTTATGTTCAATTCATAGTCAATTATAATAAAACATAAATAGTGCCTCAAAGTAATATTGTAGTTCAAGATAGGCATTTATGAATACATTTGTTCAATGTTTTTTATTTCTCTGTGTGTATCAAAACATTATTACTGTGGCCCTCTGCTAGAAAAGTCATTTCACTCATTGTATAGACTTGTATGTTAAATTGTCATTTTATGCGTTTTACATGAATTGCAAAGATCTTGATGCTATGATTTTTTTTCGCTAAAGTGTAACTAATAACCAAAATAAGTACAAACTTTAAGTGACTCCCTGTTGTCTGTAGAATAAAGGATCATTTAATTAGTGTACTATTTCATAACCCTTCACATTGAACTGAGCTAACATGTCCAATCTGATGTTTCACTATTCTCCTTTATTCACTTTACTACTTGTAGTCTATCCAAAGGGAATATTACTGTTTCCTTTAAGTGCCCCTCCACTCTCTGAATATGAGGTCCTTGAGGACAGATACCACATCCTACTTGTCTTAGAATCCTCATTGGCTGCTTGTCTAACATAAAGCCACAAGATAGTTTTAAGTAAGTAAATGTTGAGTAAATAAGTTATGCTATGTGTATACGTGTTACCTTTGTTTGCATATGTTACCTTTGTACCATGCTTATTAAATCTAAATCCTAGAAGCCCCCTGCCAAGTCCAGCATTGAGAATGCTTCCCAAGAATCTCCAATGAGCTCCCTAAATTTCTCTGAATGATTAAAGCATTTTATGTAAAATTTTTGTATATACTTGCCAATTTTACTGTATGTGGTATAGTCACTTAGATATAGAGCTTATCCCATTTCTTCTGTTGGCATGGAGCATAAGCTTTTGTATTACTTGATCTTGGATTTGGATACTGTTGTACCATGTCTTGGACAGACTTCATTGGTTAAATGGAGACTGTGTTATCTATATCTTGGTTTCCAAGATCAAATGCAATAATGTATAAAAAGAGCACTTGACACTCAATAAGTAAAGAACAAAGAACCTAACATGCACGTGACAGTAAACATTCTGATTCTTTTCTCTTTCTCCTAATCTGGCTCTAAGAAAAGCCCATTGATAGTTGGAGTTAATTATGTTTGTTTTTGTCTACCAACAGTGTCTTATTAGATGCTCAAGTATATGTTGATGAATGAACAGAAATTTGGACATTCTTGATAATGGTAATATTTCTGTCACCTTTAAGATTCAAAATTTGAGTAGGAAACATTATAAAAATTAAAATACATAATAATCTTGAGTATTTGTGTTACTTATTTAATTATTGGCCTTCAGGCCAAGTATACATTACCAGTCTCTAGATATTTATGCACAGAGTATAACATGTAGTAACTTATCCTAAAGAGGACCTCTAAAATACAATTTTGAATATGGTTAATGCATTAGGGCATCTTCTCAGTCAACAGAATTTAAAATAGCTTAGAAAAGCCATAAGTTACTTAAAAATGCAGTCTAGATTTAATACATTTGAACTCATTTAGATTCTGATTCATTACTGAATTGGTTCACATGAAAATAAAAATAGTTCTTACTGTGGATTGTTCTCACATTAAGAAGTGTTTCGAATATATAGAATTGTTTCCACTTAGAATTTGAAGGAATCTAAAGAGTAAATTTATTTGTATTCAAAATGTAAAAGATATGAGAAATTAAGATTTTGTGTTTTGAGAGAAATTTATCAATTTTTTATAATTGAAAGAAAATCTCCTTATAGTACTTTAGTGGCTAATGAATGTTGAAAAATAAAGGAAAATATTTTTCTAGGCTTCTCTAAATGATACTGACAATTTTTACATTTTAAAAACCAGAGCAGCAAAAACAAAAAGCAAGAGCAACACTCCAAAACACAAACATAGTGTTAATGCTAAATGGGTGGGATAGACATGTCCACCTCAGAAGGTATGTTAGTCTCCTGGGTTTCTTGTTTTTATGCTTTCCTTTAACAGATTCCTTAGAAAAGACTAATATCTAACTTAGGGCTTTAATTGGGTCACCAGCCTTCTCAGTTTGAAGAAACGTGCAGATTGCCTTGCTTCTCACTCCTGCTGAGCATCCCCTGAGTGCCTGGTGTGTGTCCTGTCATGCTAGATGCTGCGGGCTACAAAGATGAATGTGATTCAGTTATCACCAGAGGCTCACAGGCGAGAGGATCATTTCCAGCCTCATGCTTCTAGCTCTCTGCTATCAAAGGAATGCTAATGAATTTTCGTGGTAACAGGTGTTACTTATTTCCCAGAACTTGGTAATACTGAATGTTTTATCTCTATCCTGTTGACAGCCCGGAGCAATCTTGCAATAAAGAAGGCAGTGTAACTTTTTAAAATCCAGTATTTCCCTAGCTTATTTGAGCTTAGGCCCCTCTTTTGGCATCACACACACCAGTGTCTTGACCGATAAAAATGCTCCACAGCACCCAGTTCGGGAGCCTGTCCACAGGCGGATGTACGTGATGAGTGATGTGAGAGAAGCCAAGCGACTCCTGGATAAACCAAGGCTTGAATGAAATGTACGCAAAGGAAGGGAGAGCAGTTTAGAGCTAGACAGAAAGAATAGAATGTACAGAAGCACTTATGCTTGACAAGGCAGGATGTGTGAGGAAGTTCAAGGAACTCAGTCAGCATCATTAGACCAAAGTAGGGCTTACTGTTGAAGAAGGAGGGGGTGTACCAGAGAATGCAGGGCCGTTAGCATGACCAAAACCTCAGACAGTTAATTGATCTGTACAGCAGGCAGTCATTGATTCCTACATTTCAAAGTTATATTAGATTATTGTGCTTTAAAGCCAGGTTTTGTTGTTTTGTTTTGTTTTTAAACAGGAAAAACAAACATCTCAAATGTATTAAAAACTAGCAAGAATATGAGATAAAACTATATGACTGAATCATGTACTGTGTGCTGCTGTTGAGTTCTTTACATTATTTAATCACACTTTTAGTCATCTATGAACATTTTAATACACTGCATTAGGAATTATAAGGCAGTTTTCCCTATGAAAAGTTTCGAGTTAACTAATTTATATTTTGCAATTAATTGTAGCAGAATTGTCACATGAAGACAGAACAACAAAACATTTTATATTTTTCAATTTAAAATTCTACTGAGCTTTCTCTTACCATTATTGATGCTCATTATAACATATTGTTAAATATAGAAAATTAAAAGGAGAAGAGTGAACTTATGCCATATAGACACAACCTACATGTTGGCATATTTGTATTTATTTCTAGAGAAAATTTACACATTTATATTTCTGCAGAATATAGTGCCTACCTATTTTTTACATTTTCCCACATTATAGATTCTTTGTAAGTACCACATTTAAAAAGTATATAATATTCGGTGAGTATCCATTGTTTGTATAGCTGTAGACAGTCTTCAGTTTTCCCAGCCAAATTTTTAGGTAATTTCCATTTTTTTGTTTAATTAGATAATATTTTGTGTATATATTCCAGAGTTGGAATTACTGGATCAAAAAGAAGTATGTTTAAGGTTCTTAATGCATGCCACCACATTAATTCCCCAAATGGTACATTTATACTTCTACTGGGAGTGTATCAAGGATCTTAGATCTTGAGGACAAAAGACAGCAATAATAAATAACTTTTGTAGTTTGATATTTTAAAAGTATGAACATTTGTTGTTCATGGTTTTAATGGTAAGCAATATTTCAGTTAAGTCTTTCTGAATAATACTTTGTTTAAACAAAGGTAAAGATTATCTTGTGATATGAAGCCCTTTTTATTTTTGAGGTATCCATCACGAATTGAAAAAATTGACTATGAGGAGGGCAAGATGTTGGTCCATTTTGAGCGCTGGAGTCATCGTTATGATGAGTGGATTTACTGGGATAGCAATAGATTGCGGCCCCTTGAGAGGCCTTCACTAAGAAAAGAAGGGCTGAAAGATGAGGAAGATTTCTTTGTAAGTAGCAAGATTGTACCATTTGCTAATTTTACTAGATATATAGTGACATATTTTAAGAGGATTCTGTTAAATTTTACAAAAGCCATTTTTGTTAAGGAAATGCTTATTTATTATACATGGAATTGATCTTAAAAGTTGTTTAAAATAGGATTTTAAAGCTGGAGAAGAGGTTCTGGCTCGTTGGACAGACTGTCGCTATTACCCTGCCAAGATTGAAGCAATTAACAAAGAAGGTATGTATTTGAAATGATCTGAGATTTAAAATGGAATTAATAGTAAAATCTTTCTATATTTTAAAGTTTAATTAGTATATGTAATTGTTATGTAAATTGCTTCCCTGTTATATTTTATAATATAAGCTGTTATATAGAATAAAATGGCACGATTTACTGCCTAAATAAACTGTTTAACTTATAAGAGGTAAATAGTTGGTTAAAATTTTTCCACTTTCAGTTCAAAGACTTATGTATTTTGTTTCTACTTCTCTGTTTCTAGTTTGTGACTAAGTTATATTAATAAGCACCTCAACTAGAGGATGAGGAATGTTTAAAGATACAGGGAAGTCAGATCAGTTCAACTCACAAGTGAAACACATAACAGTATTTTCTGAGGAAAGGGAATGGACTTTATCAGTGTGAGGATTCCCGTATTGTATCTTTTCCTGCCTTCCCTATCATTAATTTCCATAGATTAGTGAGTTAATTTTCCTAATAGCTTTTTGCAGACATTTTTTAGAATATTAGATACTGAGAAAATGTTGCTTAAGTGACCAAAAATGTTGACAGTAACACAAAAATTTGGTGTGTGTTAGTGTAGCATAAAACTGGGAAATCTGTTGGACAGACAATCAATTAAAAAAAATAGAACTCATAGTCTGATTAATTTGGCAAGGTATTAAAATTAATATTTAAGTTATTCTTGAAAGTATACTTAAATATTTATTTTTACAATTTTTAATTTAAAAAATTGTGAAATACTTGCAAGTGCACTTTGCAGGTCTGTAATATATTCCTTTTCTACTACAATTATTTCTTGAACTTTACCACTTCATCATAGTCCCCCTCCCTTATCTGCAGGGGATATGCTCCAAGACCTTCAGTGGATGCCTGAAACCTCACATACTACCCAATCCTATGTATGCGACTTTTTGTTGTATACTGTACATCCATACCTATGCTAAAGTTTAATTTATAAATTAGGTATAGAGGTTACCAACAATAGCTAATACAAAAATAGGACAATCATGCAGTATACTGTAATCAAAGTTATGAAAATGTGGTGTCTCTCTTCCCTCCTTTTCTCTCTCAGCTCAGAATATCTTATTGTACTGTACTTACCCATTTTCAGACTGCAGTTTACTGCAACCATGGAAGTGAGACCACAGATAAAGGGGCTAGTGTATTTATTATTTTCACTAAAGAAACAAAACCTTGATTGACAGCTTCTTGGCAAGAAGGGCATTTAATCTAAGTAAGGGAACACTTCCTTTAAACCGAGTCTTGAAACACAATTAGTTGTTGTTAGATAAAGAAGTGATAAAAAGGCTTTTCTGACAGAAGAAATGATATGTGGAAATTAATAGAAGTAAGAGAGACATGCCTTGCCATTTTAAGGAACTGCAAGTTGTTTGGAGTGAAGGATTCCTTTAAAGGGGATAGAATAGCAGAAGAGATCAGAGGAAGAGGTAAGGGTTGGTATATGAAGTGTCTTGTAATCTTGCTAAAAAGTTGGCATCTTATTTGGAAGTGATGAGAGTCACGGAAGAGTTTTAGACTTTAGACTAACAACAAACTGAGAGAAAACAGGAGGTAAGAGGAGATGGAAGAAAACATTTAAGAAGAGATATAATAAAGAATATTAGGTGTGAAAAAGTAAATCATAATAATCTAGCTAGAAAACATGATATAACTTCATAAAGACCTTAGTCCAAATTATTGTTTCAGTGAATTAAAATCACGAATATGGCTATGATTTTATTACCATTAAGTAACCTACTTCAGGAGTAGTTGTGCAACATCTTAGTTGTTAGATGTGCAGGTTATTTTTCCTTTTCTGATGGGGCCTGTATCTCGCTATGCACTTACCCTTCTGTAGAGCTGGCCTACGGGACTATATGCCCTAGTCTTACTCACATTGGCTCCTGACTGTCTAGTTCAGAGTCTAGCATGGAGTAGGCACTCAGTAACAATTTGGGGAAGGAAAGGAAGATTTAATGAATCTGTTCTGTTGGGTAATAGGACCCATCCAAGACGAAAAAATTATACAGTGATCTCTACATTAATTAATAACAGTTGAAGTGCAAAGAGCTTTGAGACCTTCCTTCTATGCTTAAAGATTCCTGAGTGTATGCATATGCAAACACACACATACACTCTCAAGCAAAACCACCCTCGTTCTTTACTCCTTTTATCCACAGGCATTTAATATAGAAAATTAAGCTTACCTGTGTGGATGAGTGATGATACTGATTGGGATCCCTGCCATTTCAGGAGAAGTTTCAGTGGGCCCTTAGTGAAATATTGGCAGTACTATTTGTTTTTTAAAAAAATCTCCATACAGGTATTAATTTTGTGATTTCTATATGCCCCAAATGATGGATGAGCTTGCTGCTTCTCTCCTCAAAACAAACAAACTAAAAGGCAAAGGAAGTCCTCAGGACAGTGTAAAAGCAAAACAAAATTAACACAGGTGAACATTTATGTACTTGTAATACGGCTTATAGAAATGAAGAAAAGGTGCCAATCAATATGTACTGGAGTGATCTTGGTGATGGTTCTTGAAAAGTAGATTGGAGTTAGACAGACATAAGGAAAAGAGGAAGGCATTACAACAGAGAAAATAGTATGAGCAAAGGCAGAGAAGTATGAATACCCAGACAGCCTGGTGTGCGTCGTGAGCTTGTCCAGAATTCTATGTTGAAGAAGGAAGAGGACAGACAGTTGCGGGAGTGTTGGTAGAGCAAGGTGTATGTGCCATTTGGTATTCTCAAAATGTTTCCAAGCCTTTACATCCTTGTTCACCTGATGTTGTTTTCATAGCTTGAATTTAGATCTTTGTATCTGTGACATTCAGCATTGTGCTAACTGTATAGTCAAATGGTTATTCAAATGACAAATAAAGAAAAGGTTTGCACATATATGCCATTGGCTTTGGTACCAGCCCCAAAACCATTAATAACAATTACCACATTCTTGCTTGTACTTCTTTTATAAAAGCCAAGTGGTACTTTACTGTCATTGGTAAATGGTGCAAAAACAATATCTGGGAAATGATAAAAATACATTTGAATTTCCAAAAGTAGAAAATCTGCATAATGTACATATTTTCTAAAAGTTCTGGCTTGTGCTGACTGGAAAGCATGAGGTCTGTAATGAAAAGTGAGTATGCTTCATATTAGATACATGGACAGGCTTGAGTCCTGACAGTAGGATAAGTTTGCAGGAAAGGCGCAGATACTTGGACTAGATTGGGAGTGTTGGTGGTGACCATGCTGCTGCTTACCTCCATGCCATTGGATGTGGTAGTTAGCCTTCCTGGAACTCAGTGTCCTGACCTGAATATACAGAATTCTATCCAGATGATTTGAAAAGTATTTTCCAGATACAAATGTAGAAATCTGTAATTCTTATTTGCCGGTTTGTTGCTGTTGCCAAGAGAATAATCTTTTTTTTTTTTTTGAGTTGGAGTTTCACTCCGTTGCCCAGACTGGAGTACAGTGGCCGCTCCTGGCCACTGCAGCTTCGACCCGCTGGGCTCTGGCGATCCTTCCGCCTCAGCCTTCCGAGTAGCCGGAATTACAGACACGTGCTACCACGCCCGGCTGATTTTTGATTTATTGTAGAGGTGAGGTCTAGCTGCCCAGGCGGGTCTCGAACCCGCGGGCTCAGGCAATGCACTCACCTCAGCCTCCCAAAGGCACGGGATTACAGGCTGAGCCACCGAGCCTGGCAAGAATAATCTTTTTCTGGGCATATGATCTTCTCCTTATATCAGATCTGTGTGTTTTTTATTTTGAAAGAAACATTCAAAGAGAGCAAATGAAAATTCCTAAGGAAATACTACACATTTTTATAAATAATGACTTTATTTTTGTCAGATATGTTGTAAGTCTAACGTAAAAATGATTGTAAAATAAATTGTAAATTCCTCTGTAAAAATCAGAATTACATGCAACTAAATTATTGAGACTTTGTGCACCTTTAAGGGAAATATTATTTCAAGTTGTTTTTAGAGGAAGAGAGAAAGTAAGCTTAAACTTGATGGAGTCCTAAAAAGGAGTGTATGTTTGCAGTTGTTGCATTCCAAAGCCATTTCTATCAGGTCACTACTTGTTAGTGTTGCTATAAGGTTGAATTATGTTTTCTAATGATTCTGACTTGCTCCTGTTTCAGGAACCTTTACAGTTCAGTTTTATGATGGAGTAATCCGTTGTTTAAAAAGAATGCACATTAAAGCCATGCCCGAGGACGCTAAAGGGCAGGTAAGAGTGTTCCGTATTCCTGGCTACCAAAAGGGATATCTTTTTGAATGGTGACTGATCAAAATATATTTATATATTTTTTTAAAGGTGAACTAATTGTAGGGTTATGTGCTGATAGCCCCAAATAGCAGCAAGAAAAAGAAGCTTAGAATGTAAAATAAATTATACACTTGATTTTTGCTTCTTTGGTTTTAGACCTGCTAAAGTTATAGGTCACTAGTTTCTGTTCCAGGTGAAATCCCAGCATCCACTAAGCTGGTGTTGTCCTATCGACCCAGCTGGATCGTGTAACCAGTCTATGGGAAGTGAGGTAAGTGCCTATTTTGAAAATTTGTTTTGTTTTCCTGGTGTATAATCTCATTTAGAAACTTGATCTTTAACATGCAATTTTACATTGAGCTCTTCTCTTCTTTACTTCTACAAATCGTAGTCATTCATCTTCCTTTAAAAGGCGCTTACCTGACACTCTAGGCTGTTTCAGGTAGAGCTGTCTGAGTCATATTATGGAAGCAGTGAATTATGCTTTGTCACTGCTCAAAGCAAGAATGATGGTAAGCATTTGAAGGAGAATCTGGGATGGAGTTAAAACCGCAGTCTTTTTGTTGACTATGTTTTCTGAAATACTGGAAAGAAAAGGTGCCATTAGAAATTTAAAATATTTTCTCTTATGTTTTGCTGTTATTTGGGATTTTCAGCACCTGGACCTACAATTAATTTTAAGAACTTGAAAATCTTTAAAAATGTCTAATTTGGAAATATGCTGCATATTTGTTCCATACTGTGTGTGAAAAATGTCATCCTGAAATATGTTGAAATCATCTGGTCAGCTTCAGTCAAGTGTAAACATTTAATGCTCTAGAAATGAATACCCACCATATTTAAATGCATTTTTCCCTAAGAAATATGTGATTGTTTTAAATCACATAGTTTTTAAGAATTTAGTTATGAAATGGTCAGCTAGAAGAGGTTCCCCCCAATTAATATGTATCTGCAATTGAAAATGAAAATGCTTTTGATCAGAAAATTGCTTTGTGTCTTCCCATATGTACGCATAAATAAAATGTTCTTTTAAGCATTCAGAGTTGTGATTTCTTGGCCAGTACACGGAAAGGTTAAAATGCTGGGGACATAGTTTAGTATATAACTGTTTAAACAAAAGTCTCTCTCTCTCTCTTTTTTTTTTTTTGCTTTAAAGCAACTATTTTGTTACTCTGGTTATTCAGATGTTCGTGAAATGACACTAATATTAATGCCTTAAAACTTTCTTTTTTCAAAGTGGGACATAGAGCCAGTTTGGTTTGTGGTAAAATTATAGGTTGTAAAACGTAAGCTTATTGGATATTTCAGATGTTTAGTTTTAACAGGAAGCTATTCTTTAGGCATACTATGATGTATATTAACATTAATGTCAAGGCCAAAATATAAAACTACTGAACTAATACTTGGGTTGTGGTATATTTCTTTCAGCTTTTCATTTTTTCTACATAATTCTTAATTACAAGAAAATTAACAATATTCTTAGAATAGTTTTTTATAAACTGCTTCTATTTTATGAGTTGCTTTTTCCCAACAGGTTTCTGACCTGCTTTCATAGAGGAAGTTTGTTGAATCAGGCATTGCTTGGACAAGGCTAAAATAATCCTACCTTACATATTATCATCTAGATTTTCAGTACTTTGAGAGTTCCTTTATAAAAATAGAAAGGAAAAAATGTTATTAAACTAGTAATGAATAATAAATAAATGCATCATGGAAATGCTCTTCTAAACTTTCTGTAAGAACCTGTATAAAATGTAATATTAATAACAATTTTATATATGCAGTCCTCCAAATTAACTAATGTTCTTAAGCCTAAATAAAATCTTAATGCTATTGTTTTTTACTTTGAGCCAGTTAATACTGGTGAACTTCTCCTTGCATTAAGAGGTTAGCTTGACCTTTTAATGTTATAATGGATGTTATGTGAGCTATCATCCTTACTATATATTTGTCGACAT
Source organism: Cephalopachus bancanus (assembly GCA_027257055.1). Classification (NCBI taxonomy): domain Eukaryota; kingdom Metazoa; phylum Chordata; class Mammalia; order Primates; family Tarsiidae; genus Cephalopachus; species Cephalopachus bancanus. The sequence goes on along the minus strand of JAPVLO010000040.1, from coordinate 3,403,029 downwards.
TTTTTTCTCACTAGAAAAAAAAAAATAATGGTAGACATATTGACTTCCCAAAATGAGACTCCTTTTCTCCCTCTGTCTACTTTTTTTTTTTTTTTTAGCATAATTTTGAGTGGAATTGTTATGTTGATACATACTTAGCTACGGAATGGATGTATAGGACGAGGATCAATTACATCATCTGATGAGATACCCTACTTCTTATTGTTACTTCTTTTTTTTTTTTTTTGAGTTGTAGTTTCACTCTGATGCCTAGGCTGGAGTGCAGTGGCACACTAACAGCCACCCCAGCGTTGACCTGCTGGGCTCCAGCTATCCTTCCAAGTAGCTGGAACTACAGGTGTACACTACAACTCAATAACCAATAATTTTTTTTTTATCATAGAGGCGAGGTCTTGCCAAGTTGCTCAGGCTGGTCTTGAACTCACTGGCTCAGGCCATCCATTCGCCTCCGCCTTCCAAAGTGCTGGGATTACAGGCTGAGCTACTGAGCTCGGCTTTATTGTTTCTTCTGATTTCCAACCTAATAAGAGCTGGGGTGAGAGATTGAGCCGTTATATTTTGAATTTGAAGTTTTATAACAGGGGAAGTACTTGCTTTTTCTCTCCTTTTTTCTTCCTGAGCGTATGCTGACACAAAATTCACATTATAACTCACTAGTGTTAAAGGTTGTCTCTTGAGGTCCTTTACTATTTACTAAACATTTTTTTGTGTACATTGTTTTATTGGATTATTATAGCAAATCCTTTGACATGGTATGTCTGATGTTTCTATTCACAGTTGAGGAATTCAGAACATAGAGAATTGCATGACTGACTTAAAACTTTACTCAGCCATTCTGGATATAGTGATTCCTTGAACCTAGATCGTTGATTTCAGTGTCCTTTTTGATGCACTATTCTGTTATGTTATCTACAGAGAACTTGGAAATATATCATTATTAGTTGTTATTCATGGAAGGGTCACCCTTAGAGTTATTTTTGACAGTTTAAGTTTCCTGTAGAACAGGAGTCCTTAGCCCACAGGCCATGGACCCATACCGGCCTGTGGCCTGTTAGGAAATCAGCTGCACAACAGGAGGTGAGCAGTAGGCAGGTGGAAGGAGAGAGGCTTCATCTGTATTTACAACTGCTCCCTATCACTCGCATTACGACCTGAGTGTCGCTTGCTGTCAGATCAATGGTAGCACTAGATTCTCATATATTACAGTGTAATAATAATAGAAATAAAGTGCACAATACATACAATGCACTTGAAACATCCTGAAACCACCCCCCCCTTTCTGGTCTGTGGAAAAAATGTCTTTCACACAACAGGTCACAGATGCCAAAAAAATTGGGGGCTGCTGCTACAGAAGGCATAAATTCAGTGTTTGACATCAGAGTAGGATGACTGTAGTTAACAAAAATGTATTATACTTGGGTGATGGACACTCTAAATACACTGATCTGATCACTATGAATTATGTACATATAGCCAGATTTCACAAGAACCTCATAAATGTGTACATATAAAAAGATACAAGAGCAAACACAAAATTTTAAAAAACATAAAAATACAAAAGCAAAATAATGAGAAAATTCTTTAATCACATAGCTGCTGTGGTTCCCATGCAAGTCATATGATTAGGAAGCATTTAAAAAAATGTCTAACTTAAAATGTGAGAGGTACAATAAGACTCTCTAGATTTGTCTTTATTGGAGGTAGAATACAACTAGAGGTGGAAGTTACCTCTGATGTTTTCCAGAATTTAACAACTGAAAACTTTCCCCACAGTGTGGAACCCAGAATTAAATGCTCTACTCTTAATAATTTGGCCAACATATGATCTCTGCTGCATGGAGCACTTTCCGTTGCTTGTGTGGTTGTACTTAAACCCTTGTTTCTCTTTCCTTTTTGTTGATTTCTCTGCCTGCCTCCACCCATTGGTAGTGCTTTCTTTTCTTACCACATAAATGTTAGTCCCGAGGCTCCACTTAGCCATACTGCTTTTCACTATCCACATTGCTCCTTGAACCTTCCATCACTCTTCCTCATTCCTGTACACTTTGACCTCCATGCCTTTGCTTAATGCTTTTCTTTTTGCTTGGAGTGACCTTTTCCAAGCAAGTTCCTGCGACCTTCAGGGTTCAGCTCCTGTCATTTTCCCTGAAGCCATCCACTGGTCTGTCTTCAGTCAAAATCAATCTTTTCTGTCCTCTCATAGTATTTTGTTTATCTCTCTTGTATCTCCTGTCACATTGTCTTAAAGACAGTTTTATTTACTTGTGAATCCTCATGGGGAGGACCAGTCTGTTATCAGTTGTCTTTTGACTGTTTAGCTTGGGTCCTGGCATATACAGCACTCATTAGAAAATTGGTGACTGAATTTGTTAAGTGCAATCAACATGATGTTTTTAGTTAATTTAAATCGTGGAGGAGAGCTTTAGAATATAGATTTTGTTTGTTTTTTTAATGGCTTACTCATATATTTTCAAGGCCGAACAGCCATCAGACTACATTTCTTAAATTTGTTAACCTATTTCGCTTTTACTTGTTAATGTCACCTGTGAATTTATTTAGTATTATTAAATTGTGTTTAGTTGCTGAGACTAGGGATTTAATGTATGGTGCATATTGAAAGAATCTAAATTGGTGGTCTTTTTGACGGAGCTTAGTGCCCTCAGTGAAATATTAACTTTGTAGAGAAATTACGAATATTTCTTTTATAAACCTTTCTGATTATGAAATTTAAAATGTTACGACCACCACTTTACACTTCTTTACACCTTTCCATATTTTTTACGGTAAGCATTTTTTAGTAAATGGTAAAATTTGTTTAGCAGTAAACTAAAAAGACACAAGAAAAATAAATATTCAAAACTTAGAAGAACAGTAATAATCACAGATTTAGTAGGTTATATAGGGAGAAAAAATAATCTGAACTGTGTACTTTAACTTGGTCAGGTCAATGTAGTTCTTTTTTTCTTCAGTAATATTAAGCTGTTGTGATAAATTGCTATACAAACCTTTTAAAACTTTAGATAATAAAATCATGCCTGCCTTGATTTCTATGGAATCAATAATAATTTGAATGATACATTTGTCCTAATCAGTAATTTGGTTGGTGAAAATACAGGTTTTTTTAACTCTTTTTAGAATTGCAGTATAACATTTTTATCTTTTTTTGTTTTCCTTTGTATTATGGAAAAGAAACTTAATTTATTAATTAAGCCCTAAAAATACTAAAGTGGAATGTCTTGTGGTAGTCTATATCTATGCTAGGTTTCCTATTGTTTTAGATTTTGCTCCTGTGAAAGCACATCAAAGGAATACTTGTTATTGAAATTTTTCCTATTCTATGAAAGTTTATACAGTCTAAACTATTAGATTATTAAATTTGACAATCTACCATGTTGTTGATCTATCATGTAAATATAGTTATCTCAGTACTTATGTTTGTGTGCACATATGTGAAAGTAACTTTGAAAATGTTATTTTTGATTCATTCATGCAATTACATTGTAATTAATTTTTAATACTTCGCATGTTTTTTTGTTTTTCCTTTGGAGGATTGGATAGCTTTAGTCAAAGCAGCTGCTGCAGCTGCTGCCAAGAATAAAACAGGGAGTAAACCTCGAACCAGTGCTAACAGCAATAAAGATAAAGAGAAAGATGAAAGAAAATGGTTTAAAGTACCTTCAAAGAAGGAAGAAACTTCAACTTGTATAGCCACGCCAGAAGTCGAGAAGAAGGAAGATCTGCCTACATCTAGTGAAACATTTGGTACAAAATACATTCCTATGTTCATTCCTTATGACACTGGTAACTCATGTAGTGAGTAAGTCAAATTTCTTGGCTCCCTGTGTTTTTGAATGTATAATCAAATTATTAGGCTTTTTCCACTAGAGTGATACGATGACTAACTTTTTTAGCTCTTACAGATAGTTCTTAAAATCAAGTCTAGAATGGATACTTGGTGGATGTTTTCAATATTCTTGAATAGGGTTGAGTTGAAATTTTGATTTGTAACTTCTTGGTAGCAGGTTTTTGTTTGAGTTTTTGTTTTGTTTTGTTTTGTGTTTTTATCTTCATACTTTTAAACGCTCTGCATATATTTCAGTATGTAATATGGAAAAAGCAGTAAATCATTGTCTTCCTGCATTTTTCCTTAAAGAATAGCTGTGTAGTAGTCTTTTATTTCTAATATATGTCTGGAGGGATTTGGGTTTTTTTAAGTTATTTTATTATACACTGTTAAAAAATGAATGTGCAAGGCATTTTTATTATTTTGTTTTTTTAAAAAAAATCTTGTGTTTAGTTTTGGATTCTAGATAAACTCTCATATATGTGTTCTATTAAAAGTAGGACTTCATGTAGAGAACGTTCCAAAGATGGTCTTTCCACAGCCAGAGAGCGCATTATCAAACAAGAGAAAAAATAATCAAGGCAACTCATTTCAGGCAAAGAGAGCTCGACTTAACAAGATTACTGGTAAACTATAATGATTCTTTTTTGGGGGATTGGAGGGTTTTTATTTTAGAGTAGTTTGTTTTTAATAAAGTAAATGCATCTTTTGGTTCAGTGTCATGAACTGGTTAATAAGAAAGTTACTTTCTGGTTCTTCAAGGTCAATGTCTTTCAACACTGTGTGCTTTTTCTGTGTTAAAATGTGAAAAATACCACATATCTTCTACCTACCTCACAGGGATGTTGTGAGGATTGATAAGGTCAAATGCTGCAAAATTCTGTAGTTTTTGAATCATCTTGGTAATAGGAGTAGTTTATATAAGAATTGATTATCTTCTTTTGTCAACTTACGGTGACATAACTTCTGAGGTTCTAAATATTTTTACATGAACATTCTTACACTTGACCAGGCATACTTAAGAATGGTACCATATGTGGTTGGAAAGATGAATATCTGACTTAAAGTTACTTCTTTAATCTGTTGATTCTTAATGTAAGAATATTTCTATATGTTTTTGTTTTGTTTTAATTTCCACCCTTATCTTTTGGTTGGCCTCTAGAATCTGGGCTTATTTCCATGTACTTTCTTGTAATTTAGGAAATAGCAGTGCTAAGATGTGGAAAACACTGGTAATTCTAGCCTGGTTAATGTTTATAGAAAAAGGGATTGAAGTATTAGAATAGGGGCCAGGCATACTAGGCTCTATCACTCCCAATGTCTATTCAGCCTAGTGATTCTAGTCTTTAAAAGAAATTATGAAGGTACTTTATTTTTATGAGTGTGTGTTAAAAGGGGATCTTTAAATACCTCAATGATTCAGTCATACATTCTTACTGTAGAGGCAAAATGGGTTTTGGTGCCTTTGACCTAATAAAACTGTATAAACCTTTGTTGACATTCATTTAAATAATTTGAAGAAGCTTGGTGCCATTATCAGATCTAGGAATAAATATAAAGTTAAACATTTTGACCATTTTCTGAAGTGAGTAAGCCCATTGAAAGATGACTCTGGAGCTGAAGGTTCTTTAGAACCACTGGTTTTTTTTAATGGTGTTTATCTAAGGTATTATAATTGGTTTCAGTTGATGAGAACAGTCTATTTTTCATTTGTTTATATTATTTTCCTGCGTTTCTCTGATAAAGAATATATCTGGGCCCAGGACAGAAAATATTTCAAATCTATTTTCCTGTTACACCTTTTCCTTAGAAACATTAACTTTGGAAAAACCAAAATATTCTCTAAGTGACTGTTCTGATGCCAATTTGAGACTTCAGTTTTGCTTTAAAATATGGAACCCAGTATTATATGCTGGGCAAAAGTGGAATAGTTTTCCTAACTCCGTTATACAAAGATTGAAACAGCACTATTGGAGGAGTCGAGATCAAAGAAGATGGAGGTGACTGATATGATGTGATCGCCAGCTTCCCAGCGTCATGCTTTGTCCTTCAATCTGGATAACCTGCTTTTAATGTCAATCAGTATGCTTTTACATAAGTCTTACTGAAGGGTTCAAGCTCAACATATAAAGAAGTTAAAACAGCTGAGCCTACCATGATGCCTTGTCTCTGCGTGGCCTTGAAAAGACAGTAGTGGGGAAAACAGAACCATTTTACCATGTGCCTCAAGTTGTAATTCTGGTTGCTTAGTAACACCCTGTGCCTTGTGGGGGGACTTTCTCTTCACTTTTCTTTGGGAATCGCAAATGAGTAAGTGGTAGTTTGGCAGCAACTGCAAAGTGTAATATTTTATGAATGTGAAACCATTATGATCTTTTTATTTACTCAGAAGATTTAAGTGTGTGATCATCTTTGTAATAGTTCATCTTTCTGCACCTGTTTCTGATTTCATGTTACAATGATATCAAACAAAAAGACAGTAGAGAGTGTAAGATTGTCTGGTGGTTGAAACTGAGGCTTGCCTCTGTATAGTACATTTCATTTGTAGTTTATAAAAAAGAAATGAGAACTAATATAAAATAGCAATTTTTTATGGAATTACGGTATATTTTAAATTTATCAAGCTTATCTGTATGTGTCTTTTTATCTTTCTGCTACTGAGAGGAATGGGACGGGTCATGGCAGCCTGCTCTGATATATTTCCCTCTACTCCATTTTATTATTTTAAAAATAGTTCTAGCTGAAATAAGTAGACCGGCCACCAGATAGTTTTAATTCATGTATTTATCATTCTTTCTATTCTCTATCCCACATACATACATACCCTACAGTGATTCTAAACATAGAGAATGAAATAAAGATGGCTTTTTTTCAGTTTCTAAATAGACAGTGAAAATGTTGCAGTGTGTGTGTGTGTGTGTATAGATAAATATTCTCCCATGGTCTTATTTTTCATTATGTACCGTACCTTATTTATAGTATCATATGCTTTATGCACACTGACTTAAACAATTTTACACAGAAAATCAGGAGTCTGTATTTTTGTGACAAAGTTGCAGGCAAACAAGTTGAATAGATTTAAAAATACAGATTGTCAAGGCATAAAAGAGGAAACATAAGCACTTGGTGCATGGTCTGTTTCTGATGATTTCTAGGAGTTCCTGGAAGTTCAACCTGCTTAGATGTGTTTGTGAAACTTAAGGAATTTTTTAAACTTAAAAAATTCTGACGTTTGAATTGATTAGTAATGTTATTGATGATAATATCAAGAATGTTATTGATGATAATATCAAGAATGTTTGATTCTTGGTTCCAGCAAGGACTGTGGTGTGAAATGCCTGAAGGAAAAGGAGACCAAAACTTTCACCACTTGGTTCTTCCTTTGCTCCCTTTGTCGTTGCCAGTAGCTCCAGCCTCTGTTTACTCCTCTTGGCAGGAAGAGACCAATTGTAAATTTTTATAGCTCAAGTAGAATATTGTGAAGTTGTGACTTTGTTTGCTGGTGGGATTCATGAATAATTTATATTCTCCTACATAATACTTAAATAATTTCTTGAAGTTGCATAATACATTGTTATAGGATAATTTTATCCTTGAAATAAATTCCTCTAGAAGAGGGCCTGTTGCTAATCTATTGGTAATTAATAAGTAGTTTCCGTTAAGTAAAATTAATTTCATTTGTGTCTGTTTTCTTCCAATTATTCTCATTTTATATGGCTATTGCATTTCTTACTAGAATATTAGCAGGTCAAGATAACAGATTTTGGACTGCCTCTTAAGATAAAAGTAGTCAGAGTCATCTCTTCACAAAGCTGTTTTATTACTTGTTCCCCTTTTTTTGTTTATATTTGATAATTCTTTTTGTGAGTTGGTGTATAAGCTCGGTGGCTCAGTCTGTAATCCCGCGTCTTTGGGAGGCTGAGGTGAGTGGATTGCTTGAGCCTGCGGGTTCGAGACCCGCCTGGGCAACTTGGTGAGACCTCATCTCTACAATAAATCAAAATTAGCCGGGCGTGGTAGCGCGCGCCTGTAGTTCCAGCTACTCGGAAGGCTGAGGCGGAAGGATCGCCGGAGCCCAGCAGGTCGAGGCTGCGGTGGCTGCGAGCGGCCACTGCACTCCAGTCTGGGCGACAGAGTGAGACGCCAACTCAAAAAAAAAAAAAAAAACACACATTAAAAAAAACTTTATTGATCATTCTTGGTCTTTTGAATCCTCTAGTGTTGTATTTTCTGATCTAACTTTAAGTAGTTTTTCTTAAATGCTCCATTACTTTTTAGGAACACATTACATGATTTTATTTTTCTTTCCCAAATTATTAAATGAGAATGACTTTTAATTCATTGGGACTATAATATCCTAATGTAAATTCACAGGTATTGAATGCATTATTTTATTTCTTTTAAAACTTGTGGTACCTTTCAGTTTGTTTGTGATCTATTGATTGGTATTTAAAAGTATTTTACCACCTATGTGAAAGGAAACACAAAAACATATAATCATGGTAATGTATTGAATAGCAAATATTCTTTTTGAATAGCTTTAGGAATAGAACCTCTACTCAGTTCCCTGCAAAGGAAGAACTGGATATCTGAATTATTTTTATTTCAGTAGTTCTTTGATTCTCAAAAAAACTAGCTGCAAAAGAAAAGTCTAGTGAATATGTTTTTAAATGTTAAAGAAATTGTTCATATTACACCTTTTCAGCCATGTAAAATATGTTCAGAATATAATTAGGATTAAATTTATGGTTTAAAACTTTTTGTAAAATTGCTTATATACTCCTGATATGGCATGAGGCTGGAACAAACTGTAGATTTTTAAAAAAATCTCAAACTGCGCCAAATGCCAGTTTTAATACCAATCATTGATGTATTAAATCATTGTTTTACACTCATGAATTGCTAGATATTCAACTGTCCAACAAAGGAAATTTACCTTTTGCCTAATTTAACATTTTGTTCAGGTTCTACTTTGAGAATATAATTTTAATATGTGAATTCTTACCTAGGTCGTTTAGAGTAGCTATCTGATAAGTCAAGACATTTTGCTTCGTGGGTAGGTTTCCATTATATGGCATTTGGGAGAAACTTTTTCCTTCTATTAAATGTGCTACAGATAGCTAGCTTCAAATATCAGTGGTATAATTGCTATAGTAAGGGTACTATTAATATTGCTGGTTTTTAAACATACTTCCTTTGAAGCAAAGATTTGTGTGGTCAACTTTGAAATGACACAAAAATACTTTTTGATGACCTTTTATGAGCAGAGTGGTCATAAACAAAAACAATACTTGTTACTGTACAAGGATTATAAAATAGACTTTATTGAAGGTACCGGATGGGCTTAGCAATCAATTTTAACCAAGTAAATACCTATAACTTATTAATCAAAGCAGGGTCTTAATGTTTTGTGCAATTAATTATATATTTCAGATAAAATAGTCTTTTAAAATTGGGAATTAGTGATATACATTGGTGAAAACAAACTTTTGAGTTATTTTGTCCTATATTTATAGAATGAAGCAATTATGTTAAGTTCAGATGTCCTGGAAAGGACCCACATTTTTTTTTCCTTAACATGAAATCAGTATTTTTGGAACTTTTGTGAGATGATAAAATACAGCTGGGCAAAGAGATTAAACATATAACGCTAAGTTAAAAGATCTGATTGAAATTGCAGGTTGGGAGTGGGTTTTTTTTTTTTTTTTTTTAGCTAATAATACAACAAAATTTTTTTTATATTCTTGATGTCTGCTAGGGCTTATTTTATCTTAATATTAATTCTATATTTTATTTCAGTTGTATAGACAAAGCTTGTATCCTAAGCTCTAACAATCTAAGCAGTGTTAATCTGGATATTAAGACATAGAATTTTAACTTTTTAAGGATTAAATATGTGTATGTATTTAATGATTTCATTGAGTAATGTTTTAAAAATTCCATGCAACTATGTAAACAACTTTCAAGTTCTATTCCAGCCCCTTGACTTACTGTTAAGGGCATTTGTATTTTTGTAAAGGAAATATTTGTGAATATTTCTTTCCTATATATTAAAAAGTATGGAACATTTCAACTGCTAAGATTTTGAAGTTAATTCGGGTGAAAATCAGTATTTTTTTCTAATAAGCAATTTCTGTACAATTTTTCTCAAGGTTTGTTGGCATCCAAAGCTGTTGGGGTGGATGGTGCTGAAAAAAAGGAAGACTACAATGAAACAGCTCCAATGCTGGAGCAGGTATGAAATGGTAGCATTTGATTTTTTTCAAGGTTCCCACTGGAGTGATGACGGAGCTCTAGTATCCACGTAATTGAAATTTTCCTTTTGATCAATTATGGGAATAGGAAGCTAATAAATTGATGATATATTTTTAACTCTGCCATCTCCAAGGTATGCAGATAAACTACAGACTTCATTAGTGTTTGTTTTTAATAGACTGGCATTAAAGCCTTTGTCTCCAAAATGTGAAGGCCTGGAGACAGGCAACCCAGGGTATAAGCTTCCAGCTGGATCACCTTTAACTAGCTTACAAAAAGACCCTTCCACAAATACTTTTTATTTGTGAGTTAAGACAGGGTTTTTTGACATCTAATAAAGCTTCTTTTGTAAGAAGTTTCTTTTATATTGTAACAGTTGGTGTTGTTAGACTATGTGTTTTATGACTTGATCAATGAGCCATACATTTTTGCTAGGATGTATATTTTAATAACTACAAAAAAAAAGAGAATTTTAAAAAACTATTAAGGGGTGTCTTTAAACCACCTAATAGAGGAATTTGAATGTGAAGGTTGCAGTTGCTAGATTTTGCCTTGGCTACCTTCAGATTCCCACATACCTGTATATATTGGACTGTGCATGCTTTTACATTCTCTAAGGGCTTAACTTCTTAGGCACTGTAAGACTATAAGAACACAGTAATAGCCATAACTGGATTTCCTTGGTTCTCCTGTTTTAAAATCTGAGCCTTAATGTAGTTTTAATATATCCTTTTTGTATTATTTTAATTTTCTTTATTAGTAGCCTAATAAAGAAGACTTTTAAACGAGTATCTTTTGCTCTTCTCTAGATGCGTTTTTAAAGATAGTCCAAATTTAATTGATATTGTATTGAGTTTTTCAGGGTTACTTAGGCCTGATTAGATAACAGTGCGTTGTTTTGCCTCCATTAATGTTGTATTAAATCAATGGTCTTTTAAATTGATTACTATGTCTTTGAATCATACCTCCTGATTTTCTGTGATCATCAAACGGTTAAGTCTTTGCCGTTATTGTCAGTATATCAACCAAATTTTAAATGATTTTTTTTTACTGTGTATTACTATATTCAGCATCCCAGATATAACAATATTTTGTATTTCCACCAATGTTTATGGTATTCTGAGAATGCGATAAATCAGGGACTTGGATAATAAAATGTTACTGGAAAATTCATTACAATGTCAATCTTTCTTTATGCACAATCCTGCTGAGGTGAATGTGATTGTGAAAAGCACTTATTATATGTGGAAGTTAGTATAGAGGGCAGTACCTATTTTGGAGAGAACTGCAGAAAACAACATTTTGCATTTAAAAGAAAGAAAGGAAAATTGTGTAACTCGGCTGTTTCTATTTTCATAATTAAAAAATTTTTTAGAGTCCTTGCCAGTTTTGTAACAAAGAGACCAATAATCATTAATGAAAACTTTGTAAATTATTTTAGTTTTTAAGGAACATCATGCCGTTCCCTTACTTTTTGTCATCCAGGTTGATTTCAATGTGAAAATGTTTTGTAACAAAACTCTTAATTTATATCTTACATGTTAGCTTGCTTCAAAGTTAAAAAGCCGAGTTATAAAGCTCTCAATTACATCTCAAGTGGTATCAGCAATAGACGTAAAGAAGAGGTATTGATTGTCACTAACCTCTGTTTTCTAATGAGTTAAAGTAATGTCACTCATGACATAGATTGGTAACAGGCCTATAGCCAAAACTTACTGTGCTAATGATTCGTTTTATTTACATATTAAAAAAAATTAAACTCTGTGGTCTTGAACCCCAATTCTCAGCTTATTAATTATAGATTATTTAATTGTATTAGGGATATGTCATGTTATATTTACTTTTGGATAAAACTTGCATTAGATGCATAATAATTCAGTAAACTTTTAAAAATGTTAATTTGTCCTTGTTTAGAAGTTAAGCACCTTATCAAGATATTAATTTAAGTTTTTAAATCTTGTTTTATAACTTTGTAACCTGAGAGTAATGGATGCTGTAGTGATGTCTTTCACATATGTGAAGATGAACAATAAAATTGTTTATTTACAAGTAATGGCTCTAATTACTTTTCTGGCAACACCTTATATGTAAGCTTAGAAATACTTTTCATTTATAGACTACCTTTTCAAATAATCTATCTGCACTTAAACACATTTATAATGAATAAATTTAAGAATAGAAATGCTGACAACTAAGTGAATGGGACACTTGACACCAGACCTTTATGTGGTATGTCCAACATGCTGTCTGTAGAGCATTCGAAGGTGCCCTACATAGTACCAAATATACACTTTCTTCCCACCAAAATTCGAGTGCCTTGTATTTTAGTGGGAATAGAATTATTATTTATTTGATCCCTAGACAATGATCTTTCATATGCCAGAGACCTGCAGACTGCAGACCTGGTGGTCATCCCTCACAAAAGATGTAGAAGTAAAATGGTTTCTTGGGGACAAGCATGTTGTTTACAGTGCTAGCAATTTGACTCTGTATAAGGCCTATTTTTAAAAAATGTGTATTATATATTTTGCTCTAAGATAAGTATATCAGAAAGAGATAGGTACAGGCTTTCTAGCACCATAGATTGCAAAAGCATCCAATGTGGCTATTTTCTGTTGTCTTTGTAAGTGGGCATATTCACACGTTATTAACATATGTAGGAAATTTTACTGCCAAATGAGTAAAAATATTATTTATGAAAGAACTGACAAGGTTCTAATTTTTTTTTAAAAGTATCAGTTGGCAGGAAGAAGGTAAAAGCTCTCATCTAAGAATGCGACGTATTTTGTTTTTAAATCCAATGTTTTTAACTTACACTTTATATCTTTGGTTTTTTTTGTTGCTTGTTTTGTATTGTTTTTTAGTCTTTTAACTCTATATGCTGGTGGCTCTGATTTCATGATGCATTACACTTATGAAACTAGCTTTCAGCACTAAAATGAGTTAAAGATAATGTTTTGTTAATTTGGTCATTGTTTTCCTGTTGAGATCTTTCTTTAAAGGGAAACTGTCTACTCAAACCTTCACATTCAACTTGATAAAGGCCATTATTTTATAGGAAAACATCTGAAAATGAGAAGCGTAAATATATTCCTCTAAGACTCTAAAACATAAAATTGCTGTTTATTTACCTAGTTATTGTTAATGTCATTGGCAGTTATGGTTCCTAAAGGGGTATCTTTCTGTTTAATACTGAAAATATTTGTCCAGTAAGATAACAATTTTTTTCTGAGAATATTATGAATAACACATTTAAAAAACAAAAAGCAAATTTAGACTGAAAGTTGACAGCATCCCTTTAAAGACAGCCTATTCAGCTTTTAGTTAATAATTTGTGGGGTTCTTTTTGGTTTTTCATTTGTATTAGAAATGTTATATGTTGCTTAACAATGTTTTTGGATACTAAAGTTGCTTAACAATCAAAATAGAATACAAGAACAAAAATGAAGAAACCAAAATAAAAATATCAATTTTTTATTATTTATTCAGGCGATTTCACCTAAACCTCAAAGTCAGAAAAAAAATGAAGCTGACATTAGCAGTTCTGCCAACACTCAGAAACCTGCACTGTTATCCTCAACTTTGTCTTCAGGGAAGGCTCGCAGCAAGAAATGCAAACATGAATCTGGAGATTCTTCTGGGTGTATAAAACCCCCTAAATCACCACTTTCCCCAGAGTTAATACAAGTCGAGGATTTGACGCTTGTATCTCAGCTTTCTTCTTCAGTGATAAATAAAACTAGTGAGCACAGATTTTTGAAAAATAGTTACTTATCCTATAAGATACATTAAAAACAGTTTGATTGTAGTTATATTGTATTTTTATGAAGTTGCTTTTTAAAAACTCGGACTTGAGTGGATATGATAGGGAAGGCTTGAAACTCTTTCAGGGGCAAAAATCATAGACATTTCTCACTGCTTTATTGTTTAGAGACTACTGCTGGTTGAGAAAACTTAACATTTATAACACAAATTCCACTATAATTTGACTCTCTTAATCCAAGCACAATGAGAGGCCTGATTCATTACAAAAAATAAATAAGTAAATAAAAAAGATATAAAAAAACCCAAGGAGATAGCTTTACTTAACCTTACTTAAGACAAATCCTGTAGTGTTTTCACTTGTTTGTAATCCCCCTCTTCAATGCATTTTATTCATTCTTTTTCTAATATTTATGGTGTAGCCCTCAGTTTAATCTTATTAATAAAAGAAGTGTGCTTCTTGGTCATATTTTTAGAGATTTTACTATTTACTACGAATTTTTCAAGAGTAAACTTAGTCTTTTAAAATATAACACAAGATTTGTGTTGACTTTGACTCGTTAGCTTAGTATTCCAAATTAGAGATATGAAAAACAGTTATCTGAAAAGGCACTGGGTACATGATACTTTCCTTTGCTCTTTATGCAACAACTGAAATAGTAACATGATCTGTGAATGAATATGATACTTTTGCTTATGTGTAATTATTCCATATTATATCTATCTTCAAAAATAATTAAATGTGTTGGCATTGAGAAGACTTTTATCAATCATACATACTGACTTCTTTGCCATTCAGTTGCCATATTTTCTTCTAAACCATATTTTTTGTACTTTGATTAGGTTTTACTTTTTTGTTTTTAATGGATAGAAAGAATGGAGACATTTCAATTGTTTTTTCATAAGCAATTCATTTTATTATGGCATTTATCATGAAATAATGTCATTGGTAGTCATTGGAATGTCACATAGCAATGATAAACATTTTATTTTGAAATTGTTTCATATCTTGGTATTATCACCATCGTATTATAGCAATTGAACTTTATTCTTTTTTTTCAGTTACCACTATGTCTTTTTCATTTTGATTGTTGTAAATTTACTCTTAAATACCCAAATATCAGCTTCTTTAGATACTCTTACTTCGTCTTTCTAAATTAACTATATTGCTCTATGTAATCCTGTCTATTCTCAATAGTAAAACATGTTTATATTCCATGTATAAAGAAGATATCTGAAAGTTAGAAAAGACAGACATCTCCAAATTATGTGTGTTTTATTGTTAGAAGATGCTTAAATTACTCACTAAGTTACTAAAAGACTAAAAACATGACACAGTCATAATCTTAAACATCGTCATTATTTGCATACAATAAGTATATAAAGTTGTTTGTGTTTAGTTTTTTTTTTTAATGAATCAGGCCCAGACATATGTTTATAAAACTCCATTTGGGAGGTTGATGATGGAATAAAATTATTTACGTTAATTTTACTTTGGCAAGTGAAGTAAAGCACTAACTCTCTAATGTATGTCACCTATGCCCCAGCCTTTTTTTTCTTAGAGTTTCTAGATTTGTAATGTAGCAAAAGGAATATATATATTTTTTTCTTTGTCTTTTGCTGTTAAAAGACTACTTTCCCCAAAGGAAAAAAGGCAATTTACACAACAGTCTGCAATAATCTGTCACTTGGGGGAGCTACTTGAAATTACCATGTTATTTTCTTTTAGTACTAGTAGGTTTTAGATTTTAGAATTTTTGATTAACTCATTCTGTGAATGACGGCACAATTTTTGCCTTTGATTACCTTTGGAATTTGCCAATCCCTGTGGATATCTTATAACAACATCAGAGGGCAGAATATCAATCCTTTTTCCGTTTATCTCCTTAAATATGATAAGATGATCCTGGTATGTATCTGCTTCGTGAACATTGAAGATCTTTTTCTAGGTCCTCCACAGCCTGTGAATCCCCCTAGACCTTTCAAGCATAGTGAGCGGAGAAGAAGATCTCAGCGTTTAGCCACCCTGCCCCTGCCTGATGGTTCTGTAGAAAAGGTTTCTTCTCCCTCTCCAGCCACTGATGGGAAAGTATTCTCCATCAGTTCTCAGAATCAGCAGGAATCTTCAGTACCAGAGGGTAATGTATATTGATTTGCTATAGAACCAAACATACACGAAGATTGAGAAAAAGCTAAGGGATAAAGATTATTAAAGTATTAAGAAATTTCTGCTCTTACATTGTTTAGGGTGATAACTCTTCATTTATTCTGCAAATATTTATTGAGTGCTGCCTCGGTGCAAGGCACTGTTTAGCTTATGTAACACTTTAGTCCACTTTGATATTAACTGAGCCATTTTATCTGTGTTAATATTATTTTGCATTCTTTATTTTGTGTAGTGCCTGATGTTGCACGTTTGCCACTTGAGAAGCTGGGAACCTGTCTCCCTCTTGACTTAAGTCGTGGTTCAGAGGTTACAGCACCACTAGCCCCAGATTCTTCTTACCATAGTGAATGTCCCAGGGCAGAAAAGGAAGACACACAGATGCTTACAAATTCTTCTTCCAAAGCAGTAACTGATGGAAGAGGAGCATCAACAGCAGCAGGTAAAAAGGCGCATTCTTGCTGTTACTGGGTGTGAACATTTTTAGGTTTAACTACATTATTTTAATTCCTATATAATTCTTTTTCCTAAATACATTTATGTCACTTTTATGGAAGACAGGGCTTCTCTGTTTTCATGTTTGTGTGTGATCATTTACAGTCACATTCCCCGGATGTGCTTTTTACTTTGTCACTTGCATCTCCCTCCTTCTCCCTGCTTCTGTTTTGTATCCTTCTTTTGACAAAATAAAGATTATTAGCGCTAAATGTAGCCAGAAAATACTTGATAGTATCAATACTTAAGCTTAAGGATTTTAATAGAATCTAATATTTAAGAATCACTGAATTATATGCCTGTGTCTTGACTATAATCATATTTTGAAGCAAATTCCTCCAAAGTTAATTTAATTGGTTGTAAAATTCTTTGGCGAGTCCAGTGTATAAAGTTATTCTTGCTTGATACCACATTTTTTGCATGAGTTTGTGATATTTATTGTAACCTGAAGGAATTTGGGGGTATTTTCTCAAGTTGATCTTTAAAATCCAACATATTAATTCACATAATTAATTATTAATTATAATAATATTGTAATATATATTATAATAAATATAATTAATTCATATTTTTCTTATATGAGTACATTGTTCTACTTAGAAATTTTATAGAATTATAACCTTATCCAAAGAGTACATATAATACAGCGGCAAATACTAGTTACAAATGCTTTTCCACTAAGTTACTATTTGGAATTAGAGTGGTGAAAAAAATCGGAATTCAGTCAATTCTGAGGTGGAGAAAAGAACATAAAGCAGTTTGTTGATTTGCTGCCATCAGGGATAATTGTGTTTCATGGCATCTTTCCTAAAACCACTTTATCGACTTCTTGATTAACCATAAACCAAAGCTTGCTCTTTTCTGGTGGTGACAAATATTGAGATAAAAGGATTTAGTAACTTAAGAAAAATATTTTTTTATTTATAAAAATTGATGTTATTTTACATGTGATAGTGTTTCTTTATCTTTGTTTTTAATACCCAATTCTGAACATGTGTGATTATGAAACATTTCTTGTAGTTTCTCAAGTCTGATTCATTGTCTTTAGATGCTTGGTTTTCCTTAAGGTAATTAATTTTTCTTTCTCACTTTCCCACAAGATTTCTGAATTATTGACCCATTGAGATGATTTTTCTGATAAAGGCCTTATGCACTTCTTTAACAATCTGGAATCTGTTACTCTATTGAATATATGAAAAATAGATTAAAGCTAGAATGATGTCCTATATCTCCTGGGAAAATTATTTTCAGATATTTATGTTTTCATTAATATTTATATTCTAAATAAATAGGAATATTCTAATAATATTTTAATAATACTAACAAGACTGAAATACAGGCCAATATAAGTAGCTATGTAATAACTAAGAGTGTTATGTTTGCCAGATTATATATCCTAAAAATATCAACATAGTGATTATACATGGAAATCCTTGACTTAGATGATTTGCTTTTAATGCAAGTTCGAACCTAGTTGTTTGTTGTTTTTTTTTTAATTTCTAGCATATTTGTAGAGATATGGCTGATTAACTTAGAGGGAAGGCACTGAAATATTTTTTTTGAAATATTAGCAATAACTATTGGGAAAGCAAAAAGTATAGTAAGACCATTTTCTAGGAAAGCAAAAGATAGAGAGGCCTTTAGATTTTATAATATGATGGATTTGTAGGTTTGTTTGTGGAAGAGTGAGACTTATCAGTATATGATGAGCTTAATAGTACAGTGGCTGGCAACTTTAATTGCTTACAGCAAGGAAATGCCTGGCTTTAAATGAATGTTAATTACTGAAAGTTTATTAGAAGGTTGAACACAGTATTTGAATGTAGGGATGTGAAATTCTGATTTGTGTCTGTAACCCCTTTTAAATTTTTGTTTTTGAGAGAAGTAATGGAATTTGGTTCATACTGTAATGGAACACCTTTTGGTTAAGACCCATGCTCCTGCATCACTTGCACTGAAATTCTAAGTGGTCTGTGTGCTTTTCTCTCTTAACCTTTTTGTTAGCCACCCTCCCTGCACTGTTTTGCAGTATTTGTTTGTTGGTCTTCTGTCTGTTTCCCAAGTTGTCTTACATCTAGAGTTAAAGTGGCAGGTTTTATGTTTTTGTTTCTTTAAAAAAAAAAAAATATATATATGTATATATATGTGTGTGTGTATATATATATATGTATATATATATAAAATGTGTGGGTATGTATGTTTTGTTGGTTGGCGTCCATATTAATTATCAGAGTAAATTTTGTTACTGTTGAATTTTAAGCTGATATAGAAAACATTGTTTACCATAACTTGTATCAAAGACAGTCTCTGAGTTATTTTTGTCAAATTGGAAGTCTTGGAACATTTAGAATGATGTGAAATAGTTGAACAGACTTAGGTTTTTACTTTCTTGGGGGGACAAGATAGCTCACACTGCTGAACTTAGCAGTGGTGCTAAGATTGATGAGATTTGCAAATGATAATGAGCTTGCACTAATCTCTCTACATTCTTCTACTGAGATGGATGCCAACATGACTAGACCAGATTAGGTATGCTTACAGCTGTCCACATTACCAAAAGAAGTAGCCAGTACCTCAGTAAAAAGAAACTTTTTACCTTCTGAAAAAGAAACTTTTGATTGAGGTATTCAGATAACTTGTTCCCTTATCAAAATTCTTTAGGGAAACAATGCGTATAGGTATGGAGTCTGCCTTCGGGGGAAACTTTAGCTCTCCAAGGGACACAAAGTAATAACGGAAATAGGAACAACACTGCGTGTTCTCACTTACATGTGGGAGCTGAATGGTCATAAGGATGGAAATAATAGATGCTGGGGACACTGAAAGTGGGGAGGTGGGCAGGGGTGTTAGGCGTTCAGAGATGACCTGTTGGGTGCAGTGCTCGCTCTCTGGGAAATGAGTCACCCGAAGCCCAGTCCCGCCGGTCTGCAGAATGTCCATGTAGCAAGCAAGCACTCGTATCCCCTGAATCTCAACTGAAGTTTTAAAGTAAATAAACCCAACTATTTTATTACAAAGTATTTGAAGAGGCATAGAGTGCTGTTGGGTGTAAGGGAAAAAAGACAGCCCCCAGGAGGTCTCAGGTAGGCAGGGAGGTAGCTTCTTGGGTGCTCTTCGCTGGGTTAGCAGTTGGACTCTTGAGATCCCCGGAGGGACAGCCCACCTGTCTTTTCTTCTTCTTCCTGTGAAATTCAGGTTTTCATCTGTGTGATGAGGTTGTGGTAGATGATGCCTGTGGTCACTTTTGGCTCTAAAATGTTAATATCTTATTACCGTTAATTCTGCATCTCATAGAATCTAAGTTTATTTCAAAGAAAAGATTGTGATATGATAGAATTATTAATTTCCAGCTTAAAATTTTCAAAGTCTTACTATTCTTAGTAACCCCTATGAAGACAAAATTGGAATTGGTAAATTAAATGAATATAATTTTGAAACTTTTTAGTTAGTCCTGTGTTAAAAGAAATACCTTAAGTATATCTGTTTTTTTTTTCAATTTTCAGCACATTAGTACATAAATATCAAGAAACCTCTGTTTTTTTGCAGAGTATTTTATTTCTAGTTCATATGGATAGAAATGTTGAGTTGACATGGACATGAAGACTGTATTTTTATAATGTTAGGATGTTCATTAGCAGCCCACTTAGTTTTAGGGTGGCATTCAATGCAGTTCATTAGACTTTTCTTCAGTGTCACTCAAAGTCTTACTTTAGTTTATGAATTAAATGCACATGTCAATAAATAAATAAATGGTGTATAAATTTATCATCATAGTTAAGCTAGTTGTACTCTTTTTAGTGAATCCTCCATAGAGAGTCCATAAATTATATTATGGATTGATTAATATAATACTTGTTACCACCAGTAGAAAACATGTAGGTCTTAGTGTTAGTCTGAGTTGGTGTGGCAGGAAAGCATGCCATAAACTCCACCTAATCTGACTGTGTCTGGTTTAAAATGATCTTCATTTTATTCCAACATCAGCTTACATTTACTATTTAAAATTCTCTGTTTAAAATTGCTTTTCAGTTTATTTTCCAGTTGTTCAAAACAAAACTACAACTGAAAACTCGAATCTGCATCCAGCCCCATAGCAAATGTTCATGGCTCCTTCAGACCTGGGACTTCCATGGAGACTCTCAGGGTGGCCTCTTTTTTAGCCTGAAGAATCTGTAATATTTTCCATACCAGGAGGGACTTGAGAAATCACTCTGCATCACTAGTTTTTTGTTTCTGTGTGGGGTTTCTTTTTTAGTCAGAGTCTTACTCTGTTGCCCAGGCTAGAGTGCAGTGGCATGCTCACAGCCACCGCAGCCTCCACCTGTTGGGCTCAGGTGATCCTTCTGCCTCAGCCTTTCAAACAACTGCAACTACAGTCATGCACCACCACACCCAGCTAATTTTTTGATTTATTGTGGAGACGAGGTCTCGCCAAGTTGCCCATGCTGGTCTCAAACTCCTGGACCCAGGCAGTCCTCTCACCTCCGCCTCCCAAAGTGCTGGGATTACAGACATGAGCCACTATACCCAGCTGCTAGTTTTTAAGTCATGTACAAGCAGGCATGGTTCAGAGATCTGCCTCTTTAACTTAATCAGAGTAGCTCCTTTTGTTTTGTGTTGTTGCACTGTGTATTCAGTTGCCACATAATATTTGAAGAAAATATTCTGTTGATAAAATTTAGTTTAAAAATCACTATTCTATAAACTAAAATTTTAATACTTTGGTTACCACAATCTAGCACATAGTAAAATAGGGACTATATAGTGAACTTCTCATAAAACAAAAAATTTATTTTCATATTGAATTCTAGAGTAGATCTGTATTATTTTCTGTTTGTATTTTTTAAAATCCTGTTATTGCATATATGAATATTTATTTTTATATCCTTCTGTGAAATATTGACAACCCTTTGTCAGTCCTCCAATTTGCTTTTGTAACTTTACCATATTTGAAACCTAAAGGTTTAGGAACTACTAGAACTTGTAAAATCTGAATCTAGAGCTGGCTATTCTGAAAGCATTCTGGGAATGATGGCATCTGTTCTGCTGTGTTGACCTCCAGTTCTGGCACAGGGGCTTATCACTGTTTTCGCTGTCTTGCCAAATACTTGAGTCGTGGCACCCATTCTGGTCAGTAAAGGTAGCCCAGGGCATCCTTAATCAATGCCCTGTCCCTACCTCAAGAGAGTCTGAACAGTGCTGCTCTGCTTTCCACCCTGGAGATCCAGTGCCCAGAAAGTAGGACCGACAAGGCAGTGACCATGGCTACATGCTGCCTCTGAGTGGACCTGTACCACCACGGGATCTGGAAAGCATGTTCCTCATTGTTGGTTTTGCAAATACTTTATTGTTCTTAAGAAAATTGCATACAATTTGTAGAATTTTCGTGGTGCAATAATTAGTAGAATGAAGTGGTCCATTTATTCCACAGTCTTGCTAATAAGGACATTTAATTGTATTCCTTTTTGCTGTGATGGCCCTTTCATTTTTTGTGTAGCATAAAATATTGAGATGATCAATATTCTTACTTAATTTGAAACTTACTTATTAGAACCTTATTGGCATTTGACTTAAATGGTATTTTTATATTTTTGTCATGTTTTAATTATATAAAATATTTGAAGATGAGATGCTCACTTTTTAAATAGTGTTTTAGGATGACTTTAAAAATACAAAATCTAGTAGATGGTGATGTTAAAGCATAAGCTAATAGACTAAAATTGTATTTTAAATGCACTGTAGTGTTTTTCTTAGATTAACTTTAGCCAAAAACAGATACAGCATTGAGAGGAATGGAAGAGGAGTTGAGTAGTTTGGTTAAATGCATCTGTGTCAGTTAGCTACATGGTAATTGAGGTACAGTTTGTTATAAATAATAATGCCTACGTGTTATTAAGATTGAGTATTTTAATGTGTAAATATGCCTCTGTATTTGTATTTATATATAGACCAAAAATGGTTTACAACATAGTTCTGTTTTGGCAGTTACCATTACCTAACAGTGCATTCATGATGGAGTTCAAAGATACAAGTTTGTTTCAGACAAGAAGAGGTTAAATCTTAGTTAAAAATTTTATATGGGTTGTTGAAAACCAGTATGCTTGATTATGGAGTTTTGTATTTCATTTGGGTGATCTGAATAGCATTCATGTCATAACTGCCACAGAAGCAGAGCTGGTATGTGGACCTACTACTCGAGCAGATGTCTGAGTCTTTCAGATTGCCCAAAGCTGTAACACTAGGGTTGATCTTTCCTGATGGCCTGCTACACCCAGACCCACAGCTACGCTCTTGAAATGGTAGAGTTCCAAATTATTGCCTGCCACAAAAGAGAAAGTGGAAAAAACTTCTTATTTACCAGTCACTGGTCTAGGCATTTTGCATATTTTCACTCATGTAATCCTTATAACAATATGAGATAGATAACCCTATTCCTGTTTGACAGATACCGAGGCACAGAGACGTTAAATGACGCTCTCAAGGCCATAAAGCTAGTAAATGGTGGAACCAAAAGTTGAACCTAGGTAGTCTGAAT
This sequence comes from Cephalopachus bancanus, assembly GCA_027257055.1. Classification (NCBI taxonomy): domain Eukaryota; kingdom Metazoa; phylum Chordata; class Mammalia; order Primates; family Tarsiidae; genus Cephalopachus; species Cephalopachus bancanus. The sequence continues at coordinate 3,379,974 of JAPVLO010000040.1, read as the reverse complement.
AAGAAAAATCACCTTTAATGTTTTTTAAAAGCAGGAAATTTCACTTCTTTGTTACTAGTTCGGGCAATAAATCACTGGAGACTATTAGGAGAAAAAGAGTCTTGAGAGTTTTGTGAGCAATTGTAATTTAAAACATTGTCCCATGCTTCTAACTCTTTCTGACTAAACTTACGTATTTTCCTCCTAACCCCCAGGAATATTGAAAACAGAAAAAAAAGTGAAATTGGAAGAAAAAAGCTCAACAGCATTTGGTATGAACAGAAAGTAATCTTTAAGCAAAAGACTATAAAGCTTGACAGAGAGGGAGGCCATAGTCTGCCCCTTACTCTTTACCTGTTAATCCTTCCTTAGGTGTAAGTGACCATCTGTTTTCGTACTTGCTAGTGTTAGTCAGCTCCCGATACGTGGTATATTAAATACATATCTTGTTTCATGTGGTTTTTTTGTTTTTTGTGTTTTTTTTTTGTCAAGGGAGTCTCTGGCTTTCTCTGAGAACTTTTATGTTTGTTATCATCCCTAGTTAAAATTACGGCTGTTTAAAAATAAGCCTCGATTTAATTTTGTTAAGAGTTAGAGGATGGATTAGAAATTAAAATAGTCGTGTGTTTCATACTTTATTCTTTAGCATACTTTATAATAATGTTGCTGAATTCTGGTATGTTTTCTTTTGTACTGTAGGGACTAAAAGTCACAAAATAGAGGATGATAGTCTTAAATATTATATAGATTAGCTAACTGGAGCTTAGGTCACTGAAAGTTGACTAAATATGGTGAATAAATTGTAGGTGAAGGCTGGGCATAGTGGCTCACACCTGTAAACCCAGCACTTTGGTGGACTGAGGCAGGAGGGTTGATTGAGACCAGGAGTTTGAGACCGGGCTGAATATAGCAAGACCCCATCTCTATTAAAATAAAAAAGAATTGTAGGCTAACTTACTCTGAGTTGGAACTACTAGGATATATGTAGCTACTAGGATATATGTGATTATTTAATTTGTAATAAAATGTTCTAGGATACTGCTTTAGCATTTTTTTTAAAGCACGTGATTAGGAAAAATAATGCTTTAAAATTTGAGGAAATATCAGTTTCATAGAATAAGTTTTTTTCTTCATGTTCTTAGCCTTCATTCTTGTACATAGAGACAAAGTATTATAAGAATGAAGGAGTTATTTATGGATTGATTTAATTAATTTATAATAATTTTTCCAAAGAAAAAAGTTTATCAGTTTTTTTTTTATTCTTCTAATATGCTTTCTCATTAAATTATATATGGAAATAAATGCTGAGTTGTCAGTCAGGCATTTTGTATGTTATGGAGTTTAACTTCTTGGCACATCAGAAAATTGAGTATCTGACTCATTTAAAGGTTTTAACTACTGTCTGTGTTAACTTTAAGGTGTCAGGAGTTGGGATTTCTCAACACTGCTAATGAAGGTCCCCTCTTGTAGTCCAGTAAGCTAATCAGGAGTTCCAGAGTCATGACTCCATCCACTCTGGGCAGGTGACTGGAATAGCTGATTAAAACATAAATGCTGCTTTTAGGTTAATTACAAAGGAATAACTCAGGATCAGGCACGATTGCTAAAGTATTAACTTTTATCTTTTAGGTAAGAGAAAAGAAAAGGATAAGGAGAAAAGAGAGAAGAGAGATAAAGATCACTACAAACCAAAGCAGAAGAAGAAGAAAAAAAAGAAAAAGAAATCTAAGCAGCATGGTAAGTATATGAGAGAGTGATTCTCATTTTTAAGGATTCTAGGGTTCCTTCGACTTTACTAAAATGGAGGTACAATAAAATCCCTGTGTTGCTGAGAAGTTCTTGTAGATTTCCTTTGTCTCATAATTTCAAAACTATACTACTCTGTTTTACCGTGGTCTGTAACTTAATTTTTTCACCTCATTAGAGACGCCCCAGCACTGTGGTAGACTAGATGCTCTGACGAAGCTCCCTTCAGCCTGCTCAAGGAATCATTCTCAGCCTAGAATTGTAGAGTCCTTTAAATTCACTTTCAAGAATGAAGGTGAAATAAAGGCATTTTTGGAAGAGCTTGAAAAACCAACAAAATTTGCTGTCAACAGTCTTTATGTAAATTCCTAAAGGGTGTACTTGGTGGCAGAAGGAAAATCAGGCCGAAAGGAAGGTTTGAGGTGCCAGAAGACATGATGAGCAAAGTGTAGATATGTGGGTGAATTTGAACATGAACGATGGAAACAATTTGATTTGTGGAGAAAAACAAAACAAAATGGTTAGAGAACAAAAATGTGTAATAACATCAGCCTGTACACTAGGAGAAGGAGCCTTGTATTTCAGTGTTTTTAAACTCCTTGGATATATTGGAGGAATGAAAGAAATGTGTTGCTTTTAGGCTCTGCTAAGTTAAACCTTCACGTTAAAATTTCTAACATAAACACTAAAAGAATAGAGGCATAGGATATAATTTCCAAAGTAGAGGGTACAAAAAGAAGTGATAGAAAATCATAGAAAAAGGGGAAAAATGCAAACTATATTAAAAATATAGTTTATTTATTAAAAATAAATAAATTGGACTTATTAAAAATAAGTCAAATTATATCAATAATTATAGCTATAGAATATAAATCATTATAATAGATTTTGAAATTCAGTTTTATGTTATTTGTAAGAGACCTAGCTAAATATAAGGATAGGCCGGACACAGTGGCTCATGCTTATAATCCTAACATTTTGGGAGACTGAGGTAGGAAGATTGCTTGAGCCCAGGAGACCAGCCTTGGCAACATAGCAAGACCTTGTTTCTACAGAAAAAAAAAAAAAATTAGCTGGGTGTGGTGGTATGCACCTGTAGTCACAGCTACTTGGGAGGCTGAGGCAGGAGAATCACTTGAGCCCAGGAGTTTGAGGCTGCCGTGTGCTATGATCACACCATTGAACTCCAGTCTGGGTGACAGTGAAACCCCAACTCAAAATAAATAAAATAAGGATCAAGAAGATAGAGAAATGTTGAAAATAAAAGTATGGGAAAAAAATAACATTAAATCATTAAAGCAAAAGTCATTTCTAGAGATAGGAAGTTACCATATAATGCTAAAGGTTCAGTTTACTTTATATTTTCCTGGATAAAAAAATTTCAAATGTAACCACTGAATGACATCTTTATCAGTAAATAATAAATTAATAAAGCTAAAAAGTGTTCTGTAGGGATAAGAAGCATAGGGGCAGCACAGTTGATCTAATAGACCTATCCAGAACACTGAGCCCAGCAGCTTAAGAGATAGTTTTCTCAAACACAAACATTTGTTAAAATTGAAGATGTGATACAGCCTTAAGAAAATCTCAACAAATTGTAAAGCTTGGTATAATATAGACCTGTGGTTTCTGACCACAATATAATTAATTAGAGCCAGTATCAAAAAAGTAAATAGAAAAGCTCTGAATGTTTAGAAATCATGCAGTTTGCACTTGGAGACATCTCATGGATCACCTACTAACAAACCTGACTGCCCTTTTTATGAAATAGTGAAAAACGAATCACTTCCTATTAAATAATATAGCCATTGGAACCAGTTATTTTATTGTAATGATATCTGACTTATAAGGAATTTTGGATATTGAGGAACTTATTTATGACAAAACAATTACCATTTTCTATCTTATATTTGTCTAACATGTGGTAACAAGCTGCCTTCAACTTCGAAAGTCTCTGTCTTTTAAGGCTGTGGTGACTTGCTGATCTGTCTTCCCAAGTGATGCCCTGTGGTACAACGGGTATACTGCCTTTCTTATAGGGATGCTCTGTATCTCTATCTTCTGTTAAAAAGAAGTGTCAGCACCACTGAAAGTACTTCACACATTCTCTTTCTGTGTGATGCCAGCTGATTTTTTTTACAAATATCTCAGTATATATTTCATCTCTTTATTTGCTTTTTCATGCAGTTTGAGTGGAAAACTTCAAGAAACATACTTTGAAAAATTTGCGCTGGCATAAGTTTGTCCTGTCTAATCTCCAGCTGTCTCTTTATGTCCCCTTAGAGGGGACATCCGAGTGTAAAGGGCTAAATAACTCATGCATTAAAGTTCAAAAGGAAAGAATAAAGATTATAAGAAACAGAAAGATGATGAAAATATTGTATGTCAAATCTTATGAATATAGTTAAAATGGCACTTATGAAAGAAAATGCATTGTCATGCATGCTTATATTTGAAAAGGATGAAAATCGACTAAGCCTACAGCTTAAGATGTTAGAAAATGGCAAGAATAAGCTGGGCTCGGTGGCTCAGCCTGTAATCCCGCCCCTTTGGGAGGCTGAGGTGAGTGGATTGCCTGAGCCCGCGGGTTCGAGACCCGCCTGGGCAGCGAGACCTCATCTCTACAATAAATCAAAAAATCAGCCGGGGGTGGTAGCGCATGCCTGTAATTCCGGCTACTTGGAAGGCTGAGGCGGAAGGATCGCCGGAGCCCAGCAGGTCGAGGCTGCGGTGGCCGGGAGTGGCCACTGCACTCCAGTCTGGGCGACAGAGTGAGACTCCAACTCAAAAAAAAAAGAAAATGGCAAGAATAAATCTAAAGAGTAGAAGTAAGTAGTAAATATATGACCAGAAATTAATAAACTAAATAAAGTAGTGCTAGGAAGAATTTTAAAATGCCAAATTTAGTTATTTGAAAAAACCAAAAAGAAATCAATAAACCTCTAGAAAAACTGATTAAGAAAAAAAAGGCAAAATGCACAAATAAACAATATTAGGAATAAAGAAAATGTAATTACACATGATCTAGACATCAAAGAGAAGATTATATAAGCCACTTTATGCGAATAAACTTGAAAGATTAGATGAAAGTATGGAAACTTGCCAGAAATCAAACTCAAGAAGAGGGTAAAAACCTGAATATTCTCCAGACCTTAAAAATCTCCAGTATTTTAAAATATTTTCATTAAAAAAAAAAGGCTAGGCCCAGAAAGTTTTGCTGCCAAGTTCTACTAAACATTAAAAGAACTAATTAGGGTGATCCCTTCAGGTCCGCTCCCACTGTGGGAGCTTTTTTGTCTTCTCAATAAATCCTGCTTTCTAAAAAAATGAATTAATTAAACTTACATGAATTATTTAAGAATGTAAAAGAAGCTGGAGCATTTTGTAATGGTGTGAATGGTGTGTCCAGAAAATTTATGTCTAAGTCTTAACCCATGGTGTAAATATGATTGTATTTGGGCATACGATCTGTCTGATGTGATGAAGTAAAGTATTTTAGAATGAGATCATCCAGAATTTGGGATGGACCCTAAAGCCAGCGACTGGTATATTTTTAAGAGAAAGAAAATGGAGATTTGAGAACCACAGGAGAGATGGCCATGTGAAGATGGAGGCGGAGGTTGAAGTGATACAACCCCAAGTTAAGGAGGTGGAGCAACCAGAACCTACAAGAGACAAGGAGGGATTTGTCCTTAGAGCCTTCAGAGGAACCATGGCTGCCGAGCTCTGATTTTAGACTTCTGGCCTTCATTTGAGAGAATAAATTTCTGTTTTTCCAAACCACCAGATTTGTGGTAATTTATCATGGCTCCTTTAGTAAACAAATAGAACTTCAGGTTCATAGTAGGTGATTTAAATAACTTCTTTATCAAAATCAGGAGAGAATAATATGGGAAAGGAGGACAACCACAGACTATTTTTACTTATGGACACAGATACAAAACTCATAAATAAATGTTATGAAATTAAATCTAGTGACGTGTAAAAAACGATATGACTACATAGGATTGGTATGGAGAATTGGTTAGACATCAGAAAATCAGTTCCTGAAATTCACCACAGTAGCAGATAACAGAAAACAAAAATTACTATTTGTATAAATGTAGAAAAGCCATTTGACACATTCATATGCACTTATACTGTTTTATAAAGTTATGACTTACTGATTATAAAGACTTACTTGAATACATTAAAAAAGGCCTAAATCTATGGGAGTAATTCATGTTCATAAGTTAGAAGATTCAATATTGAAAAGGGGTCAGTTCATGCTAAACAGATCTGTAAATTCAATGCTGTTGCTAAAACCTAATATGGAAGAGTAAAAAGTTAAAAATAATAAAATCAGTCTTGAAGAAGAATAAGGAGGAAATTTACTACGCATCTTAGTTATGAAAGCTGTGAGATATTCTGGAAAAATAGATGTATCGATTAAGGGCAGAATAGACAATCCAAAGCAGATCTATATATTTTTCCATAGAGCTTGCACTGCAGATTATGAGTAGAGGATCAAGTTTTAACTAAGCGATGTTAGAACAATTTGTTTTCCATATGGGGAAGGAAAGTGAAATTAGATCTCTGCTTAATACTATACACAGGAATTAACTTCAGGCTTATTAAGGACTGTGTGAAAAGCAAAACAATAAAGCTTTAAAAGATGGTACAGAAAGATATCTTTATGATCTCTGGAAAGGGAAGGATTTCTAAACAGAAAGTGCTAACCCTAAAAGAAAAGGTTGAAAATTTGCTGGATTAAAATTAAGAACACCAATTATAAAAACACGTAAAGACAGTGAAGATAAGCCACAAGCCACAAGAAATTATTACAGCACTTATATCTGATAAAAGATTATAGAATATATTTCAAATTCTTACCATATCAAGAAGAATGTAGTATGAAAATGGGCAGAAGACTTTAATAGATATTTTACAGAAGCAGAACTCTAATAAGGTAAGTATATAATAAGCTGCTTAATCTTTTGAAAACCTGGATAAACACAAATTTTAAAGCGTAGTGAAGTTGATTTCATACCTGCCATGTTGGCAAAAATGACAAAGTAGGTAATCTCAGCTGTTGCTGAGGAAATGAGGGCAACTGCACAGCTACTGTGGGAACAGGTCAGCACCGGAGAGTCAAGCTGAAGGTGTGTGCCACGTGGCCTAAACATTCCTGAAGAAACACATGATACGTCAAATATGAGAGTGTTCGTAGCAGCACAGGAGCAGCCCAGCTCTCTATCGGAAGTAATACCCTCCAGCGGGATCCCTCTGCCTAGGTAAATAAAGGAAGTACAGCCACAGGAATCCCAGGAATAATATGCCAAGCTCAAAATCAAGTCCCTGAAGAAAGCGTAATACGATTTCATTTATGTAAAGATCAGAAAGTTGTAATGTTAAACTGTTTGGCTTTTAGAGATTCAGATGAATGTAAGGAAGGTTAAAAAAAACAAACAAAAACAAAAACAAGAGAATGATGAACAAAAATTCGGGAGGTAGTTACCTCCAAGGTGAGGAAGGGAGGTGTTACAAGTTCAAATTGGAGGCACAAAGGAATCCTCACCAACGATGACAGTAACCTCTAAATTGCCTGACCGGTACTTAAGTGTTTGTGGTATTGATAGTCTTTATGTCACGTCCATTTTTAAAAGATGTAACTAAACCAGTTTTTAAAAACATAAACCCATATAAAGCGAATTGTCAGTGTAGGAGTGACCAGCTATTGTAAGTCATTGTATGGAACGTCAGTGAACTTAAGCATGTTACAGTATTTAGTAGCAGATTCAGAATCTTATATGCAATATATGCTCCCTGTGAACATAGGGAAAAGATAACAGTGAGGGGCTGATACAAAACAAAATAAGAAGGTAGCCACACTTGGCAGCAAAGTGAGGGAAGGAGAGAACTTGCGAGAATGCGCAAGTGGTAACTTGGAAGACAGAAGAATGATGAGGATTCATAGAGAAAAAATGGCAAAGAAACCTTCCTTGCGCCTCAGAATTGTGATCGGCCCTTGACTATAGTAACTCTTTACAAAGAGCCATTAAAAAATAATTAAAGTGTTATATAATTTTATTTTTTAATGAAAAAGCAAGTATATTTACATTTTGCAACCAGGCCTGTAAATGAAAATCTTAATAGAATCCTGGTAAGCTGCACAACAGCACTGCTATTTATAAACAGCAGTCGTTGAGTTTGATAATTACCATCCTCTTTGTAATTATTTATTGGATTTGAAGAGAATTTATTCTGAGCTATTTACATTCTTCTTGAAGTGACACTTTTCCTTAGATGATTAAATTAGAAGAGAGGCCTAAGGGGAAAAATATACCGGATTTTAAATAACTTTAAAAATTTAAAAACATCTTAATGTTCAAAAGTTCACATCATTACTGTATGAGATTCCTAGTATAATGATTTTTAGTCTACAATTAGCACCGTGAGGGAGTTTTAAAAATTATTTTTTCGTTCACTACTCAGTGTTATTTTGCATATTCTGCTGGTACTTACATACTAAACACTAGCCGAACATTTTGTAAATAGTATTACATTTAATCCTTATTTTAACCTTGTTCAGTAGAACTTGTTTTCCCCATTTTACAGTTAACTACAGCAGAGGTAGAACTGTGGAGCTCGCATAGCTAGCAAGTGGTAAAAAGCACACTCAAACCCAGGCACTGACTCAGACTTTGAATTTTTTACTTTAGCCACCATGCTGTGTGTTAATACCTTAAAGATTGTTTATCAGACTGTATTTTCTTCCCTTCAACACTTTTTTACGTGTTTTTGTTGGCATACTAAGTTCTTATCCTTATCGGGTATTTTAAATGAAGTTATGAAAAGTAATAATTTAGATAAGTATAATTCTTTCTGATTATTCCATGAAGTAGTGGAATAACATATATTTTGATTAACAGGATTAGTTTACAAGATATAAAAGTAACATTGCCTTCAATGTTTGTGTAAGTCCCTGTGTTGGATTTTAAGATTGACATCTTTGTCAGTTTTTAGCTTCATTAGTTTAGCAAATCTCTCATGTGTCTGTAAATACATGAAAACATATAAAAATTAAAAAGAATGAGAGCTAGAAATGCAAAGAGAATTGAAAGCATTATATAGTGAAAACAAAGATTTTTTTCAAGGATCTTGTAAGTCAGTATGTGAGTTCATAGTAAGAATGAAAAGAAACATACATAAATCTTTAGCAGAAAGTTCTGATATGTGTGGTAAGAGTGCTATAAAATAAACATCTCAGATTTAGAAAAGTGGGAGTGGTCAAGGAAATGTCTCTGTGTAGGAATCTACTTCTGACTTAAGCCTTGAAACAGAGCAGGAGACTTTTGTTCATAATAGCCAGAGGGGATTGCATTGGGGAACACCATTCAAGTAGGATGTGGAGTGCCAAGACATTTTATTCATTTGTTACTAAAAGAGAAATTATCAGTCATATTTTATTTTTAGCACCAAATGGAGATTTCATTCATTATTTTTACAATCAGATTCGACTTGTGCTTTGCTGAGAGGGCAAATAGGGAATATAGTCGATAAGAAGGTATAACCTACATTCTTTGCAGGTTTAGCATAGGGGTTCAAGTCCTACTCAAAACTGCTGCAACTAGAGGACCTTTGGCAGATTACTTAAATTCTCTAAGTCCCAAGTCCTAGTTTCCTCGCTCTTAAAATGGTAGTGATAGATTTGTTATTATAATTACATGCAGTAACCATTGTAAAGTGATTGTCACAGTATCTGGCATTTAATAAGTGCTCTTTCCATTTATGCCTAGGATGGTGTTGGGCAAACTGTGCAGTGACTGAGGCCACAAGAGGCAGAATAGCACAGTGCTGTTCCAAGCTTGCTGTCGTCTGACAGCATCAGCGTCAGTCATCTGGGAGTATTCCCAGGCCTGACCTATTGGAGTTGAGGTCCAGGAATCTGGGTCTTAACAAGCTTGAAAGCTTGTGTACACTTTTAATGTGGACATTCACTGATAGTGCATGTTGGTTAAGAGTGTGGCCTCTGTAGTCAGGCTGACTGGATTTGAATGTTGGCCTTGCCACTGATTGTGGCTCCTTGACCATTTTGATTGACCTGTTCTGCCTTAATTCTTTTGTTTGTAAAATAGCCCTGGCAGTGCATCTCCCTTCTAGAGCCATTGTGAGTATTCAAAGAGCCAATACTGTGAAGTACTTAACTTTGTGTTTGGCACCTCGAGAGCCCATGGTCATTGATGGCTGCTCCATGGCATTTGTGATGACTGCTTGTAAACTCCCATTGCCACTGTCACTAATTACTACACACCAGAGCTTAAAGCAGTGCACACTTACTCTCTTCATGCTGGTCAGAAGTCCAGATGAGTCTCAGTGGGCTGAGGTTAGGGTGTCTGCAGGGCCGCTTTCCTTTGGGAGGCTCTCAGGAACACTTCATCTTCTTGCCCTTTTGGCTTCCAGAGGCCGCTGCTTTTCTTGGCTTATGTTTTCCTCCCTTCTTCAAAGCCAGCGGTGGCTGCCCCGTCTGTCTCGTGTCATTTCACTGATTTTTCTGCCTCCCCTTTTCACTTTCAAGGAGACTTGTGATTACATTGGGCCTACCTAGGTGATCCAAAATGGTCTCCCTATGTTAAGGTCAGCTGATTAGCAAACATCCTTCTATCTGCTACCTTAATTCACCCTTGTCACAGAACGTATTATGTTTACAGGTCCCAGAGATTAGGAACTAGACATGTTTGGGAGGGACAGTTCTTCTGCCTCCTGCAACCACCAACTGCAAATGGATACTCACTACAGACCAGTGTTATTAGGACTTTTTTCTTATAAACTTGCTTTTTTCCTTCTGTGTCTTTCCTCAGCTTGTTCTACTCTTTCCCATCTCTTCTTTATTCCTAATCTGCCACACGTGGTTAAGGAGATAGACATCATCAGGAGGGAACCTGTGCATCTCCTGTCCTCTATGTCTGTGTGCTTACCTGGGTATATCCATCTTCTCCTCTGCTTCTTTTAAAAGGAAGGAACATCTATCTTTCTATTCTTAATCCTGGCATTTCTCACCACCACCAACCCCCATGCCCACATCTTTAGGTTCGTGTGGACTGTGTAGGAGCTCACATCTTAAATGCCCTCCTATAAAATCATATTCCTTCTCTGCTTTCTTCACTTCTCATTTATTCTTCAGCCCCATCTCAGACCTACTTCCATCATCTAGTTGCTTAAGCAAAAACCTGGAACTCCATCTTGATAATATCATCTCTGCTCTCAGCCTCTGGTCTGCACCAGCACTGCATCTTTCTCCAAGCCTTCCCCTAGTTGCCATTATCTCAGGCCAAGACACCAGTGTTTCTTGCCTGGACTACTACTGTAGCCTCTGAAATGTCTTTCTACTTCTGCGTGTGCCTTCACACACTCCATCCCACAGCTGCGGTGACCCTCACAATGGAATTGGACTTGTGTCTCATCCTGCTCCCCCATACAACCTTTATAAAGCATAAAAATTTAGAAAAAGAAATCTTGGATCTGATCTGGGTCCTTTCATGCTAGCCTCAATTCTCATCCCCTGTACTCACTGTGCTCCTGCAAATCTTAGATTGTGACAGTGCACTTGTTGGCTTCAGATTCTTGTACCACATGCCTAGAACCACATTTACTGTGTTTGGCCTTTCCCCTTGCTGACATCTGCAGGTTTCCCTCCAAACTAAGAACAGAACTTTCATAGATTTTTTCCAGGACTAGTTAATTTGTTTGAAGGAGTTATTGATCAGGTTATCACTGTAATAATCAGCATGATAGACATCAGGAGAATCTTTTTACAAATTGTAAACAACAAAAAAAGATTAATTTTCATCTTTCCTATCCAACTGCAGACATAGTTGTGATTATAATGGAGAGGGAATGTAGAAATAATCCTTTGTTGCATTTGGAATGCATCACAAGAGTTTACTGGTACCACTTAGAATCTGGTGCTCCCAACCATGTATATACTGCCTGGGGTGTATTTACTTCTCAGATGTTCTTACCATACTCAGATTTATCAGCTGCATAATGATCTAACTGTTCATGGATGAGATGAGAAAGCGGTGGCCTGATTATCTGATATATCCTGAAACATGACTTTCTCATTATTTTTTTAGTGACCCTTCTTGATTACCTGACACTTAATATATTTCTTTATGTATCTTATGTTGCAGACTACTCAGACTATGAAGACAGTTCCCTAGAATTTTTCGAAAGGTGCTCTTCTCCACTAACTCGATCTTCTGGGAGTTCTCTGGCTCCGCGAAACATGTTTACGGAGAAAACTACAACCTATCAGTACCCACGGGCAATTCTGTCTGTTGATCTTAGTGGTGAAAGTATGTGTAATGGTTAAAACAAGACTTAAAATTCCTAAATGTGAAAATGAGATTAAAACATACTTTGTCGGGTGCCTATTTGAGCAGGGCACACAATTAAAAATTTGTCCCATAATCTAATTTGAAAGTCTCAACATTAAAAATTTGAGCTACTTTTAAGTGTATATAAAGTTAAATTAGCTTTATACTTATTGGTGGAAGAAATGGTGGTAAGGAAACTTATATTGGTGTCTAATATATAGTATAATTGGTGTCTAGCATATAATTTTCTGTAGGTGTTCATACATTTATGTTTATATTACTAACTACCAATTTATAGAGTAGGTATTGTTCTCCACATTTTACAGATAAACAAACAGAAACTTAGAGGTTAAGCAACTTTTTAGCCTAATTTTAGAATTAAAACTGTAACCAAAGTTTACCTTAACTCCGAAGATAATGCTTTTTCTATGAGATATTTATGATAGTCTTAAAAATACCCTTTGAATTCTTGGTCACAGATACATGTTTAACCAAAGAACTGGGAGTGTGGTTGGATCAATGATTTAAACATGATCAGGAAGGAAACACTCTCTGGTAGAAAGAAGGTCATGTCAGGAGAGACATGAGCTCATGGGGGTTGAAATCTGTCAGAGTTCCCGTGGGTCCCGTCCTGATGGTAGAAGGTGCTGAAGACTCTTCCCTTCCTTCCAGCATAATAAGCTACAGAGAGACTCTCCCAGCTCTGGAGGGCTGTGGCATGAGCATAGGCTCCAACACAGTAGAGCGGGGACCAGCGACAGGGCATGAGAAATGAGGGTGGGTCTCTGCTGGGTAAAGCCCAGCATCCTTTTGACTGAACTCATTTCCTCTCTTGTCCTTTCTTCTAAGTGCCCTAAATGGTGGATACTAAGTTAAGTTTTCTTTTTCATGTTACTACCTGCTCTTCCCAACTTAACTCCTCCCTGCCTGGCTCACTGGGAAGAGAATTTTCTTCACCTAAAATAAGCACATAGCACTTGTGAGATTTTAATTTTTAGAAATTTGAGGTAGCGGGGTGGGGGGGATTAAGAAAAAGTTAGTACCTCTCTTTTTCAGCAAACACAGGATTCCTTTTTACATAGCCCCGTGGTTCTTAACCCCAGGTGGACCTTATAGTTGTTGGTGTTTTTAAAATATACCAATACTGGGACCTACCACAAGTACAATTAAATTAGGTTTCTGGCGAGGTATAGCTTCTGGGTGATTCTGTGGGACAAAAGGTTGAAAATTGGTGAGAAATCCTATACTGTCAGCTGCCAAGCTCTGAAGGTCATCTCTTGCTGGAGAGATGGAGAATGGGAGTTACATCTAGGATGGCAGTGGTGCTGGAACGAAAACACTTGCGAGCATGGGAGGAGGAGTAGACTAAACTCAGTTCTGCCATGTCTCTGCCCTGCCCTGTGTGTGATCAGGCACCAAACTAAAGAAAGAAAAGGGAATAAATAAGGGCAGAGGACTGAGGCCCGAGCTTCTCAAGTGTTAGCATGCATCAGAACCACCTGCAGAGCGTGTTAACTTACTTCTGGGCCTTGCCCTCTTAATTTCTGACTTCTAACAAGGTGGTGATAATGTTGCTGGTCTGGGAACCACGCTTTTAAAACACTGTCCTCTGAAATAGCAATGATAGTTCTAAGGACAGTGGTTGGAAGGAAGCAGGTGTTCTTATGGCCACTCAATAAGAACCATTGTCAAGGTGGCCGTTAAGTGTAAGAGGGAGCTTTTATTTGCTTCGTATATAACTTTCAACCCAGTGACCCATTTTCTCAGCCTCCAAAGTTCAGTCAAGCATATGTTTAATGCTTGGGAATTAGTTACTTAAATTGGATTTTCTGGCAAATGTGTTAAACTGGCATGCTAACACTGTAAAACCTGATCGTTTTGGCCATATGTGAAATATACACTAATTCCTTTCAGTGATATAGGTTTAAATTAAATTCATTTTAAACTGCATTATGATTGTCATCCATTTAATACCATATAAATGCTGCAACAGTGTTGCAACTGTTTATGCCCATTCTAGTCGAATTATATTCGGGAAAGCCCAAGAGAAGATAGTAACTTTAGATTTAAGCCAGCGAGATTATGGATGGATAAAATTTTCCTCTGTAGTTTCTTTTAAAATTAGTTATATTATTAACATTAGATTTTCCATACCTAATTGATTTACTTCTTACTCCATGAATATTTTCAGGTATTTTTCTGCCATTATCTCATTTCTACTGACCCTCCTTCCTCCCAGATAGTCTAAGGCCCCAAAGAGAAAAAATCATTTATTTATTTTTTGAATAAACCAAAAACAAGACATACAAAAGTATGGAGTCGGGGGGAGAAAAGCTGATAGAAGAAACACTAAGTTACTTGACGTGTTTAAAATGTCGCATCTTTTTTGTAGTTGGCATCTACCCAACTTCTGTCTGATCTGAGTTTCGACTGTGTGTATCAGGCCATCTAAGCACTGGGAATGTGGCATTCAGCAATGCAGAGTACTTGCTCCATGAATTCTGGCATTCTAGAAAGGGGAGCAGGTGAGGGATAATGCAGGATGTGACCAGGGACAGGAAGGGGAGATGAGGCAGTGCCTCTGTCCCTGGGGTGATCCCTGATTAACCTGCATTTCAGGAGCTCATGCAGCCTGTTGTCTCTTACAAGTCTCAGAATGATTCCATATTCCTAACATTTCTCCATTCTCACTGTGGCAAAACCTCTCTTAGTGTTCCCTCATTTCTTTTGTCATAAGTAATGATTCCCTTATGTTTGTCTCAATTTTTTTTTTCTCAGTAGCCTGAGTAAAACGTTAGGCTTTGGCATTGACACTGTTAAAAACACAGACCTGATACCTGGTGTTTAAGTTAGGTTGTATGTAGTGGTCATCCACATAATCTGGTTTCTAGAATATGCTTACTTTTTAAAAGATATTTATCAAAGTGAAATTAACACATTTAAAAAATTCCTTGGGGTACTCATAGTCCTTAGTTTAAGAAAAACTGGTGAAATGAGAATTTCTTGAACAAACTTGAGAATCAGGCAGTCAGTCTTTGCATTCAGTCAGCTTTACCATTCCCTGGCTCCAATACTCAAGCAAGTTACATGTCTTATGTTTAAAGTGCTTAGTATGGTACCTGGTGCATGTCAAGGACAACGGTAGTTGATGCTGCTGATCTGATGACGATGGTATTGCTGGTATTAGACCCTAGCTAGGCAGACTCCTTAGCCTATCTGAAGGTGTCTTTACACTGCAAGTAATAAAACTGTTTTCTTTACAATCTAGAGTTCTTTTGAGAGTCTAAAAGGATGATGTTTGGGAAAGTGTTTTGAAACCATGGAAATTTAAATTATTAATGCCAACCTCCTAGTCATAACTTCTGTAAGCATGAAGATTAGGGAATACTTTGAGTTACTTTTATAGTAGTGTATACGTTAAGATGGAAGCAGACCTAATTGCCTGAACTTTAAAAATCATTTCTTTCCCCAGAGACACATTGTATAGTACTCTGTTCCCATTTCTCCCCTGCCCAACTTTTTAAATGCTTAATAACTTAGATTCACCTCACTTAGCTCCTTTCTTTCTGAAAAATGATATAAAAATAGAAAAAAAATGTGCTGAGTAAACTTTTTGTGTATGTTCTAGACTTATCAGATGTGGACTTCCTAGATGATTCTTCAACAGAGAGTTTGCTTCTGAGTGGGGATGAGTATAATCAGGACTTTGATTCAACCAATTTCGAGGAATCTCAGGATGAAGATGATGCTCTTAATGAAATTGTGCGATGTATTTGTGAGATGGATGAGGAGAATGGCTTCATGATTCAGGTAACTGGTTGACCTCTGTCTCGTGCGGTAATGCAATTAATTATTTCAGGGACTCAGCAAGTGCCTCTGTTTCTTGTTACTAACCATCTTACAGCAGATAGAGGTTTCTGACCTACTGTTATGCTTAAAATACCAATGGTAATGATGAGGAGTCATCGGTCAAGTGAAGCAGGCAGTTTTCTTATTTTAGGGCTGCTCTCCTTTTATTGGGGTACTGAGCGTGAGGCTCTCAGGCTGCCGCTCCTTTTATGAGCCATGAGGATGGGTTGCCTCCATGTAGAAGGGCAGGCCACAGCAACTCTTCTCGTACTGGTTTTCATCCACGTTGCTTCATGATTATCAGCATATAAATCACCCTTCAATGGGCAGAAATGGAAGCATAAACATTTCTAGTATTCTCAAAGAAGAAAGAAAAACTTTGATGCCAGGGTTAACAAACCTATCCTTATGTGAAGGATATCTCTAAGAAAAAAGGAGGAAGCATAGTCCCTCTTTTGTGATGACATGGAAGACATGGAGTTGTTAGTTACAAGAACAAAGAAAGCGTAGTCTCCTGTTTTTTATCCCCTTCGTCAATAGTTTTCTCATATGTATAGCTTCACCACATAAGTAGTACTTTAAGTGGGCATTGCTATAGACACTGTTATAAACTTCTTTTTTTCTAAATTCTGTATTTTCATAGCCTAAAATATTTATTATTTTTTTAATTATAAAGATGTGGGACACAATTCAGGGTTAGTATACAAACATTGATTATGCAGGTACCCTTGTGGATGAGGTATGCAACCTCCCTGCCCTAGCAGTTTCCCTCAGCTGCCAATCCCAACCCCCCTCCCCTGACAGTTTCCCATTACTGCCAAACGTTTTCTATAAGATCAAGTGTAGTATCGCTTCATATGCTATTCTTAAGATTATTAGGGATGTGATTTCCTAAATATCACTGGGAAATTAACAAGGCTAATTATGACTTTCTTTATTATTTAAGTAATCAGTTGATCAAAGCATATTTTAACATGTCGCAAAAAGAAGTTATTAAAATAATTGACCATTTCAAAAATAAAATTCACCTTAAATCCAGCTTGCTTTTGTTATGTCACCTTAGAATTGAACTGGTAGTGGCGGCATGTACCAAGCCAGAGAATGCAGAGGAAGGGCATGTGTCCTTCCTCCCTGGGGTGCAGTGACTGTAGCATCCTCTGTTTCCCACAGTGTGAAGAGTGCCTGTGCTGGCAGCACAGCGTGTGCATGGGCCTGCTGGAGGAAAGCATTCCAGAGCAGTACATCTGCTACATCTGCAGGGACCCACCAGGTGAGGCTTGTGCCATGCTGACCACGGGGGGCCTGCAGGTCTCCCACGGGCTCCAGAGGGGATCAACTGTGTGAGACATCACTGCAGTTAGTCGTCACTTAATGTCATCCATAGGTTCATGGAAGCTACGACTTGAAGCGAAATGATGTACTGCAGAGGGATACCAATTAAGTTCCTGTGGCATACAGTATGTCATTTCGCTGTAAGTCACAGTTTTCAAGAACCTGTCAATGACAGTAAGTGAGACTCTGCTTCCACATTAACATTAAAATATTTTTTTCCCTGTCTTAGTTTTATTTTCCATGTTAATACTCAGACAGACATTAGCATAAGTTTGCAAACAAAACTACCATCTTCCTGGAAAGGAAAAGACATGGCTTTTTCCTGGAGAAGATTAGCCTCTGTCCACTCCAGTGTGTGGGTTTCTAGCTGGGCAATTCGAGTGGCCCTGCATCCTGAACTTGCTCCTCTTACACTGGTAGCACTGTGTGTCTCACTCATTGCAGGGCAGATGGGGCCTCAGATCTTCACCTGGGAGCGCTTTATTTGACTGGCAAGGCAGTGAGAGCACAGAGCTACCTGCCTTGTGCAAAGGGAAGGTACTAGATGTGGCCAGTTGAGATGGGGCCTGTGCCACTCCCAGTCCGTTGTGCTTAGCGCCCTCCTCTATGCTAGAGGCCTTCAAATAGTGTGTCCTGCGTGTTGAGCATAATTTCAGACTCCGAGGCAGGAAGCGATGAGTTTTAAGTAAAGTAAAAGGCAGTTGAAAGAAGACTTTTTGAAAAAAAGAAGTCACAGTAAGAAGCAAGACAGGTATTCTGACTATGTGGATATATACATGTTTATTCATTCACCAGCATTTATTGTAAACATTTGTTTATTGTAGTCATCTAATAACAACTGTAGATATCTCGTATTCATTTGTTCACCAGCATTTATTGGATGCCTCCTATCTGCTAAACGCTGCTGAGATAGTTGATTCAAGCCATGCCTTCAAGTACGTCATAGTATAGTAGGGGACACCGACACAGACATGTGCACATCTAATTGTAGTAGGAGCTAGTTAGTATTAGCATCGCGGACATAGGATTAAATAGGAGTCTGTGAAATCACAGACGTGGAGGAGGGGTTCCTGTTCACTCAACTAGAACTTTTTGTTCCATCCATTTCAAAACAAAGGTTAGTGAAAAAATGAAGAGCCCCATTCTAGTTCTGTTTAGCGCTCTAGCCCTTTCTAGAAGACATACAACCGCTACATAAAAATGGAAAGTTCTCTTGGCAGGGACAACATCCTTGTGGATTTCTTCTCCTTGGTGAACAGGTACACTGCTAGGGCCTTCCTTGCTTAATGGGCAACATTAGTAGAGTAGCAGTTGAATGGAAATCTGAATAAGTGGAATCCTTTGTGACTTTCATGTCAACTTCATCTACAGGTCAGAGGTGGAGTGCAAAATACCGTTATGATAAGGAATGGTTAAATAATGGGAGAATGTGTGGGTTATCATTTTTAAAAGAAAATTATTCTCATCTCAATGCCAAAAAGATAGTTTCCACACATCATCTGCTTGCTGATGTCTATGGTGTTACAGAAGTCCTACATGGGTTACAGCTGAAGATTGGCATACTGAAGTAAGTAAAGGGTGGTCAAGGGAGGGTCACTTGTCACAGTACATTTTAATTAAAACAAACTCTCTTGGCCTTTTGAAGGTCCAGAGCAGCAGTCTGACAGGGGGAACAAGTGTTTGAATAAAGTTTCATTTTTAAAAGTAAGGAAAGATGACTGACTTTTTAGACAACTAGCTGCTTCCTTTCTCTTGACTTAGAATGGGTAAGCTTGGCTAAAGGTAGATACGGCATCTAGTATGTCAACAAATTTTAATCCCCGTCCTGCTGTTTTGTGTGTTAACCATATGCTCAAAATGAAGTGCAGTTGGTGTGGTGAACCCACATCTGGTGTTCTCCCTCAGGAATGCTGCCAAGAGGATAGGCAGGGTGGGCATGGGCTTCGAGAAAGACTGGTATGGAAGGGATGAGGGTAACTGCTGTGTGCTAGATGTGCTAATCATTCCATACAGTGTTCCCTTAAAAAGTGGTCTGAACCTAAAGAACGAGGCAGAATGTTCTTGAAGTTCTCATTTTCAATCCTTCCTAATGCCTGCCTCGAATTCTGTTTAAAACAAACAACAAAATCCCATATTTTATATTCGTAAGAAGGGTGGTTCACTAATTCTTCACAAGATTTTCTTGCCTTGGACACACTTACCTTGGCCAGAAACTTGCTACTTCCCCCCCTTCCCTTCTGTTTTCCCCTTTCCCTTCCTTCCCTCCTTCCCCTCCATCACATCCTACCCATTATTATTTCTGAACACTGTTCATTGGTCTATTCCTCTCTCCTTCCTCACTGGTCCTGTCTCAGCCAGGCAGTTATATTTCACAGAGCCATCACCATGCCTTTTGGTGTCCTGTGCTCCAGTCTAACCCCAGCTCTAACTCTGTCAGTTTATCCTTTGTACAGCTGCCAGCATGAGCTCCATAAGAGAACTATGAGCCTGCTTCCTTTCAGCATAATAGCCTATAGTGTCTTCCTCTGCCCAGTGGACAAAGTCTGAGTCCTTCAGTGATACGTATTCTGTTTTATTTTATTGCCACATCTTCTGTCTCCTAAGTTTTTTCCCCAAACATTCCAGCTACACCAAACCACAATCCCTGGATGCAGCTAGCTTTGTCATAGCTTCAGGCTTTTACTCACACCCAGCATCACCTTCTAGCACTAGTCTCCCTGCAGATGCCTCTTCATGACTACCTCCCCAAAGAGAGTTGACCAGGCCCTTCTCGGAAAGCTCTGTGAATGCAAGTGTCAGGCACTTCGGTACAATTTTTAAATGTCTGTCTCCCCTTTACTAAACTCCTTTACTAAAGTGGGTTCCTTTAAAGTAGGACTTGTATCTTATCATTTTGTCCCTAATTGATAGTATAGGGGTAAGTAATCAGTGACTATTTGTTAAATAAATATTCTTCAGTTGTATTTCATAAACCTGAATATGGATTTGGTTGTTTTTTTTTTTTAAATAAAAGGGTCATGTAAGTGCTAAGATTTGAGGGAGGGACTAATTTATTAGGCCATTTTTTAACATGAATTTCCTTTTTGGTATCAATATGTGTTTCTCTCTGCGTTAATAATTTTGCCAAGGTTTTTAATTGGACCATCTTTGCCTTGTATGCTTACAGGTATATTTTAAATAATAATAATATTTGTTATTGTTATCTACTATTTATTGAAAATCTGCACATGTCAGAAATTGGTGCTCTCCTGTGATATTTCATTTAATCCTTGCAATAAGCCTGAAAAATAGGTCTTGCCTCATTTTATGGTTGGATAGTCAAAGACAGAGGTTGTGTAATTTGTCTAGGCTCCTCAATGGCACAGCGGGGTTCAACCCTTTGGACTACAGGTCTGCAGTGCCAGCTTTCTTTCTACTTGACTTTTCCAGATTGAGAACTTTAGAATTTTCTGTATATAAAATTGTTAGGGACCCAAAAAATAAAATTTCTGATATCAGAAACAATACTTAGGTATTACAAGTGTTTATCTAGCTTGGAAATTATTAATTTGCAAACATTACTGAGCCTTTGGAAAGGTTTATGTCCCCCGAATGTCTTTCTTTTACTTCAACTCTGATGATTTGGTTCATGTTTTACTTACTGCAGAATGTTAGTTACTACAGAATTAACTGACAATATCATGAGGTTGGAGTAAATGGACATTATCATAAGCCATGTTGGGGTTGTAATTAGTAGTCCCCTTGAAGGCCACTGTGGCAGTACCTATCAAAATGAAAATGGGCACATGTTATCCAGAAATTCCATATCTAAAAATTAGCAAGAAATTATCTGATATATTCCGACTTGTGTGCAAAGATACACATGCACCTATCAGTGGGGAATTGGTTGACTAGTATAGACTGACACATTATTAGTACTGTCCCGCCACTAGAGTAAGAGAAAGAGAAATCTGTGTTTACAGATGCAGCAAGATGCGCATAGCATGTTATGTATGAAAATGGCAAAGTGTATGATTCCCCGTAGTGTAAAAAGATTGTGTGTGCTAATTCACTTAAAAGATAATTTTATGTATATTGAAAATGTCTGGAAGATTATACCTCAGTTATTTATGACTGCCATGGTGGAGATTTTTATTTTTTATATACATTTATAGTTGGATTTTTTTTGTCATTAGCAGTTATCCATTTTTAATTAAAGTTTTTCATGTTGTACAATGAAACAAATGACAATGAAAAACCAGTAGAAAAAGAAATGTGTATATCAAATGATGATGTGAACTAGCAAAAGAATTAAATTCGATATTGCTTTTCTGGGTATCTCTTTAAAACTTAGAAAATTCAAATTCTGGATGAGCTCCTGGAGCAAGTTCACCTAAAGAACACATCTGCTTTTGTCTTAAGTCCCTGACCTCCTGCTAACCTAGTGCTGGATTTCATTTTGGTATTGTTACTAGATTGTTTTTTCCCTGATTTTTTTTTTCTTCCTTTGTTTTAAGGAATAAACATCATCCTGACCTCCATCTTTGGGCTTGTTCCGGGAAGCGAAAAGACCAAGATCAAGTAATAGCTGGGGTGGAGAAAAAAATAATGGTGCAAGACACTGTTAATCTACAAGAGAAGAGATATGTACAAAATCATAAGGAACCACCTCGTTTGCCCCTAAAAATGGAAGGAACTTATATAACAAGTGAGCACAGCTATCAAAAGCCACAAAGTTTTGGTCAGGACTGCAGATGTCTCACAGACCCTGGGAGTTCAGATGATGATGATGTTAGTAGTTTTGAAGAAGAACAAGAATTCCACGTGGGAGATAAAAACCGTTTACAATACTCAGCAAAGGAGCGTGGAATGCCTGACACGGTAAAATGGGCTCATTGGTCTCTGCTGGGAAAATATGATTGAACAACAAAGGAAAATTATATGAAGTAAAACATTCTAAATTCCCAGATTTTGCTTGTGTTTCCAATTCACAAGTGATTGTTAAGATGAGGACATTTTTGTTTTCTCTACAGGGAAACACTGACCCCTCATTCAGCATTGTAGTAATTTAACCAACTGTTGCCCTAGCAAAAGTTTCTGTTTTGTAAGCATGCTTCGATGCCTCTAAAAAAAATCATGAGCCACATTGTACTCCAAATGAAAATGTCTATGAGAAAGAACACGGAAGTACATATGGGTATAATAATCTGCCTTCCTTTTTAAAAAATATATGTTAGATAAAAGGGATAGTAAATGCATAGCAATCCCTGCATGCTGCAAGCTGAATTCTTACAGATCCAGGTACATGGATATCTACAATTTTATTTCCTGCTCACTGGGATTATCTTGGGGATATAGTGCCTTCACTTCTTATTGATTTCAGTTAACTTTAAAATTAGTTTTTTGTTTTTTTTTTTTAATTTCTCAGGCTTCCTTATCAAGTAATAATTGAGATTAATTGAGGAAGGGGTCAGTCCAAATTAGCTGAACATTCTAATTCTAGAATAGAGTTAGTGACTTCACTTATTCAGCACGTTCTGTTGAAGTCTTCCCTGTGTAACCTGTGCTAGGCATAGGGGAGAGAGGCAGTGGGTACATCTGCTCTTAAGGACCATAAGCTGGAATTTGGTTATGTGCCTTTAAAGATATCTAAGGAGTTACATTGAATCTCACCATCATTTGGGTGGTGAAGTGTTCAGTGTTCAGTGTTGATGACACTGAATTTCGTCCAGTCCTTGAGGTCTGTTTTCTGATGGTCCTTTGCAGAAGAATCCAGCCGAAGGGAATATGGTATTGGTTTATAATGATAAAAAAGGCACAGAAGACCCGGGAGACTCGCATCTTCAGTGGCAGCTCAATCTCCTTACACACATAGAAAATGTGCAGAATGAAGTTACCAGCCGGATGGACCTGATAGAAAAAGAAGTTGATGGTAATTTAAGAAAGAACTAAAATGCAGTTATATTAATGTGTTTATTGTGATTCAGAAGTGATTTGATAATCTTTAAATGATGGCATCAAGACTGCAAGTACTCTCTCCTTCTGATGGATCTTTTTTTCCCCTTCACATCATGTTGAACACATGTAGGGTCTTTCAGGCTTAAAACAGTATGACTGGGTATAAATCTTTTTGGTTTTATTTTGTAAGGTAGATATGGATTAAATACCACCATCCATATAAACATAAGGAGTTTAAGCTTATTTGCCATATGAGGGAAAAAACACTGAGCGTTTGGGTGTGTATTTTTTAGTGAGATTAACAAAAACTTCCCAAGCTTAAATAGGTAAACCTTAAGCTTGCATATAAATTTTCAAGTGGTTTTCTCTTATATTTCTAATTTTTTTTATCACCACATGAGAGCCTTGAAAAGGAGGCAGGAAGGTTATTATCCCCATTTTACAGTTGAGAAACTAAACTCAAATCACCTGATTCCTAACCCAGTATTCTGCCTATGCTCTCTCACTCCTTTTTCCTCCTGTGTTCATAAATTGTGTTCTGACCCCTCACTTTTTTTTAAATTTTGCAAACGCATGTCATACTTCTCCATTACAGTGAGTTAGAGTTCCTTCTGCTTTATTGCCCCCTGAGAAAAGAGAAAATGGAAACCCATTTCAGGAGCATCTTCCATTCAAATATAAGCTAACTTAGAGTTTATATGTTTTAAGTAGATTACAGTGTAATTAATTGCATTCTGCCTAGAATTTT
Organism: Cephalopachus bancanus; assembly: GCA_027257055.1. Taxonomy (NCBI): domain Eukaryota; kingdom Metazoa; phylum Chordata; class Mammalia; order Primates; family Tarsiidae; genus Cephalopachus; species Cephalopachus bancanus. Next base: position 3,356,025 of record JAPVLO010000040.1, on the reverse strand, counting down.
AATACACTTGTGTGTTTTGTGATGATAACATAATAGAACTGAAAACACCGAGCAATTGCCACTTCCTTTTCTTTGTTAAAAAGAATTTCTGGATTAAAAAAATATATGTTTCTGGTAAGTTTTTTTAAAAAAACGATGTAGAGATTTAAGTCTAAATAAATAGGGACCCTGAGCAGCAGACACAGGAAACTGTTTCTTGTTCCAGAAGAGAGTAAAAGAAGACATTCAAAATTAAGTTTGTATGTGTGTGTGTGTGTGTGTGTGTGCGCGCGCGCGCGCATGTGTGCATGTATGTGTGTATAATTAGTCTCAAGTGACAGATAAAGGTTGCCAAGAGAGACTAGAAGTCTGTGGGGCTGGATATACATATGTTAAACCTCTCACAAATGTCTTGAGCATATTGGCCTTCTAAAGACCAGGTGTAAACACTTGTCTCTATCATAGTTCCAGCCTTCTAATTGTACCATTTTCTGATTGTTCTTCCAGTTTCCATTTACATTTGTTTGCTCTCTTCTCTTTTTCAGTCCTGGAAAGCTGGCTTGATTTCACAGGAGAGTTGGAGCCACCAGATCCTCTCACAAGACTGCCCCAGCTTAAGCGCCACATAAAACAACTCCTAATAGACATGGGCAAAGTACAGCAGATAGCAACGCTGTGCTCTGTATGACGACAGTGGACACTTAATGAAAAGAATGTGGCTCTCCTCAGTCAAATCATTGTTATTATCCACATGACTGCTAAGTGGATAAGTACAAAGCTTAGTAATGTCTGGCCATTTACTGATTTGTGATGCCATCAGGATGGCACCTTGAAAAGAAAAACAACTTTATCAAGGAAGCTAATATTAAAAAATTATGAGCAAGCCGCAAATGATAACGTGTTATATGCCAAGGATCAATGAAGTAGAATATAATCCATACTAAGGGAATCAAATTGGCAGAATTTTTGGATAGTTGCTTAAATGAAGCTCATATTCCTATAGAAAGAAATATGGCATATTTACATAGTTTTTAGTAGAAAGATCCACATTTATAAACCAGCATTTGGCCAAAAACAAAAGTGTGAAGGAAATTTAAATTCTAAAGGGTTCTACAGGGTTGCTGTAAGAACTGTCTTCTCAGCAGTTGGTCCAGCTGCACGGAAATTTAGGGAAGTTAAACTTTTATAGGATCATGAGCTGCTTCTTGGGTGATGAATGTCCTTAATCAGAAAACTGACAGTAGAAGTCGCACTCTGGGGAAAGCAATTGTGGAATTCTTACTTCATTATGAATGTATTTTAAAAACACCAAATAATTGGAATATATTGCAGGCATTCAGCTCATTAAAAACAAACTGACTTGCAGAAGGGTTCAATGTGCCAAACAACGAAGATACTACTGGAAAGAGAGTCTTAAATATTGTGGGCATTCTCCCACCTCCAGTCTTACATGATGCCATCAGTCCATCTGAAACCTATCTTTCACATACGCTATATATATACCTTATATATAGTTGAATGGCAGTATTCAGGCTTCAACATCAGTTCTATCCTGAATATGCTTGGTGTTTGCCTTTAGAAAAGAAATTGTAAATAACCTCAGCTGGGATGAGGAGTGACAGAAGTATCAAAATAATTTGTGGTTATGGATTTTTTTAAACTGCTAGTAGTGGATTACTGGAAAAGCTTCATTTCTGAAGATGATTTTTATTTTTAAAAAATACATGCGCACTCAAACCTTTTAGCTTTGATCACAAATGGACTAATTTCTGAAACCAAAGGCAACTAAGTTGCTGCGTTAGCTCTTGCTGGGTTTTGAGCCTAGGTCCTACCGTCTGCCAGTACTCACGTGAGTCGTGTGTGCCCCCAGTGCTACATACGCAGGTGTGCGTAAGTGTGTATGCTTGTTTTAAACAAACACTCAACGTACATATGTACATAATTCACACATATTTATATCACACATATCTAGTTTTATTACTATAGAGTATACGAATCGGGGTTAACATGAAATGTTACCTTTTAACAGACTGTTTTTAAAAATTAAAAATGTATGTACAGGTTTTGAAATTTTTTTTAAAAGGGGAAAAAGACTGTTAAGAGGAGGCTATTTGATGACATATAACACTTGAATATTTTATGCCTCATTCTGTTTATCAGTTCTAGCAATCTGTATAAATGCATTTTAGAACTGATAGACAGTAAACTTGAATTTATCTTTGATAAGAATACATGCCAGTGTACATTCAGATATTATTTAAATTTGCAAACACATTGTTCTATATGTAAGGGTACTGTATGTAAAACTCTTTATTAAAACTATTCCACATATCCTGAAATTTCAGCTTGCCTTTTTGCGGCCTTATATTTTCATGTAAAGATTAAAAGAATGTGCAAAACAGTCAGACATTTTTATTGCCTTTTGAGATTCTTCAACTTGACAAATGTGCCAAAGATCAACAGACATAAAGTATAATCCTGTGTATTTACTTGTGATACTTTAATATTGTGAAAGATCTTACTGATAATGAAAAGCTTTAGCAGAAGTGATTTTGTGGGGTAGTTGCTTAAATTTGCATATTAAAGTAAAAAAAATAGTGCCTGTATTCCGTGTGTGGAGTAAATTTGCTAATGTCTGTGTTTCACGATTATACTCTTTTATTTGTGTTTAAAAATAACAGCTCCAATATTTTCCTCATTGTGGCTAAACTCTTGACGTTTAATTTATATATCCTTTTTTTTCAAATATGGAGCAAATGGCACACACAATGTGTGAAGAGTGGGGCTGCCCGGATTCCTGTCCCACACACAGAGACCCTTGCCCACAGTAACAGGCGTGCTCTCAGTCCCGGGTGAACATGGTTAAGCTAACGCACATTTGTTTTCGTAGTTTCTTAAAGTTGGATCACTTGTTAACAGCCAGCAAAGAGGAAGTTCTACTGATAATTAGGTCACTAAATTTTTGCTCTGCTTAGATGTATATGAACTAGAGATCTGAATTTTAAATTTAAAGTAAATCTCTGTCAAATTATTTTTATGCACACATCCATTCAATACAGAGTAGGTCGACAGTTGGTTGAAGCTTGTGATTTGAGCCTTCAAGAGGAGGGAAATTAGTTTCTAACAGTAAATCCATTGTGAGAAATTTAATATGAATTTTCTTTTATTCTTACTTTAAAAATATCAATGTATGTATTTAAATAGAAACAATCAACTAGAGAGGGCGCGTTTCTTGAAAAAACAACATTTTATTTGCCACCCATAATAGAATGAGCATTGGTGGAGAGGGATCCCTCTTCGTGTGTTACTGATAAATATAATTTGCCGGGCTCGGTGGCTCAGCCTGTAATCCCGCGCCTTTGGGAGGCTGAGGTGAGCGGATTGCCTGAGCCCGCGGGTTCGAGACCTGCCTGGGCAACTTGGTGAGACCTCATCTCTACAACAAATCAAAAAATCAGCCGGGCGTGGTAGCGCACGCCTGTAGTTCCGGCTACTCGGAAGGTTGAGGCGGAAGGATCGCCGGAGCCCAGCAAGTCGAGGCTGCGGTAGCCGGGAGCGGCCACTGCACTCCAGTCTGGGCGACCGAGTGAGACTCCAACTCAAAATAAATAAATAAATAATTTGTGTTATCATTTGTGGTGCTACTGACTTTTCAAACTTAAGAGTAATGCACTTTTTTTCTTTATAGAACTTGGTTATTCTTTTTGTTTCAGGTAAAGCCTCTTTTCCTAACACTCCTCTTATGTCCACTGACACCCTTCCTCTCAGATGTTCATGTATCACCAGTTCAAAAGGCAGCATTCTCTCCCCTCCAGTATACGGAATCTCCCACCAGCTTCACTGTCTCTTAATAACATCACCTAAGAGCCCAGGCTTGAACACTGAGTCGTCCTTCATGTCCATTTCCTCAACATGGTTGGTGTTGTCTCCCTTCTTCTCAATTCCACTGGAAGCCCAACATTTTTCATAAAATAATATCATGGAGGTATCACTTCTGACCTCTGAAATTTTAACTTTGTATTCTAATCCATTAAGAATATCACTGCCAGACTAGAGAATGAACACTGAATGGTGCCTTCTCTGCCCCACATATTGTAAATGGTATCTGCAGCATCTAGTTTAATTCATTTATCAGAGAGGGGAAGCAAGCTTTTTTCAGATAAGGATATCAAGGTTTAGAGATATTTCAAAGCTTATTCTGTGGTAAGACAAAAGGAGCAGGTTCAGGATTCAAATCCTATAGTATTCAAGTTCACGTTCTTTTTCTAGCATTTGTGTTTCAACTTGTCATTTTAATTTTTTGCTCTAAAGCCTGTAGTGACTCCCTGCTTCAGACCATGTCAGGTTAGTGTGATCTGGGTCTTTTTGCAGTTCAATCAATTCTCAGATTTATTTAAATACAGCTTCACTGTTAGATGAACTCTGCTTGTTTCCATGTCTTGCATTCGTTATTGTTTTCCTCTTCTGGAAAATTATCCCTTGTTTGTTGTGTCTCTGTAAACCCAGAAAATCCTTCAAGCTTCATTCATCTTCCTATGAAAAGCAGTTCATTACTGAAGTTTATTATGGTGTCCTGTATTGTGCTGAGCTATGGAGAAGCTGCATCAATAAATAACAATTTGGTATAGTGGAACAGGCATGAGCTTTGCAAGCCTGGACTCAGATTTCCACTCTGGCAATTTACTGGCAGTGCGGTCTTTCTGAGCTTTAGTTTACATATCTGTAAAATGGGAATAATCCCTAACTTGGAACCTTGTTTTGAGAAATAAAGCCACTAAGGCACCTAGAAGCTGTTATTAAATAAATTGAAGATTCAGTAGACATTGAGGGTCGTGTATGGGCCAACCATTAAGAGGCCAGGGGTGGATATGGAATTAATAAAATCACAGTCGATAGATTAATGGAAACATGAAAATTTCTCAGTGAGATAGGTGATATCATATAGTACAAGGAGGCAAAAGAAAGATTAGACTTGTAAGTGGAGGATTTTAGGGGAAACGTGATACATGTTAATTAAAACAGTGATCTTCTTGTGTTTTTTAACGGCGGCCTGTAAAGAAATTTTGAAAAAATTGCAATTCATTCCTGATGCCTATAGTCTTTGGGTACCCCTGAAAGTAGAGCCAGTGACAAGACTTGAGATGACTTAGTTCATTCGGGAGATGTTCCAAGAAGTTGGAGTGAGGGGGAAGGAAGCATTGGGGAGGGGAGGAACATGCTAATGTCAACATTCATAAACGAGGGCACTGCTGCCAGCAAGGGGGCTTCGATTCTTTAAAGTTCTTCGAAAATTAAAACAATTGTGAGGAGTGATTTCCAATTTGTAAGTAATGACATACTAAAGTCTACCAGTTACTTCATCTTTAAATGCAAACAATAGAATTCGAGTACAATTTTGCTACCTACCTGCATCTATTTTAAAAATACATGAGCAAGCTTTTTCTGACCATTTGAAAATTTTGCATATTTTTAATATTCTGTTTTCAGCCTTTCCATTTTACTTTCTAACAATGTACTCTTCTATACTTACAGGCCATATTTTTGTCCAGAAAAGGTACATTGCAATTTTAAAATGTGTTTATAAGCTTCTTAATAGAGTACCAAAATTCAGAAAGCAAACACAAATATCACTGAATAGATAAGTTTTAAAAATCTACAATTACAGTTGAAGATTTCAACCTTCCTAATTTAGTTTTAGTTGATAGAACAAATACACAAAATCTGTAAGGTTGTGGAAACTTGAACAAAAATGATCACCCAACTTAATTGACATTTTTGGAACATTCTATCCAACAGCAAAAGAACATAAATTTCCATGTTAAGTGCACATGTAACACTCAAAAAGATAGACTACATGCTAGGTCATAAAACAAGTCCCAATAAATGTAAAATGATTGAAATCATGCACAGTGCGCTCTCTGACATCTGAGTTCAACCGGGAATCAATGCCAGAAAGATATTTGAGAAAGTCCTCAAATGTATGAAAGTTAAACAATGTGCTTCTAAATAACCCATGAGTCCAAAAGAAAAGTAAAATAAAGAATTTTACATTGAATGAAAATGAAAACATGCTAAGGTTTATGGGATAAAGCTCAATGTTAGAAATTTATAACTTCACATACTTATAGAAGAGATGCACAAAATTGCTTATAAAAGATTCCATCTTTTTTTATTTTTATTTTTTTGAGTTGAAGTCTCACTCTGTCACCCAGACTGGAGTGCAGTGGCTGCTCCCGGCCACTGCAGCCTCGACCTGCTGGGCTCCGGCGATCCTTCCGCCTCAGCCTTCCAAGTAGCTGGAACTACAGAAGCGTGCTACCACGCCCGGCTGATTTTTTGATTTATTGTAGAGATGAGGTCTCACTGCCCAGGCGGGTCTTGAACCCACGGGCTCAGGCAATCCATTCACCTCAGCCTCCCAAAGGCGTGGGATTACAGGCTGAGCCACCAAGCCCGGCTAGAGATTCCATCTTAAGAAACTAGAAGGTAAAAAGCAAATGAAAACCAAGTAAGCAGAATGAGAAGGAAATAATGACATGTGCTGAAGACAATGCAATACTAAATGGTTGAAAACAATAAACATGAATATAAACCGAAAAGCTGGTTGTTTGAACAAAAATTGGTAATCTAGGTAGACTGATCAAAATTAGAAGAGTGGAGGGACATTACTGTGTATCCAACAGACAGTTGTTTGGTTTTTTGTTTTTGAGTTGGAGTCTCACTGTCACCCACACTGGAGTGCAGTGGCCGCTCCTGGCCACTGCAGCCTCGACCTGCTGGGCTCCAGCGATCCTTCCGCCTCAGCCTTCCAAGCAGCTGGAACTACAGGCGCGCGCTACCACGCCCGGCTGATTTTTTGATTTATTGTAGAGATGAGGTCTTGCCAAGTTGCCCAGGCAGTTTTTAAAAAGACCTTGTGAATAGCTACAATAATCTTGAAGCTTATATGAAATGGAAAAAATTCCTCAAAAGACACAAATTATCAAAAAAGGAAGTCTAATTTAAAAATATTTTAAAAAAATACTTCAAGCCTAAATGTGCATTATATAAAACATTTAAGGAAGAAGCAATCTCAATTTTATGTAAACACTTGCAAAAAATAGAAAAGAACATTTAGTATCTTATTTTTTGAGAGCAACTTTGACCTTGTGCCAAAACCAGAAAAAGATATCAGAAGGAAAGATTACAAATACATATTCCTCCTGAATATAGGCACACAATCCTCAACAAGACATTAGCAAACCAAATCCAGCAAAATAATAAGGATAATACACCAAGATCAGGTTAGGTGTTTCCCAAGAATATGAAGTTGGTTTAATATTTTTAAAAAATCAATGTAATATCCTGTATCGATAAAAAATAAAAATATGTTAATCTCAAAATATTTTGCAGATTTCAATATTCAGAATTTGCAATTATCAGAAAGAAAGAAAGGAATTTATATAACTTTGTAAACGGCATCTACCAAGAAATGTAATCTTAACACCATGATGGTAAATTAGTATTTTCTTCTCTAAGGTGAGGGACAAGGCAGGAATATCTAGTCTCAACACTTCTCTCTAGCATTGAACTGGAGATCTTGTCAGGGTAAGATGGCTTTAGGCAATAAAGGAAGAAAAAAGAAAAGTATACTTACAGGAAAGGAAGACGAAACCTTTTTTTAGGTGACATGTTGTGTACATAGAAGAGTCTAAGGGATTTACCAAAATGCAATCAGAACTAATATCTCTACTTCTGTGTATTAGCAATAAATAACTGGAAATTAAAATTTTAAAAGATACACCATTTTCAATGGCATCAAAATATGAATACTTAGGGATAAATTTGAAAAAAAAACATTCAAGGTATGTGCAGAAAACTATGAGAAAGGAAAATAATTAAAGATGACATAAATGAATAAGAAAATATATCAGGATCATGGATTGGAAGACTCAATATTGCTCAAATGTCAGTTCTCCCAAAGTTGACCTATAGATAAAATGCAATTCCAGTTAAAATCCCAGAAGGCTTTTTGAAATAGAAATGACCAAGCTGGTTCTAAAGTGTATATGAAAATTCAAAGGGCCTAGAATAGCCAAGGAAATTTTAAGAAAGAAGAATAAAGTTGGAGGTCGTAAAAACCTGATTTCAATGCTTATTACAAATCTATAGTAGTCAAGAGAGTGTAGAAGTGGCATAAAGACAGAGAGGTACAGAATAATCCAGAAATAGACCTAAAAAGTCCGGGCAATTGAATGAGAGTTTCTGTTGCTCTACGGCTTGTCAGCATTTGGTGGTGTTTTGGTTTTTAGCCATCAAGGTGTGCAGTACTATCTTATCATTTTAACTTGCATGTGGATATCCAATTGCTTCAGCACCATTTGTTCAAGGGACTATCTTTATTTTCTCTTTGATTTACCTAGTACCTTTGCTGAAAACCCAACAATCATAATTATGTGGCTTATTTCTTTTTCTAATGATCGATAAGTCTATCCTTATGCCAGTACCAGACTGCCTTAATTGCCATGGCTTTATAATAAAGTTTGAAATCAGGTAATATAATTCTTCTAATTCTTCTTCCTTAAAATTGGTTTTGTCAATTCTAGGATTGCTTTGAACTTCCATAAAAATTTTAGAATCTGATTGGCAATTTGTTTTGTTTTTTTTTTTTGAGTTGGAGTCTCACTCTGTCACCCAGACTGGAGTGCAGTGGCCACTCCCGGCCACCGCAGCCTCGACCTGCTGGGCTCTGGCGATCCTTCCGCCTCAGCCGTCCAAGTAGCTGGAATTACAGGCATGTGCTACCACGCCCGGCTGATTTTTTTTTATTTATTGTAGAGATGAGGTCTCACTGCCCAGGTGGGTCTCGAACCCATGGGCTCAGGCAATCCACTTACCTTAGCCTCCCAAAGGCGTGGGATTACAGGGTAAGCCACTGAGCCCGGCTGGCAATTTGTTTTAAAACCTGCTGGAATTTTTGACAGGAATTGCACTGAATCTATACATCAATTGCCATCTTAACAATGTTGAAGTTTCTAATCCGTGAACATAGTATATTCCTCCATTTGTTTAGGATTTATTTATTTTTTCCTCAGCAGTTTTCTTACAGTTTTAAATGTTCAGATGTTGGACTTATTTTGTTAAATTTATTTCTACATATTTTTCTTGATTATATGTTAAATAGATTTTTTTATTAACTTAATTGTCAGATATCTCATTACTAGAACAGAGAAATTCAGCTGAGTTTTTTAAATCTTGTATTCTGTGACATGGCTAAAATTGCACATTAGTCCTAGGAATTTTGTGTATTCCTTAAGATAATGTATATACAATATTATGTTTTCTGTAAATAAAGTCCTTTATTTATGGGTATTCCATACTAATATGTATTTTTAAAAATTATTTCTCATTCCCTTATTGCATAAGTAAGAACATTCAGTGCAGTATGAATAAAAGTGGTGAGAGTAACATCCTTGTCTTGTTCCCTTGAACTCCTGGGCTCAATTGACCCTTCCACCTCCTCCTCTCAAGGTGCTGGGATTACAGGTATAAACCACCATGCCTAGCCTGACCATGGATTATTTAGAAGTGTTATTTAATTTCCAAGCACATGGGGATTTCCCAGATTTCATTCTGTTGTTTATTTCTAATTGTATTCCATTGTTGTTGAATAATATTCTTTTATGATTTTTAATCCACCTCAATTTAATGTCTTATTTTATCTCTGACATATCACATGTGTAGTTGAAAAAAATGTGTATTATACAAGGGGGACCAAAAAAACCCAGGATTATTTTTTGGAGGGAAGGCTCCTTGTAGTATGGGCTTCCCCCACTGGGTAAGTGTTCTTGAGACCCATCGGCTTCAGTGTACCAGCTAGTGTTGTGAGAGGCTGCGTTCAGCTTCAGTGAGTTTTTTTTTTTCCAGTGAATTTCTTTTGACGATTCTTTCAATGCATTTGCCCATTCCACCATGATAGGTGATTTACAAGTGCACCTGCCCACACTGCAAGGAGTGTTCAGCAGTTTTTGAACAAAAACAGCATGACCCCCATGCCCTACCTTCCCTATTTACCCCATCTTACCCCAAATGATTTTTAAAAATTTCTCCAGATAAAAAAAGTCCTCAAAGGGAAATGTTATGCCCATGTGGGAGAGGTGAAGCAAAACACAACAGATGCACTAAGAGGCATCAAAATTGACAAGTTCAAGAACTGTTTGGAGCAATGGAAAAAGCATCTCAAACGGAGAGTGCTTTGAAGGTGACTGAAGTTTACACATGTAAAAATGAATACACAATTTTTTATAAATAAATTCAAGTTTTAGAGTCTCCCTACCCCTGTTATACTGTTAGATGGAGTGTTTCTTACATGCAGTTAGGTCAAGTTGGGTAAGAGTTATGCTTGTCTTTCATATCCTTACTGATTTCTTCCTGGTTGGTGTTTCAATTATTTAAAAAGGGAGATTGAAATCACTGACTAAAATCATTGAATCGTCTATTTGTCTTTTCAATTAAATCGGATTTTACATCATGTCTTTTGGGACTCTAATGTTGTTGTATATGGGTGTATTTATAATTTTTTAATAATCCTGATATAGTAACCTTTTGCTACTATGAAATATCGCTCCTTGTCTCTAGTAATACTAATACCAGTACTAATGGTAATACTAGTAATATTAATACTCCTTGTCTTAAAATCTATTTTGTCTGATATTTATCTACTCAAGAGAAATAAAAACATGTACATATAAAAACTTATATACAGATGTTTATAGCAGTTTTTTTCTTTTTTTTTTTTTTGAGTTGGAGTCTCACTCCGTCGCCCAGACTGAAGTGCAGTGGCCGCTCCCGGTCGCCACAGCCTCGACCTGCTGGGCTCTGGCGATCCTTCCGCTTCAGCCTTCCAAGTAGCTGGAACTACAGGTGAGCACTACTACACCCGGCTTGTTTTTTGATTTATTGTAGAGATGAGGTCTCATCAACTTGCCCAGGTGGGTCTCGAACCCACGGGCTCAGGCAATCCACTCACCTCAGCCTCCCAAGGCACGGGATTACAGGCTGAGCCACCAAGCCTGGCTAGCAGTATTATTTGTAATGGGCAAAAAGTGGAAGCAATCCAAATGCCCATCAACTGATGCACAGATTAATAAAGGGTAGCATATGTACACAATGTAATATTATCCAGCCTCAAAAATAGATGAAATATTGCTACATGCTGCAACATGGATGGACTTTGAAACCATTAAACTAAGTGAAAAAAAGCTGATTACAAAATGACACATATTATTCTAGTTACATGAATAGAAAAATCTATAGAGACAAAAAGTGAATTAGTGGTTACCTAGGGCTTGGGTGATGGAGAAATTGGAAGGTAATGGCTAAGGGGTGGGGACTTCTTTTGAGGGCAATGTTCTGAAATTGATGGTAGTGATGGATGCACAATTCTGTGAACCTACTAAAAGCTATTGAATTATATAGTATTGACTTATATCTCAACACAGTTGTTTTTTTTTGAAAGCATACCTATAGATATCATAGTCAAATTGCTGACCATAATGAAACTAACCAGCTATTACGGCTAAATGAAATGTTAGATCCTGGACTGGATCCTGCAACTGGGGGGAAAAAGCAGAATAAGAAAAATTCTATTAAAGTCTGTTGTTTAAGTAATAGTATTGTACCATTGTTAGTTTTGATCATTGCAATGTGGCTATGAAAGATGTTAGCAATAGGTGAATTTGATTCAAGGATATAGGGGAACTCTGTGCCACTATTTCAACTGTGGGTAAATCTAAATTATTTCAAAATAAAAAGTTAAAGAAAAAACTGTATGAGACAAAGAGTGAAACTCAACGCAACCTATGGGCTTTAGTTATTGATGCATCAATATTGATTAATTAGGTGTAACAAATATACTACACTAATGCAAAATGTTAACAATCAGGAAAGACGCATGGAAAAGAGGATATCTGGGAGCCTTCCATGTTACCAGCTCAATTTTCTTGAAAATCTAAAACTGTAAAGTCTATTAAAAAATAAATAAAAGGGAATGCAAAAGAATAATTAAATCTTTTTAGTTTGAAAAAGGAAAGAATCCAATGAAATTATGGCAAACCCACAGGCAATTGAAAATTTCAACTTAAATGCTTTGAAACTGGTGATCGTGATGGATGCACAATTCTGGGAATCTACTAAAAGTCATTGAATTATATAGTATTGTTATATCTCAATACAGTTTCAAATTTTTTTGAAAGCACACCCGTAGAGATCGTAGTCAAATTGTTGACCATAATGAATGAAACTAAGCAGATATTACAATTAAATGTTAGATCCTGGATTGGACCCTGCAACAGGAAATAAAGTGGAATAAGAGGAATCTATCTTTAGGAATCAGGCTGGCTCAGGAAAACAAGGAGGAAATGCTGTCATTAGAAAAGTATGCCTCCATCTTACAATCAACACAGAAACCTTGGAAGAAAAAATAAATTAAGGAAGATTGCAGAAGAGAAAGTTGCTTGGGAAAAAGGCTGAGATCTTAGTAGGCAGGCTGGTTGGATTTTAAATATAAAGTAGGGCAGGACAGGCTGCTATGAGTGGGAAAGGGAAGTGTACGGGGTCTGTTTTGAAAGGAGGCCCTAGAGGAAGCAGAAACATCTTGATTGTTACAAATCAGGGCAGATTTGAAAAGATGGGACCAGGCTGCACTCTGAGATCCTGGCTCCTTTGTTGGGCTTCTCTAAAGACAGACAGGACTAGGATCAGAGGACTGCAGAGAAGCTCCATTGCAAACCACAGACTGCTCATAGTAAGAGCGAGTGGGAACCATCCCATGAAGAACGGGCCACCGTGTCAAAAGCTTACAGGGGATCTAGACAGATGCAAGAAGTTTAGACTTGAAAGGTCAGCACAGAATACTCCAGGTAGTCTCAGTGAGTGTCAAGGTTAGGCAGCCATCTTCATGCAGAGAAGGAGATGCTACTTATGCCCCCAAGCGAACATGCCTGAGAAATTCCCAGAACGAAGATTCTAAGGCAAGGCACGCTAATATGAGACCCATTGAAGAGGAACCTGGCAAAACAAGGTGGGGTCCTTGTCTAGAGTGTTGATCCAGTGGCAGAATGTCTTGACAGTAACAGTTGAGGAAGTGACAGTAGACAAGACAGGTCTGAATAACTGATGCTTTGGGCAGTCCTAGAGTTTATTGATTTTTATCTCTTCCAATCTGACAGACACAAGTGGACAGACATCTGGTGGCCTGTGTTTAAAAATTTTGTTTTCCAGAAGAAAAAACATGAGAGATTTGCTCAAATCCAGCAAACCATATCAGTTCAAATTAATCAGATAGAAAAAAAGAGAGTGACTTAAGAAGCTACTTAACCTATTAGAAAACAGGCTGTACCTTTCTGAAAGCAGAAGGGAGAACCATGGCGGAAAATAAAATATCAGTGCCATATATCTCTGCTGCAGAAAAGAAAGCGGCAAAAACGAATACTACTCAAGAATAGCTGAAAAGTAAAGAAAAGCAATGTTTCAAGGAGACCAGGCTTCTCATCTTCACCAGTCCCATAGGGCCACAGCCTTCAAGAACCTCAATAAACTAAGGATGATAAAAACGGGAGGATGAGGAACAAACATTCCCAAGGGTAAGATTTCAGAGGGATGTGAAATTCTGGGGCAGCAGCCAGTGTGGGGCTGAAAATATCATTGCCCTGGCAACCCGGGAGAAGGAAAGAGGTGGCTTTGAGTCACTGGGCATGCGGGACACAGACAGACGCTCTTCCTAGAGAGACGCTCTTCCTAGCAGTAACGGGGATCTAGCAATGTGTTGGCCGACTGGACCAGGGGAGAAATACTTGGGAAACAGCTCCCTGTGGTGAGTGACACCTAGTGGATGGATGTCACAGAGTGGTGTTGGATGTTTCGTCGGAAGCAAGTTTCTTCTCTGAATTCCACTTCTCCCCAAATCTTCAATAAGAACTTATTATACACTGCTCCCTCGTATTAGAGAATGAAGAAGATGAACGAGGTTATGCAATTCGTTGTGTCTGGGGCCAAGGAGAGTGGGAGAGTTGGGGGGTCTGTGATGAAGATCCTGGCAGAGTGACAGAGGCTGAGCCAGGAGGCAGGTGGTAAAGACGGATCAGGACACTGCCACGTAGAGTCGCCATCATATCCTGCCATTCTCAGAGCTCCCCGGAGGGAAGGGCCAAGTCGCTGAGTCACTGTGACAAGGACAGTCTCATGGTGTTGAAGGCGACACACCTTGACTTTGGGGCCCTTGAAGCTCACCGCTCTGTTGCTTGGGTGAAGAGAAGCACCCCTTCTTCTGGCGTGGCTTCTGGAGAAAGGTGCATAGTTCTGGACCACTGACCGTCCTCACCCCTGGAGACACTTGGCACCTTGCTCCTGGTCCAGGGGGGTATAGAGTGGGGTGGGCTCATGGGCTTGCCATTCCTCTCCATCGTAGTGCTTTTCATTCCAGTGATTTCCTGGTCGTCTTCACGGATCCTGAGCCCAGAGTTCCCAAAGCACTAAACCCAGTGGAGCAGAGACACTCCTGGCGCAGTTCTGGGGCTCGCTTCTCAGGGGCCGGGCCAGCAAGAGTGACTCAGCATGCGAGGCCAACTTTGTGCATGCATTTGGGGTGGTGGGAGGCGTGGTGGTGGGATGTGTGGCAAGCCTGTAACCACAAGCAACTTTTTCCAAGCCTCATCTGCTTCAGAGCATCTGGGAATGGAGACATGGCTGGGCTGCACAGCGGTGTGCTTGTTACATTCCCTTGGAGAAGAAGTCATGGGCGGCTCTTCAGGGTGGAGTGAATGTGGCCCCTGTAAAGGGACAGCAGAGAGTTAGGGCAGTCTTTCCTCTTGTGCCTGCTCTTTTGACAAATGCCAAAACACTCCCCCAGATGGCCCTTGCCTGACATTTAAGTCTTTTTTTTTTTTTTTTTGCATCGGGGTCTCACTCTGTTGCCCAGGCTGGAGTGCAGTAGCATGCTCGTGGCCACCACAGCCTCAGCCTGCTGGGCTCAGGCGATCCTTCCACCTCAGCCTTCCAAGTAGTCGGGACTACAGTCACGCACCACCACGCCCTGCTGATTTTTTGATTTATTGTAGAGATGATGTCTTGCCGTGTTGCCCAGACTGATCTCGAACCCGTGGGCTCAGACAATCCACTTGCCTCTGCCTCCCAAAGTGCTGGGATTACAGGCATGAGCTCCCATGCCCAGCCTAAGTCTTAGTCTAAGTCAGTGTTCCCCCATTTCCCGGGATGCATTGGTCTCCCTGCC
This sequence comes from Cephalopachus bancanus, assembly GCA_027257055.1. NCBI lineage: Eukaryota > Metazoa > Chordata > Mammalia > Primates > Tarsiidae > Cephalopachus > Cephalopachus bancanus. Next base: position 3,340,778 of record JAPVLO010000040.1, on the reverse strand, counting down.
CAGCTGCCTTCTGGGTGCCCGTGGGGTGAGTCTTCGTCGATATTCGTCTACCTTAGAGTCTATCTTAGAAGATGCCCCCAGCTGGTGAGGGCAGGGCAGGAGGCTGTTCTGGCCACCGGTGGGAATCTGGAGGAGACAGGAGGAGCAAGGATGGGGGAGGCGCTCAAGAGATGGGAATGGACGGTGGCCTGGCGGGATTTGGAGGCTGAGGGGACCTGAGGGGAGAGGCTTAGGGAGGGGCAGAGATTTGCTGTCACATGGACAGCCAAAGGTGCGGTGTCAGGAGACGTGCTGAGGAGTGCAGGTTGGGATGGGTTGAATCTGGAACATCTGTGGAGTGTCCAGGCAGAGTGGACTTGAGCTCGGCGAAGAGCTCAGGCCAGAGGTGAGCTAGAGAGACAGATGAGAGCCCCGAGGACCTGGCATCCCCAGAAAGGGTTTGCAGCACAGAGGTTCCCACATCCTGACGCTTGACATGACTGTTGTGTTTTATGCGTTTATAGTTTGTATCATGAACGTAATAATAATGACATGATGGGCTGAATTGTGTCCTCCAGAAATTCATGTGTCGAGGTCCCACCCGAGGACCTCAGAATGTGTCCGTATTTGGACGTTGGGTCTTTAAAGAGGTAATTGAGTTAGCATGCGTTCATCAGGGCGGCCCATAATCCAGTAGGACAGTGTCCTTATAAGAGGACATTAGGACTCGCCGGCACAGAAAGACCATGTGAGGACGCTGGGAAAAGACAGCCATCCACAAGCCAAGGAGAGAGACCTTGGGAGAAACCAGCGCTGCTGACACCTTGATCTTGGACTTCCAGCCTCTGGAACTGTGAGAGATACATTTCTGTTGTTTAAGCCCCCCGGTCTGCGATACTCGGTGATGGTCGCCAGAGCAAGTTAATGCAGTAGCCAATACTGGACACTTCCAGTGTGCCAAATACTATTTTGGTGCCTCCATATTTTCAGACATTTTACGTCCACAGCAATCGTCCTCATGGTAGGAAATACAGTCCCTGACTCAGTACAGAGTATGCTCCAACCCCAGCCCCCTAGCCTGTCCTCCCCTCCCCGTTCCAGCTCATGGGACATCATACCTCCAGGTCCTCACTTCCATCCCCCACTCCCATCATCCTCAGGTCCTCAGGACCCACGCTCAGCAACCTGCTCTGGTCCCCAGCCCCCTACCCTGCTGGGTTGTTCTGCATACTTGCCATGACCTGACATGAAGCCATTTGCAAAAGAAGAAACTCAGTCCTATTAAGAACCGCTACCACTGAGTGAGCACAAACTCTCCGAAGTCTCACGTATTCTCTTACAGCTATGCTAACAAGTAGGGATGCGTTATTATTCTCCTTTTAACTTGGCTTTCTAGGGAAGGAGGCTGAGGCTCAGGGAGATGAGGTAAGGTTTCCCAGGTCATACAGGAGCGGGAATGAGGCAGGAAGCTGGGTTGGCTGGGATAGTCCGTACCTGCAGGCAGGCTTCATGTGGAAGACACAGTTCCTGCTCTCTTCAGGCCGACAGACCCAAAGCCTGGGAAAGAGGGAAAGACATGGAAATAGCAGTAGGGGTGTGTCTGTGCATATCCAGCTTTTGTCACTAAAATTCTTAGACTCTATGAATGAGGGCTAAAGTCTGCCTGTTTTGTTCTCTGCTGAATACTCATTTTCTAATATAGGGCTCTAAAATATTGGAGGAAGAAGGGAAGGAAGAAAGGAAAGAAGGAAGGAAGAGGAAGGGGAAGGGAAGGAGGGAGGCAGGAAGGAAGGGAAGAGAGAGAAGGAAGAGAGGGAGCGGGAAGAGAGGAAGGAAGTAAAAAAGGAAGGAAAATGAAGGAAGGGAGGGAAAGAGAAGGAGAAAAGAAGGAAGGATATAAGGTTGCTGGGCAACTTGGTGAGACCTCATCTCTACAATAAAACAAAAAATTAGCCGGGCGTGGTAGCGCACGCCTGTAGTTCCAGCTACTCGGAAGGCTGAGGCGGAAGGATCGCCAGAGCCCAGCAGGTCGAGGCTGCGGGGGCCGGGAGCAGCCACTGCACTCCAGTCTGGGCGACAGAGTGAGACTCCAACTCAAAAAAAAAAAAAAAAAAAAGAAGAAGGAAGGAGGGAAGAGAAAGACGAAAGAAAGAGGACAGAATGGCTCCCTCATGGGGCTTGACCTGTCACCCACAGAGCTCCAGTACTTTGGCCTTGACCTGTAAAGGATTGCAAATCCACCCTACTTCATTCTGCTCCCCCACAGTCTAGACAAGTGTCTCGTGTCCCACTGGCCACACGAGTGTGCTCAAAGGGAGCCAACGCAGGTGGAGGGCACTCCTGTGACCAGCAGAGAACATGGGTGGGGCACTGCTTCACTGAGTGCCCATGGGTGGGCCAGCCAGGGCCAGCCACAGCTCTACAAAAGGCACCTGGCCAGAGGACCTCGGGAGGGCAGTGGTTTCTATGCTTTCATCCCAGGAAGGGGCCAGGAAAATGGCCCTGGTCCTTGGGGTCTTCAGCCTACTGGGCTCAGCCTGCCTGGGGTCAGCCAATATCTTTGGTGAGTTCTGAGGCCATGAGGCAGGGATGGGGAGGGAGCTCCAATGTCGGCCAGGCTCTGCCCCAGGGCCATTGAATGTGCATGACCTAATTTAATTCCCATAATTTTCCAGATGTCAGTTACTCTTTCCTTTGCAGATGAAGAGACAGTGATTCAGGGAGGTCAACAAAATGGCCTGAACTAGTGATTGGTGGAGCAGAGATGGGAAACCCAATCTTCCTAATTCAGTTCTGGTTCCCCATGCCACAGCCTTTGAGAAAATTTTTGGCATTGATCTTGGCTTTTTATCTCCTTAGCTATCCCAAACTCAGTATCCTCCATGCGAGGTATTTGAGAAGCAGAAAAAAAAATATCTACCTAGGCAGGGAAATAGACCCAAGTCTTGTCCTTGGCATGGCCGCTTACCCACTTGACTTTGGGCAAAGTGTCTAGCTGTAGTTTCTTCATTTAAAAAAGCAAATAGCACTTCACGATGTGGTTGTGATTTCTGAGTAAGATCCTGCGTGTGACAGGGGTTCTCACCGGAGAATAAGACCCATGTACGATACTGATTAATTTGTATTCCTGCTGTGTGCTGGGAAGGCGTGATTCTGCAGGGAGTAATGTGGCAAATTCAGAAATGATGTCCTTAGGTGTTCAGATCTGACCCAAGAGCAGCACAAGGGTGAGAATGTGCCCTCTGGGATCGTTCCTTGCCAGCTGTGTGACCTTCTGCTGCTTGGGTCTGGATGCCACATGGGTGGCATGGGAAAAAGACCTGTCACTTCTCAAGGAAACATTGAGCATTTAAAGAGCTAATATCATACTTAGAGAAACGTGTGTGGCCGTCACATTCCAAGCTAGACTGAAATAGGTGACAAGGACAATGATGGAACAGGACTGGAGCAGGTGATGGTGACAGTGCTGGAACAGGACTGAATTGAGTGACAATGAGGCTGCTGGAACAGGACTGGAATAGGACTGGACTAGAACTAGAATGGGTGATTATAAGATTGCTGGAATACCAGAGCCCATGTCCATTGCAGGGTCACTTTCTCATGCTTCTCTGATGATCCTCTTCCCTAGAGTACCAGGTAGATGCCCAGCCACTGCGCCCCTGTGAGCTGCAAAGGGAACGTGCCTTTCGGGAGCGAGCAGATTATGTGCCCCAGTGCTCCGAGGATGGCAGCTTCCAGTAAGTCCCACTGCAGTGACAGAGGCTCAGAGTCCTAAGCGCCTTAAAGAGCATCTCGTGCCTTCTCCCCTCTTCCTGAACTGTACCCTTCAAATTCTGTAATTGAGACATGGCTGGTGCCACTTGGAGGCATCCCCTTGCCCAGGCTCCCCAGGCTAATCAACACAGGACCAGTTGACTGACAGAGCCCCAGCCCCTGTTTCATCCTGGCATGGCCACCCCTCCCCTTCCTGCTAACACTCTTACTGCTTACCGTAATTGCTTTAAGATTTGTGTGTTGTGTGCGGGCGGTGGTCAAATGACCTATGCATTGGTACCTCCAGCTAGAGCAGTCAGGGTGGAGGATGCAGAGACTGGCTGGACATTCCAGTCCAGGGCTGCCTCTGCCCCTGCCCAGACCAGCTCTCTGGGCTTCTGGGCTGTTGTCTTTCCAATGGTCTCATCTCTGAAACGGATGTCCTAACACAGACGTAGGGCCTGGGAGCCTCTCTGAGGAGAGTGGGGTGAGAATCTAGACAGCTTTTCCCTGCGGAGTCGACCAGCATCCTTTGTAAGGAGCATGCAACTGAGATTTTCCTGTGCAATGCCTGTCGTGTTGAATCAGGGCACTCCTTTCAGATGACGGTGTTCTGGGAAACCTCCATGACCTCCGTCCTTGCCGTCATCTTATATATACTCTTTACATGCCTAACATCCGGAGAGCTCGCAGAGATGCTGCCAGTCCAGTCCCTGCTTGGATTGCTGGGAATTCTGGAACAGCAAGGAAGGAGTTAAGGAGGCTGTCTCATTCTAACTAGCCTTATTTATGTCGCTATTCCCACGTCTCTTGTTCCAGCCACTTGCAATTTCTTTTCTTCTTTTTACGGCTTTATTACTATTTTTATTCTATTTTTTAATTTTTATTTTTAATATATATTTTTTATTTTAAAATTGTGGGGTACAGTTAAGGTTAGGTATACAAATATGCATTGTTCAGGTACCCTTATTGATAAGGGGTGTCTCCCCATCCCCAGACAGATATTGACTACTGTTAATCCCGCCTCCCTTCCCCTCCTGGTCCCCCCCCATAGCTTCCTGCTACTGTCAATCCTTTTCTTATAGTATTACGATAGTTGTTCAAGGTTCACTTATGAGTGAGAACATGTGATGTAGGAGGCTTTACATACACTGTTCCCCTTGCCTGGAACACCTTTACTTTAACCCCTCTTTCCCCCAGCCATCCTGCAGGTCTTATTTCAGCCACCACTTTTTCGGGGAAGCAACTCCATGACCTGGCTTGACCCCACCAGTGGGCTTCCCCACATAACCTGCTGGCCCCTGACCCAGTTCCTCATCCACATAGTGAGGGCATTGCCTTTGCTCTCAGCGGCCTCATAACAACCAAGGCCCCCCTAATGGATGCAGCTGGAGTGGTGCCCTTCAGGGTAGGACACTTGCTTCGGGGCTGGAAGGCCACCTGGCTGCGGCTGGGGCAGGGATAAGCGTCCACCAGGTGGGGAGAGTAGCATCTTTCCTTTCCCAAGCCATCCATCCCCCTGGCTCCACTCCACTCTCTCTGACTTAAATGAGCTAAAGCTTGGAAGAATGGAAAGGAAAAAGGAAGGTGGCCTGGGCTGGAACCAGCGTGGCTTTGGGAACCCATCGCGGTGTCTCTTGGTGTGTCTCCTCCTCAGAACCGTCCAGTGCCAGAATGATGGCCGCTCCTGCTGGTGCGTGGGTGCTAACGGAGGGGAAGTGCCAGGCAGCAGGCAGCCTGGACGACCGGTGGCTTGTAAGTGAAAGGGAGTTGCCTGGTGGAACAGGAGGGTCCTTGCTAGGACTGCTCACATCTGGCAATGAGCCCTGGGCTTGGGTGGGTGACCTGGCAAGTCTCCCTCTGGGCTGCTTGTTCCTCCCCTTTGAATAAGAATCATCCTTGCTCTCCTGCGAGGCCCTATTTCCTGTAGAACCTCTGAGAAATCAAGTGAGGCAATCCAGTCATTTGTTCAGCAGATGACTACCTGGTTCCTCTCGTGTGCCAGGCATGGTGCCTGGTGCTGGGGAAATGATGGTGAACCAACATGCAAGAGTCCTGAGGTCAGAAAGTGGCCATGGAAACAGGAAGTGCTTTCTCGCCTGTGGTGTGAGGTGTTCCTCACATTTGGGATGTGGGTAAAAGTCATCCTGTTAAAATAATTATGATGGTAGGTAGTCAAAGAAACACCCCCCATTTAAACAATGTCCTAAGCCCCAAATGAAGGTCTGCTTAAGCCAATCATCTTAGCATGGTGAAACTGAACCCAAGACCAAAGCTTTTTTTTTTTTTTTTGAGTTGGAGTCTCGCTCTGTTGCCCAGACTGGAGTGCAGTGGCCACTCCTGGCCTCCACAGCCTCGACCTGCTGGGCTCCAGCGATCCTTCCGCCTCAGCCTTCCAAGTAGCTGGGATTACAGGCATGCGCTACACGCCCGGCTGATTTTTTGATTTATTGTAGAGATGAGGTCTCGCTGCCCAGGCGGGTCTCGAACCCACGGGCTCAGGCAATCCACTCACCTCAGCCTCCCAAAGGCACGGGATAACAGGCTGAGCCACCAAGCCCGGTTGCTTTTTTTTTTTTTTAAATCAGAGTCTTGCTTTGATTCCCAGGCTAGAGGGCAGTGGTATGGTCACAGCTCACTGTAGCCTCCAACTCCTGAGCTCAAGCAGTTCTTTTGCCTCAGCCTCCTAGTAGCTGGGACTACAGGTGCCCACCACCATGCCGGGCTAATTTCAATTTATTTGGTAGCGTGTTTTATTTTGTTTTGTTTTGTTTAATATTGCCCAGGCCGGTCTCAAACACTTTGTCTCAAGTGATCCTCCTGCCGTGGCCTGCTGAGTAGCCAGGACTACAGGGCACGCCGTACCATACACAGTAATTGAAAAAAAATTATGGAGACAGGATCTCACTGTGTTGCTCAGGCAAGTCTCAAACTCCTGGAATCAAGTGATCTTCCTACTTCAGCCTCCCAAAGTGTTGGGATTACAGACAAGAGCTACCACACCCAGCCTCAAAACTATCCTTTAATGGATGAAAGCTCTGTTTTGGGCAGTGGCTTTATGAAGCCAGCGTTGCTATGTGGGGTCTTGCTGCATGAACTTGACTGAGTCAGGCACTCTCACGGAACTACAGTTCCTTATCTGTAACACGAATATAGAATCTGTCTCACAGTGATGCTGTGAGGATTCAAAACACATGGGCAGAGCACAGTGGCTCACGCCTGTAATCCTAGGACTTTGTAAGGCTGAATGAGAAGGATTGCTTGAGCCCAGGAGCTCAAAACCAGCCTGGACAACATAGTGAGACTTCATCTCTACAAAAAAAAAAAAAAATTAGCTGGGCATGGTGGCATGCATTTGAAGTCCCAGCAACTCTGGTAGGCTGAGGCAGGAGAATTGCCTGAGCCCAGAAGGTCGAGGCTGCGGTGAGCTGTGATCATGCCACCACACTCCAACCTGGGTGATAGAGTGAGACTCCAACTCAAAAATACCCAAATCCAACCAAGACAAAAACAAGCAGACCCCTGTCAGCACACAGTAGGTATTCCATAGTTGGCGATCATGGCCGATGTCACTAATATCCATGCCCCTCGAAGAAGGCTGCTGTATTTCAGCTCCATAGATAAGGAGATTGAGGCACAGAGCAGTGAAGCAGCATTCTCAGGGCTACACAGCGAGCTTGAAGAGAAATCCGGATTTAGACAAGCCCTGCTAACATCTTCCTGTACCCCCTCCCCTCTCCCCTCTCAGCGCCAGGGTTGTGGGGTATGCGATGCTGATGTGGCACTGGGAAGACCTGCCTTTCTCTGACTCAGTCCGTGGAGGGCTAGGACAGTTTGAATGCTGCACCAACTCATAGTGTCCTTGGGTTGGCTGGCTCCCTCTCAGCTGCGTCCCTCAGGGGAGGGAGCCCAAGTCTTCCTGGCTCGGCCCCCTGGGTTCCCCCGCAGCACCCCAACCCTGCTCTTTGTACCCCCAGGTCTGTCCTTCTGCCAGCTGCATAAGCAGCAGATCTTGCTGAGCGGTTACATCAACAGCACCGCCACGTCCTACCTTCCTCAGTGCCGGGATTCCGGGGACTACGCGCCCATCCAGTGCGACGTGTGGCAGGCGCAGTGCTGGTGTGTGGACGCAGAGGGAATGGAAGTGTATGGGACACGCCAGCGGGGGAGGCCCAGACGATGTGAGTGTCACACAGCACCGGCTCCCCGGAGGAGGGGAGGAGGCGCGGCTTTTCCCACTGGGAACCCAAAACGCTCAGGGCTCCCTGACAATATGGGCAGAGTGCCCGGCCCATGGGAGAAAAACTGGAAAGCTCCAGAGGGAAGGTTAGATCACTGCAAATACTTCCAAGTGGCACACTGTCACAGTCACAGGCTGATCAGTTGCAGCAGAAGCAAGATTTCACAGAATGTCGCATGTATCCTGTTGCAAACAGTAGTCACTGTGTTGGTCTTTCATATACTGCATAAGGACCCTTAGCCAGTAGGGGCCACTTAGATCATGGTGGTCCCATCAAGATTATAAATGAGCTGAAAAGTTCCTCTTGCCTAGTGACGTGTTGATGATCCTGGCCCTGTGTGGGCCTAGGCTAATGAGTGTGTGTGTGTGTGTGTGTGTGTGTGTGTGTGTGTGTGTGTGTGTGTCTTAGATTTTAACCAAAAAAAGTTTTAAAAGTGAAAAAAACAATCTACAAAATGTTATAGAATAAGGACATAAAGAAAGAAAATATATTTGTCCACCTGTACAATGTGTTCGTGTTTTGACCTGTTATTACAAAAGACTCAAAAATTTTTTAAAATTGTGTGTATAAAGTATAAAAGTTACAGTAAGCGAAGGTTAACTTACTACTGAAGAAAGGGAAGAAATGTAAATAAATTTAGTGCAGCCTAAGTGTAGAGTGTTTCTAAAGTCTACAGTAGTGGACAGTCGTGTCTGAGAACTTTACAAAAGTCTACGGTAGTGGACAGTGGTAGCCGAGATCGTCACACTCACTCATGGGTTCACCCAGGGCAACTTCCAGCCCCGTAAGCACCATTCATGGTGACTGCTTTATACAGATGTATCATTTTTTATATTTTATACCATATTTTTACTGTACATTTTCTACGTTTAGATGCACACACACTTACCACTGTGTTACAACTGTCTACAGTATTCAGTCCAGTAACATGCTGCACAGGTGGGTAGCCTGGGAGCCACAGGCTAGACCATCTAGCCCAGGCATGCAGCAGGATAGATCATCTAGGTGTGTAAAAGCACACTCTACAGTGTTCACACAACAACAAAATCACCTAATGACCAATTTGCCCCTGTTGTTAAGTGACGCGTAACTGTAGAAACATATGCACCTGCTCATGCATAAGATTTTTAATTATTTTTCATGGAAACATTTAGGTCCGAGGAACTGTGAGATAAGAAACCGCCGCCTTCTCCATGGGGTGGGGGACAAGTCACCACCCCAGTGTTCCGCGGATGGGGAGTTCATGCCTGTGCAGTGCAAATTTGTCAACACCACGGACATGATGATTTTCGATCTGGTGCATAACTACAACAGGTAAGGGGAACCGGCCTCTGGGATACACTTGTCATGGGGCCGTTGCCTGCCAAAGCCCACGCTCACACCGAGCAGGGGAATTTCTGTGTCACGCGCACAGCATAATGGGAAATTCAGGGCTGCCTTCCTTCCTCTTGTGTGTGGCGGTTGGGTAGGCTGAATCGCTGCAGCGTTTTTAACAAAGTACAATGGCCATCACTATTAAGTTGAAAATATCCATAACCTCTGGCCCAGCCAGCCCATGGAAATGTACAACAGCAGAATGTGTAGGTACATGGGTGTCTGCTGCATGGTTTTCATTGTAGCAGGAAACGAAGAACCAAGGGACTGATCATAAAAGGTGGTTGACTGAATAAATAAACGTGTGTCTGCTATAAATATTTACGTAGCCATGAGAATGAATGTGTTAGAGCTAAAACAGTTGACTCACAGAGGATTCCACAGAATATTATGATAATCTGATACAAGACCCAAAGCGCAGAAAACATAATGCGATTTTATTTTCTAAAGAACAAACAAGAAAAAAAAAAAACCCTTTATGTATGCCTCTCTGCTTATATGATCATGCAAGTGTCTGCGTAGAACTCAGTGAGTGCAGAGGTGGACACGAATGAGCACATATTACGGGGTTACCAGGAGCTGCTTTGAGGGTCTGGTCTGTTCTGCTTAAAAACGGGTGGGCAGAAAGGCATCAGTAGAAAAGAAAAAGAGACAGCACTTCAAAAAGCGTGGATAGCATATATTTATAAATATGTGTAAATTGTGTGTATGTATGCACTTGCAAATAACTGGAAATATTTACATAACATATATTAAAAGGGAGACGCATTATGAAACTTGGCCCAGATAGACAGGTGGCTTCTGCGTACTCTTGATTCTTTTTTTTTTTTTTTTTTTTTTTTTGAGTTGGAGTCTCACTCGGTCTCCCAGACTGGAGTGCAGTGGCCGCTCCCGGCCACCGCAGCCTCGACCTGGGCTCCGGCGATCCTTCCGCCTCAGCCTTCCGAGTAGCCGGAATTACAGGCATGCACTACCACGCCCGGCTGATTTTTTGATTTATTGTAGAGATGAGGTCTCACTCTTGATTCTTGTAAAGGGCTCTTGCAGACTTCATTGGTAATCGAGCCATTCTGGGTAAAGAGAAATAAGAATACTAGTCTGCAAATACCCATATGAGTTCTCTTGGAGAACTTGAGCCTCGATATGGCTGGCTTCCAGACATCCAGTTTTTTTCCCTGTGTGAGAGAGGAAATTCTCACAGGCTGTGCCAGGAGGGGTCAGACCAGCAGCCTGGGCAGAAACTGCCCCCTGAACAGGCTTTATCTCAGCTGTATCATAGTTTAAAAACTGGGAACTTTTATTAGGTTATTCCCCACGAAACTTCTATTTTTGCAGGTTAAAAAAAAAAAGAATAGCTGAACACAAGCTGTTTCCTGCATGCAGTCTAAAACACAAAATTTGGAATTCCAGTGAGGCCATGTGAAGTCACCCAGGGCATGAGGAAGCCAGGCCTCAACTGCCTTTTGGGACCATGGCACACCCTGCTATGCTCCTGTCCCTCCGGTTACCACACCCTACCTCCTCCATCCCTTTGTATGACCTGCCTGGCCCTAAAGCCTTTGCCTTTGTGACCTACATTCTGCCTCCGCCTCTGCCACTGCATGGCGACCTGGTCACTTACCCATTCGGAGCCTCAGTGTCTCCATCTATCAAATGGAGGACCATGCCCCGCTCATCAGGTCACAGTGAAGATCTGTTGTGACCTCATGTAAGAAACCACCACAAGTTGACAAAGTTGTAAATTATTAGGCCTCTGTAATGGATTCTCACCCACCGCCCAGTTTTAGCAAATGGAGGTTAGGTGATCTCCACTCAGGCCTGGAGAACGGCCTTTCTGGGAGAACAAACAAATTTCAAGCAGCCAGGCTTACTGAATGCTCGTCATGCAAACCGATGTGTCCTCAGTTCGGGGCCAACAGAATGCTTCCTATATACAGGAAATTGTATACTGTAACTATACACAGTATATACAGCTTGTAGACTATAACTCAAATTATTTCTGAAAGTTATTTGATAGTTATAATCTCCATAAACAAATGAGGACGGTGAAACGCAGAAGTTAAAGAAGTTGTCCTAAGAAGTGTGGTTAGTGGATGCTAGGGCCGTCTGGCTCCCATTATGCAGTCAGACGCCTCTCCGTTCCCCTCAGGCGCACAGCACAAAGCTCTGCTTCCTGCGGGTCCCACAATCCATGCTTGCAGGGTGGGTGAATGCATCCCAGAGCTTGGCGGGTTCTGTGCTGAGGCTGGGGCACCATTCACAGCTACTTCCACAAGAGGGCAGTCGAATTAAATGCAAAAGATCAGCTCTAAGCTTCCATTGTTTAAAACAAACACCAAAAAAAACTGTACTCCTGAAAGGAGATCCTTCCCTTTTTTGTACGCAAGCATGTCTTGGGGCAAATTCTAGTTTAGGAAGGTCATGGGAAGGGTTGAGGGGGTCGGTTACTGGAAGCCCAGCTGTAATGGGATTTTCTGATACTCATGTAGACCTGGGCAGCCCCAGGCCCCTCTGGGCAAAGTGGAAGGAGCCAGCCGAGGCCACGTGAGGCGTCTAAGCTTAGCATCTACAGTTGCCAGATAAAATGCTAGAAGGCCAGTTACATCTGAATTTCAGATAAGCAAAGAGTAATTATTTCAGTGTGAGTGTGTCCCCGAGGGTGCACCAAGCATTTGAAGCCTGGGGCGTGGGTAGGGTCTACCCTAATCACCATCAGACTTGGATTTCGAAAAGAATGGAGTTGGGTGGGGAAGGGGAGAGTGGGTGTTGGGAGGCGGCCCTCCAAGGTGACTGCACCTGTCTGAAAGAGAGACGATGCTGACATGGAGTAAGTGACAGGGAGGACGGCCAAGAGATGGGCCAGGACTGGAGAAAAATTTACCAGATGGAATCCACAAAGCTTGGCGAAGGAATTGCTGTGGAGGGGTGGGGGGAGTCAAGGATGACTCCCCGGCTGGAGCTCTAGATGGATGGATGAGGATGAGGGAGGGTTGAGGGTGAGTGTGCAAAAGAAAAACACAAAGTGGGTTCTGGAATATTGAATCTGGGGAGATTTCTTTGGGAAATTCAAATGGAGAAATGCGGTAAGGCAGTGACTTCCTTAAGGTCACAGGGAGGCTAGAAGCCCATGGGAAGCCCATTCGCCAACCGTTGTGAGTTCGTAATGTGCTGGGTGATGACACGCACTTGAACTTGGTCATAGTGTTAGCCCATCTCAAGTAGGTTCTTTTGCTCGTGACACCTATTTGGCTGGCGACTTTCGAAGAACCATGCTGGGATACGAGTGAGCTTTGCTAGTCCTTCTGACTCAGGCTCCATCTTTCACATGGCCCCAGCCCAGGCACACATTCTGGACATGCCGCGGATGATAGGCAAAGGTCTTAAGAGCCTTTGACGGGGCTGATGCCACTACCAAGGCCTGCGTGGTCCGAGTTCATTGGCTTCTTTATCGGCCTTTGTCCTTAGTGACTAAACTGAGTCAGACTTCTCAGTCACCGGTGTCGTCTCAAACACCTTGGCCACCCATGCTCCCCAGGTTGCCCAGTTGGAAGGATCAGAGTCATCTTAATATGTTGCAAAGAGGCTTCACAACCGGAACATGGAAGGGACCATATGAAGAAATGCTTGCCGGCAAATCATCTGATCACCCTCACTGGAGACCCTTGCAGTGGTGGGCTATGCATCAGGCCCTATAAGGCCTTCCTTTAAGGAGTACCCACTGTATGCAGAAGAGAATCAAATACATGGTTAACTTATTAATCAGTGGTTAGATTTCTAGAGGGACTGCTCGTAGACAATGTTAGGGAATCTGGCTGAACCCAGAGATATGATTCCTACTCTGAAAGTGAACAAGACCAGATGTCTGTGGGACACAAGTATTTCCTAGTCTGCTAAGCCTTACTTGTAATTCTGCTAACTTTAGGTTGGCCACAATCTGTGCATAAACTCTGAACCGCTGCCATTTGCTCCTTGGCCAGCACTGTCTTTCTTGCGGGCCCTTCTGTGAGACCCCTGAGATTTTTCTTTTTATTCGACAAAAGGCAAGTGGTCCTGTCCACCAGACAAAGTACATATTATTTCTTATTTAAAAATATTGTGCTTATCTTATTTTTAACTTTTTTTTTTCAGTACTTTTGAGTGATACAAATAATTTTTGGTCTGGACATTAAGAGTGACCACTGGGCCAGGCACGGTGGCTCACGCCTATCATCCCAGCACTTTGGGAGACTGAGGTGAGAGAATTGCCTGAGCCCACGGGTCCAAGACCAGCCTGCGCAACTCGGCAAGGCTCTCTCTACAGCAAATAATTTTAAAAAAAGATTAGCCAGGCGTGGTGGCACATGCCTGTAGTCCCAGCTACTTGGAAGGCTGAGGTGCAAGGATTGCCTGAGCCCAGCAGGTGGAGGCCGCAGTGGCCATGAGCGTGACATTGCACTCCAGCCTGGACAACAGAGTGAGACTCTGACTCAAAAAGAAAAAAAAGTGACCTCCACTCCCACCTGTGTATATTGTACCCAACAGGTGATTTTTTTGGTCCCTATGTCCCCTCTCCCTCCCCCTTTTGAGTCTCCAGTGTCTGTGATACCATTCTCCATGTCTTTGCAGATCTATCAGTTTATCTCCCGCTTGTAAGTGAGAGCAGGCCGTGTTTGGTTTTCTGCTCCTGTGTTAGTTCGCTTACGCTGATGTTCTCCAATTCCATCCGAGTTGCTGCAAAAGGCATGATTTCATTCTTTTTTGATGGCAGAAGAGTATTTCATAGTGTATATATGTCACATTTTCATCCACTGATTGACTGATGGACACTTAGGTTGACTCAAAAAAAATGTGGTTAATGTGTTGATCTCATTTTCCCCCTTTCTTCTGATATGCTCAGAACAGGATAAAAGTGGACATTAGAGGAAGTCGTGAGAAAAGCAAAATAGGGGTAGAAAATAAGAATAAGGCAATACAGAATTTGGTCCATGCTGATTTTTCTACAGAGTTATGACAAAGTGAGAGGTTACACATTCATCTCTGAGCTCCTAGAACCAGAGAAAAGATACAACAGTCTAAGTCATTCTGTTTCTACCAGATAACGCTAAGCCATTTCCTCGGGGAGCACAACTTCTTTTGAGGATAAAGGGAACTTTGTTTCTCAGGTCTTCATAAATGGGGCAATGTCATATGCCACAGGGGATCTTATGACTTGACAATATCTTGCTGCCCCAATACCAGCAGTTTCCTAAGGCTGGTGCTTGTGAGAAGCAGTGGACACAATGTTTTCACACACCATATTTCAGTGACTGGGCTGTTGGGTCCTGGCATTTTCTGCCAGACTTGTCCCTCTCCTGTATCTACTAATGTCTTCCCTGCTGCCCACACTTGCAGTTCTGTCTCCCCTCCAAAGTTGGGGTCATGTAGACGACCCATCATGTTCTCCACTCCTCCCTTCTCAACGGGTCACATCTGGACTTTAGCCGCTTACTCAAATCATCTTTGTGAGAATTCTTTGGCCATAGAACAGGTTCCAGACCCAGCTGGCCCAAGTATAAGGACAGAGCCAGGCTGTACAGCTTTCCTCAGGACTTTCCATTCACTCTCAGTAGTTTGACTTTCCTTGGCTGATGTGGGTTGGGATATCGAATTAGGAGAAGGTTGAAAGCATGGCAGAGCCCTTGTGCCCTGGTAGCAGTAAACAGATGACAGTAGCAGAATCAAACAACTAGGCATTTTTTTTGAAGTCAGAGTCTCACTCTGTTGCCCAGGCTGGAGTGTGGTGGCATGCTCACGGCCACCCCAGTGTTGACCTGCTGGGTTTCGGCAATCCTTCCACCTCAGCCTTCCAACTAGCTGGAGCTACAGACACGTGCTGCCACGGCCCGTTAATTTTTTTTGTTAATTGTAGAGACGAGGTCTCACCAAGTTGCCCAGGCTGGTCTCGAACCCACGGGCTCAGGCAATCCACTCACCTCGGCCTCCCAAAGTGCTGGGATTACAGGTTGAGCCTGGCTGAACTAGGCAATCTTAATGGTTCTATATTGTGTCAGAAATTGATACAGAGACCTGCTATTGTCTGTCCATATTGCCACAACCCCTAGAGAAGGGCATGGTAGGGTTCGAGTACTCCTGCATGTACCCACATTCCTGAGAGTTAACAAAAAGTGCATGTCCCCTTATCTCCTACGCACTCCCAGTAAGCAACTCCAAAGAATCCTTAACTTCTCCGTAGACTCTGCCCAACAAACAGAGAGATGTAAATTTCCATTAACGCTCTTTTCGTAGTAGTCACCTGTTTGAATAAGATAGCATCAAGGTAATCCCAGGCCTTGTGATTTGTATAACTTTTGTGTCAATGTAATCGGGTAACTTTTGTATCAGTGTCATCATCAGTAAGTCATGTATATAACAATATGTAGTAATGAATGATGTCTTAGGCATTGTTAATTCCCTTCACTCTATGGCAAGCTTGATGAACACCTCTGTTTGGTGTTACTGATAAAAAGCTGTGAGATACCTCTGGTAACTGGTACCAGGAAATGTGGACCATGAATGATATTATTGATAAAATGTGGCTGTGACTTAAGTTCTAGACAATGCTCTGCGAGTCACGTAGTCAATGTATAGGTTTCAACAATCCTGAACTTATAACAGTGGACTGTAGGCCGGGCTCCATGGCTCAGCCTGGAATCCCAGCACTTTGGGAGGCCGAGGCGAATGGATTGCCTGAGTCTGTGGGTTCGAGACCAGCCTGGGCAACTTGGTAAGACCTCATCTCTACAATAAAAAATAAATAGCTGGGTGTGGTTGCACAAGGCTGTAGTTCCGGCTACTTAGAAAGCTGAGGCACAAGGATCGTCAGAGCCCAGTGGGTCGGCGCTGGGGTGGTGGTGAGTGTGCCACTGCACTCCAGCCTGGGCAATGGAGTGAGACTCCAACTCAAAGAAAAAAAAAAGTGGACTGTAAAACCTGAAGGATGAGCAGAGTCATTACAAAGAGATTTTTTAAATTATTAAGATGTGGACTACAGTTCAGGGTTAGGTACACGAACATTGATTATGCAGGTACCCTTGTTGATGAGGTATGCCCCTCCCTCCCCTAGTAGTTTTCCTCAACTGCCAATCCTACCCCCTTTCCCCTGGCCGTTTCCCTCAATTGCTAATCCCCCTACTTCCCGGACGGTTGTCCACTATTGCCAATCACTTTCTTATAGTACTATAATTGTTCAAGTTCTGGTTATTAGTGAAAACATATGGTACTCTGTTCTTTGTTTCTGTGATAGATCACTGAGTATGATCAACTCTAAATCCATCCAAGTTGCTGCAAAATCCACATATTTGTCCTTCTTTATGGCTGCATAATATTCAATTGTGTATATGTACCACAATTTTTTTTATCCAGTCCAGCGTCGACAGGCAACATGGTTGGTTCCATGTGTTTGCTATTGTGAATAGAGTAGAACCATTTTTTTTTTGAGTTGGAGTCTTACTCTGTCACCCAGACTGGAGTGCAGTGGCTGCTCCCGGCCACCGCAGGCTCGACCTGCCGGGCTCTGGCGATCCTTCCGCCTCAGCCTTCTGAGTAGCTGGAACTACAGGCGCGCGCTACCACGCCTGGCTAATTTTTTTGATTTATTGTAGAGATGAGGTCTCGCCCAGTTGCCCAGGCGGGTCTCGAACCCGCGGGCTTAGGCAATAGAACCATTTTTAAAAGATCAGAAGCCCAGTTCTGCTTCCTGGGTTTGAATTCAGAAATAAATATCTTTCTACCAGTTTCCTGCCCCTTGATTTATTGATATCAAGGGAGAGCAGCCGAGTGTTACTTGGACCGTAACAAAATTAGCCACAAAAATCAAATAACATCAAATGGAATTGTGGAAAACAGGATATTGGGAAGATTCAGAGCTTGTTCTCACTGTTGATGACAGGGCAGAGCCCCAAAGGACCATGCTGTATTGGAGTGAGAATCTTACCCTCTGGCCACTTGCTGTTGTTGGAAGGGCACTGGAGGTAGATACAGGATCCATGGCCCCTGGTATTGGATGGGTGGTCTTGACCTGATCGCATTACTGTGCAGAATCCCAGTTTTCATTCATGAAATGGAGATTTTAAAGGGTTGTTGTGAGAATTAACTGAGATAAAATAGGGAGAGTGCCTGGTGTACTGATGGTTCAATATATATCACCTGCATGAGTGGTAATGAATGATGACAATCATATTAGCTCTTCTCACTACAAACAGAATTGACAAGAGGGATTAAAGATGGCAGTGCAGGGCACCTGCCCCACATCTCAGCGGGGAACAGCCCTTGAAAGTTCAGTAGCTGGCCTAGGGGTGGTCTTATTGGAAGGGTAGGGAGACCCCTCTCTCCAACTGAATCCTGGACAATCTCCAAAATTCAGGATGGGGGATGTCAACAGTGAGGACCATGCCAAAAGGCACTGGCTGGTCCGGGTAGTGGGCAGTTCGTAAGACCAGAAACCCACAGAGAGGGACGCTGACTATTAAATGGTAGGATGGAGAGGGCTCAAAGCCCCTGGAGGCCATGTCTGCCCTGGGCTAGGATGTTGGGGTGGGCCTTGGGGTTGAGCATGGGATTAGAGTGATTGAAACTTCTTGGGCCTCATGCTGGAATGAGTTTCAGAACCCACTTCAGGCCAGCACATGTGTCACCAACATCTTTTAGATACCAGGGAAAAGGTGGGTGCCAGCCATCCAGAGCAGTATCAGAGCAGACTCACATGTCTTGCAGGAGTTGGGGCGGGAGCCAGGTGCAGACCAACACACATGGAATAGCACCGCTGGCAGAGAGAGCTGTCATGCGGTGGTGAGACCAGGGCTTAGAATCTCAGTTGCCACCACTAGCTCAAGATGGTGGCCTCCCTTCCCCACCTTCTTAGTGCCTAACATTCCTTCCTTTCAGGAGTGTTAAGTGGCTTAAATGACCTATGCATATTAAACATTTTGCAGATTGTTTTTTACAAAGTAGCACTCAATTAATGGACTTGATTATCATTCTGTTATTAGCAGATTTAGAACTGATTTATTCTTAGGTTCCAATAGATGAACTTTTATTATATACCCCCATCAGTGACAACCGAGCAAAGTGGGTTTTTAATTTCCATTATGCAACTCACTTCCTATTACATTCTTTTTTATTTAACTCACATACACAGAATAATAGACCAACAACATGAAAAAAAAACAACTTATGCACAATCTTCAAGTTCTTTTATAGCTTTTTTGCATATTCATTTCCATCCAATTAACTAATACATGTTGCACCCACATGTTCAGGCTCTGAGCAATTACTACACTTCACACTGCCTTCCAATACTGGCTCAGTTGCATAGTAATAATTACACAGTATGTGCATGGCATTTTATAGTCTAATCTTTTTATATAATGCTAGACATGCTCCCTTTTGGCTGGAGTTTATAAGTATCATCCTCAACTGTAGCATTTTATTCCACTTAGGGGATTTACTGTAATCTACTTCTTAATTTTTCCATCATTGGACATTAAGGTTGTTTTCCATATTTTGCTGGACTAGATTGCAAGGACGGTTGACCTAGGTGTGCGGAGAGCTGCTGTTACTAACTTGCTATCTGGGGTATATTCTAGAAGGTTGCGACATCTTCTGCTTGGCTCTCATGCACCAGCATGTGTGCTTCGGCTCTCCATGTTGTATTACAGAAAGATGCACAGTTCCTCCCTGGTTGCTGAATCATCTCACAGGGGCAGAATGCCTCGATACAGTTCTTTGTACTTTGTTACTTCCTGGATGGGGAACACAGTGGACGGGCTCCTTGCAGACATTATCAGGGAAGTCTCTTCCCTTGTTTACAGAAAGGGATGCCCAGCCCTTGTTAGGGATGTCATATTGATGTGTATTTTTTTCAACTGTGGAACTGAAAAATGTCGTTCTTAAGAATTTCATGTGGTGGGATCTGGCTTCTTTTCAAACTTTGACAAGCTGCGAAGGGCCCTATAGTCGTTTGATCTCCCCACATGAGATGATCATCTGCAACGTACCATATGCTTGTAAAGCGCACTTGGCCTTCGCTCTCTGGAGCAGTATTCCAGGAAAGAAACCAGTGATTCCGTGCTCATTACCTGTTTTCTGCCAGGCCCATGAGATACACACATGGGATTACGTTGGCCAAATGTCGGGAGGGAAATGGCTAATTACTATTGGGTTGATGCATGAGTTCCTAGTGTTTCACTTGCCCATGGAATGCAAATGTCACACGATGGTTGAGTGGTCACAGTGCATCAAATTTGCAATTCTCGAGTTGACTGGCATGGATCATTCTGGATTAAAGCGTTTAAACAGTCTTCAAAGCCTGATGGCCTTCCTGAACGTGGAAAATCACTCAGGTCAAAGTGGTCCTCTTTGAAACGACAGAATCATCTTCTTGCCATGCTTCCCTGTTGGCATTCTCCCAGGACACAGAGCAAATGTCTCGAGTCACCTCCGCTGCCTATACACCTTTGCTAGACTCAAACAGAAGACTATGTCAGAAGTGTTTTTTTTCCCCTTGACACTTTATATGACCTCTTTAGCCCACAAATAGCACTGACTTTCTTCAAATCTGCAAAATGCGAGGCGTATTCACAAGCACACCATTGTCACGACAAATATGACCAACAGTACACAAACTCCCAACACCGTGGTGTTGTCATGCCAAAAACAAACGTTACGAACTTATGCATGAACCTAACAGATGCCAGCTAAGCACAGCTTTACTTTGCAAGGTCCAGCCTCGTTCCAGCCAGGTAAGATTCATTTGCTGCAGGAAACCTACAGCAATCGTCATGGGATTAAAAATCAGGCATTCCTCCCTCCTAGGTGTGATACGGGGCACGTAGGTTTCTGTAGCACGAGCTTGTGATGACTTGCTTTTTATGACACGGTGACCATAAATCTCCTTTTATCTCAGGTTTCCAGATGCATTTGTGACCTTCAGTTCCTTCCGGAGCAGGTTCCCCGAGGTGTCTGGGTATTGTCACTGTGCTGACAGCCAAGGGCGCGAGCTGGCTGAGACAGGTAAGTGACACACCCCAGGTGATCTGGAGGAAGGGCTTGCGATTCACCAGGCGCGAGACTCTAAGTGTCATTGCCGGCAAAGCAGACTGCCTGCTCCCTTGTCAGTTGCTGTGGGTATTGAAGAGGATATGGCCTCGGCACACCCATACCTGCTAGCCAAAATGGTGCCTTCGTGCACGCTGAAAAGCGGCGCCTCCCCTCTGGACAGAGGCAGCTCTGAGTTTGCCCACTGGCACACAGGATGGATTTCAAGCTCTTATTCTCCAGGCAGTGTTCCTTTGTTTTGTGAACAACCTGAACAGCCATACACAGCAGCCCTGACTTCGAAAAGGAATCCAGTATTGTTCGGACCTGACGCACAATGATGTTGGTAAAGGCTGTGTCCCCTCTTGAGATCCGTTTACAAAACAAGGCTAGGAATTCCTTTCTGAACGAGACCGTCTCTGAGATGCTTGCTGTCTCTCTGGCTCAGGTTTGGAGTTGTTGCTGGATGAGATTTATGACACCGTTTTTGCTGGTCTGGATCTTGCTTCCACCTTCACCGAAACCACCCTGTACCGGATACTGCAGAGACGGTTCCTAGCCGTTCAATTAGTCATCTCGGGCAGATTCCGATGTAAGTAATATGCTGTCCACGGACATGTGCATGTGTGTCCGCTAGGGGGACATCCCTTGAACTTTAAAGTTGCTGCAGTCTTCGTTCCAGACTGTTCCAGCAAAGTGAATGGAGAGATTTTAAAGCTCTTAACAGCCAACAGCACTGCATGCTCTCCACTCGTCAGGTGATGCTTACACTGTCTCCTCCCTGACTGTGTGGATTTCTCCTAGGCCCCACGAAGTGTGAGGTGGAGCGGTTTACAGCAATCAGCTTTGGTCACCCCTACATCCCAAGCTGCCTCCGAAGTGGGAAGTACCAGGCAGTGCAGTGCCAGGAGGAAGGGCCGTGCTGGTGTGCGGACGCTCAGGGGAAGGAAGTCCCTGGAACTCGGCGGCGAGGGAAGCCATCTTGTGGTGGGTTTCCTCTTGAGGGCTTTCCTCCTGGTCTCCTCAGGTCACAGTACTCTAACTTCTCCTCCAGATCAACCTCCAGAGACCCCACTGACTCAAATGCCTCCTGAATGTATCCCACAGGTCCTTCAATCTCCCCGTGTCCCAAGACTGGTATATTATCATTCACTTCCAACGCGTCTCTCACCCTGTGTTAGACACAGTTGCTTCCCCAAGCAGTTCAAGGAATCCTGGGGAGCTCATGGGTGAAGAAAGATAAATGAGAATTAAGTTGACATGTGCCATGAGAGAAGTATGTAAAGACAATGCAGGGAGCATAAGGTGGGGGGTGTGAATTCCTTCTTGCAGCATGTATGAGGGAGAGGAGCTTAAGAAGGCTTCATGGAAGAGAAGACACTTGATCAGAGTCTTCTAACATAAAGATGTTTGCTGAAGGAGCAAAGTAAGGAAAGGTGTTCTCTATTTACGGTGCAGAAGAAGCCAATTATAAGGACATGGATGATAAAGATCCCTGAATCTGTAAGAAGTTTAGAAAGAAATCGTTGGAGTATAATTAAGGTGGTGCTCTGAACTTGAAGACCCAAGGAAAGGTGGGGGTAAGACAATGAGGTCTTTGTTATTATTATTGATCACAACAAAACCTTGAGGGGCTTCCTGCTGGAGTGTAGGTGAAGACATTGAGCGGTTTTAAGCTGAAGGGTATCATGATGGATAAATTCTGGAGAAGATAGAAAGGAGCTTTAGACTAGACCAGAGGCAATGGGGTTCATGAGAAGGTTGTTGCAATGTTCTGAGCAGAGATAAGGGGTTCCGTATTCATTTCCTAGGGCTGTCATAATAAATCATCACAGGCAGGATAGTGTAGAACAACAGAAATCTATTATCTTACTATTCTGGAGGTTAAAAGTTCACAAGCAAGGTGTCAGTAGGCCTGTGCTCTCTCTGAAGCTTTAGGGTGGGCTTCTTCCTTGCCTGTGATGATCACCAATAATTCTTGGCATTCTTTGGTTTTTGGCAGCAAAACGACTATCTTTGCCCTCATTGTCACGTGACTGTCTTCCCTTCGGGTCTGTCTCTGTGTATCTTCTCCTCTTCTTATAAGAAGACTCTCCATGTTGGATTAAAAACCCGCCTAATCCAATGTGACCTCGTTTTATTTAACTAAGGCCATATTCTGTGGTTCTGGGAAGGAACACTACTCAATCCATATGGGGACCAAGAATAAATCAGAAAAAGTGGGAGACAGAACTATCACTAAGCATTCCAGCAAGAACCCGTTTCATCTAACCAGGGATATGAGATTTGGAAGGATGTTAGTGATGAGGAAGAAGGAAAAATCCAGAAGCCCTCACAGGTGTCCAACTTGGATAGGCTGAGGATATTCAGAAAGATTGAGACAGTGAAGAAGAAATGCAAGGCTTTTTGTAGCTTCAAAATAGATACGTACTGACATTCATTCAATAATTCCTGTGAAATCATTCCATTTCTCCCACTTAACATTTTGGATATTCTGTGCAGTGTTTGGTGGTATTCTATCTGCTAAGTGTGAGAGTGTCCAAAAAAAAAAAAATTGGAGGCCCTGCCTTGGAGATATTTACAACCACATTTTAGTTCTATTAAAACCTAGAGAACATTGTGGCCTCTAACTTCCAGGTGGAAGCGAAGTAGTATGTCTTTCCAAGTGAAAACAATAAATAGCTCCATCAAATGCATGGACGGGTTGTATATTTTTACGTCTTCTCTCTGGTGTGTCTGTCCTATTTCTGTGCAGACAAATTCCACATGGAAACGCTATCTGCATTTCTTTGCCTTGGTAACGCTCCATAACAAATGGTTGGAAGGGGTCAGCTTTTAACCTGGAAAGAGCAGAAGGAAACTGCGAGCTTTATTTCTTCCATACCTTCCTGGAATACCCATTAGAGGAGGCCATGGCCTTGTCAGGGGATGTGTTAGGTACCCGGATGCTGCCAATCTCCTACCCCACCCCCACCACATTTTCCAGTTCTTTCTCTGTTGCCTGGATACAGAAGGAAATTGGCTGACTTTGTTTTTGGCATCCATGTGAATCGAGAAGAAAAAAATTATTTTAAAAGTTGGGGGAGGGGTGGGTGGTTTAAAAGAGCCTTTAAGGTTTATAATTTTATGGGGGGAAAAACGAGCTTTCTTACTTCCACCTGGGTAACTGAGACAGCCACTTGGCATTGGACTAGTACATTTGTTTTGCCTTTAATGTGATTTCAGTCAACCTGGGACGTATATAGATAGAATGACCTGACCATGCATAGAGTTGGCTGACTTGATCACTGTTTAATTAGCAATTTCAAGGATAGGTCAATTAGCCCAGTAGAATGTGCTAGCCCAAAACATGTTAGCTGGGTGGGCATTATTGGATTATATTATAGAAAATATGTCTTATTACAGGAAACACTAGGAACATTTAAAGCACAGTCCTTGCCCTCAGAGAGGCTGCAGCTAGCCCAGACAAGACTACCCACAAAGAGAAATTAGGTGGTCACACCAATAGCATATAGTGAAGCATTAAAGTCCACTAAGAATTCCAACAAGAGACCGGGCACAGTGGCTCATGCCTGTAATGTCAGCATGTTGGGAGGCTGAAGCAGGAGGATTTCTTGAGCCTAGGAGTTCGAGACCAGCCTAGTCAATAGATCCTATCTCTACAAAAAAAAATTGTTGAGCATGGTGGCATAGGCCTGTAGTCCCAGCTTCTTGGGAGGCTGAGGAAGATGATCACATGAGTCCAGGAGGTTGAGGCTACAGTGAGCTATGATCATGCCAATGCACTCCAGCCTGGGTGACAGAGTGAGACCCTAGCCAAAAAAAAAAAAAAAAAAAATCCAAAAAAGAATGGTGGAAAACAATATTTAATTAAATACAAATGGGAATTTGTTGGTATACTAGTTTTCTCCAGCTACTATAACAAATCACCACAAACCAGGTAGCTTGGAACAACAGAAGTGTATCCTTTCACAGGAGGGAAGCCGAAAGAATGAAGGCAGAACCAGGCTTTCTTGAAACTCTGGGAAAGAATCTCTCCTTTCCCCCTCCTGGCAGTTGCTAACCTTCCCCGGCATTCGAGCACATCACTCCAGTCTGTACCTCTGTCCTCATGCGGTCTTTTTCCTCTGTCTCTCTGTGTCTTTTTATAAGGACATCGGTCATTGGATGTAGAACCTACCCTAAGCCAGCATGACACCATCTTCACTTGATTACAACAGCAAAGACCCTGTTTGTAAACAAGGTTGCATTCTGAGGTTCTGGGTAGACACGCATTTGGGTGGCAGGCACAATTCAACTCAGGACAGTTGTTGAATGTGGTCAGATTTACAGAAAGTGGGCCAGGATCTGTGAGACTTGCTCTAGATGGGATTGGCCCCGGGTGGAAACTGATGAAGTGCTCGTGTCTCCTGGAGTGGTCACTCCCCAAAATGGTCCCTGCGGAGGCAACTCAGAGGAAAAGGAAAGGCAAGAGGATACACAAAGAAGCAAGTGGTTGCAGATATAGGTGTCCTTGATTGAATTTTTTGGCATCATAATCCCAGAAAGATCTAAGGGGCTGTCTCAGAATTGCCTGTGATGCTAAAACCGTTTCTCCCATTCCACTCTGTCCCATGCAGCTGAAGATCAGTCTTGTGCCTCTGAAAGGCAACAGGCCTTGTCCAGACTCTACTTCGAGACCTCGGGCTCCCTTAGCCAGCAAGACCAATCCTCTCCTCCTGAGGGAAGACGGGCCTCCACGAGAGTGGCTGGATTTGCCACTTCCTGCCCACCCGTGATCAAGGAGCTCTTTGTTGACTCTGGGCTTCTCCGCCCAGTGGTGGAAGGGCAAGTCCAGCAGTCTTCTACCTCAGAAAGTCTCCTCCAAGAAGCCATCCAAGCAATTTTTCCATCCCGAGAGCTAGCCGGTCTTGCCCTTCAGTTTACCACCAACCCAAAGAGACTCCAGCAAAATCTCTTTGGGGGGAAATTTTTGGTGAATGTTGGCCAGTTCAACTTGTCTGGAGCCCTTGGCCCAAGAGGCACGTTTAACTTCAGTCAGTTTTTCCAGCAACTTGGTATCTCCGGCTTCCAGGACAGAGAGAGACTGGAAGACCTAGCCAAGCCTCTCTCTGCAGCACTGGATTCAAATTCCTCCACGGAGACCCCCAAAGCCTCTAAGAAGGGTGCTGCTATGAATAAGCTCATTGTGGGCAGCTTTGGCTTTCAAGTTAACTTACAAGAGAATCAAAATGCCCTCCGATTCCTTGCTTCTCTCCTGGAGCTTCCAGAATTCCTTCTCTTCTTGCAGCATGCCGTTTCTGTGCCGGAAGACATAGCAAGAGATTTAGGTGATGTGATGGAAGTGGTGCTTAGCTCCCAGACCTGTGAGCAGACACCTGGAAGGCTATTTGTCCCATCATGCACGGCAGAAGGAAGCTATGAGGATGTCCAGTGCTTCGATGGAGAGTGCTGGTGTGTGGATTCCCAGGGCCTAGAGCTCCCTGGTTCAAGAGTCAGAGGTGGACGACCGAGGTGCCCCACAGAGTGTGAGAAGCAGAGGGCTCATGCACAAAGCCTCATGCGTAGCCAACCCGCCGGGTCCAAGTTGTTTGTCCCTGCTTGTACTAGTGAGGGGCACTTCCTACCTGTCCAGTGCTTCATCTCAGAGTGCTACTGTGTTGACACGGAGGGTCGGGCCATTCCTAGAACTCGAAGTGCAACTGGAGAACCCAAGCAATGTAAGTCTGTTGGGTATTCAGTTTACAGACGTTCTGAGTCTCTCTTTAGGCCTTGACCCCAAATGTGCATTCGTGGCTAAAGACTAAACTTCACTTAGTGGCAAAAGTATCTGCTGAAATGAAAAATTGTCCAGGAATGCCTGGATAATGTCACCCATTCTAAGTGAACAGGGATATTTTTTTCGGCCTTTAAGAACTGTCACCAGCCGGGCTCGGTAGCTCAGCCTGTAATCCCGCGCCTTTGGGAGGCTGAGATGAGTGGATTGCCTGAGCCCGCGGGTTCGAGATTCACCTGGGCAGCGAGACCTCATCTCTACAATAAATCAAAAAAATCATCCGGGTGTGGTAGCACATGCCTGTAATTCCGGCTACTCGGAAGGCTGAGGCGGAAGGATCGCCGGAGTCCAGCAGGTCGAGGCTGCGGTGGCCGGGAGCGGCCACTGCACTCCAGTCTGGGCGACAGAGTGAGACTCTAACTCAAAAAAAAAAAAAAAAAAAAGAACTGTTACCTATGTTTCTGGAGTGCTGACCAACAGCTGGTCTCATCAGTGCTAATTTAGTCATGAGGTGCTGTCTGTCTAGGTATTATTTACAGATTTAAGGTGGAAAGGATTTCTATGACTAAGGAAGATTTTAGACAGAGTTTGGACTAAGTGGTTTCATCTTGGTCTTTCCCGCCAATTACCTTTCTTAAACTGAATCACCTGTACATTTTTTTCTCCCCAGGCCCCACACCTTGTCAGTTACAGGCTGAGCATGCTTTCCTTGCGACGGCGAGGGCCCTGCTGTCCAATGCCAGTATGCCACCCGCCCTCTCCAGAATCTACATCCCGCAGTGTGGCGCCTATGGGCAGTGGAGACGCGTGCAGTGCGACGGGCCCCCCGAGCAGGTCTTCGAGTGGTACCAGCGATGGGGGGCTCAGAACGACAGCCAGGCGCTGACCCCTGCCCAGCTGCTCATGAAGATCCTGAGCTACAGAGAAGCAGCTTCTGGAAATTTCAGTCTCTTTATCCAAAGTCTGTATGAGGCTGGCCAGCAAGGTGTCTTCCCAGTGCTGACACAATACCCTTCTCTCCAAGACGTCCCCCTAGCAGCGTTGGAGGGGACCTCGGCCCAGCTCGGGGAGAACATCCTCCTGGAGCCCTACCTCTTCTGGCAGATCCTGGACGGCCAGCTCAGCTGGTACCCAGGGCCCTATGCAGACTTCAGCACTCCGTTGGCGCACTTCGACCTCCGGAACTGCTGGTGTGTGGATGAGACCGGCCGAGAAGTGGGAGGAACGCAGGCTGAGCCGAGCAAGCTCCCAGCATGTGAGTGAACTTATATGATGAGCTGAACCTGTGTGTGTGTGTGTGTGTGTGTGTGTGTGTATTTAAAGGATGTCTAGTGGAAGAGCATCGAGTGTTGTAATGCGGCAACCCCAAAACAGAGAGGGCTTGTGCACAAGATTCTTTACATATTCCAAAGACATCACCAAGATGTTCAGCAGGGAAAGACATTGGTTGATTAGAACTTGCAGGGGGCACTGATGGCAGCCGGTCGGTGCTGAAAGAATCCATGCTTTGGGGCAGTATAGGCAAGCAGGTCAGTTAATCAAATTCCTCTCCCGTGTTTACCATGACATTGATTCCACATTGCTTTCAGCTCTACTGAATTACCTGCACCCTGTGACTCGTTCCTGGGAATATGCATGTCCTTCAAGGGCCAGCCTTGGCCAGGGGTTGCTCCCAAGGGAAGTGGGAGGGGGAAACGGTCCATGTCCAGACCATACAGCACAAGTGTTGGAACTGGAATGGGGTTTAGAGGGGACTAAGCAAACCAAGGTTCCTAGAGGGAGGAGGTGACCTCCCTGCATTTACACAGTCAGGTGTTGGCAGGATTGATAGAGGACATTGTAAAATTTTCTTATAGTTGATTATTTAAATCAATACCTTAGGTTTTTTTTTTACTGGATATCTTCTGTGAGCAATGCATTGTCTTAGAGCCAATGGATGCTGCAGAAGGGAAAACGAGCTGCCCTTGTCCTCCCGTAGCTACTCTTTAGGGCTGTCTCATTCATCAGGTGCACCATTCAATGCATCACCAAGTCTTCTGGTGATCGTGCTACTTGAGCAGAACACTGCTAGGTGCCTGCGACCTCCGGACGGTGCCATTTGAGTGGTTCTAACTGGCTCAGAGGGACCTAATTAAGGGACTCATTGGAGGGCCCCTGCTGGAGGTCTGTGAGTTCAGCTTTGTGGCAGATAGACTTACAGGAAAGTCGCAGTGGCATCCATAACAGGGAGCTGACCCTGAGTCTTCCAGTAAATTGACTTATTCTCAAACCATCATCGCAACAGCTTGAAAGAAAACGAAGCGGGTTCAGCACCACTGTGATCAGGCCAGACTCTCTCCAACCAGCCATTGCTAATATCACTGATAATGTGGTATCTGTTCCAGCCTAGTGAAATCTCTCAATTCTTTGCCATGTTCAATATTGTCTGGACCTTCCTGGATAATGTTAACATTTTTCAGACTATTTTGATATTAGCAACATTTTAGACTTTAGAGCTAGTGGCTATTTAGAATGCTGGGCATAAGGACCACGTGTTGGGATGGTAGTGCTCTTGGCATTTTGAACAGCCTGGAGACCACACTATTATTAGGATTCTCCAGTAAAATCTCAATTCCCAGTAATGGAACCCCCCAAACCAACACACTGAAGTGTGCCTGACTGTTATATAAGAAGTCTTATTTATTTCTATGAGACCTGTAGAATCATTCTTCATACTGATGGTCAAGTCTCCCACATGGGGATATCCCTGTGATTCTCAATGCGCTAAGACTGAATTGAGTCCTCTATCACGCAATTTCAGGGGCCTGCATTGTTGACATCAAAAGTACCTAGTAACT
Organism: Cephalopachus bancanus; assembly: GCA_027257055.1. Lineage (NCBI taxonomy): Eukaryota > Metazoa > Chordata > Mammalia > Primates > Tarsiidae > Cephalopachus > Cephalopachus bancanus. The sequence continues at coordinate 3,311,766 of JAPVLO010000040.1, read as the reverse complement.
TCAGTGACTAGTCTTATTCACCTTGGTGTGATTGCTGGGCAGAGTATTAAAACCAGACTTCAAATACTTTACTTTTTCACTTAGGCTGTGTAGACAGCCTTGTATCCACGATCACCTGTGAGGGAGCAAATCTTAGATCATCCCATTTTCACTCAGTATATATATATTTACATATATATATATTTTTTTTTTTTTTTGAGTTGGAGTCTCACTCTGTCGCCCAGACTGGAGTGCAGTGGCCGCTCCCGGCCACCGCAGCCTCGACCTGCTGGGCTCTGGCGATCCTTCCGCCTCAGCCTTCCAAGTAGCCGGAATTACAGGCATGCGCTACCACGCCCGGCTGATTTTTTGATTTATTGTAGAGATGAGGTCTCGCTGCCCAGGCGGGTCTCGAACCCGCGGGCTCAGGCAATCCACTCACCTCAGCCTCCCAAAGGCGCGGGATTACAGGCTGAGCCACCGAGCCCGGCTTCAGTTTATATTTTATCTCTTCATTTCACATTTCTATTTTTGTTTTTGAAATTTAGCATTAATAGCTGGAATAGCTGAGAAAACCGCATGTGGTATGTTATTATTGTCATGGTACATGTATGTGCAATATACAGGAATACCCATATTTTGGGGGTGCACATTCAAACACCTTTGTTGATCAGGGTTTGGTTTGGTGACTGGGGGTTCAGAGCCTGGATACCCACAATATGGTCCAGTGATGCTGGCATTCCCTTGGGAACTTGTTCAAGTTTCATGATCTTGGGCCCCACATACTGAATCCACACCTGCTTGTTCATGGCATTCCCAGAGGAATCCAGCACCTCCAAAGCCTTGAGAAGGATTGGTCTGGAGGGCAGGACATGAGGTATCTTGACCCCTGGTTCTGCCATCGACTGCCATATAACCTAAAGAGGGTAACCCTCTGAGTGTTAGTTTCCTCTGTAAAATCTGAGTTCTGACACTTAACTACCTCCAAGGCATGTGGGGAAAATTCTAAAAAGTAATAGCTGTGAAGGGTTGCACCTGGCCTATGGGAAGTAAGTGATCAATGGTAGCTGAATTGATGCAATGGATCCAGTGAATAATGAAGTGAACAACGAAGAACCAATAACTCCCTAAATGTATGCAGGGATGATGGCTCAGATGCTAGCTCCTGCGGTCATCCCCATGCGACTTGTTTGCAGTTTTGCTTTCTTCATTGAATGTGCATTTAGGAACCACCCACTGTGTACACTATGCTGTTACGAAAAGCCATGAGAAGCTCAGAGACCAGTGGAGAAAACAGAGATGTTATCAGGAAAATAATAAACAGCCATGGTGGGACAGAGTATGCACATGGAAAATACAATGGCTGGCACCCAGAGAATGGAGCTACTAAGCTGTGGCAGGTTGGCATAAAGGTTAGCTTGGTGCTAGGTTCTGGGATGAATCTCGAGAGGTGTTTGTCCACAAAATGTGGCAGAAACTTTCTCACAGAGCACCCAGTCAGGGGAGCTGCAAAAGGTCTATTGTGTGGGAGAGTGGACAGCGAAAGGTTATTGTATCATAGTAGGAAGGGAGGGGCTTCCGAGGGAGTGGCAGAAGGAGGGAGAGGTGGAAGGTGAATGGAGTCAGAGTTGGAAAGATCTCATGTGCCCAGTTTATCATTTATCCTGGAAGAAGCAGGGAGCAAGCCGAGGTTTTATTTATTTATTTATTTATTTATTTATTTATTTATTTATTTTTGAGTCGGAATCTCACTCTGTCGCCCAGGCTGGAGTGCAGTGGCACATTTATGGCCACCACAGCCTTAACCTGCTAGGCTCAGGCAGTTCTTCTGCCTCAACCTTCCAAGTAGCTGGAACTATAGGCACGCACAACTATGCCCGGCCAATTTTTTTATGTACTGTAGAGATGAGGTCTCGCCAAGTTTCCCAGGCTTGTCTCGAATCCTTGGACTCAGGTAATCCTCTCACCTCTGGTGAGGATGGCTTTTGCTAACAGTGACAATTATAAGGACAGCATGGTCCAGACGCCATGCCTCATACTTTGGCTGCAAGACCTCCCAGGATCATTCCAAAAATTCAGGCAATAAATAGATTCCCAAGTTTTCCCATTGCCCGGGTCAGGAAACTGAAGCTCAGAGACATTTAGCACATTATCCATGGTCAAGTGAGGCTTACAAGTGATGAAACAGTTGTGTGTGTGTGTTTTTATGTGTGTGTGGTGGAGGTATGTGTGTGTCCGTGTGTCTGTGTGTGGTATGTGAGTATTTATGTGTCTGTGTGAGGTGTGAGTTTGTTTATGTGTCTGTGTAAAGTGTGTATTTTGTTGTGTGTGTGTGTGTGTGTGTGTGTGTGTGTGTGTGTACGGGTATGCATGTGTCCACATGTGGGTGTGTGTGCATGTGTTCACATGTGGTGTGTATGTGTGTGTATGCACATGTGTTCCAAGGTACCGAGGCTGCCCCATGTGGCAAGTGACTCCACTCGTGACACTTTCTTGCCAGGCCCTGGCTCCTGTGAGGAGGCAAAGCGTGGTGCCCTGCAGTTCATCTGGGAAGCAGAAGCAATGGCCACAGTGTCCAATAGCTCCTGGGTCCCCCTGGGAGAGAGCTTCCTGGCGGCCAAGGGCATCCGGCTGACTGGCGAGGAGTGGGACCTTCGCGGTCTCCTCCCATCGTGGGATGCTCTCTCAGAGAAGTTTCTGCGTGCGGATGACTATGCCCTCCGCCTGGCGGCTCAGTCCAGTGAGTGCTACGGTCCCTGGGTTCTTCTCCCTGTCTCTAGGGAGGCAAGCACTTCAGTGAGTCCTCAGCTGCCATACGGGGGGCGGGTCCTGAGAAGGAAGAGGGGAAGGGTTCTGTGAGACCGGGCAAGGCTGGAATGCGGCATGTGTCTCCAGTGCGTGCCCAGATGTCCCAGTTGAGCCACTCCAGATGGCACCTGCAGCCCCCACGAGCCACACATTCTTGATGAAATGTGAGGGTCTCAGCCTCCCAAGGCTCGTGCAACCCCCATGGCCTGTTCCCAAGCCTCCTCCATTTCCAAGGCTTCAGAAACACCACAAAGGGGGCGGGAGAGGCATCCTCTCTACTGAGGAACTGTGACACACGTGATCTCATCTCATCTAACCCTGATGGTGATACCCAAGGGTGCACATGATGTCCTTGTACAGCACAGAGAAACAAGCTCAGAGAGCCCACCGTCCTCCAGACCAGAGTAGCAGCTAGATGATACTCAGACCTTACCTTGACCAGGCACTGGCTGTGCTAAGGGTATAACCGGGGCTGCGTGTTTAATCCTCTTAGGTTCTGGGGGAACGCTGCTATGACCACCATCCACAGCTCTTTGCAAATGGGGAAACTGAGGGTCAGGTTCAGTCATTCACCTGAGTTCCTCCAGCTAATGATTAGTGGGGCCTGGATGGGAAGCCTGGCAGTCCAGTCCTTGAGCCCAGGTGCTCAGCTTGGTGACCCCAGGTGCCTAGATCTGTCTCATCCATGAGTCCTTGTCCCTCCCTCACGGCCCCACAGCTGCCCTGGTGGGAGGGCCCAGTCCCTCCAAGTGCCCTGGCTGACTCCACCTCAACCTGACAAGGACACACACGACGTCTGTCTCTGAACTTTCCCGAGTTCTCCATTTTTCTCAAGTTTTCTCCGGCTAGTGTTTTCTGAATTTGGGTCACAAAAGGGCAAAGCAGTCCCCCCTGATAACACCTGCTCCCGTCAGAGGATCACGCCAGCAGTCTGCCCCTCCCTTCTCATGGCTGGGGTGTCTGCTGCTGGCTTGGCGCTGGGCTCAGCTGTCCCTGTGCTCTTGACCCCACGTGGGAATCGCCTGAGGGCCATCTCTGTTTCCTGCTTTTTCTGCACCAGACGTCTCTTCTGGAGGACAAGAGGAATCAGACTGGGGCATGGGGAAACCAAGCCCAGCGTCTGTGTGTCCTGCCCACTGCCCACCCTCTCCTCTTCTCTTCCTCACATCTCCACTGTTTCTTCCTTCCCCCCCCCCGCTCAGTTGCTCCTGGAACCCTTCTATGAGTTGGGCAGTGCTCTGTGTGCAAAATAAACACACAGTGCTCTGTGTGAAAAAGAACCCTTTTTCATCTTGACGCCCCTGGTGCCTGTCACAGTGCCTGATGCCTAGGAGGGGCTGAGTCTGTGGTGAAGAGCCATCCTGCGGCTTCCTCCTCCGTCTTCCTTTCTCTTCTGTCTGCCCCCCTTATCCTACGGTCAGGCACCTCTGTCCTCTGTTCCTCAGAGCCTTGGGGACTTCTGCTTTTGACAAGAAACTCGTTTTAAATCTGTGTGTGGCCGGGAGTTGATGCAATCAGAGAGGGAAGTGGGACAGATGGCCCTTCAGCGGTGACCACATTGGCTGGGGCGGAAAACGCAGAGAAAGGGGAGAGAATGTTGTTGGCGACACAGAGATTAGTCACTGTGCAGCACGGTGGCATTTTCTTCAGAAGTCCAGCTGAGAAGTTCCTCTCTGACCAGCCACGGGCTCGGATTTTGCATGTCTGAGGTTGTAGAGAAAAGAGGAAGACTCCGTAGAGAAGGACCAGAGCTGGTCTTTTCTCCAAGAGTTTGGGGAGGGAGGGCCCAGGATAAGACGAAGCTGAGGCCCATTATGTGTCTTGGCCCACAGAACATGGTGGCCGGGTCCTAGGGCCTAGCGAGGGTAGTGGGGGAGTATGGGAGTAAATGCTCACAGCTGTGCCTGGCGTGAACTTAGTGCTTAATGCCCGTCAGCCTTTTTGATATAAATATCACACCTACCCTGTTAGGTAAGTATTCGACCCATTCCCCAGATGAGGAAACTGAGGTTCAGAGAGGTTAGGCAACTTGCTCATGCTCACACAGCTCAGAGGTGCAGCCAGGATTCAGGCAGAGGTTTGTCAGACCCAGAGCCCTGGCCACTGTACCGGGCTGCTTCAAAGGTGCTTCTTGGTGTCCCCAGATGGGGTCTGACCTTATGTCTGCAATCTCCATACATCTCATTAAATGGAGCCACGGTGCCCATTTCTGAAGGGGAGTGAGCCGGGGAGAACTGCCCCAACGTGCCTCATGTAATGGGGCTGTCCCAGAAGGGGCCGTCTCAGATGGGGCCATCCTTCCCCATGGCCTGCCCCTTCTCATGGACCTGAATTCACATCAGTGAGCTGATCAATTCTATATGGAAGTTATTGCAGAGGTTTACAGAGATTCTTTCAATCTCCAGCCTAAGTGTCATTTTTTAAAAAATGAGTCAGGGTCTTTGTGGCCCAGGCCGGAGTGCAGTGGCACAATCACAGCTCACCACAGTCTTGACCTCCTGGGTTCAAACAATCCTCTCGCCTCAGCTTCCTGGGTAGCTGGGACTGCTGGAGTGTCATCACGCTTGTCTAGTTTTTTTTTATTTTATTTTTACCTTTTGTAGAGATGAGGTCTCATCATGTTGGCCAGACTGGTCTAAACTCCTGGCCTCAAGCAATCCTTCTGTCTAGGCCTCCCAAAGGGCTGGGTTTCCATGCAAGAGCCACCGCACCTGGCCCTGAACGTCAGTTTTAAAGGACAGTCTGTGGAGTGCCTACCCACCTTCAAGGAGTCTCTGCCGCATTTTGGGTTGAGATGTTTGTCCAATGAATCAGAAGGCCTCCTCTGTCAGAACAGGAATGTATTTGGTTGTCCTTGGTGACAGAGCCTGCGCGGGGCAGGTGGTCACATTCTGCCTTCTCCTTCCCCCATTCCAGCCTTCACCTTCTATCAGAGACGCCGCTTTGCCCTGGGTGATGCAGCTGAAGCCTCCACCCTTCTGTCATTGGGTCCCTACGTGCCGCAGTGTGATGGATTCGGAAGTTGGGAGCCCGTGCAGTGCCACGCTGGGACTGGTAAGCCGGGATGGACACCCCCGCTCTTTTTTTTTTTTTTTTGAGAGGAAAGAGACCCACGTGGGAGGCAAGCAGGTCAGACACTCCAGGTTCTCTTCGACAGCTGGGGACAAATCCTTGGCTTCTCTGGCCTTCTGGTCGTCTCACCCGTGTCCCAGGAGCAGGAATCTTCAACCAGCCTGAAGGTCAAGGGGTGGTGGCTGGGGTGTCTTGGAGCTGAGACCTGTGACTGCGGACAGTGTCCAGCAGGGGCTCAGGTCTGAGGGACAGGAGGTGATCCTGCTTGCACTGTTGGAGCACCAGGGAGGAACATAGTTCCCGGGACACTCGGGAGCAAGTCCCCAGGGCACTAGCTGAGCTCCTGGTCTGGCTCTTTTCCAGGGCGTTGCTGGTGTGTGGATGGGAAGGGAGACCTCATCTCCGCCTCGCCGACTGCCCACTCTCAGGTCCCCCAGTGTAAGTGAAGCCCACAGAGTTTTCTCCCCGGGTCCCCAGCAGTGGCCACTCGAGGATGGTCCCGCCAGCTGTGGCCACCCACCCGCAGAAGGTTCCATGGCCCAGCCCCTTAACCGGCCCCGAGACCTGGAGGCTCGAGGTGACCTCGGGTCTTCAAGGTGATGCTCCCTGGTTCTTCACCCTGAGCCAGTGCCCTGGGCAGTTTCAGCCTCTCCTGTGGTTTCATCAGCCACCTTGCATCAGAACTTCCAGCCCCAGTTCAATTACAGAGAAGAAACTGAGGCATGGAGACATCATGTCACTTACACAGGCTCCCAGCCAGCAAGCATCTGATTCTGAATCCTGGTCTAGACAGTCTCACTCTGGAAGCCGTGATCTTGACTGGCTGTCTCTAATGGAAGGGACAGACGGCTTTGGAGTCTGTGGTCCACTTGACAACTCAAAGCTGGTGCACCCCGTGTGGGTGTTTGTCCTTGAACTGAGCCTGTCTTCCCTGAAGTTCCAGCTCTCTGTGAAGGGCACCTACATTCACCCAGATGCAGGATCGGAAACTCAGGGTCAGCCTGGGCTCCACACCTTCCTTCAGCTCCCATGGCCGGTCCATCAAGAGCAGCCCTCTCTGTCCCCCAGGCCCCACGACCTGTGAGAGATCTCGAACCAGTGGACTACTTTCCAGCTGGAAGCAGGCTGGGTCCCAAGGCAACCCATCTCCAAAAGACCTGTTCATCCCAACATGCCTCGAGGTAGGCCTCCAAGGCTGTGGGAGGGGAGTCAGGGCTTGTTTTCTCTAGTTTTTCAACCCATCGGTATCGTTCAAAACTCAAATGGAATTCTCATGCGGGTGTTTGTCCTGGACCTGGTAGGCCTTGACTGTGTGACCTTGGGCAACCACCTTACCTTTTCTGTGCTCCAGTTTGTTTAATTATAAGATCAGGCCACATTTTGTCCGATCTAGTGCTAGGATTGTGTGGAGACTCCAAGGAAATATCTTTCATGAAAACTCTGAAAAATAACCGAAATGTGCACAGTTGCAACCATGTTTTTCCTAAAGTCATCTTGGCTGGGATGTTCTCTGTCCTAGATTCTCCATGTAGCTGGAGGACATCACCTCATTTCATTCCCCAGCCTCGGATATCGCACTCATTCATAGCTTACTCAAGCCCCGATGTAACAGCTCTCAGAGAAAGGATTTATGCCCGGAATCCTAACACAGACATCTCTGGGTCTCAGTTCCTTTCCCTAACATAGGGATGACAGGGATACCCCGACCTACTCAGCTCCCAGGGACCTTATGAAAATCAGATGAAACCAGCAATATAAAAGCCCATGAAACTGTAGAGTGCTGAGCCAAAGTTTCCTTATTATCGTTGTTTGGTGCTATGATCCTAGTCCCCAGTTACAGATTCGTTTTGTAGAGAACTTAGTGAAAATGGTTTACTCTTTCATTTCAGCTGACCAGCACCTGCTGTTGGGATACAATGCTTTGTTGTTCTGCGCACTGACGCTCACTCAGAAAGAAGGGCAGGGTATAGCCTCTGGGGGCAGGAAGGAGGTCTCAGAGCAGGACTCAGAGGCACTCTGAGTGCGTGGGCCTTAGCCCAACCTCTGTGGAAGACACAGTGCTGGTAACTTTGCCCAACCCCCTTGGGAAATGTTAGGTTAGTAGTTAGAATATTCTCCAGGTTAAGACTTGATCCTATGAAGTGTTCTCAGGCCTTTGCTTGGGTTTGAATCTCTCCTCTGCAGCATCATGGATTCTCTCTGGGTCTTTATGTGAAATGGGGACAGTGGGGTCTCCAACCGTGGGGTACTGTGCGAATTGAATGCCACACTCAGGGTGGTGGAATGATTCACACAAGGGGAGACTCACGGTTGCATTCTCTGTACATGTTGGACGTCACAGCTATTGTCATTGTTTGTCTGCAAACAAGGCACGACAGATGATAAACTGGGCAAGTGCCAGACAAATACTTAGAAGCACCCAGCGTCAGCATACCTATGTGGGCTTATGATTTTCTGATACAAAGTAGAGAAGACATTTCCTACCATGGAGGGAGTTCCTAGAAGGAAGATGCCTGACGAGGGGCATTGCTCGGTGGATTTTTAGACGGGGAAACCAAGGGTGAGGCCCAGAGGTGAAGCAGGTGGGCCAGGCCAGAGAGGAAGGGGCTGACCCCTCCAAGCATAGTTTCCACAGGCCCAGCCAGACATCGGGCTTGGGTTATTGCCTAGCACTGGGTCTTTGTTCCCTGGGATGGATGCTCAGAGCCTTCTCCTAGGGCTGCTCGCTGAGATCATTTCTGGAGTCAGCAAGGCTTGTTCCGAGTGGCTGGGCTTTGAGTTTGGACCCCGGCCCAGGCCCGCTTCTCACTCACCAGCCATGGGGTGTTACTCTCCAGCTTTCCCACTCTGAGTGAGCCTCAGTTTCTCCCACCCTAAAATGGGCTCACTGTCATTCTTGCCTTGTGAAGTGATCATAGCCATTCATCAAATACTCTACGTGAAGCTTTGGGGACAGGAGAGCACCTCTCCCCAGCCCACCTCCCTCCCTCTGGAGAAGCTATCACCCGTGGGTGTGGAAGGGACATGTTTGACATCTGTCCACCGGCAGGTTGGGTGCATGAGTGTCTTGTCCACGGCAACTGACATGATCTCGGCTTTGTCTCAGACAGGAGAGTATGCCAGGCTGCAGATGTTGGAGGCCGGTCCCTGGTGTGTGGACCCCACCTTGGGAGATGGGATACTGGTGGGCTCCAACAGCAGCACCCAGTGTGAGTGGTCACCCTGACCAGCAGTTTTGCCCACCCCCTCCTGGGAGCACTGGCTGTGGAGTCCCAAGAGCCAGTTTCATGTCCCAGATCTGCTACTTCCATAGCTTCCCCCACTTCAGGGGGGTCTTGCAAGAAGCCAACACGGCAGGAGCCAGGCTGTGCTTCGTGACGGGGTCCCCAAAAAAGGTGGTGCTGGTGCTTTGGAGTGTTGACTCGCTTCATGGTGCTGGTACCCAACAGACTCCTCCTGGCCCTAGGCTTCCACAGAGATTTCCCAAAAGCACTCCGTGCTGATGTTCCCTTCTGCCCAAAAACATGAAAAGTGCCGTGGTCCTCAGGGCCACACTTAAGCTCCCGGCGTGATTCGGGGCCCATGCAGCTGGCTCCTCTATTGCTTTTGGCTTCTCCATCTCTCACACTTTGGGATCCGGCTCTAATAAATTCCAGCCAGATTTTTGAAGAGAGCAAACGCTCTCTTCCGCTGAGCCTTCACATGTTCAGGTTCTGCTACCTGCAACCCATGCATCCATCCCCTGCCCAACATCCCCTGGCTGGTTTCCACCCAGACCACACCCCAGGAAGCCTCCATGGGCCTCCACTGTGAGTCCAGCCCCTCCTCCTGCTCCTGTACTGTGCTGTTATTGTGGTATCTCACAGAGCTGTCCTGCTCCCTTGCTTGTTAAATCTCCCATGAAACCCTATGTACGCTCCTTGATGACAGGCAGTGGAGGGTGAGGGAAGAGGACAGAACTGAGCCGGGCCCAGTCTTTGCCCTGTCGTAGCTCCGTATCCCAGTGGCGTGGCAGCCCTGGACCCTCGGGAAGCCCTCTAGGTGTGGGGAGAGCACATGGGCACCCCGCAGGGAGCAGGAACTCACCTGGCTTATCTTCATGCCAAGGTCCAAGCATCTGCAGTGTGCTCCAGAGTGGCACGCTGTCCAGGACAACTGGCCCTGGCTATGTCCCAGCCTGTGGAGAAGAGAATGGAAGCTTTTCCCCAGTGCAGTGCGACCTGGCCCAGGATAGCTGCTGGTGCGTCACGGGCAGTGGACAAGAGGTGCCCGGGACCCGTGTGGCCGGGAGCCAGCCTGCTTGTGAGAGTAAGTCAAGACCCCCAGAGGGACCATGGGGCCTGCACCTCTCGCCTTTTACCCAGGCTGGTGGGCTTCCAGGGACGCTGGGCCCAGGGCATGGGAGGGAAGAGAGGAAGCACAGGAGGGAGGGAGTTGCTACTGGCTTCCATGGTGTCCATTCTCGTGTCTGCTTCCTAAAAAATGCTCAGGCCAGGGACTGGAGTCAGAAAGAGCCTGGCCAGGGCAAGCTTGGAGCTGGTACCTCATGAAGCTTGGCCACTGGCCTACTGAGAAGTTCTGGGTCTTGTCCTTCTTGTTCCTAAATGGGAGAAAGACCTCGATGGCAAGATCTCTGTGTGATGGCGCCAGCCCTGCTGGAGCGCTTCAGAAATTCGTGGAATTGTTGACTTGTGTATCTCTATTTCTAGTTTTAAAAAAGTGTGTGCATATCAAATATGGAAATATACATATATGAATGTATATGAGAATATGGAGCTCCATTATTGCATATTAAACTATATTGTTTAATTATAAATTACTTACCTTTATTTCTCCAAAAAATACTCAAGTCACAGGACATTATGGTTACTTTAAGATGTACATGAGCAGAATTAGCTGTGATGGTACCTGGCTGTAGTCATAGCTACTTGAGAGGCTGAGGCAGAAGGATTGCCTAAACCCAGGAGGTCAAGGCTGCAGTGAGCCATGACTTCCATGCTCTCCAGCCCGGGTGACGGGGCGAGACTCTGAGACTCTGAATCGAACAACAATAATAATAACCATAATAAATTGTATGTGAGCAGGCAGTTTAGACTACCAGTGAATTTTATCCCAGGATGATCAATGAAGACATTATAGAATATTTACTACAAATCAGGGTGGTGGGTCCGTCAGGGTTGCACTGGATGATTCTGACATTATTCCAAGTGTCTTTCGTGTTCTTACCGCTTTTTAAATCATTTTTCATCTTCCAATCCTTAAGCAACGTTTTGGACCTGCAGAGGAGTTTCATTAGGTCCAGCAAAACTTCTGGTTGACGTTTGCAAAGATGGGCGGAGTCCCAGAGGAGAGGGTGGGGGAAAGGAGCTGCCCACACCCCAAGCTGGGGCTTTTGTGCGATTTCATCAGTTCTCCTGCCTGAGCCTTGCAGTGTATCCAAGACTCACACCACATGCCTTTCCCCAACTCCTGTTTCCTCCCCTCTCTATAGGGGACCCCGCTTCTAACGCCCATGCAGCCATGCAACCCAGAGTGTCAGTCAGCAGGACCCCAGGATAAATCCTGGTGGGTCCACTTGTCAACCGTGTGATTTTGGACATGTTCACAAACCTCTCTGAGCCTCAGTGTTGCCCTCAGTAAGATGGAGAGATAAGAGAGCTCATCTTTGTGACCCTCAGCAGCTCGCGGCTTGAGCATAGCACTTCCCGCGATAGGGCTTTGCACAGCTAAGTTAAGTCCTCCAAGCTCCTGGATCCTCACCTGCAGGACAGGGCCTATAGCAGCCCCGCCTCCCAGAGTTGCCTTGAAGATGGAGTGGATGCCAGACAGTGCTCCGGTGGTCCCAGACACAGAAGACAGACCATGTGCTGGTGGGTGGAAGCCAGCAAGGTCTGGCCTCTCTCCTCTAGTCACCAGCGCATATTCCTGGGAGAGCCACCGAGCTCCTCTGGGCCTCTGTTTTTCCCATCTCTAGAATGGCAATAATGATCCCCAGTGGCCATGGTTTTAGAAGGATTGTGTGAGATTCAAGCTGTAGAGTGCCCTCTCCCAAGCCTAGACCACTGTGGATATTCAGTTCATTTTAGTCTTCGTACTTTTTCCCTTTCCCCTCAACCCCTCCTCCTCTGCTGTGGGGGCCCTGATGGGTCACACCACAGACAGTCACATCGCTGCAGTGACACCAGGAAGGAAGGCCTTGGGAAAGCACGTCTGCTGGGGAGGGTAGGAACACCGGCAAGAGAAATGTCAATGTCCCAGGCAATGTCTGTGACCTCAGGAGGAAAGGCCTCTCCCAGCCAAATCAAAGCCCTCAGGAGCCCACTTCCAGAAGGTTGTGGAGGACAAGAAACCCAAAAGGCCGCAGGTGCAGAACCTCCCTCTGGAAGAGAGAAGCTGGTATTCACTGAAATCCAGGGGCTGCTTGCATATGCACACACGGGCAACCGCTTCTTACACATCCACGTGTGTGACTAGCACTCTGGCATATCTTGGAGACTGGGATAAGGATAATGGGGTTCAATCTCGGTATGGACACTTACTAGCTTTCTGACCACACCCAAGCTATCCAATCTCAGCGTGCCTCAGTATTGCAGTTTATAAAATAGGTATAATGGGGGTACCCCATATTGTTGTGGGGGCATTAAATGAATTGATGTTAATAGTGCTCTTAATGGCATACATGGCACTTACTAAGTGCCCCATAGTAGTGTTAAATAAATACTCCCACCAGGAGGTAGGTATTGTTGCTATTCTCATCATTTTATGGGTGGGGAAACCCAGCCACAAAGAAGTTAATTAACTTGCTCTAGGGCACTCAACTAGCCAGGGTGCACAGCCGGACAGGCTGGTCTCAGAGCCCCCAGGCCTATGAACCCCCAACACACACACACACACACACACACACACACACCTCTCTCTCTCTCTCTCTCTCTCTCTCTCTCTCTCTCTCTCTCTCTCTCTGTCTCTCTCTCTCCCCGCTTGGTAAGAGCCAACTCAATGAGCCCACTGCAAATCACAGTGCACAGCCTTGTCCAGAGGCCCTCATTCTAACAGAAAGAAGCTCAGACTGGGCCCAGAAGATCAAAATAGGTCATTCTTCATCTCTGAAGTCCCTGAATGCCCTCATATCCCATGTAGCTTGCAGATTCTACAGCCAGACATCTACTGGTCAAAACTGCACCTGAGTCTGGTCATTAACTCAGTCTCTCATCAGATGTGAGATTGTCACACGGAGTGTGTCTGCGCTTCGGTTTCCTCACCCACTCATGTATTTAACTCATCTTCATTGAGCTGTGTCATTGAGCATGGGCCACTGACCTGGGCAAACAAGGGAAAGGAGCCCTTTTTCTCCTGTAGACCTAGTCCTGCGGGAAAGCAGCATGTGGGCCATCAGAGACTCAGACGGTTGGTAGAATGGAGGCTGCAGTGGGTGAGCCAGGAGTATAGGCAGGGACACCTGAGTTGCCTGGGGAAACCACAGAAGGGGCTGAGCTGATACTTGAGGGTCAACAAGGAATCTTCTAGACAGATGAGCAGGCAGGAGGAAAGGCATGGAGCTATGCTCAGGGAATGACCGGTATTCCTGAAAGCTCAGGAGACTGGAGGAGGTGAGAGTGGAGGGAGGAAGGCGGGCTCAGTGGGCACACGGGAGAGTGTCTGGTGTCTGGCTCTAGTGTGATTTCTCCGCCAGCAGCAGGGACCACGTGGGCCACGGGGGCAGATGGGCAGGGGACGAGCCTGGCGAGAGACTTTTCAAGCAGCTCAGGCAGAAGGTGAGGGACGTCTCAGTGAGGAAAGTGGTGGTGGAGTCAGGAGATGCTGAGACGGTGTAAACCACGGCCAAGGCGGAGGAGGTGGACACTACAGGAGGGCCACCAGGCTGCTGACTTGTAACATCTGGGGGCGCCACTTCACAAGCTGGTGGTCCTGAAGTGGGGGCAGGCCTGGGCAGCAGATACTGAGATCAGGCTTGGATGGGGAGAGACTAGGCGGGATATAACTGGATTTAGAGGGGGGAAGAAGCTTGAGCGCCCAAGCTGGAAGTGAAACTGTACAAGTCACCAATGCTTAGGTGCTTGTTAAAACCAAGAGGGGCCGGGCAAGGTGGCTCATGCTTGGAATCTCAGCACTTTGGGAGGCTGAGGTGGAAGGATTGCTTGAGCCCAGGGGTTCGAGACCAGCCTGGGCAACATGGCGAGACCTCGTCTCCAGAAAAATAAAAAATAAAAAACGAGGCCACGTGCACCTGCAGGCATAGCTACTCGGGAGGCTGAGGCAGGAGGATCACCCGCGGCCAGGAGGTTGAGATTGCGGTGAGCCATGATCGTGCCACAGCACTCCAGCCTGGGTTACAGAGTCTCCCACTCAAAAAAAAAGTAAAACTAAGAGGATGAACTTGCTCAAGAAGACACAACAGAGAGGAAGGGGAACAAGTCATGGCAGAGCCAGCCTAGGGGCCCAGCACATCCGGGGAAGAAAAGAGGAGAGCCTGGCACACTGCAGGGGGGTGTCCAAGGCAGGGTGCCCGGCCTTCCCGGGCCAGGCAGATGCTCACCACGGCCTGCTTCCCTCCTCCTAGGCCCGCGGTGCCCACTGCCGTTCAATGCATCCGTGGTAGATGGTGGAACCGTCCTGTGCAAGACGGCCTCGGGCCTGGGTGGGGTCGCCGTCCAGCAATGCCAGCTGCTGTGTCTCCGGGGCTTCCAGAGTGCATTCCCGCCGGTGCCGTTGGTGTGCAGCCTGGAGAGTGGACGCTGGGAGTCACAGCTGCCTCAGCCCCGGGCCTGCCAGAGTGAGTGACCTGGGGATGTCTGTCCTGTACTCACTCCCTCTTAGGGATGGGGCTGGTGACTCAGATGAGGGTGTGTGGCTACCTCCCCTCCCCCACTCAAATGTAGTAGGTTCACGTGAGCCAGGTGGCACCAAGCAGGAGAGAGCACCCCATGGGGCATCTTCTAGAAAGAACAGATGTGCTCCAGCTCCCTGAAGTCAGGCTTCTTTTGCCAGTCTCTAGAACCATCTGCTCCTTGGGAAGATTGCTATCATTCTAGCCCTCCTGGGTATCTTGGGTACTAAACAAATCTGGGACAGGTAGCTGCCCTGACGGCCAAGATGATGGTGTCGACACATTCAGAGCTGCTTGTCTGGCCTCTGGGAGCAGCCCTGTCCCATCAGCCTCTCCCCCAGCCCACCTGGACCAAGGTTAATGCCTGCCAGAGCCAGGGACCGTGGAACCTGCGCCTGGTGGGGCATCCATTCTGGGACCTGTGTCCTGTGTAAATATCGGCCCTCTCTCCCAGTGCTCTGCACAGAGCTCCTTTCTCCTGCTCACATGCTGGACCCCCTGAGTGCACATGCAAAAGTGCCCACACATGGCAGCGTGGCAGTGCCAGCCTCTGGTGGAACGGGGCGGGCAGCTGGGGCCTGGTACTTGGTCCACCCTGTGCAGTGGGAGGGGCATCTGAGAGAAGGTTCTGGATTCTGGGATTGACTGTCCCCAGTCTCTGGATGGTTGCCAGAGTGTCAAGAGCAGTATTTGTTGCAAAGCGCACTGGGTTAGAGAGACTCTCCATCCAGAAAAAGCTCAAAATGTGATTTGGATAAATAAGTGACCTGTCACTTTGAATGTGACAGGGTGGTCTAAGCTGAGATCAAGACCAAGATAGTCACAATTGAATCTAAAGCAAGGGGCTTTGGGAAAGAAAGGCGTGGATCTTGAATTCCTGAAGTTGAATGCAGACTGTTGTGTATGATTGATTGTTCAGGTTGTGAACAGTGCCATTCCTATACTAATGCCATTCCCATATTCTATGTTCTCTATTTTTAACCTGGAAAACCATATGGAGTGGCCTGTGTACAGGATAGTATGAAATATTTATCAAGGGGAATGTCCAGGACCCCCAAATGTAAAGCACCCTGGTGTAGAGGCCAAGGCAGGACTGAGCTTGCTAAGTCGTTTCAGAGACAAGGCATGGTGCTAGGGAGTGTTTAGATGCAGGGTGGTGGCACAGAAGGGCAGTGCTTGTGTGTTTCAAGCTAAATGAGGAAGGAAATCCCAAACAAAGGAAAGAATCCTGCAGGTCTGTCCCTCTGCTGACACTGCGGCTTGTCTGCAGGGCTCCGGCTGTGGCAGACCCTCCAGACCCAAGGCCACTTCCAGCTCCAGCTCCCTCAAGGCAAGATGTGCACAGAGGACTACACGGGCTTGCTGCAGGCATTCCAGGTCTTCCTGCTGGACGAGCTGACGGCCCATGGCTTCTGCCAGGTTCAGGTACTGGTGGCCTTCCCCGCCCTGAGGGCTTGGGCTACACTCGGGTCATCTTGTCAGAGAACCTCAGGGCTCCCATGACCCTGTGGATCAGGTTCAACCATCACTCATTTTACCACGCTGAGGCCCCAAACTGGGAAGTGACTCGCCCAGGTTGATTCATAGCAGCAGAACCGGATCTGTGTCCACCTTGACTGTCCTTTCTACATAAAGACATCGGACATTTACTGAGCACCTAATAGGCACATCCCTAGACACGAATTAGCAAATGCAGTCCTCATAGTGACCCTATTATTATCACCATGTTGTAGATATACAAAGTAAAGGCCAGAGAGGTAAAATAATTGGCCCAGAGTCGTGCAGCCAGGTCAAGGTGGGGCCAGGCAGACTGACTTGAGCATAGAGCTGTGGTCGCCACGCAGTACTGTACCCACCCAGGGAGAAAGCTCAAGGACGTGTGGCAGAAAGCCTGAAATGTCATCCTGCTCTCTCTGCACCATGGGGCCAGATGTGTTTCTTAACAACCCTGCGAGGAGGTGATCACGGTTCCTCCCTGGAAGAAGAGTGTGATATGCCAGCTGGCAGGGCGTCCCACCATAAATAACAAATACCAGAGTTTTTCAGCCATGTGATACCCAAGGGCCTTGGCGATCTGAAGTCACAAGTGTTCAGAGAGGGAGTCTTGAAAAATCTCCCAGTTAAAGAAGTCTCGTTCTGCTCAAAGTTTGCTAAATCACCAGGGTCACCCATGTGAAGGATCTTGGAGAACACACGTTTTCACAAAACAACACACTGAAAGTCTTGAGTTTAAAACAAATACAAGAATAAATAGGCCTTTTTCTCAAAAGATATGCACTGACAACAATATCACACTGCCTGTTGTTTATTGAGCACCGACTGCTTGTGGCACCAGGCTGGGAGCGCTGTAGTTCTCCCCTCTAATCCTCATGGCCCCCCACATGGTGGGCATCAGTATCCCCCCCTATTCAGAAGTGAATTCACTAAAGCCACGGCCAGGTACGCGAGTTGCCCAAGGTTTCTCCATAGCCCAGTAATTCTAGGTCTGTCTGGACCAAGTGTATTTACTTATTCATTCCCTCATTCTTACCTTTAGCAAGTATTTCAGTGCCTGGTACAGGCTGGGCACTGCTTTAGGCTCTGAGGATGATCAAAGATCAACAAAGCCCGACACTAGTTGAAGTGGGAAGGATGGATTTTAAACCGGAATATGCTACCACAGTGGGATAAGAGTCCAGGGTAAACGGGGAAGTGGACTTGGATTTGGTCAGAGATGACTGGATGCTTTAAGGGGAGGTTGAGGGAAGAGGAGGAGTGAGCGGGGTCTCAGCAGAGTCAGATTTAAAAAGTGGGAGAGGGGGTTGGTCCCTGTGAAACTTGCCTGGGTTTGCTAACTGGCCCTAGTAAGTGAGGCCCCTTCCCTCCCACAGAGGCTGGAAACTAGGGCCTCATTTTCAGGTGCTGGCTGGGGGATCTTAAGAGGTTCCTCAGCCTCCCCGAGGCGAATTCTCCATCTGTAATGTGGGCTAATGACAGTCCCGACTTCACAAGTTTGCTCTGGAGATTAAGCGAGCTAATATGTTTAAGGAACTTCACACAGGGCCTGACGAATGGAACATGTTCAAAAATGGTGCCAAGAGTGCTAAGTGCCTGGCACACGGCAAGTGCCATGGGAACACCCACATCCACTTTCTCACCTTCCCCTGGGGGTATAGCACAGGGTGCAGTGCTCAGTAAGCGCTTGGTGCCAGGCAGTTGGGGTGGGTGGCATTCTGACTCTCAGGCTGCATCTGCGTTGGCCACCCGTGGCCCGATTTCATGGTGCTGTCTGGATCCCAAAGAAGGGGGTTGAGGGTTCTCATGGTGAAGACTGAAGGTCAGGGCTACATCAACTCTGAATTATGAGTTGGTGACAGGTGCTTTCCTCCTAGAACCTTCGAGGAACCCTCCAGACACCCAGCCTTTTAATGAACTAACTCCCCCCTTGGGGAAATTCTAGCTCCTTGTGTAGACTCCACAAAACTGGTTTCCGACTCCGTGCTCTGGAACTGACAGCATTTGCTTCCACGTAGGTGAAGACCCCTGGCACCCTGGTGTCCATTCCTGCCTGCGACAACTCCTCTGTACAGGTGGGGTGTCTGACCAAGGAGCGTCTAGGAGTGAATGTCACATGGAAGGCACGGCTTGAGGATATCCCGGTGGCCTCTCTTCCCGATCTGCACCACATTGGTATGTTTTTCTGCACCATCGCCTTGAAGAAGCTGTGCAGTCTCTCTGAGTCTCGGTTTCCACATCTGTCAAATGGAGATCGTGAAGCCCATGATGTCTTCCTGAGAGGATCATGGGGAGAGATAATTATTAAAACTCTATAAACATCAATAGCATTCTAGCCAAAGCTTACTAGAGCTAAATCATATCAACAAAGAGCCTGACTTTGCTTTTGAGACCATCTCCAATTTTCTTGATGTTCTGAGGACAGAGAAGTGAGACAGAAAGTGTGGAACAGAGAGCAGTGTGGGAAGAAGTCTTTATCGGTTTAAAATTTATGTCTCACCCACTTCCAACTGTGAAATGTCTTAGCCCACTTACACTATTAAAACAGGTCAGTTGGGATATGGATATATCTAGAGAGGACAAAGACAGAAGAAGGAGGCATGAAGGAATTTTATGATCACGGCTATGAGCACGCAACATGTGTCACAATGAGATTTCTGGGGGATCTTAAGAGGTTCCTTAGCCTCTCCAAGGCAAATTCTCCATCTGTAATGTGGGCTAATGATAGTCCTGTCTTCAGAAGTTTGCTCTGGAGATTAAGTGAGCTAATATGTTTCCATGTACTTCTGACCACTGATAAAGGAGGCATCTCCACTTCCTTCTACCTTCCTGTGGCCAAACACCCGGAGGCAGGTCTGGCCGGAGCAAGCCCTCTGATCTGGGAGGAGGAACTTCTGAAAAACATCGCCAGGAAGGAGACTGTGTCTCTGTCATTCTCTAGTCCTTGGGGTGATGCCCTTCTGTGTGGAAAAACTACCTTCCCTCCAGCACTAGGAATCAAGGGTTCACTTCCGCCTTCTCCAAGGGGAGCGTGGGTAATCTGGGGATGTCTGAAGCTGCAACAGCATGAGCTGTCTATTCCTGGCTTCAGCAGAGAGGCAGCGACACCTGGTTTCAGGCCATGGCTGGCTTCCCAGGAGGCCAGATGTTTACTTGTGCCAGGGTCTAACCTGGCTCCCGACATGGCATACACCTGCTTTCTCCTGGGAAATACTTTTATTGTGTTAGCTGCAGGCATTTCAGTGAGCTGAATTCCAGGGAGAAGACCACATCGCCCCTCTTGTCCTCACCTTCCCTCTGAGTGTCCCCTTCACACACATTCTCTCCCGCGAGTCTCACCCACTCGCAGAGAGGTGTTTCTGGGCCATTTTTCAGAAGGGGAAACTGAGGCTCAGAGCTGTTCGGTGCCTTGTCAAAGGTTGAGGTGGAGGAGTATCTGGATTGTGCACTTTATTTTTATTTTTTTATTTTTTAGTTTTTTGAGTTGGAGTCTCACTCTGTCGCCCAGACTGGAGTGCAGTGGCCGCTCCCGGCCACCACAGCCTCAACCTGCTGGGCTCCGGTGATTCTTCCGCCTCAGCCTTCCAAGTAGATGGAACTACAGGTGCGTGTTACCACGTCCGGCTAATATTTTTTTTTTTTGGATTTATTGTAGAGATGAGGTCTCACCAAGTTGCCCAGGTGGGTCTCGAACCCACGGGCTCAGGCAATCCACTCACCTCAACCTCCCAAAGGCGCGGGATTACAGACTGAACCACTGAGCCCGGCTTAGATTGTGCACTTTAGATTAGTGACAGAAGATGTGCTCTCCTGTAGCAATGTGGGTCACATCAGTGCCACAAAAATGACAGGAGCCAGGAGATCGGGTTGAAGTCTCACTCTCACTTCTGACTCCTGTGTGACCTTGAACCAGTCCGTCCCCTTCTCCCGGTCTCAATCCCCCCCTCTGTAAAATGAGACAACAATGCCGGGCTCGGTGGCTCAGCCTGTAATCCCGCGCCTTTGGGAGGCTGAGGTGAGTGGATTGCCTGAGCCCGCGGGTTCAAGACCCGCCTGGGCAGCGAGACCTCATCTCTACAATAAATCAAAAAATCAGCCGGGCGTGGTAGCGCACGCCTGTAATTCCGGCTACTCGGAAGGCTGAGGCAGAAGGATCGCCGGAGCCCAGCAGGTCGAGGCTGCGGTGGCCACGAGCAGCCACTGCACTCCAGTCTGGGTGACAGAGTGAGACTCCAACTCAAAAAAAAAAAAATGAGACACCAGATCGTGCCTCTGTCTCCTCGGTCTCCAGGACATTCAAGGCAGCTCTGTCCCCTTGAGTCCTGTTGGTCCTTGCAGGGAATGGTGAGGTGACATCTGTTTTATCCTGTGTGTTGCAGAGAGGGCCTTCGTGGGCAAAAATCTCCTCGGACGCTTTGCAGACCTGATCCAAAGTGGCACGTTCCAGCTTCATCTGGATTCTAAGACGTTCCCAGCAGACACCTCCATCAGCTTCCTGCAGGGAGACCGCTTTGTTGCCTCTCCCAGGGTGTGGCTTGGGTGCCTGGAAGGATTCCACCGAGTCTTGACCACCAGTGAGACCAGTCAGGACCCAGTTTGGTGTGGTAGGTTCACTCTCTCTCCCTACACTGTTCTGAGTGTCATACAAGATTTTGGGAAAGGGCACTGGGACCCCGGAGAGAGGCTACGAGGCATACAGATTTGAGGGTCATCCATTTAGTCAGTCAACAAACGTTTTTAGTCATCCACTGTGCGTGGGCATAGCGTCATCACCTGTGAGAGGGAAGGAGGAAGTGGACCCGATGTTTGAAGCCCTTTCTGTTAGTTCCTGGCCGGCATGGACCCTGGGGCTGGGCTGCACTGTCTTTATGAAGCAGACGGATATCTACTTTGTATCCTGGGTGGGCATTTTCTAGTCTGGTTGTAGCAATGTGTTACTCACCACATTCCCCAAATCAGTCCAAGACTTGACAACTCAGGGAAAGCAATTCCTAACAGGGGTTTACTTGAGTTGTTCGTGCCCTTGGCCATGAGTAGTTTGGAGGCCATTTTCACTGGACTGTGCTGTGAATTTCTTGACGGGAGGCTTTGTTCATTTCCTGTCGCCATCATAACGAATTTTGTGGCTTAAAACAACACAAGTATATTGTCTGATAGATCTTTAGATTTGAATTCCAACATGGGTGTCACTGCGGGGCTACCATCCTCCTGAAGCCCTGGAGATATCTGTCTCCTTGACTCCTCCAGTTTCTAGAGGTTACCCCCCTTTCTTGGCTGGTGGCTTCCTTCCCCTGTCATCGAAGCCAGAAATGCCACCAGTTTCTGGCCCTTCTCCCTCGCCATATCTCCCCTGCTCTCTGTCCCATCCGAGGACCTTGTAATTACACCCAACTGCATCACCCTGGATCCTCTTACTTGAAGGTCAGCTGATTAGTGACCTTAATTCTATCTACAACCAAAATTCCCCTTTGCTGCATAATCTACTGTTCCACTAGTTCCAAGGATCAGGATGTGTGTGTCTTTGGGGGGGCCGTCATAATGTCTGCCACTGCAGTCCAGGTGTCTCCTAATGAAGAACGTTTCTCCTTTGTGGAGTGAGACAGGAAGACATTTTCCTTGAGTTGAAGAGAGACATCTTTTAGTTTATTCCTCATTATTTATATTGGTTGCTACACAAAAGCCACATGGTCTTTCCTTTTCTGAAATCCACGCCAAATTCTAAGCTCCACAGTGGATTAAAGATGCAGCTAAATCTTTTTTTTTTTTGAGTTGGAGTCTCACTCTGTAGCCCAGACTGGAGTGCAGTGGCCGCTCCCGGCCACCTCAGCCTCGACCTGCTGGACTCCGGCGATCCTTCCGCCTCAGCCTTCCAATAGCTGGAACTATAGGCATGCACTACCACGCCCGGCTGATTTTTTGATTTATTGTAGAGATGAGGTCTTGCTGCCCAGGCGGGTCTCGAACCCGTGGGCTCAGGCAATCCACTCACCTCAGCCTCCCAAAGGCGCGGGATTACAGGCTGAGCCACCGAGCCCGGCTGCAGCTAAATCTTAACACAGAAAACAGAAATGCAACCACGTCCCACTAGAAGGTGTAGAGGATTTTGCAGTTACAATGCACCTTCACGGATGTTTAACTCTCACAATAGTCCTGAACATTTCCTCATTTGACCAAACAGGCTGTGGCGCAGATTAAATGCAGTTGTGCATCTCTAGTGCCCAGAGCAGGCTGACACATAGGAGGGACTCCAGGTCACCTGATGTCCGTGGGCAAGTCACCCCCATAGACATCTGGGACCAGAGCCCTGGATCCTTCTTTCCACCTCATGAGACTGCCCAAACCAAGAGCGCAAGAAATGGTTGCAAGCGTTGATGGTACCCCGCCCCCCAGAGTGGGCAGAACTAGAGTCATGGAGAAGGAGCGTCCTGCAGAGAACACCTGCCACTGTGTTCTCAACTTTGTCATGAAGAGCCTAGGGCTCTAGTAAGTGTGTGTATGTGTTCTTTAGCATGTGTTTATATGTGTGCATGTGTGTGACTGTGTAGGCATGTGTGTGTGCATATCTATATGCGTACGCACATGTGATGCGTATATGTGTGCATGCATGTGAGTGTGTTTATGTTCATGCATATGTGTATTGTGTGGCACATGCATGTATGCACACACATGTGTATGTTGTGTGGGGGCTGCTGGAGCCTGCTTTTAGAGCTACCCCAGGTGGTATAACCCCCACTTCCAGGTGGAGGTCTGGAAGTTGTACCAGGAGGCCTATGGCCAAGGGGTGCCCTCTGGAGCAGGGAGTTAAGAGGGGGAGTGGGGAGATGAGGACGGAAGCTAAGGGCTGCTGGAGAGCCTGTGTTGACTCTGCACCTTTAAGGAAGCTGATTCCTTTCACCCCTCCCCACACACAGGTAACTTAGAGCTGCTGGCTTGGAAACCCCTCCCCTGTTCCTTTTAGGGAGCCCAGTTACTAGTTACTATCCACCAGGAGATGGGAGGGAAGAGGGAAGCCAGCGGGTGTTGAGGCGTGGGGCTGGGGAATCCGCAGCTGGTGTGGGAGGGTGGTGAGGGTTTCTGAGGGCCCTTGTGAACCTCAGAGTGGGGTCCAGGAAGGGACTGGAGGGGAGACCTCACCCAGAACATGCTTGCTCGAGAGCAGAAGTCAGCAAACTTTTCCTTTCTTCTTTTTTTTTTTGAGTCAGAGTCTCACTCTGTCACCCAGACTGGAGTGCAGTGGCCATTCCCAGCCACTGCAGCAGCCTCGACCTGCTGGGCTCCGGCGATCCTTCCGCCTCAGCCTTCTGAGTAGCTGGAACTACAGGCGCGTGCTACCACGCCCAGCTGATTTTTGATTTATTGTAGAGATGGGGTCTCGTCAAGTTGCCCAGGTGGGTCTCAAACCGGCGGGCTCAGGCAATCCACTCGCCCTCCCAAAGTGCTGGGATTGCAGGCTGAGCCACCGAGCCCAGCAAACTTTTTCTTTAAGGTAGCAAATGTTTTAGGCTTTGTGGACCCTACAGTCTCCATCTCAGCAGCTCAACTCAGCCATTGTGGGGAGAAACACGTGACTGGGCTCCAATAAAATGTTATTATCAAAACAGGAGGCAGCTGGATTTGGCTCCCAGGCCTGCATTCTGTTTTCAACTGCTGCAGCCTTTAACTGACTCACAAAGACTTGTCAATCACGCCATGCAGCCCTACCCCTTCCTCCAGATGGGTAGAAAAATCTGAAAAGGAAGTCACAAAAGCCACCGAAAGCCTTGGTTCTTCTCTAGCATCACTGATATCTGTCCTTTATTGAGCTTCTGATACGTGTGAGAACTTAACTAGCATTTCTCTGTCCAGAGAATCAGCTATTATTACCAATGAGGAAAACAAGTGCATCTAGCGCCATATAGTGTTAGGAAACTGCTCTTCCAAGCCAGGGGCCTGAACCTGAGTCCTGACTTCAATACTTTGTTGCTGTGGCTTCCTGGGAATGTCCCTTACTCTCAGTAGGCATCATCTGAAAAATAGGGATAAAAGTACCTTTCTCATGAATTGTGGTTTAGATAGCCTGAATAATGGGGACAATGTACGGCACTCAGCAGGGTCTTGATGGACAGTTTTGGTGTTGAACTTGGCGGAGCTGGGATATCAACGCAACTCCGTGTACCTCTAGGTGCTTCGTTCTGTCTTCTGCTTCACATGTCCTGTCCTCCTCTCAACAAGAGGCTTCTTAGGGAAATCGAACCCTCTGGTTCTTGTATCTATTCTTGCTGGCTCTTTTTCTTCAAAAACACACCTGGAGCCGGGCTCGGTGGCTCAGCCTGTAATCCCATGCCTTTGGGAGGCTGAGGTGAGTGGATTGCCTGAGCCCGCGGGTTCGAGACCCGCCTGGGCAGTGAGACCTCATCTCTACAATAAATCAAAAACTCAGCCGGGCGTGGTAGCATATGCCTGTAATTCCAGCTACTCGGAAGGCTGAGACGGAAGGATCGCTGGAGCCCAACAGGTTGAGGCTGCGGTGGCCGGAAGCGGCTGCTGCACTCCAGTCTGGGTGACAGAGTGAGACTCCAACTCAAAAAAAAAAAAAAAAAAAACACACACCTGGGACACAGTTGTGTTGTGACAATGCGGAGTATTGTCCTGCGGTGATGAAACAGGGTTTCTCTGTATCATCTTGGGGGACTCATCTGGGTGGCCCCCTTGGAAAACAGTGACTCAGAGGGCGGGTGGACACCAATATCCCCCAGGACTCATGCGGGCACGGTAGCCTTGATTCCGGGAACTGACCACTGTGGAGAGTGGGGGCTGTGTTTGCAGCTCTAATGGGGTCAGTTTTGTTCACCCTTTGGCTTCGAGGACAGTCATATGACTTCCCCTTGAAATCACCTACTGGCAGCCATGGAGCAGATTCATTTATGAAGGCTCCCAGGCAAATTGTCAGGAGTCTCTATTTCCTATTCTGGATAACTTTGACCTTTACTCATTCACTATAAATTCTTATAATAGAACTAGTTCCCTATAGAGGTTTGTTCTGAAGTAATATGCTATGTCTTCCTCCCCCCCCCCGCGCCTGTCCTTTCGTTTCTTTCTTTTTCACTCCTTTTCCCCCATCCATTCGTTCGTCCATGCTTTCGAAATAGAATTATGTACCAAACACCATGTCCTATGCTCAGGGGAGCCAAAGGCAAAGCTCCACGTTCAGGGACCTCACAGTCAAGCTGGGGAGAGGTAGGTGAATAGGCAGCGCGACTGTCACATGAAGAAGCCCATCACAGTCAGGTCAGGGCCTTCGGGGGGGCGAGCGGGACTAGAGGTGCTGACAGAAGCCTTGAAAGATGAATGGGAATTGGTGCTCAGACAGAAGCAGACAGGAAGTGGTGTGTGTGTGTGTGTGTGTTTGCACATGTGTGTGTGCATGTACCCGCGTCCGGGGTGCTACAGTTTGCGTGTTTGCACGTGTGTTTGTTTGCACATGTGTGTGTTTGCACACATGTGTACCTGTATTGGAGTGCTAATGTGTGTGTTTGCACGTGTTGTGCTTGCACATGAGTGTGTGTGTGTAACCGTGTTGAGGGTGATGAGGTGATGGAGAACATTCCAAAAATGGAGATCTGTATGAAAGCAGGATGTTGGGGAACAACTATGGCGACAGTGCCCATGATTCCCACAGTTGGGGTGCCAGGTGTGTGGAGAATGTGGCAGGAGCTGGGGCCAGAGACAGGCAGGGACAGGCCAGGAGAGATCTCGGGGAACAGCAAGGGTCTTGGGTTTGTGAGGGCCCCGGGGAACAATTTTAACTTGGAGAATGACAGGACCAGGCGTGGGCTTGAGCACCTTCCTGAGGAGTGCAGGGTGGTTGTGTTTCCTCACAGATATTTCTCTTCAGCAGCAACGTGGCTGTCACTCCTGGGGTCTGTGGGGAAGGGCTGACGGGAGGGGTAGCATGATCCCAAAGCTGTGAAGCTCCCAAACTCAAGTAGTCTGAATTGTCCCATTTTATGGAGGAGGCAACAGAGGCTAAGGGTCTTCTGAGGATGTCGAGGGAAGGGTTTCATGGAGGGTAAGCACCCAGTTGTGGTTGCTAGCCCAGTGATCAGGAGAGGAGCCCCTGATGAGGGAAGAAAGATGGTATTGCAACTGTGACTCTGGCTCGTCCTGACTCACAAAAGTGCTCTTTGGGATGGAAAAGGCTCTTGATGTCAGAGAAGAGAAAGGACTGGGGGAAAACCATGCATTCCCTGAGTGCCCATGAGAGCCTGGACCCTTGAGGCTCGCCGCAGAGTTGGTTCCTGGGTCTCTCCATCTTGCATCTCTCGCACCTTGGGCTTGGAGGGCAGGGTGACACGGACTGGCTGAAACGCTTTCGTTTTCCTTTTGCAATGGACTTGGAGGCCGCCTACTTGAAAAAAATAGTCACAGTTCTGGGCTGGAAGTGCCAGAGATCGTCAACAATCTGACTCATAGAAGTAACGAAACTCCACTCCCTGGGGGACAATGACAATTGCTCAGGGCAGACCGAAAAAACACGCTGTTCTGTTTCCAAGACGTGGCTGGAGTTTCTAGTTTACTCAGAAGTGCCAAGTGCACACGCAGCCCAGAGGTAGCAGTGCTAGGTCAATGCTGGCTCTGCCCCAGCGTGTCCCATTCCAAGGTGCTGACTCCTCCACCAGAGGGAGGTGACCAGGTTGGTGGCTGGACAGAGGCTGTGGCTTGGAGATTTATGAATGAGACTCTGACCCCATCTCTGTGGCCTCACTGCCCGGTCAGCCTAGACCTTGAACCTCCATTTTCTCCAGTCTTGAATGGAGGTGACACTGTTCCCACAGGGTTGTGAGAAAAACACATTGAGACATCTGTCACTGGGCTTGCCATAGTCTATAATTTTACTTCCCCAGTGTCCTTGGAAAGTATGCTAGGAAGTCATGCCTGAACATCCTGGGACTCAACTTTCTCGTAGTGAAATGGGATAAAATACTAACTCTTGGGAGTGATCACCAACGCATGTAAAGCACAGAGCAGAGTGACAGGTTCAGCGTAAGGGTTCCCAAAGTGGAGCAACCCTCTTTCAGTTCCCCTCCCACTTGCGAACTCTTCTGTCTTAATAAACTCCAGCTTTCTCACCAAAAAAATAGCGTTCCTAAAATGGGCACAATCTTAGCACCCACTTTTGACTGGGTAAAAGCTCACTTCTTCTGGAAATTATTTGGAACTCTTGGGAATACAACACTGAACCAAGAAAGAAAGCAAAAGAGCCTCTTCTCTGAGCCATCATGACCAGTGGCCAACTCCATGTACGTTCCTCAGGCCAGAACTCCTTGGCCTCTGACTTGGAACTCTCAGAGAATCCTTCTTAGAACTCTATCTAACTCTAGGATGTTCCTGGCTTTGCAGCTGGTATCCTATTAGAGGAGGGACTTTAGGAGGAACTAGGAGTGTTAGAATCAGAGGGTCACAACGACCTAGAATGGGCAGATTCTTAGCGTAACACGGGAGGGATAAGGGTGAGGTGGGTGAGGCATCCAGTGTACAACACGGAAGGAGGGTGTCACTCTTGGGAGTGTCCGTGGCAGTTCTGAGTCAATCAAAGCCCAGCAGCACTGATAGTGAGAGCCTCCTGATTGTGGGTGCTGAATGCTCACTGGCCTCATCTGAGTCCTGGGTCTGGGTCACACTTGATCGACCAACAGAGAGAGAGACTGCAGGCATCAAACGAGGTGGTGCCCAACCGCTGCGATTGCCTCCAGAGAGGGTATCCTTTTTGCACAGAGTATGTGCTGAAACTGGCTACAAGAAGGACTTGCTTAAAAGTGAATAATTTATTAAGCACTGAGTCTGACCTTAGGATGTGTACTCCATGTAGACTGTCTGTCACTACACTCCAATGCAATAGTATTAATATTAGACATATAGTAATTTTATTTACTCGCATTTTGCAGAAGAGAAAGTAGAGCTTCAGAAAAGTCAAAAGTTAGGCTGGTGTAAGCAGTTTGGGGACTCTCCTCAATATCTCAGACCCCAAAGTTCACACCCCTGCCCCTCGACCCTCCACCCTCCACCATGACCTTAACTTTGGGAAGCGTGACCTTAAACCATGGCAACTGTGGATAGGTTTTCATCTTTCGAATGCTTCTCCAACTTCATCTCCTGTCTTTCTTCCCTTTGCAGACTAAGCTTCGGTTCTGCAGTGGCTTAGTTTGGCTTTTCTTTTTCCAACTTTGAACAGTCCAAACACTCCTATCTCTGGGTTTTTGCATGTGCTGTTCCCCTGCCTGGAATTCCCTTCTCCTGGACCTTTGCCCAGGCTACTCCTCATCATTTGAATCCCAAGCCCTAGGGGGGGCTCCCTCCCCGACATGCCTGCCTCTCCTGCCTCACTTACCCATGCCCAAAGTTCTTGTCTGACTCTATCATCTCTTGTGAGCATGTCATACAGCTCCTGGCAAGCAGGAGCCCGTCTGTCTTGTTCACAGCCACATCCCTGCCCCAGGGCCCAACACACAGTCGGGCCTCCATGGACACTTGTTAAATGACTGCACTCTTTGACCTTTTTAAGGATTTCATACACCCTGTGTAGTGAGATTGGAACTGTAAAGCAAGTGTCCTGCTTTTTGACGTTGCTTTTTCTATTTATATTTTCCAGTCAAGTGTCCCGAAGGAAGCTTTTCTCAAGATGAGCAATGCATTCCCTGTCCTGTCGGATTCTACCAAGAACAGGCAGGTAGCTTGGCCTGTGTCCCATGTCCTGTGGGCAGAACAACCACTTCTACTGGAGCTTTCAGCCAGACTCACTGTAAGTTCTACTGGGTCCTGCTTTGAAAGAGAAATGCTGGAAGGCAATGGGACACAACAGGGCTTCTCCATCTTGGTGCCTTTGACATCTTGGAACAGATAGTTCTTTGCCGTACTGAGCATGGTAGGACTGGTGGCATCATGAACTCTTAGATGCCATCAGTACTCCCTCCCCTAAGCTGTGACAACCAAACACGTCTCCAGACATTGCCAAGTGTCTTTTAGGTAGAAGGAGGGAATGCCAAATTGCCCACCATTGAGAACTACTGGATACACAGCGTGATAATCAGAGGGGCCGCCATCTTTGACTCCCTATCTCCTGGCAGGCTCTGGCCCAGTTATCTTGCCTGTGTTATTCCCTTCAACCCTCTCAATGTCCCTTCTAGGTAAATATTGTAAGTTCAACCTTTAACAGATAAGAAGACTCAGGCTCAAAGAAAGGAAACAGCCATAGTCACCCAGCTAATTGATGACATAACTGGTCTTTGATCTGGGTTTTGTCTGATTCTGAAACTCTGGGTTTTTGTGAGTCAACCTTATCAGATTGAAATGTGGAAGATATTTTCCACCTCTAGTTATTTCCGCTGTGTGGCTCATGTTCCCTTTCTGACCCCACACATTTGTCAGGACTGTATGTGCGTGCAGCCTTCCCATATGTCATGTGATTTCACTCGACCTACTTACTTGGTAGTCACCTAGTATGGTTGGGTTTTTTCCTGGCAAGACCCATAACGTGGCTTGTTGTGCGTCTTTTCATGTTAGTCTAAAATTGGGTCAACATGAAGCAAACCAATTTTTAAAATAAGTGATCAGAAGAGATCAAGTCACTTTCTTTGGTTAGGGAAGTTTCCTTGGTCAGGAGAGCTGTGGTCCCAGAACAATGATTCTAAGAAAGTAAGAGGAATTTTATAGGCTGGGAGTCGGGCATTTTTCATGGAGAGGAAACACCCTTGGTTTGTACACATGGGCTCTAGCACCTGTAGTTTGAGATGACTTGAAGGGCTATCAAAATGCCAGAGAGCAGCTTCTTAATAGGAGATTGCTGTGCTGTGCTGTTCTTGTTTATGGGGAAAGCAACAGTGGCAGGGAACAGAGAGAGAGGCTGGGGCTTGCCCTACCAGACCCAGTTCATTCCTACCCTCCCTCTGTCACTGTAATCGAGGCCAAATCATCTTCCTTCTCTGAATGTCAGCTCCCTAATCTAACAGATGCGACCACGATGTCTCACTCATGAGGTGGTTATGCAATGTGTCTAGGTTCAGGCTGATATTACAAATTGCCACAGACTGGGCAACACACATTTATTTCTCACAGTTCTGTAGGCTGGAAGTCTGAGGTCAGGGTGTCAGTAGGATGCTGAAGGTTATCTTCTTGGTTATGTCTTCACACAACCTGTTTTTGGTATGTGCACAGAAAGGTAGAGAGAAAGCTCTCCTCTTTTATTTCAAGTGGAATCAAATGTTTAACATAAACAATGAACACTCCTTTTCTACCCACTTTAGGAGAGAGCTTTGATCACATTTCCATGCAGTAGAAGAGGGCTGTGCTGCATTATTACACCACTCCCCGCCCACCCTGGTATCTTCCCTGAGGAATAGACTAGATTTGAGTGAGTGGTTTTCCAGGGTCAAGGCTGAAGTCTGTGAGAAGGACATCAATCCCATCATAGGGACTCTACCCTCAGAACCTCATCTAAACCTCATCACTTCCCAAAAGCTTCACCTCTACATCCCATCACTCTGGGGATTAGAGCTTCAGCATAGGAATTTGGCGGGACACAAGCACTTAGTCCATACCAAAGTGGAATCATATGTTTAACATAAACAATGAGTACTCCTTTCCTACCCACTTTTGGAGTAAGATTAGATCGCATTTCCATGCAGTAGGAGAGGGCTGTGCTGCGTCTTTGCTTCCCCAATCCCTGACATCTTCCCCGGGGCATAGACTGAATTTGAGTGAGTAGTTCTCCAGTGTCAAGGCTGGAGTCTGTGCTAAGGGTCTGCTCATATTACAGAAGCTTCTTTATGACTCATGAACACCATTGTTCTGCTCTCTGGGATTTGTGTTCTTAGAGGGAATCCCACTGAAGAGAGAAGAACCTGCCAAGTCTGAAAGGATGACAATATTTCATCGGTTTCCATTCAGTGTTAGGACAGCTCGTAGCATCCCAACTCCTTGCTATAGCTGGGGTCTCAAATATAGTTCTTACTTACACTTTTCTCCTATGTTGCCTAACTTAGCCAGTTCTGTGGACTATTTTTTATATTCTGTGGCTAACTGAGTAAATCTTTATTTACTTGTTTGTTTACTGATGTGTTAATTCACGGGTAGCATGGATGGCATGCAAAGTATTCTATTTGCAAAGTAGCCTTTGTAACCTCCCCATAAAAAAGCCGTTATTAATCAATGGCAAATCGTATAATCAACAGTCAAAATACAGGAACTCAGATGTTATCAAGTCTCTGGGCTGCTATGAAAGATTACCTTTCCCCTACTAGGTTTTCAGTCCTAGAAAACCAAATTGAGATATTCTCTTTTGCCAACGTCCATCAGAAATTTATCAAGCACCTGCCTGATACCAAATATCTATGGGTATATTAAATGTTTAATAATAAAGTCTTCTTCCTCAAGCAGTTTAGAGTATGATAGGAAAAGGAGTTATGTAAGTTTATGAGTATAATGGAATTAATATAATGGGGTGCATGTCAGATGCTGTTATAGCAGCTTGTGCAAGTCTTGAAGGAAGAAGGGGGATAGCTACGGGGGCGGGTGCAGGAAGAACTTCAAGGAAGAAGGAATTGCTCGAACCCAGGGCTAGATGGATTCATTCATGGATTTGACTAATATTCATGAGTTTTTAAAGGGGGGCTTGTTTTATGTGTCAGTCACAGAGCAAGGCAATGACCATATTTATTGGTAGGAATTTGGGGGGGACACAAACATTTAGTCCCTAGCAATGTGGAATCGCAAAACCAAACCTGGTTCATTCCTTCCTGGTAGCTAATCCCCCTTCTTCCTTCAAGACTTGCACAAGCTGCTATAACAGCATCTGACATGCACCCCATTATATTAATTCCATTATACTCATAAACTTACATAACTCCTTTTCCTATCATACTCTAAACTGCTTGAGGAAGAAGACTTCCAGGTAGTCATTCACCATGCATACAGAGAAATGAAAATAATAACTGTCTCCTGTTATGAAGGAGAGGCATAGGTCCCTGGGAGAGTGTGTCACATGTGAGCCTGACTTAGTTGGGAAGTTCAGAGTTGTCTTAGTCCATTTGAGCTGCTATAACAGAAGACCATAAACTGGCTGGTTTATAACAACAGAAATTTACTTCTCACAGTTCCAGTGGTGGGGAAGTCCAAGGTCAAGGTGCCAACAGATTTGGTGTCTGATAAGGGGGTCATAGATGACAGTGTCTCACTGTGCTGTCACATGGTAGAAGGGACAAATGAGCTCCTTTGGACCTTTTATAGGGGCAGTAATCTCATTCCTGAGGGGCCCACCCCCGACCTAGTCACCTCCCAAAGACCCCACCTCCCAACACCGTCACACTGGAGATTGGGTTGCAATATGTGAATCTGAGGGAGACACAAACATTCAACCATATCAGGAGGGCTTTCCTGAGGAATTGAGGATTGAGATGAGAGTGGGTGAGTGGTGGTGGTCCCTCAGTGAAGGCTGAGAGAACCGTGCACCAGGAGAGGGATCAGACCAGCAAGGCCTGTATTGGAGCAAATGGTATCAGGGAGGTTGTTGTCTTCAGGGTCTGGAACATAGCGGGTGGTGTGTGGAACACGAAGTGTGTGTGCAGAGGTTGGGATGGGTGCGGACCAGATCACAGAAACTTTATTGATCCCAACAGTGGGGACATATGAGTTTTCAGCTAGAATGTCTAGATAAGATGTGTAACTTAGATGCCCGGACAATGGCCCAGAACCTGGGTGTAGGGAGGGGAGGGGATCTCAGGGGCCCATCGTTGATTGCTGTGTCCACCTCTTGCTTCCAGGTGTCACTGACTGTCAGAGACATGAGGCAGGCCTGCAGTGTGACCAGAACGGCCAGTACCGAGCCAGCCAGAGAGACAGAGACAGTGGGAAGGCCTTCTGCGTGAACGACAAGGGGCAGAGGCTGCCGTGGTCGGAAACAGAGGCACCACTTGAGGACTCGCAGTGTCTGAGTACGTGGGAAGGTTACATCAGCCATGCTTGCTGGGGAGGTGGGGAGCAGCCTCAGGGTTTTAGAGAAGCAGAGAGGTGCACGAGATGCATTTGTCTCCATCATTTTATTTTGAAAGAATGTTCATCCATGTAGACATCGGAAGAATAGTAGAGATAAACAAATACTCATCACCTGGCTCCCCAAATTGTTAATATCTTATGTTTTCTTTTTTCTGAATCAGCTGGAGATTGAGTTTCAGACATCATGCACCCTTACCCATAAAAACTTCAGCATACACAAGGGATACATTTTTATTTTAAAAAATCATCTGCGGAGGCTTCCAATCTTACAGGCAACTTGCTTTAGGAAATCCAATCAGCATTTCTGTCTCAAAAGAATTGACTTGTAGAAAGATTTGTGTGCCTGTCTTTGTTCCATAACTTGCTGATTGAGTGACCCCCAAGCAAGTTGCTCAATATCTCTGGTCATCAAGCCCCCAGGGGCTTCCCGTCTGTCTCCTGGGACATTGTAAAGGTCAACATCATCCTATAATGTCAAAAAATACTCATGGGGCACTACCCTGTGCCAGTCATGGTTCCTCAGTGAGATATCAGGTGAGCACGTCCCAGGTTGACTGACAGATGTCCTATAATACCCGGTGGAGTGGGAGCCCACAGAGCAGAAGAGAAGAGTGTGGTCTGTGGAGTCCGAAGTGGTTTAATCCCAATGGTACCCTTACTAGCTGTATAGTCTCAGGCAAGTCACTCACCCTCTTCCGAAAAATGGGGATCTCAGTGCCCAGGATGTGGGGGCATCAAGTGCTTTCACGATGACATGCCTGTCGGGAGTGCAATATTTCAGAAGGATAAAAAGACTGTGGAATAGCAGGTGAACTGCTCCCTCTTGTTAAATAAGGAGGGAGGCTGAACCACCCCACAAGGTCCCTTAATCAGCATCCTCTTGGTCTTCAGGACTCCACTCTGCCCTTCCCTGATGTCCCCTGCCTCTGCTTGAGGTCCTGTGGCTGCCCCTTGCATGTGTGGCAAGCCCGGGCAAGGCCTGCCTGCCATGTTCTTAGTATTTCTGTGTGGGGCGAAGGCCCCCACACATGGACTTACCACAGGCCCGGCATCTTATGTGTTTATCACATTTGAATGCCATGATTTTCCTAAACAGTAGACACTGTTATTGCTAATATTTTGGCCAAAACTGAGGCAAAAGTTGTTTAAGCGCTTATCTTCATCCCCTAGTTAGGTTTAATATACTTAGAACTGAGTTGGTGGCCGGGCGCGGTGGTTCAAGCCTATGATCACAGCACTTTGGGAGGCTGAGGGGAGAGGATTGCCTGAGTACGCGGGTTCGAGACCAGCCTGGGAAAAATGGTGAGACCTCGTCTCTACAATAAATCAAAAAAGTAGCTGGGCAGGGTAGCGCGCTCCTGTCGTTCTGCCTACTTGGAAGGCTGAGGCGGAAAGACCACCTGAGCCCAGTAGGTCAAGGCTGCGGTGGCTGGGAGCATGCCACTGCACTCCAGCCTGGTGACAAAGTGAGACTCCAACTCAAAAAAAAATTAAAAAAAAAAAAAATTGAGCTGGTATGCATCAGACTCCCAAACCCCTGTGTTTTTCATGATAACAGTCTGTGCTTCTATCTAGAATTATCTACCATCTCAATAAACACACATGTGCATACAAGCCTGTACATGCATACACACATGAACACACATGCATACATAGCCTGTCCTCTAGGGAAGTTGCTCAGTAGTGACACAAAGTACCGGAGAAAATCCAAATGAGAAGTTGACATTTACTAATGCTCAGTGCAATCATTTCCCTTCTCTAACGAAGTGCTAACCCATCCTAAACACTTATTTTTATGTGCGTGTGTCTCCATGGAAAAATTGCAAATCCATGAAGGTCTTATTCTGTTGCCTTCCAATATTCCTCCTCTTGGGCGGGAAGAGTAATCAGGAGTGTGAGAGCTGGAAGGTGATTTGAGAGAGCAATTAGGTAGCTCCTTCACAAACACAGGAGAGGGTGTACTTAGAGGGGAAGAAAGCTGCCCAGCGGCCCTGGGGATTCCTGACCATTCTGAGATGACTGCCCAAGTGCTCTGAGTCCTCTCTGCATCCCTGTTGATGTTTGGCCCCGAGGATTGTCGTAAGCAGTCTGTAGGGCATCTCATGGCTTGTTCTGCCCCGTGTTCGGTGAAGAAAGACAGTTTAATAAGCAGCACCAGAAGCTTTCATGAGTTGGCCCAGCTTTGACAATGTTGATGATGTCTCACTAAGGGGTCAGCTTATTAGGAAAAGGCTCTAGATAGATCCTTGGCCTCTTTGGCTTCATATGCAAAGCTCCAGGCTTAAGTTTCTCCTTGGGGCCTGTTGGGGGGATTTCCATGCTAATAAGCCAGGCCTTTGCTGGGATGTCAACATGTCTCTTCTCAGAATTGCCTTTGAGAGGAACTTTCTCTCTGGGAGCAGAATTAATTACAGTCTCACTTTTGAAGCTTTTATCCCTCCGAAAAAGTAAAGGACTTGGAGGTCAGGTCTGCACATTCCCAAGAGGCACCTGTGTGAGGGATTGGCCCCTCCTCCAGCCCCGCTTTCCCCTGCTTTGTCCAGGCTTTTGTTCATACCCACCCACGTGGTACCACTGACCCCTTCTCTCTCATATCCTTCTGTGAGTCTATTTCTCTATGATGCTTCTAGTGCAATTATCTTACAAGGCGACTCTGCTTATGTAATGCCGCTTATAATTCCCCAGTGGTTCTGCAGAGCTCTTGGAATAAAGTCATTGCAATATTCAGCCGCTTCTCTGAATTCTAGCCGCGTTAATCCTTATGTTGCTTTGGGGATGGAACTGTATCCTGTTTCTTGTCCTATTCCAGGGCACCAGGAACTTGTTGACAGAATGAATGAATTGTTCCAGGAATTCATTGGGCTTCTTTAATATTATTTACCAAAGGTCTTCTGGAAGGAGGTTCTCCCACTTCCTCAATCTCTGTGGCCAATCGTACAAGCACTGGCACATAGGCAGGGTATACTCCAGGGGAGCAAAGGGATCTGGCACGTACTTAAGTTGTCATACCACATGCCATGTGTTCCATGCTATGCTGTTTAATCCTCACATCCAGGAAGCTGGGACACTCAGAGGTTGAGAGGTGCCCAAGGACATAGGGCTCTTGGTGGCACCAGGACTCCAGCTGAGGGCAGATTCA
Organism: Cephalopachus bancanus; assembly: GCA_027257055.1. Classification (NCBI taxonomy): domain Eukaryota; kingdom Metazoa; phylum Chordata; class Mammalia; order Primates; family Tarsiidae; genus Cephalopachus; species Cephalopachus bancanus. Next base: position 3,275,404 of record JAPVLO010000040.1, on the reverse strand, counting down.
GACTTAGTGCCTCTCCCCCTGCCTTCCGCCTCTCTGTCTGGACTCTCTCCTGCTGCAGCTTCTGGGAACTTCTTCATCTTCCTTATATTGCTGTGTTTATGCCCAAAGTTAGTTTGACCCTGGTCAATGGAAATATTTCAAACTCATCTTCCCTTTAACTTTAGACCCAGTTTCCTAATTCTGATCTTTGTTGCATCAAATGCCCAAACAGAGGTACATGCCTAATGTTGGGATTATACCATCATATTTCTCCTGGTTTATGTCTGGTGTTATGATGATATTGTTAGTCATTCATTTGTCTCTCCGTCCGTCCGTCCATCCATTCATCCATTCATCCATCCATCCATCCATTCATCCAACCATCCAATATATAGGAAACTCGTATCTCTGTCACTGTGCTGGCTAGTGAGTTTTCAGATATGATCAGAACATTGTCTTCACCCTGAAAGGAGACAGGCACTTACATAGCCATGATATACTACATAGGAGTCATGATCAAATATATACTGTGCTCTCATGTTAAATTGTATGCTTTCCCCAAGACATTTGTAACTATCTGCTAAGTAGAAATTTGATACATGGGAAATTACACCCGAATGTATAAATCTGCAAATGGACTCAGTATTCCATTGGCAAATTGGTTCCTGGATTGTTTCGTTATGCGTGGTCATGAGCTTCTTCACAGAGGGCTGCGCTATGAAGCTCTCTATCAGCAAGACATTCATTGTCTGAAAACTAGCAGTTTCTCTAGCTGAAGTGCTAAGTTGACTGTATTTTTGGCAGAACTTAATTGAAAACTGAAAGCCCTTTCCAATTGTGTTTAGTTTCCTAGAATGTTCTGAGCATCTGGTCTATGTCATCTAAGACTTAGGGACACTATGATGATGATAACATGGCATTTGTTGGACTCGTGTGTGCAGTCTCTACAAACAAGATATGATGGAGTATAAAAATTAAAAAGAAGAAAGAAAATGAGAGAAGAAGGGCTGAGTGGGACTGGAACACATAAACTTGGCAACTTCAATGTTCAGTGTGGAAGAACCATCTTGTAAAGTTAGAATTCTTTCCTAAATCAACAATTTTGGGGGTTTGAAGCATGTCGTTTCTATTATACTGAAGCTGGCCTCTTCCAAGCCCATCCCAAAAGAAATAAACATTTTTATGCGCTTATTGTGAAAGCTGAAAAAAAATTTCTTTTGATGGCATTGAATTTATTGACTTGAAAAACCAATCTAGACACAAATGTCTTTTATAAAGCGATGGATGTGTCTAATAATGAGTCCTTGTACATATGTTTATAGTTAAGTTTGGGGAAAGCTGACGCTTGTATGTGCTTTTGGGCTTGCAAATAAGTCTTGCTTTTTGATAGTTACCTGCAAAATGTTGGCACTCTGGGGCATTTCTGGCTAGGAAGATGAATCTCATTCCTGGAGAACCACCCTCCCTCCCTGCTTGCTTTTTTGCTTGGTGAAGAATGAATTCCAAGTCTCACAGCCTTGAGAAATGATATTTCTTCCTCCTCACTTGTCTAGTTTCGTGAGCATGTGGTGATGTTATTCCTAGCACATGAAGCTCAAGTGTGTTGATGATAGCTAGGAAAACAGATGCTAATATATCACTTCAACAAATATGGTCCTAGGGCAAGTCCCTCGGGTCCCCTCCCATTGTGGAAGCTTTTCTGTCTTCTCAATAAGTCTTACTTTCAAAAAAAAAAAAGGATGCCTGAGTGGCATGACACATTCTCAGATTTACATGAATTCATATGCATGTGTCTTATTTGTCTTTTAAAAAATAACTTACCTCATTTCAGAAAGCGCTCAAGTTGTTTTACGGAAAAAAGCTTTTCAATAAAATAATTATATGATGTAATTGTAACTCAAAGATAGGGACAGAGAAACATAAGTTTAGATACAAAATCAATGTCCATAAGAATAATTGAGTTGTAAGGACTAAGATAATATTACATTTTCCCCTTCTTCCTGGCATTTAGGTAGGAAAATGGAGACAGGGGTAGTTGTAGGTCTTAGTATTCCACACGAGATAGCATGTCCTTATAAAATTGCTCTCTTCCTGAGATGTTTTTGTGACCAGGGCTGCTGACGGGAAGTGACTTCTTGGCCCATCACTGTTTATGCTTCTCTGAAGATGCCTACAACCCTTCAAAGTCGCATTTCATAAATCTGCTTTATTTTCAGTGATGCAGAAATTTGAGAAGGTCCCAGACTCAAAGATAACCTTCAGTGACGACACTCCTCTGGCGGCCAGGTCAACAGTTCCTGGTTCTGAATTCCCGCTGATGCAGTGCTTGGCAGGTAAGGGGGGTAGAGGAGAGATGGCAGATGGGGGATGGTGGAGACATAAGCTCTGCTGAAGTTGTCAAGATAAACCAAATCAAACCATCACAGCTATCATGAAAAATATACTTTAACAAAAACACTGTAAATCAATTGATTTCCAAAATGTTTATTTAATGGATAATTTTACTACAGAGTTTATAGGTGTATCTACTGTGTGCCAAAAAATGTTACGAAACAGAAATGAACAAAAATTAGTCTGGCCTAGAGCTATGTTTCCAAGCTGGAATATAAATCTGCCTATCTCAGCAGTGAGGCCAGAGAGGAGCTAATAACAGCTACTATTTATTGAGCATGTATCTTTACAAGGGCTATCTCATTGACTTACAACCACCCATAAAGTAGTCATTGTTATTCCAAGTTACAGACAAGAAAATCAAGGCTTTGAGAGTTTAAGTAACTTGCTCAATGTCACAGAGCCAGCAAGCATCAGAACTTAAATTCAAGCTCAGACTAATGCTGTCAGATCCAACAGTTTTATGCCTCCCTCAGTAAGCACATGGGGTTTAGCTATTAAATAATAACCACTCTGAATATGAATCTGTTTTGGATGTCTTCTTTGGTTATGGTGAGCATGCCGTATTGTTTGTATCACAAACACAGTGCAAGGCATGAGGTAGAAGCTGGAAAAAAGAGTTTGTAGTGTGAAAGATATTCCCAAGAGCCAAGGAATTAAACCTATAGACACGAGGAGTTCGCACCAAGACAGAAAACTTGATGGAGAGCGATGACAGTTGTTGGTCTTGGCAAATAATGTCATACACGTATTCATGTGCATGTGCACACAAGCTGTGACACAACTTCAGTTCGAAGGGTATGCTGATGGGGTGGAAGAAAAAGAGGGTGCAGACTCTTAGGAAATGTGGCAAGCAGGGAAGACAAGTCCATCTGTTAGTGTCAGGAGATGGCTCAACCTACTAGGCCAAACTCAGTGTCCAAAATACATAACACCGAGTTCACAACATTGTAAGAAAGGAACCAGGCAACTGTTTAAAAAGGAAGCCTCAAGTAAGCAATGTCTAGCAAGATGGTATCCTGTCAGATACCAAGAGACGAGCATGAGCAGAATAATGCAAGACGGGCAGTAACTGTGCATCCAGTAGGGGTCTAGGCATTCAGCATTGTGTTAGTCTGCTAGGGCCAATAAAACACCACCAACCATGGAGTCTAAACAATAGACACTTGACTCACAATTCTGGAGGCTGGAAGTTCTCAAGATCAAAGTGTCAGCAGGGTTGGTTTCTTCTGGGTCCTCTCTCCTTGGCTTGCTAACGGCCGACTCTGCTCAGTTGGTGTTTTCTGTGTATGTCTGTATCCTAATGTTTTTTTCTTATAAGGACACCAGTCCTATTAGACTAGGGACTACTCTAAGGACCTCATTATGTACTTAATTACTTCTTTAAAGACCATATCTCCAAATGCCGTGACATTCTTTGGTCCTGGGGTAGGCCTACAATGTATGAGTTTTGAATGGGGAACATAATTCAGCCCATAACAAGCACCAAGAGAGTTTTACAGTTAATCAAAGGGCCACTTTTGAGGTAGGAAAATAAAGCCACAATGGCAGTGGGAGGGGGTGGATATTGTTGCTGGCGAGGAAAAGGGGAGACTGGTAAGAAGACCAAGTCATCTAGAGAACCAAGCGGCACGATGGGGACAGGATGCATAGGGGTTGGTGGGAACATGAGGAAATGTGATCTGGCCATGGCGGGAGCCCTGGTTTCGGTCAGCACTTGGCCAATCAGAATCGAGGATTCTCATGGCTCTAAGAAGGACCCGGAACTCCTATTGTTTTCTTGACTGAATCTGTCCCTGAGCCTGGTACAGAGCTCTTCTTACAGGAAGGATCAAGAGAGGTCAGTTGAGGGGACAGGAGGGCTTTAGGGCCAAGAATAGCTATTTTCTTTGGGTTCTGAATGGTTCGGGCAGTTTGTGGATAAAAATGACACCATTTATCTCTGAGCACCTCGTTCATGAGGGTCCTGCAACCTTGCAGTGCTGAGATGGAAATCGGGAGATGGTGGAAAGCCCAGAAAACCACCTCGGCATCCAAGAGTTCATCTTAGTAGAGCTGCACTTTGTGAGATGTCCTGTTAGAGAAAAGGTACCCTCTCACCAGATCTGAGTGGCTGTCCCTTGACCCCCAGCTGGGAAAAATGCAGTGGAGAGGGCTCAGGAGTACAAAGGTATTGGAGTAATGCCGTGACCTGCAGCCACATGACCAAGCCAAGTCTCGGCCTTTGGGTCTCTAAACTTACCTCTTGCCTAATGCAAGAATCAGCATTAATCATATATGTGAAAGTGCCTTGTGATGATAAATATGGATGTGTGCATTTATTTCCTCAGTCAACTTCATTTTCTACCAGAAACCCTGTCTCGGATAAATCGTTCGTTGCTAGAGTTATTTGTGAATATTCCACAGTTGAATGCTGCATGCCTGCCATGCCATGTGCACTAAAAGCAGCTGTGATCTCTGGCCTCATTAAGCGTGTGGCTTCCCATTGTCATCATGAGAGGCATCCCAGCGAGATGTGGGGATTAGATCATGTCCTGAAATCCCCCAGGAAGGCCACCATCTGCCCCTGATGGGGATGGGACATAGTCTTGAACAAAGCTGTGGTCTCTGTGGGCACTTGGACTTGGCTCCTCATAGAGGGGAATCAATTAAAATGTCAAGGAGGTTTCATGTAGGCAGACCCAGCTGAGCATTACACAGGTACTGAAGCCTGTCTGCCATTCTAGCTCTGCCGCTTGGTTGCCTCGTGACCTCATAAGTTCCTGCGCTGAGCTGTTCTTCAGCCTCCTTGCCAGTAAGACAGAGATCAATGACTCAATCACAGAGGGGCTTTACACAGTACGAGGCACATGGCACGTGTGTTTGTGCATGTATGCATGTATGTGTTTATGTGTGTGTCTATTTGTATGTGTGTATATTTGGGTGTGTATTTGGGTGTATATGTGTTTATGTGTGTATTTGCACGTGTCTGTATGTATGTCCTTTTGTGAGTGTGCATTTGTTGTATATTTGCATGTCCATTGGTGTGTATGTGTTTGTGTGTTTGGCGTGTGTGTGTGTGTGTGTGTGTGTGTGTGTGTGTGTGTATTTGGGTGTGGGTCAGGGAAGGGTGTGTGTGTGTCCTGTCCTTGTCATCACCCAAGGGCCTGGTGGGTGACTGTCCCATGGTACTTGCAGACTGTGCCAAGGATGAGGCTTGCAGCTTCCTTGTGGTGTCCACAACGGGATCAGAGGTCTTGTGTGATTTCCATGCTTGGACAAGTGACAACGTTGCCTGCACGACTTCCGGCCAGGTGAGACGGGGCAGCCACGTGATGGTTCTGCCTCTTGTCTGTTCTGTGCCAGCCTGACACTGCTCAGTGGACTCTGCGCTGATGTGGTGATGGAATGAGTTTGGTACTAGTTCATTCCATACTGCCGCCATTTCTCCAAAGCGATGAGACTTTGGGAAACAGAAGCTATCATGGGCCCTTGACAGGCCAGTAGGAAGCTGATGTAGGGAGCGTTTACCTGAGCTGTGCCATTTCCTGATGAACGCTCAGAAAAGAACCTTGGCCTTGAGCACCCCTTCTGTTACCCACCAACTGTCCCTCAGGCAGCTTGGGCCTGGGTGCAAAGTGTTGCAAGTGGTCCTGAGCCCTCACCACCATCTGCCCCTTGGGGTCCCAGACCCCAGCATTCCTTGCTATTGTAGAAATGAAGCATAAAAGTAGCTTAAAAAGAAAAAAATGTCAAATATTCGTCAGAACCACATGATCTTGTTGTTTCTGTTTATCAAAACTGATAGCCTATAGGCAATTTTATGAAGTACCATAGAATTCGAATAGGAAGACATTAGATTAGAAAAGTAAAAGTCTCCTGTCTCCTAGTTTCCTAACTTGTAAACACATCCAAATCTCCATTTTACTCTCTGGTTTCTTATGGATCTTTCCAGAAAATGTCTGTGTTTTTAGAAGCATGTTTTCTGTTTTTTTATGTGATAATATTGTAGATGAATTCTTTTCTACCTTGATTTTCTCATATTTATTTTTCCCCTCTCTCCCCCCATATATATCTCTCCTGAAAATTTCCTTATTTTTCCAGAGGCAGCATAGCAACCCCTCCTATAGATTCCCATAATGTATTCATGTTGCTTCAGTTCAGGACATGCAGATTTATAGCGACTTTGCAAAGTCACCAACGTGGGTGCATTGCGTGCCCATTTACCCATGCACCAGCGGGTCAGAGTGAATCCATAAGTGACATCCAGACGGGGCCTGGAGGATAGACCCCTAAATTTTAGGACTTTTGAGTGGCTTCTGTAACTACAAGGTCTAGAGAGGAATCGGGGCAAGGTCTCAGGTTTGAATCCCGTCTCTGCTACTTGCTTGTTGCTGTTTAGCCCCTTGGTGCTCAGATTACCTGGTTGATACGGGGTCACGATGGCACCCACATCACAGGTTGGTTGTGAGGCCTAGATATGGGCCTATATGGAAGAGCTCAGAAGAGGGTTTCTGCCACAAGGTCTGTGCCCAGTGACCACTGTTCGAATGACCGTCGTGGCAGTTCACATCATTCCTCTTGTCGGGTCTGCAGAAACTTCCATCTCAGCCATGATCAAGGCTCCTCTCCAGAGCTGGGCCTCCAGGTCCAAAGGCATGGGGCGTCAGTCCCTGGTCTTCAGGGATTGGCCACACTGCCCGATGTCAAGGCCCATAGTCCCAGGAGCTGCTGCCGGCCTCCCCGGCTTCACTGCTTCTGGGCCAGGCTTGGGGGGATGGCGGGGACTCTGCCAGGGCAGGGGCCCCCATGACTTGAGTTTAGGCTTCCCAGGGCTCGCTGACATTTGCGGTCTCTGCCTCTGGGTAGGGCAGCCATAAGGGGCGAGGGTGGGCGCCTGCGCCTCCGACCCTACCCGAGCCCTCCCAGGTATGCGGGAATCTCTCCTTCTCCTGTGCTCTCCACAGCCCTCCTGTCCCTCCCCAGGTCGTCATCCCTTTAGTGAGTCCAGGTTTTCTGCAAAGCAAGAAGAACCACTGGCTTCAGGCAGCTGTGCTTTCGCCCTGTCCCTCAAAATTCTCCACAGGAAGCTTGAAATTGGGTAACCTTGTGGGGCAGGAGGGTGGCAAAATACTGAGAAGAAAACTCAAATCAATAGAATCAGATTTATCCTGCCGCACCCACATGGCAAGATGGCTGAAAATAAGTCAGAAAGACATCCGAGGTAGCTGACAGTGACAAGATCTCTGGAAGTCTGGCCATCTCCAAGCTCAAGCACCTTTTCGCAGATCCTCACTGGACAGTCTCCATGAGCTGGCTTCTGCCTCCGTCCCCTTTCCTGTCACTCCCTCCTCGTAGGTGACGGTCCACAAACCACTGGCCCTAGTGATGAAACCACTCATGACATTCTGGGTGTCTGTATGAAGTTTCCTCTGCTTAATATCAACCTTTCCTTGTTTCTATCTGGTGAACTCTTACTCATACATCAGAACCCCGCCCAGATTCACTTTTTCTGGAAAACTTTTCTGGCTCCCCTTTCTTAATAGAATTAATTGCTCCCTCCCCTTTGATTACATGTACCTTTGCAGCTCACACACTGGGCTGGAATTTACTGCATACATGTCTGCACCAACAGACCAGGAGAAACTAACCCACAAAAACCTTCTCTCACTTAACTTTGCAGCCACCATGCCTAGCCATAGCTAGAGTTAGAGAAATGTCTGTTGAATTGAATGATCAAACACCATGGAATGATAACACAGCACCTTTTCATCTCCAGATGCAAGACGCATTGGGGAACCCAAAGGCCACCGGCTTTGGAAATCTTCACTGCCAGGTGATAACAAGGAGCCGTGGGCAAGATCCCCTGGCTGTGTATCTGAAGAAAGGTAGGTTGGGTGAGCCGGTGGCTCGGGGCTTCAGCGGCTTCACGTGGTCATGTTGGAGCTGGTTTCCAACAGGATGCGTCTAGGGCAGAGCCAGGCTGTCCCTTCCCCACGTCATGGCCTGAGCTCCTCTTCCCTCGTCTCCAGACAGGCAGAATTTCCCACAGCCGTGTGCACATCAATCTCGTCCACGTCATCAGACTCCATCCTCGTTACAATCTGGCGGGGACTGAGAGCCTTTCTCCAGGCGAGACACTCAACTCCAGAGCGCCCACAAGGCTAGTAGATGGAGGATCCGGGGTGACCCGGGTGCCCCAGGCAAGCCCCCGTGGCCTGGGACGCGACCCTTGCCAAGCCCAGGTCCTGGGCTCCCTGCAGCTGCCCCTCCTGGACCTTCTGTCTCGTGGAGATTCTGCTCCTCTCCACGCTGGTCTCCACCCTTCCTGGATGTTGTTAGACCTTTTCCTCACAACTGATCCAGTCTTGAAAAATACAAATCCTGGCTGGGTGTGATCGCTCACGCCTGTAATTTCAGCACTTCGGGAAACTGAGGCGGGAGGATTGCTTGAGCCCAGGAGTTCAAAACCAGCCTGGGCGGCATCGCGAGACCTCGTCTCTACAAAAAATTAAAAAATTAGCAGGGTGTGATGGTGTGCTCCTGCAGTCCCAGCTACTAGGGAGGCTGAGGCAGGAGGATCACCTGAGCCCAGAAGACTGAGGCTGTGGTGAGCCATGATCGTGCCACTGCACTCCAGCCTGGGCCACAGTGAGACCTTGAATTAAAAAAAAAATGCACTCCTGAGTAAGTCCATGACGGGCTAGGGCCAAGATGCTGTATTTCTAATAACCTCTCAGAGGATGGTGATGTGCTGGTCCGTGTCCCATCCATCCTTTCACCTTCACAGAAACTCTTGGAGGAAGATGAGAGGAGATTCTCATTCCCATCTTACACACGAGGAAGCACTCAGGGCTACTGTAGCATGTGAGAGAGGCAGAGAGTCTTTCTCCAGAATCCTGGGGCCTGTGATCTTCAGCCCTGCCCTGCTCGTCTCCTGTCTCCTCTCTGACAGGGCCAAGAGGTGCCAGCAAGGCAGAGCCATGAGCCCTGGGCCACGGCTGGCCTGTGTCCCCACCTATGACTCCTCCCCACAGTGCTCTCTGGGCCTTGGCATGTGGTTGAGGGCTTCAGAGCGAGGACACTGGAGCCTGCCCGTCTGGGCTGATCCCAGCTCTGCCACACACAGGCTGCACGGGCTTGGGCATGTTCCTGGACATGCTAGGCTTCAACTTCCTCATTAGCAAGCCAGACGTCATAGTGGGCCAGGGTTGTGGGAAGGTTGGAATGCAGTGACGCGTAGGACGCTCTTGTTAGGAGTGTAGAACTTTTCTATGACCATTTAATCTTCCTGATGGCCCGAGGCTGCAGCTGGGCCCCAGAAGGCCGGGAGAGAGGCCTGAGCTGGGACTTGGGGGTAGGAGGGAAGGGAGTGAGAGTGTCATTCTCTGAGGTCCATAACTCAGGGCCAGTGGCCCGGGGCTCCCACCAGCTCCAAGCTTGTGCTGGGGACAGCTGTCAGCAAGTGACGACTGTGTCATGCCCAGGCCTTAAGCCGTGACTGACTTCAATGGCAACAAGGAAGTTTCCCAATTTCCCTTGCAATTTTCTCCCAAATATAAACTTGCAGGGACTTCAGTGGCAATCTTCAGCCCACGACAGAGACAAGTGTTTGGGTATTTTTTCCTCCGGTCCTTCTTTTCCTAACACCTTCATCGAATCAGCAGAGAATTTGCCTGGGAGACTGGAGTCTGGCCGAGCCCGGGTTTCTCCGATCTGTGGCCAGGATCACTAGAATGTCTGCCCCAGTGTTTATTCCAATTCCTTTTACTATCCATTTTAAAACAATACAGTAATAAGGATTCTTTTCTAAGAGTAAAAACCAAAATAGAGCAAAGCTGTTCTTTAAAACCATCACTTGGCTTTTTATAACATTAGAACCATGCAATTGTATTTCTTTTTAAGTGCCTGTTATTTTTATTTTTCCTCTTCATCTCCTGAAAGTTTATATTTGGGAGAAAATTGCAAGGGAAATTGGGAAACTTCCTTGTTGCCAAACTAAATCAAGGTCAGAGCAGTGTTTTGCTGTTTTGTTCTGTTTTGCTGTTTTATTTAAAGCAGAAGAGCAGAGAGGCAGCACCTGTCTCCGGGCGGCGTGGAAGAGGAGGTTGGAACAGGCTGGATTGGCCTTCAGACTCCAGCCTCCCTCTCCCTGGCTCTGTCTCTGATCAGGAACGGCCTCCTTATTTTCACCTGAAGTTCAGTCTCTCTTCTGTAAAATGGGACTAGCATGTCACAATTGAGGAGAGAAAGACGGTTCCCGAAAGGCTCCGACACAGTCCTTGGCTCTCATTAGATAGTTAGTTGTGTCCATTCACTCCACTGACCTGAAGTGACCTGGAAGGTGGAACTCAAGAAAGGGCCAGAGTCCTGTGGCACCAGATGTCCTGTGCACTCCTGGTGAACATCCATGGGTTGATGGAAGAGGGACTTGGAGTTGTTCAGGATCAAAGGATGCCAATGCCTGGTGGTTCCTTATAGCAGGGTTCCCAGCCCCCGGGCTGTGAACTGGTACTGGTCCGTGGCCTGTTAGGAACCAGCTGCATAGCAGGAAGTGAGCTGCAGGCAAGCATAGTCCTGCATGCTGTCACATCAATGGCGGCATTAGATTCTCATAGGAGCACGGACCCTATTGTGAACTGTGCAGGCAAAGGATCTAGTTTGCATGCTCCTTATGAAAGTCTGATGCCTGGTGGTCCCCCGCCACTGTCCGTGGAAAGACTATCTTCTGAAAAGGTTGGGGACTGCTGCCTTAGAGACTGTTCAGCCCAGCATCTCATCTCACAGGTGTACCCACTACATCAAGGAGGGACCTCCCTGACTCTGAAAGATCTCCCTGACCTGCTTCATGTTCTGGATCTTGGCTCTTGTATGAGACAGCTCAGTGCTGGCACAGCCGTAAATAGGTATTGAGTACCCACAATATGAAATGCACTTTTGTAGGCACTAGAGATACAGTATAGATTTCACCAATGGACAGGGCAGTTGATCCAGCAATAAGAGCATTTCTGAGCATGGGATGTGCTTGGGTGAAAATGAACAGGAAAATGGGATAAAGGTGAGCATGGGCTGCTTCAGGGTGACCAGGGAAGGTCCCTCAGGGCAGAAGACGTTGGGCCTGAGGCCAGAGGATGGGAAGGAGCCCACCATGCCAAGGCCTCGGGGTGGGTGGACTTCTGCACTGCCTGTCAGATGCAGAGGGTGCCAAGGTGAGCTGAGATGGGCCCTAGGCTCCAGGGTGGCACCGCCCAGTAGAACTTTCCACAGGGATGGAAATGGTCTAGACAGTGTGCTGTCTGCTATGACAAAAGGGGCAAGCCAAAACAAAAATGGAATTATCTTTGGAAGATGAGCCCTTTGTAGTACACTCGGAATTTATTCCTCCAGATTTAACAGTCAACCAAAGTTTTTATCTGGAAGTTTGGAGAAGACTGTGTCACAATTTGCAGAAGAAACATCCCAAGTTGTGTCAAACAGGTGCCTGGTTCTTCCACCATGACAACACATCTGCCCACACCCTGCTGAATGTTCAGTAATTTTTGGCCAAAAATGGTATGACCCCACCCATGCTCTATGCTTCTTATTCACCCAATCTTGCCCAAGTGACTTTTTTTTTTTGTTTCACCGGATTAAGAAAGCCCTCAAAGGGAAACATTTTGTGGATGTGGAAGAGGTGAAACAAAAAATGGCAGTAGCACTCAAAGGCCTCCAAATAGACAAGTTTAAAAACTGTTTTGAGCAGTGGAAAAAAAATCTCGATAGGTGTGCTGCATCAAGCAGAGAGGACTTTGAAGGTGACTAACGTTTAAACACATAAGAATCAATACACTATTTTTTATATATGAAATCCGACTTCTTGTGACTCTTGCAACAGTAACATTGATGGGCTGAAACTGACATTTAAATAGACACACAGGACTCATGACTGCCGCATCAGATATCAGAGAGTCACCGCAGGGACTGCATGTGGGTGGAGGAGTAGACATTCTCTCAAGGAGCTTAACCACAGGGTGAGGGATGGTAGATCCTTTAGTAGAAGCCTAGACATGATGTGAGAGAGATCGAGGGAGGCAGAGACTAATTCCAACAGTAAAAATCCAAGGATGAACCCTTCGAATTAAGCTGGGCTTTGGTAAAGCGTGGGCAGGGGCTTTGCTGGCTTCGTTGAGGTCATCCCAGGCAGAAGGGGCTGAGCGAACCAGTGCTCGGAGGAATAAGATGCTAACTTTTCCGAGACATGCTCAATATTCCCTGGGCATAAACTAAATGCCAGGCTCAGGGCTCAGTCCTTTTTTGTTATTTTTTGTTTTTGAATTGGAGTCTCACTCCATCGCCCAGACTGGAGTGCCATGGCACGCTCACGGCCACTCCGGCATTGACCTGCTGGGCTCCGGCAATCCTCCAGCCTCAGCCTTCCAAGCAACTGGAACTACAGGCATGCACTACCACGCCTGGCTAATTTTTTGATCTGTTGTAGAGATGATCTGTTGTACGCTGCCCAGACTGGTCTGGAACCTACGGGCTCAGGCAATCCACTCGCCTCAGCCTCCCAAAGTGCTGGGATTACAGGCTGAGCCATCGAGCCCGGTTTCAGCCTTCTAATATACAGTCTCTCTTTGTCTCTGCTCGTTGTACGCGTGAATACTTATCATCATCCCCACTGCACAGAAGGGGTAGTCGGAGCTCTGAGGAATTAGGAACTCACTGGGCAGAAGTACTGTTGGGGTCTGCACTCAGCTCTGTCTAGCTCTGAAACTTGTGCTCTTGGGTCCCACACTGTAAGCCTGTCCACGCCCTCCAGGTGTGCGATCAGAACAGACTTGGTGAACTGCTGGGTTGACAGGGTCGGAGTAGTGAAGGGCACAGGCTCTGGGGTCCCTTCTGCCACTCGCCAGCTGTGTGAACCAGGGCAAGACCAACCACATGTCAAGAGTTTCTTTCCTCAGATGTAAGATGGGCCTAAGAACAGGGCAGACCTTTTGGCTCTCATGGCTGTGTGTGTATATCTGTGTGTGTGTCCCTGAGAAATCTCATGTTTGCAAAGTGATGCTCTAAAAATAGCGGGGCTATTTATGGGAAAACTGAGTTAGGGACAGGCAAAGCTCAAACCCTGCCACTTGTAACCAGAAGACTGGAAAAAATAATGACAATTCTACTTAAAAACATTTTGGTTTTTCTGAATTGGGGGTCTCACTATGTCCTTCTGCCTCAGCCTTCCAAGTAGCTGGAACTACAGGCGCGTGCTACCATGCCTGACTTATTTTTTGGATTTATTATAGAGACGAGGTCTCACCAAGTTGCCCAGGCTGGTCTCGAACCCCTGGGCTCAGCCAGTCCTCTTGCCTCAGCCTCCCAAAGTGCTGGGGTTCCAGGTTTGAGCCACTGAACCCAAATTTTTAAAAATTTTTAAATTTTTTATAGATATGAGGTCTCACTATGTGCCTAGGCTATTCTGGAACTCCCAGCCTCAAGTGATCCTCCCACCTCAGCCTCCCAAAGTGCTGGGATTACAGGCCTGAGCCACCACGCCCAGCCCCTGCTTAAAAAATGTTAGAACAGCTTTTAATTTTTTTATTTTCTAGAACAGTTTTTTTAAAAAGGTGTGTTGAATTCATAGTTAAAAATGCTACAGTAGGCCGGGTTCAGTGGCTCAGTCTGTAATCCCAGCATTTTGGGAGGCCGAGGTGAGTGGATTACCTGAGCCCGTGGGTTCAAGACCCACCTGGGCAACTTGGTGAGACCTCATCTCTACAATAAAACAAAAATTAGCCGGGCGTGGTAGCGCGTGCCTGTAGTTCCAGCTACTTGGAAGGCTGAGGCGGTAGGATCTCCAGAGCCCGGCAGGTCGAGGCTGCGGTGACCAGGAGCAGCAGCTGCACTCCAGTCTGAGTGACAGAGTGAGACTCCAACTCAAAAAAAAAAAACAAACTCCAAAAATGCTACAGTCAATGTAAAAGGACAAGGTGACTTGATGGGGAAGATTTAAGGAAGGGCTGAAGCAGCTAAATCGTGGAGGCCAGGGCCAGGTGCACAGAGCAAGGAGAAGACTCTGCATTCATCACTCTGAGGACAGAGCCTCAGGATGGGACCCGCCTCAGGGTCCAAGAAAAATGAGAAGCAGTAGGCATTGTGCACAGCTGTGTACAGTGCTGAGTTCTGCAGCTGGCTGCATTCAGCTGCGTTTAGCTACACTGCATTCCTCTGGTGATGCTTACGGGCACAGGCAGTGCCATGCTGGGCAACCACTGTGACTTAGCATTACAGCAGCCAAGCCTCCCCACTGACCACGGAATCAAAGTAACCTGTATGAGAGAAACACATGTGCTTGCCAAGCAGGGCAGGGGAAATTCGACCAGATAATGTAGGTGACACACGTGGTCGTGTCTGTGTGTATAGTCAGAACTTGATACTGGCCGGGCGCGGTGGCTCACACCTGTAATCCCAGCACTTTGGGAGGCCGAGGCTGGAGGATTGCCTGAGCCCAGGAGTTTAAGACCAGTATGGGGAACATAGCAAGATCTTGTCTACAAAAAAAGAAAATTAGCTGGGTGAGGTGGCACACGCTTATATTTCCAGCTACTTTGGAGGCTGAGGCGGAAGGATTGCCTGAGCCCAGGAGATAGAGGCTGTGATGACCTCAATAAATATTTTTACTGGTAAAAATAAAAATGGTAATATATGCCCATTTTCCATACATACTCTTTGGACCCTCAAAGACATGATGGGTGTTTGTGTAGCTCTGCTGGGGCCAAGGTGATGACCCACCCTCTTCATGCAACAGGCATGTCTAGAAGCTTCGTGGCACAGAGGACACACCTCTTTTGGCCCATACGCTGCCCAAGCACAATCAGGGCAACATCAACTGTCTGTCCTATGAAATCAGTAAACTCCGTTCAACTCTGCAGTGCAGTGTTTGGGAATCTTTTGAAATTTTTTTTCTGCCTTCCCTCCAGGCCAGGAGTCCACCACCACACTCCAGAAAAGCTTTGAACCCACTGGTTTCCAGAACTCGCTCTCTGGATTGTACAGCCCTGTCGTGTTCTCGGCTGCAGGAGCCAGCCTGACAGAGGCACACCTCTTCTGTCTTCTCACCTGTGACCGTGATTCCTGCTGTGATGGCTTCATCCTCGTGCAGCTCCGAGGAGGTAATGCTGACAGCGAGGAGACTAACAAGGAAGGGAGGGGACACACAGGGACGCAGAAGCCATGGAGCTGCCTGTGGCGCTGACCTGTGAGGTGGCCCAAACAGAAGGTGATATTCACATACAGAAAGTCGGGGCAAACCCTGACCCTTCCACGTGTCATGTACCACGCAGGCCACCTCACGTTGCAACGCGGGATCATTCCTTACTGCTGTCTTCAGGGGAGTGTCGTGCGCTCCATTTTACAAATCGGGAAACTGAGGCTCGGAGCATTTCCATTGCCCACTGGTGGTCGTGCTGTTTGCAAAGTGATAGAACTGGGATTTAACCCAAGGGGTATGGGCCACAGCATCTTCCTGCCTCCTGTGAAAGCCGGGCCGGTGACGTTTGATAAAAAAAAAAAAAAATGAAAGCTCACTCCTATTGCTCACGATCATTCATTCAACAATTATCTGTTGAGTACCTACTGTATGCCATATCCTGTGATCAGTACGGCTTTCATTTTTGATGGTCTCCTGGTGGTGGGGATGCATTTCTGTTTATAGAGATAAACCCACGTACTTGGCAATGTAGCCATGTGATTGAGAAAGGACTTCGGTGTCACAGACCTGGGTTCTAGTCACGGCTCTGTCATTTCACGGCTGCGCAACTGTGGACAAGTTGTGTTAACTAAAAAGCAGTTCCTTTGTTCGTAAGATAAAGATAATCTTTTCTACTGAATTATTAATACTTGTTGTAAAGGAAATGAGTGCAAAATGCTGGCCATGGGTCTGGCTCCTGGTAGGCTATGGATTTACCTCCGGAGGGTCTTTCCTGTTCCACATGCAAGCCAATGCTACCTTTTCCTTAGCAGCATCTGTCACCAGCTCTGTGACTGGCCACATGAAGCTTACGGAGAATTCTAGAGATTAGAAAAAAATCGAAGTCCGACCTGTCTTGTCATGGTCCTCGCTTCCAAAAACAACAAACTTCCAGGGAGTGCCCTATGTGTGCAAACCAATGACCTGGGAGTTCGGATGAGATAAAGGGTCTTAGAGTTTGGTGGGAGAGGCAGGACCATAAAGGGAGCATGACCTCCGCTGTCTCATTTGCCCCAGCTGTCATCCAACCCACGAACAGCACTTATTAAGGTACCCAGCCGGATACACCAGGCAGCATGCAATGAGGGCCCGATATGAGGAGAGAATTAGGAGCCTCGGCGTGCAAGGAGGGAGATGCCAAGGGGATGTCGTGGCCAGGGAAGGCTTTTTGGAAGAGGAAGGGCTAGGGCCAGATGTCATGGGTGGGATGAGCAGAATCTAGGGGACAGAGAGGAAGGGAAATCTGGGCCAGCGTGGGCACCTGTGTGAGCTCAGGTAGGGACAGAGAAAGTCCGTATGTTCTGAAGACTGTCACTCAAGATACTGGCTGTGTGGGAAGCAGAGGTTTTTCAGTGTTGACCATGCATAACTCCCAAAGTCATGGCCACCTCCAGCCCTCCAGGCTGAGGGTGGAAAGTCCCCTTCTCCTGTGAAGGACCAGCCCTACCTCCTGGGTGCTAGAGCCCACTGCCCCACCCTCTCAGGGCCCTGTTGCTCTCCCTTCCTCTCTGTCCAGGTCTCCACCCAGTGCCCTCCCCGACTCCGCACTCTAAGACATATACAATGGTCTTAGTTCCTTCCCCTTCTTAAAAGCCAAAACACACAGGACACCGTGAAGCCCTGACCTCCTGTCTTCCCTCGAATGCCCTGCTGTGGCTCTCCTTCCTGTCCACAGCCAGGCCCTGCCAGCTTGACCCTGTCTCGCCCCAACACTGCTCCTGCCCAGCTCACGGGTCCCTGGGCGCATCTTCTGGTCCTTCTCAGCCTGCTTGGCCCTGGCAACTGACACTGTTGCCCACTCTCCAGTCCTTCCAGCTCTTTCCTCTTTGGACTTTTTCTTTTCTGTTTTGAGTTGACATCTCACTACCTTGCCCACGCTGGAGTGCAGTGGCATGCTTACAGCCACCCCAGTGTCGACCTGCTGGGCTCCAGCGATGCTTCTGCTTCAGCCTTCCAAGTAGCCAGAACTACAGGTGTGCTACCATGCCTGGTTAATTTTTTTTTTCATTTATTGTAGAGAAGAGGTCTCGCCAAGTTGCCCAGGCTGGTCTCGAACCCACGGGATCAGGCAAAGTGCTGGGATTACAGGCTGTGCCACTGAGCCCGACCCCTCTTCGGACTTTCTAGATGCCCTTGTCCTGCTCTTAGATGACGCCTTTCCCTGCCATTCTGCTTCCTGGGTCGATTCTGTAGGTGCTGATGGCAGGAAGCTCCGCCTCCATGACCTGTGGCGGGACCCTGTTCTGGCCAAAACCTCTCTGCAGGGTTCTCCTCAGCTACTTGTCTGCTGTCAGGGTGTCTTCTCTTGGATGTGCCGCAGGTACCTCAAAGTTGAGCAACCAGGTTGTTTTTACCCTCACCGAGCCTGTTGCCTCACAGCCCTCATTCTCTGCTCCTTGGTCACCCAGATTTCCTGTGGCTGCCGCTTCTTGTCTTTGGGGTCAAGGTTTAGTCCATCCCACCGCCACTGTTGACATGTAGGCCTGTATTATTTTTGTTTCTTGGCAGTTGTGCCAGTTTCTTAATTACTCTCTCACGACCTCCATGAGTGCCTTTTGCATTGCTGTAAAAGAGGCTGAGTCGTCTGCAAAGAAAAGAGGCTCATCTGGCTTATGGTTCTTCAGAAGCATGGTGCCAGCATCAGCTTCTGGTCAGGACCCCGGAGAGGTTTACTCATGGGGGAAGGCGAAGGGACAGCAGAAGTGTCACACGGCGCGAGAGGAAGCAGGAGAGAGAGGAGGAAGTGCCAGATCCTTGGAAACAACCAGCTCTCAGGGCAACTAGGAAGGCAAGAACTCACCCCTGCCTGCGCGGACAGCAACAAGTCCTTAGGAGGGATTCTTCCTCCTGATTCAGTCACCTCCCACCGGGCCCGACCTCCAGCACTGGGGATCATTTTTCAACATGAGATATGGAGGGGACAGACACCCAGATCCTATCACCATCAACCCCCAAACACTCATCTCTGGCTCCCTATCCTCCAAGCCATCCGATTCAACCTCAAGCCCTACACATGACTTCCTGCCTGGTGATACAGTTGTGTCCCTTCTCGCTGTATCCAAGTCCACATGTCCGTTTTCCTATTGGATTAAAACTCCCCTAGGACATGAAATAGCCCTTTGCCCTCAGCTTTTAGGGGAGGTGTGCTCACTGTTGGTGCAGCGTAATGTTGGGGAATTGGGTGGGTCCCCGAGGGGGAAGCGACTACCCATGCCCAATTCCAGGGGTCAGCAAGGTGAGCAGAACTCGACTTTCCTGACTCTTGGAGCTTGTGTTCTCATCCCCTGCCTCTACCGTTTTCTCTCGGGTCTGGAGAGAAAAAGAGATACTTGCTCATCGCAATGCTCTGAAGACAAACTAAACATGACTTTGAAAACATATGATCAATGTTTTTTCCCTATTCAGAGAGATCAATGAAGACTTCCTTAAAACTTGAATGATGTGCAGGGTCAAGAGGTGAAGAGAAGAGGGAAGACGGTTCTAGATGGAGAGAACAGTGTATGCACAGGTCTTTTGGGAGGAAAATGCATGAAAAAGGAGAGAGGGCATGGGGAAGCCATGGTCCCTGGGGCAGGGGGAGCAAGGTGGGAGGATTAGGGGAGTGGGAAGAGGCAGGGACAGAGAGTGGGGAACCTTCTAGGCTGCATGACACTTCCTGGCTTAAAACTTTCAGTGGCGACCAGGTCGCCAGGAAGTGTCATGCTCAGATTTGAATTTTGAAACAAGCTCCCTGGCTTGAGTGTGGAGCCCACGGATGGGGGTTAGAATGGACGTAGGGAGATGAATTAGGGACCACCACAGTAGTCCAGGTAAGAAAGGGCGTGGCTTGGGCTAGGCGACAGCAGGGAGGATGGGGAATGGGATAGATTCAAGATATCTTTAGACAGCAAATTCATCAGGACTTTAGATATGGGGCTTGAGGAAGAGGTAGCAAAGATTATTCCTGTGTATCTAGGTTGTTCACCTGTTGTGTGGCGGATGATGGAAAATATCAGATATCCAATTTGGTGATGGGAGAGGAAGATTCAGAAAGGTCATGCGTCCATTTGGGGTACACTATGTCTGAAGTGCCTTTGAGACATCCACACAACGTGGGCTAAGCTTTGGGATGCCAGGATCCAGAGTTCAGAAGGAAAGTCTGGGTGAGAGACATAAACGTGTGAATTGCCAGCATGGAGATGGTATTCGAAGGTGTGGGTATGGAGGGATCTCCCCGGAGGAGGGTGAGGCTGAGAGGGTGAAGGAAGTCGGGACTGAATGGTTCCATGAGGGTAGAAAATCTGTCAATAGACAGAAAAGTCACGGCCAGATGGGGAGGAGGAGGCCAGAGTGTCCCACGAAACCAGCGCCTCAGGGGAACCTCAGTGGGGGAAGGGTGGACAGGGAGGAAGTGGTCAATAGTCTTGGGCACTGCTCAGAGTTCAAACAAGGTGATTCCAGGAAAATGCAGAGTCTAGCTCACAGCGTCAGTGGCTAAGATGAGAATGTTTTGTTGGAGTGTAGGAACACAGATTGGAGTGAGCTGGTTCCTACAATTCCTTCCAGGTGTGACGCTCTACGATTATGAGATGTGGATTCATGTTAGTGTTTATATGGGAAAATATGTTATGCATACACACACAGGCACGTGCACACACACGTAGCGTATGTCGCTGCATATACCTGTATTTAGAAACACTGTAATTCAAATCCAGAGTTCCTTCTTTGAACTCAATATATTTTCTGAGGGTCCCACCATTTCCCCAGATGCCTGATGACTCACCAGACCATATGATTTTTCAAGCTGGAAAAGTTGATTTCATTTTCCTTAGGATCATATATGGAAGAATGTTTTTGTTCCCTGGAGCAGTGAGCCCACAGAATTCTTTTTTTCCATGGCTTTTCTGGCATACAGCTTGCCTGCTTGTCCCTCCAAGTTTAACCTGTGATCTGTGAATTATGTTAACCTGAGCAACCGCCTGGCAGGGCTGTAAGTCAAGTCTTCTTTGAGACACACATGAAGTACTGGGCAGACATTTCTCCGGTCTTGTCCAATGGGCAGATTTGGGGTTTTAACTTACACAGCTTGGCTGGACCCGCTGACGACCAGGAACATGGTCTGGAGAGTCATTTAACTCTGGAAGAGTCTCCCTCCTCCTTCTCTCCCTCCCACTCCCACCCCAGCAAATGTCCAGGCTCTCTGCCCTTAAATGACTGACTCTGTTTCCATCCTAGTTTCAGCTGAGGCTCCTTGGGGGGGGGCTGTCTTAAGGTCTTTGGTGGTCTGAGGGTTCCAGAGGCTAGCAGTGTGTGATACAAAGTGATTTCCAGTCTCTCCCAGGACCCCACTCTCAACCACAGACTTCTGGAGGACATTTGGCACCAGTTAGAGAAGAAAGCCGCATAGGCTTCTCTACTGAGGACTGAGAGCCTCTTGTTTAATTCCGCCATTCTGTCTTCTGGCTCGTGAGAGAGCCAGACCACAGCGCTCAGACTTCCTGGAGTGCTGCGGGACTCTGACCGTGCCCCGTGCTGGGGCTGCCCTTGGGCTCCATGGCTATTTCCGTCTGCACCTTGCCAAGGCTCTCGTTGCCCACTAGCCATCCTGTGATTTCTCAGCACCTAGAAAAACCATTCTCCTGTTCTGTGCCTCAGTTTCCCCATCTGTGAAATGAGGCGGTCTAACTAGGTCAGTGATTCTCTGTGGTACTCTTTACTGATACTGATTCCCAATTTTCTCTCCACACACACGTGACTTACTGAGTCAGAAACTCAGTCAGTGGTCGGTGCCTAGGAATAAGCGTTTTCAAGACTCTCCCTGTGTTTTGAGATCATCAGTTTAAGTACCCTGGTTTGGGAACCACCTCCTCAGAGCACTGTGAAGACTATTTTTTTTAATACAGAGGTGCTACTGCTGGTGGTTTTTTAACTACTGTGCTTTCAACATGGCCAGTGGAGGGGAAGAGGACAAAATGTGAAATTCACAAGCCAGACACCCATGAGTCACCCACTCTGGGGAATCTTGGCGATAGAATGGTTTGAGGATATATCCAGATTTGGACACAAACTAGGAAATTAGAATAAGGGAACAAAGTAGGAGTTGTGGAATGATATATTTCCTTTTTTTCAGGATTGTCTGAACAACTGTACTACTTAGAAGGATTATTAATTCAAATTATATGTAAATTATTTTTTATTTTTTTTGAGTTGGAGTCTCACTCTGTCGCCCAGACTGGAGTACAGTGACTGCTCCTGGCCACCACAGCCTCGACCTGCTGGGCTCTGGCGATCCTTCCGCCTCAGCCTTCCAAGTAGCCGGAACTACAGTTGCACACTACCACACCCAGCTAATTTTTTGATTTACTGTAGAGATGACGTCTCACCAAGTTGCCCAGGCGGGTCTCGAACCCGCGGGTTTAGGCAATCCACTCACCTCAGCCTCCCAAAGCGCGGGATTACAGGCTGAGCCACCGAGCCCGACACATTATTTAATTTACAGATCTGAGTAAAATGAGACTCAGTTTCCTCAGTAGTAAAAATGAAGTTAGTAATGTCTACAAGAAATATGGGAATTAGTGTACTTAATGCACTTGCCATTGGGGCTGACACATAGCAGACATCAAAAAACATTCAAGTTAATTGAATTTATCCAACTAAAATCACTATCAATAAGTCGCATTATCCTGGGGGAAGTCTTGCTAACGCTGAATAAAGCCATAACTTGAGGGTAGCTTTTGGCAATTTAGGCTTGAAAGACATATTCATGACAAAATAGTCCAATGTCTCCCCTGATTATAGATTTCCTTCTACTTATCTCAGACACATGGACACACGCTTCGGCTTAGATACATCCAGAGATGAGGTGCTCACTTCTTAAAAGGAGTGTTTGTGTCATTGGTGCATAGTTCTGATTTTTACTAGCTCCTTACTTTGAATCTAAATATTCCTTCAGGAGACCCTTCAAGGTTGATCTCCTGTGTGTGAGAGAGAGAGAGAGAGAGAGAGAGAGAGAGAGAGGAAAAGAGGGAGAAATGGGGTGGGGGGAAGAGAGGAGAGAGGGGAAGGGGGAGAGAGAGGGAGAGGGAGAAGAAGGAGAAGAAGGGAACATGAACCAGCAGACACAGAAGCAGCAACAGCAGTAGCAACTCACAGAAATGGCTCTGCTAGGTGGGGTAGAACATGGAGATGGAAGTTTCTGGCCGTGACACCCCTGGGGTCATCCCCTGCTGTCACTGCTGCTGAGCCCATGAAGAAAGGTTCTGATGGAAAGGGAAAATGCCATCAGGCATGGCAGTGGTCTCCCCTTGGAAATTTCCAGCAAGACAACTGCAGGGGAGTTTGCCCCGGCTCTTGATTTCAATGTTGCTGTCCTTTTCTGAGATATTGTCATCCGTCCTGCCTTCAAATGCTCTCGGGGCACAGAGGTGAGCCTTAGAGGGTCCTCTGGTGCCCATCCCGCTGACCTGCCCTCCCCGTGGTGACCCTCAGGTCCTATCATCTGTGGGCTGCTCAGCTCCCCCGACGTCCTGCTTTGCCACGGCCAAGACTGGATGGACCCCTCTGCAGCCCAAGCAAACGCCACGTGTCCCGGGGCAACCTATGACCGGGAGAGCCGACGGCTGATGCTGCGTCTGGGAGGCCAGGAGTTCGTTGCGAGTAAGTCTCTGCCCTTTGTCCGTGTCCCCTCTGAAGTCTTCTTCCTACGAGCAATCCCCTCTGCTGCTTTCTTCTGACCCCTCCCCATGCCCCGAGGGATTTATACTTCTGAAAAGAAAACCCTACCAATAATGCTGCGTGAAGACCAACCCCAGCATTGCACGGCAGTCTAGAGGAAGCATCCATTCTGGCTGGCCAGAGGCAGGATGGTCCAGCGGGCGAGTCTGCTGCCCTCAAGAATCTCATATCAGCTGGGAGTTGACCAATCCCGTCTGCTTTTGGTGGGGTGGTTGGCCCTGCTCTGTGAAATGTCTCACCCTCCTTCTGAAGGGGTGAGCCCTTCTGTCCGTGGCAGAAGCAGGAACAAGTAAGCCCCCTGATGGGGGAGCTCGGGCCACTGTCCGAGATACACTGTCCTTTCTGCTTCCTTCTATTGGATAAAGCAAATCTCGTGGCCAAACGGTACGCCAAAGAGCAGGAAACAGACCCTGCTGCTTTAGTGGGGTGGAGAGGGTGTGTGGGAGGGCTGCAAAGTCACATGCCACATGGATGACTACTGGAAGGGTGAAGAAATGGAGGCCAAAATTCATTCTTCCCCCCACACCATTGCCCCCGAGGCATATTTTCCCCTCTGTGATTTAAGACATTCCAGGGGGCATCAACTGCATTGCACATTCCAATTATGCGACAAAAGGGACCCAGAGCCCTGCTACCTGGGCTCAACTCACAGAAATAACCATCGAGCCGCCCCTTCCCCTGTTTCTTCTGGAAGGTCTTCCAATCATTCTTTTATACACATGTATACCTCTGCCACCACCTGTCCCGCCCTCCCGTGTACAGAGATGGGCGGTTGGTGCCTGAGTCTCCTGCTGGCCACGTCCCCTTTCTACCTTCACAGCCCTGTGCCGGCCCTCCCAGCAGACCCCGTCTCAGGAAAAAGTGGATTCCCACTGTCCTGAGCTGGGGGCTGGCCAGACCAGCACTA
Organism: Cephalopachus bancanus; assembly: GCA_027257055.1. Lineage (NCBI taxonomy): Eukaryota > Metazoa > Chordata > Mammalia > Primates > Tarsiidae > Cephalopachus > Cephalopachus bancanus. The sequence continues at coordinate 3,251,213 of JAPVLO010000040.1, read as the reverse complement.
CTCATGGGGTCAGGAAGGATTGGGAGCTGGTGGAAATGCAGGTTCTTGGGCCCTGTGTGGGCTCTGGAATCTGTGCTCTAACAAGTGGTCTGGATGGCGCACCCACCTAGTAAGCTGAAGCAGTACTGATGACCTGGAAGTTTCCTTACACCCCCAAGAGTCTGAGTGACGGTGAAGGTGGAGCCAGCTCTTCCCTCTCCTCCTTCCAGCTCCAGTGTGAGATTGAGGGGAGGCCCTGTTCCCCCACCCCATTGTCTGATTATTTGCCAGCACCTGAACTCAGAATGTAACACCGTGATTCACTCCACCCTCTGAGCTGGGAGTGGTGAAAGGATGCACGGGTGTTGGCCATGGGCACCTGGTATGAGAGGGTCAAAAAACTCACCTTGGGAGCCCGTGGGGCTTCCTGTCACTGCAGGAAGTGGCCCCCAAGACCTGGCAGATGCTCTCTCCTGCTTCCCAGCAAAGCTTCTGAGACCCACATCTGTGCATTCTGCCTTTCTCGGGGTTCTAGTGGTGAAGAACTCAATGTCACCTCCTGTAAAGGCCCTCCCTGACTACCCACAAGGCTCCTTGCTTCCTCCACTGTGGAGCCTCACGCATGCTCTGTCCATTCCTCTCCCAGGGTAGCACGTGGCAGTGCCACCGTGGGTATGTGCCTGTGTGTGCGACGTGTGCTTGTGATGCTGAATCCTAGCTTGGGACACCCATTGTGTGACCTGGAACAAGTCAATGAATCTCTTCAGGCCTAATTGCCTGTCTATAAAATGGGGGTCATGACAGTACTCACCTCAGGGAGGAAGAAAGGAGAAATAACAACAATAATAATAACATCAGAAATGACTTAGGTAGCATACACTCTGAGTCAGGCACCCTCTGAGGCCTTGACCTGTACTCACAAATCCGTTCCACAGAGCTTCAAGGGAGGCACTCTTAGTATCATTAACCCTATTTTGCAGCTGAAGAAACGGAGGCACTGGAAGTTAGATAACTCCCCAAATCTCAGAACCTGTGACTAGGAGGGCTGGGATCTGAAATCCAGGCATTCTGGCTTCCTAGCGGTCACTCTAAACCTCTCCTCTGTATTGACATTTGCAGACAATACATGCGAAGGGCTTAGCAGAGTGCCTGCCACGTGCTCTTAATATTAGGTGATATTATTGTTATAATTTAAGTCTGTTGTTTTGGTTATATTTTAAGAATTGAACTGTGTTTCATCAATTTCTGGATTCACACCACAGAGTGCAAAATCTGGCCTAGAAAATACACCTATCAGTGGAGTGCAGAGTTACCAAATCCTGGAAGAAATACTGCAGAATGTGGTGGAATTTCATGAGACTTAAATAGTTTCTTTTGGGGTAAATAAAATAAAACCCTTTACTTACATGGTAGGGAGTGAACATATGGTATTCATTACTGAGAGGTAGGGCGGGGTGAGAACAGGCCTTTAAGGAAAGACATATATTGTATCCATGTGCAATAAGTCCAACATGAACTGCTTCACCAGGCATGTGCTTGTTGTCTGCCCAGAAATGAAGGCTGTGCCCTTGTCTGGCCTCCCAGAGAAGGGAGGATTACAGAAAGGCTTCTGAAACTTTTGGTTTTTTCCAGTGCCCTGTGTGTGTGTGTGCACATGTGTGCATGTGTGTTTATTCTGGGATGAGGGCACAGCTTGAAAAAGGGTATCTTATGATGGCATTTCGGGTAGCCTGAGGTATATTCTTGCTATTCCAATTTGGAACTTGCCTTTTCCATGGACTGATCAAGAAGCTACCCCCAACGGAGAACAACAGGACGCAGTCTTTCCTTTCCAAAATGAGAGATCAGCCTTTAAGCACACTTAACCCTTGAGAAAAGAAACAGTGATTTAAATTCTTACTAAAGTGTGGATAGCTGATAGATGTACTTTCCTAAAACAGATATTGATGGTGAGAAAGAGGAGGAAGATTCCGGGGATCCGAACAATTGCTGGAGAGAGTATGTAGTGTATTGAAAAAGAACAGGAGGACGGGAGCGACAAACTCCATCCCTGCCAAACTTGGCTGAGGGTTGGCTTCTTGAGTCTGGTTTAACAGTACATCAGATGATTGTTCAAATGTAGACTCCGGAATCTGTCCCCAGGATTCAGACACCGGCGTGAATGCCTCCCCATGGTGGGACCTTTCTGGGCCTGGGTCATCCCAACTATAAGGTGAGGCTAGTGATGACCTCTTTCTTAGAGGACCGTGGAGAGGATTACGGGAAGAATCCTGTGGGCCACAGAATGGTGCCCACCAAGGCAGGCTCTCGAGGGACGCTGAAGGTTAAGAGCAAGGTCTGAGATTTAAATACCTGAAGCTCAGTCTTGCCCCTTCCCCTGGCTCTGTGACCTCATTCAAGACACTGAACCTCCCTGGGCCTCAGGGTCCTGATCTGCATAATGGAGCATTCGTTTATGCATGACCCAGTGAATGCTGGCATGCGCTACAGGCTGTCATAGGAGGCCTAGTTCCCTGTGTCCCCTGCCCTGGCTTCTGGGCTCCCAACCACACACCTAATGAAGGAGCCCAGTGGTATTTCTGGATGTGGGGCACCTGTCTTCACCAATCAGCTCGTCACTACTGTCAGGGGATGCAGGGTAGCAGGTGGCCTGGTAAATGAAGAATTAGCACTTACTTGCAAAGCATCCGTGAACTGATCGCCAGGTACAGGAAGTTACAAGCCAGCAGAATACACCGAAGTCCAACAGTAATCAAGTCTTGATATCACACTGCCTTGTACAAAGCACAACTCAATGGATCCTTCCGACAGTCTTGTGAAACCGAGGCCATGTTACCACTTCTCCCGTGGAGTGAAGCAGGGAGCCGTGATGGGCCGTACTCCAAGGACCAGTCTTCGTGCTGGTGTCATGGCGGGGGCTCAGCCTTCAGTTTCAAAGACCGGGGCCGGTTTTGGAAGCTCCCACGTGTCCTTCGGTGCCATTCTCTGCTTCCACGGCCCCGTGTGAATTTACAGGAAACAGAAAGCGCTTCAGAGTGGTCCCTGTCATTGTTACCAAAAATTAAGGAGTCTCTGACAGTGGACAGTGTCACTGCTCAAACATCTCACTGGGGCCCGCTGGGGCACTGATGCCAGTTTACCACGTGTTCTCTTTTGAGGTTTTGAAGGGCTGTTGGAGAAAGAGAAGATTCAGGAGAGCTCTAGGGCCAGATGTGAGTTGCAGAGGTGGGCTGGGGGTCAGGGGTGGAGGACAGGAGGTGGTGAGCCTTCACCCTCACCCTCCTGCCGGTGTGCTCCACCCTTTATTCTGAGCTCCTGCTACATGGGTGTGTGGAAGGTCAGACTGGGCCCAGATCAGTGGTTTCTGCTCTCAAGGAGCTCACAGGCTAGTTGGGGTGATAGATGCAAAATTATTAAACATAGCAGGCCTCCTGTTTGCTCACTGAGCGTGCTGATGAGGGATCACAGAAGTTTCCTGGAGAACATCTCTCTGTCGGTAAAAGCCAACCAGGCTGTATCCCGGTCACCTGCCCTGCAGAAGTTTAGGGTTTACGCCCAATAAAGGCCCATAACAAACAGACACACACGCAAACAGCCCCCCAAAGCACCTGGAGACTATCTTTATCTATTTTGATGACAGAGCCCTTTTTGCCATGAGGTGTCTCTGTCCTATCATCGGTGACTCATGGCTGAGAATATGGACTTTTTCCTTGACCTTTGTACCTGGGTTGGCGTGTTCTCAAGAGAGAACTCTCTCACATTTCCAGTGAGTACTTCTGAATGCTTTCAACTATTTTGTGTTGACCAGTTGACCCTCCCATTTCTAAGAAAAGTGCCTTAGAAAACTCTGGAACTGCATATGACTCATTTCTGACAGTATCATCAGATTAAATGCCCCCTAATGCCTACAGGGACTTGAAAGTTGGTAGATAACAAATGCCTTGACAGAAATATGACCCGGTTCATTCTGAGTCCAAAAGGCTTAAAGCTGTTGAGCAGTTGTGAGTTTCCACTTGGTGCCTGACTTTCCAAGGGGCTGTTGTGTGTCAGTGCTTGTCATTATCCTGGGGTGCCAGGAGCGAGGTGGAGAAACTTACAATGCATCTGTGACACTCTTTGTGAACAGATGCACACAGATTAGATGTCAGATGAGTACCTAAAAATAGAGTGCGTCTTTTATTTTTGAATCAGAGTCTCACTTGGTCAGCCAGGCTGGAGGAGTGCAGTGGCACAATCACAGTTCACTGCAGCCTCAACCTGTGAGGTTCAGGTGATCCTTCCTCCTCAGCTTCCAAGTTGCTGGGACCACAGGTGTGCGCCACCAGTGCCCCACGGTTTTTTTGATTTTTTGTAGAGACGAGGTCTCACCATATTGCCCAGGCTGGGCTCGAAATCCTGTGCTCAGGCAACCCTGTCACCTGGGCCTCCCAAGCTGTTGAGTTCGGGCATGAGCCACCGCGCCCAGCAGGATGGAACATTTGCAAATGGCCCTCTTAGTGCTTTAGGACTGTCTTGGGTTGTGTGTGGCTGTGTGCTTAGTCCTGTGCTTTGTGTTTTAATCTGGGCTCTCCCAGAACCAATTTTGAGATGAAGATTCAGGACTGTGGCTTATTTAGGAAGGGCAAGGAATTGATGCGGGTCTATGTGGGGTGCGACACAGCCAGTAAAGCACGCTGAGACCAGTTATGCTCACCCCCGAACCAGGGCTAAATACCCTTCAGAACGATCCGGCCAGCTGGGCTGGGGAACTGGGATATGTCCCCACCAGCACTTCACAGCTCTTGGCTGCAGATCCCTGGATGGCAGCACTTCTGGTGCCGTCCAGCCTGCGCTGTGACCAGGGCAGCTATGACTTTTGGCAGTTCCCCAGAGAGAACCTCGGCGTAGATCTGCGGTTCTCTCTGTGTGTCTCCTCCACAAATCTTCTGAGACCGGGAGATCAATGGTGTTGTCTCCATTTACTGAGGGAGGTGGTGAGGTGGAGGGACAGGGAATCCCCAAGGGTATTCAGCTTGTAAGTTGCACAGCTGAGTTCCTTCCTCCATGGTCATTTCTTCAGCCCTGCTTCATGCTGAGAGGTGGAGAGGCTGAGGTCTTAGCATCTGGCTCCTGTTAGGGAAGGAAGCTCACTGTCTAGAGAGAGACAGATGCGTGGCCTCCTGGAGTGAGTGCCCTTGGGTGGGTACAGCTGGCCAACCTCAGATGGGCAGAACCTTCAGAGATTTTCATCCTCACAACATGCCTCCAGGGTACAGGAGTCTGGCCCCATCTGACCAGATCTCCCCTGTCCACATGGTTGTTTTGAATCTCCCTAAACCAAGCTAGATGCTCGGGATTTCTAGGTGACTCTAATGCTAATCTTTGATGACTAGAGATCTCTTCCCACACAACTCACTGGTGGATTGTAATGAAAGCAAGTCTGAATTCTGCCATTCATCCAAGAAGTTATTAGCAAACAGACACAGAAGCTGTCGCAATCTGTAACCTGTTCAGTGGGTCTCGTAAAGTCCCAGTTCTGTCTTTTTCGGTGTTCCTATGGCATCGGGTTAAAAAGGTTTATTTAAGGCAGAACTGGTAATATTCTCACAGCTAAACTCAACTCACCTTTTCATCAAAATCAGATGAACAGGAATCCTCCTGATCGGTGACTGGTCGAAGACTGATTTAAATTGAGCCAAGGTACTAGAGCAACTGGGCTCAGAATCCCAGTGGTTGAGAAGTGTTTGCCTGCATATAATCCTCTCTCTAGTGAAGTAAGTGAGACAGAGTGTGGGGGTTGGAGTCAAACAGAGGAGCTTTACATTCTGGCATCATCCTCTTCCGACTGTGATGCTTCGCCTGGAAACCAGGGACCTTCTCTGATAGCACGCCTGTGAAGTTTAAGCCACGTGATATATGAAAGGTGTTCATGATACTGTTGGATACATGATGGTGACCCTTCACCAATAACCAGCTCTTAATGATCATTAGAAACAAGATGTGGTCATGTCTGGATGGCTCACACTGCTTACCAGCTAGCTCCTGCGACTCGTGGGACAGTTTGCCTTACACTCCAGGTTCTCAGAACGATATCCTGGGCCTCCATATTGAGGGGAGAGTGGCAGAAAGTGAAAGCTGAGGTCTTGCTGTGCTGCCTAAGCTTGTCGAGCAAAAGAGACAACACTGACCATCAAGAAAGTGTGGGAAGTCCATGTCCTCCTGACTGGCATCCAGGAGAGTAGAGTTTGCAAGAAAGGAAAGTTTGATAATACTGGTGATACGTTCAATAATGGTAACTGCCACCAAGTGGTTGCATATCAAATGGCGAGGATTCCAGAGATATTTTAAATCTTTTCCTTCTCCCTCCCTCCCTCCCTTCCCTTCCTTCCTTCCTTCCTTTCTTTCTTTCTTTCCTTCCTTCTTGCCTTTTGCTTTGAGTCAGGGTCTCACTCTGTCACCCAGGCTGGAGTGCTGTGGCATAATCACAGCTCACCACAGCCTTGACTTCCTGAGCTCAGGTGATCCTACCTCAGCCTCCCAGGTAATTGGGACTACAGGCATGTGCCACTATGCTTGGCTATTTTTTTATTTTTGTAGAGGTGAGATCTTGCTTTGTTTCCTAAGCTTGTCTTGAACTCTTAGGCTCAAGCAACCCTCTCGCCTTAGCCTCCCAAAGTGCTGGGATTACCAGCACCAGCCACCGCACCCAGCGCAGACAGTTTCTACATTATCCCCATCCTCATAATGACCATCCACATTTACCCATGAGGCAAGAGTCTCAGGGGAGTTAAGTGATGCCGAAAACTAGCATGGCTCTGAGTCTCCCAGAGATTTGCTTTCTTCAAGCTGTTATTCAGTTCCTTTTAAAGTTGATTCTCTTGAGTCATGAACTCAGAGCTCCTCAGCAAAATAGTTCCTTTGGTACCCGGAGTATGACACCTGGTCTGACCAGCTGTTTTTGTTTTGGTCCAGGGCACTGGAACAAAGGTCCAAAAAACTCTTGGGCTATACCTTGTATGGGGAGCAGAATCTTCCTGCCTGGGGCAGGGGAGTGGAACCATTGTGGTAATGGTGGGTACCCGGTGAGCGCATACACTCACACTCATGGAGACAAACGTCTTTCTTTGCAGGTCTGACGCCCCAGGAAGGAACTCAAGACAGCTTGACCAGCTTCCAACAGGTTTATCTCTGGAAAGGTAGGCCCACGGTGGGAGGCGGGGGTCCATAGGACGCTGGTTACGTGAGATTGTTTGGCACCATTTCTCATTCTTGGGCACTCTGCTCTTGTAGAGAAGTGTGGAGAGGTTTCATTTCCAAGTGCATGTGTGCTCTCTATGGAACAGGAGGGCCCCGCTCATCAGATAAGATACCAAAGTCTACAAAGAAAATGAACAGTGTAGTGTGGAAAGCCAAGAACGGAGGGGGAAGGAAGCAGCAGCTTCCCGTGAGATACAGTTCACAACCCACAAATGGCCCTTGTCATCGGGAGAGGAATTCTGTGCCCTGCAAGCTGTCAGACATACTTGTTCAAGGGGACTCAGTCGCAGGGGCCTCTCTAGCCGGGGCTCAGGGCTCTGGGGTAGAACTCCAGGCAGGTGGGGCCCTGGACTCCTGTTTAGAGAGAAGGCCATCATAGGTGCACAGGACAGGGTGGGACAAGGTGGGGAGACCCGGGGACAGGGTACGCTTGGCACTTCCTTTCTGCTTCTCTGTTCTCCTTCAAGTTTACTGGACATTAACTGAGCGCCTACACAGACCCAGGGACAGAGAAGGGCACTTAGGAGACAGACCAGTGAGGCACAGTCCTGACCCCTGAGGGGTCTGGACCTCAAGTGGGAGCAGACTAGGCAGTGGCCCATTCCACGTCCTGCCCATGCGTGCTGGGGGAGAGACACGAGAAAGGTCCCCAGCCCCCTACTGCCTCCCCGTCCTCCAAAGTTCCTTCTCTGATCGTTAACAGGGATTGTTGATCTGCCTTTACGCCAACAAAGTGAAAGCAGGAAAGGGCAATGACTTGGAGTGACGGGTGTGAATTCTGGTTCCGTCACTCCCCACTCATGTGACCTGGAGCACATGGACCAGTCCTTCCAAGTCCGGATGCTCTGTGGGTAGCCGGAGATAAAGATGGCACTGATCTCAGGGAGTTGTGTGAGCAGTGATGCACCTCTCAAAGTGCTTCCAGTGGTGCCCTCTGCCTAATAAATGCTAATTAATGTCAGTTGGGGTGTGATGATGAAGAGGAGGGGAAGGAGGAAGGAGGGAGAGGAGGAAGGAGAAAAGGAGGGGAAGGAGATAAAAAAGGAAGGTGCTCATCGTCATTTTCATCGTCAATGATAGGACAAGATGGTGCCCTTTTCTCACTCAGTCATGCCTAGAAAGTAGCTCCAGAGAGGGGTGACATTTTGTTCATTCTTCAGCCAGTGAAAAATGAGACTTGGAAAGGCAAAGCGGAACGCCCATAGGATGTCCCATCAAGGAGTCCCAAGGTGAGGTCCAGACACTGAGGGTGTGTCCCAGGTCCAGTGCTTCCCAGTTATCAGGAATATCTGGCATTAGCTGGTGGGAGAGGAAGGATGGAGTTCTCCCAAGGACATTTGTCTCAGTACAGGGAGGTGCCCCAGGGATCCTCACTCAGGAACGTGCCTGATACCTGCTCACCATACCCTCACTCTGCTGTCATGGAAGACCCTTTCCTGACTTGAGCATTTGGTTAATTTTCTAAAATTCCAACTCCTGTACTGACCATCTGAGTGGTCTGGAATAAATTATTTCCCTCTCTGAGTCTCTGTTTTCTCAAGAGAAGAATGGAAATCTTATTCCCTATCTACACCCATATTTTTGAACATATGAGAGGGACCCAGAAAATCCCGGAATTTATTTATAAAAATGTATGCATTTATTCTTACATGTTTAAACTTCATTTACCTTCACAGTTCTCTCTGTTTCATGCGATACACTTTGAGATGCTTTTTCCACTGCTCAAAAGACTTTTTGAGCTCACCCGCTTTGATGCCTTTGAGTACTTCTACCATTTGTTTTATTCACCTTTTTCATATCAGCAAAATATTTCGCTTGAAGGACTTTTTTCATTCAGGGAAACAAGAAAAAGTCACTTGGGGGAGAGATCAGGTGCATAGGGAGGTTGAGACATGGGAATCATGATATTTTGGTTCAAAAACTGCTGAACACTCAGCATGGTGTGAGTATGTGTGCTGTCATGGTGGAAGAACCAGTCACCTATTTGCCACAGCTTGGGACTTTTCTTCCATAAGGCAGCCTTTCACAAAATGCTCGCTGGTGCACTGATGCTGATGGGTTCCTAGAACGCATACGTAGCCAGGGAAGCCTATACTACAAGGGCCCACCCTCCAAAAGATAATTCCAGGTTTTTAGGGGTCCCCCTTGTATTTTGCTAACTCTATAGGACTTTGCATATGTTGATGTCAACATCACAGAGAATCACAGTTCTGTTTCTGAGAGGAGGCATGATGTTCCATAAAAACCAGACTGCGCACCTAGGGTGTGTTTCTGAGTGTGTCTTGGCCTTTGGCTGTGGTCACAAGGGTGTCCTACATTGTGGTGCCACTGCTTCTCTTAGCATTGCAACACCTCTCCTATTTTCCCTCCTAGACTCGGACATGGGTTCTCGGCCTGAGTCTGCGGGATGTGAAAGGATCACAGCGCCAAGGCCAGCCACTCCAGCAGAAACAGGTACCAACCCCGAGCCCGATTGGACACTTGGGTATCTGACGGTGGAGACAAGATGGGCTTCCAAGGGCCTAATCCATGAATGGACTCATTGCCAGGGCTCTGTTCTATAGCCTCTGACACCTCTTGGCTTCCAACCCAGTTATCCATCTCATAAATGTGGGCAGCTCCTCAGATGGGCAACCAGTCTGGAAAGTAAGGCAAGACCATTGCAAATTGACCACTGTTGCTGGAAACAAGAACAACCATAATCACAAAACCAGAAGAAAAACCTATTAAAGAGCACGGCTCACCTCACTGTGGTCAGTGGCTTCACTGGGTCAGTCCTGAGGAGTGCAAGCATGATATAAATGTTCCGAAACTGTCTCATGAATGAGATGTCCACGAGAACCTTCTGAGAGTCATGCTGTGCAGTGGAAGCTCCGAGTCCAAACAGTAACAGGAACAGTGCGTGCGTCATGTTGGAGGCTTCTCGACTTTCGGAGGCTACCATTATTACTGAGATGGAACTAGAACTGGGAGAGAGACAGAGAGACACACACAGAGAGAAAGAGAGAGACAGAGAGGCAGAGAGAAAGAGAGAGACAGACAGAGGGAGAGATAGACAGAGAGAGATAGGCAGAGAGAAAGAGAGACAGAAGGAGAGAAAGAGACAGATAGGCAGAGAGAGTGAGAGACAGACAGAGACAAGAGAGAGACAGAGAAAGACAGAGAGAGACAGAGACAGATCAATCACTCCATATGGACCTAGAAAGGATTAACAGACATCCACTTGTGGTCTGCAGTGTGTGTGTGTGTGTGTGTGTGTGTGTGTGTGTGTGTGTGTGTGATTATGCACCTGCATGCATGCACTGTAGGAATAGGAGGAGGAGGAAGAGGAAAGAGAAGAAGCAGATCTGCTGGCGTGGGAGATGGCACAGTACAATGGCAGAAATGTCACATTAAAAAGCAGAGAGACTAGAACTTGAGACACCTTCCTGCCACTGACCACATGCCACCACAGACCTGGAGTAGTGTGCCTTCATGATAGGCACCGTAGATTCTGTGTAGAGTACAGGACCTTGCCTGCCTCTCATGCCACAAATGGCAAACACTTGGCACATTGCCTAGTGCTTACCAGGTGTGCCCTGCACCCCTGCCCTGCCTGCCTGGTTGGGCATTTGCCTTTGTGATGCTGAATCTCAGAAGCGCCTTTCAGGAGTGACCACCCAGCCCATGTTGATGTAATTGTGAGCAAGTCTAAGGCACTTGAGAACATTCCACCAAGTCCATCATTACACACTATTCTAGGCCTGTGTTTCATGGGTCCCACGGGAAGTACCCCTTTCTTAAGAGAGGGAGTGTGGCCCCACGAGAGACCTTGGGGGGATTCAGAGTGAACAGACACAGCTCAGTTTCCCTTTCTCAGTTGATTGCATCTGGGCTTAAGGAGCTAAGTGCCGGCAGAGGGGACTTTGTGGAGTCAGGCTGGAGATGTCTCCCATGATCGACTACTGGGGCCAGGCATGTCTCTTCCTGCTCGTCCACTGAGTCTAGGGGCATATACCCTGCTCATGCATTCAGGCCAGGGGAGTCTCCCCTGCCCATACACTGTGTGCCATCCTTGGGCTGTGCTGCCCAGTGCCCATGAGAATGGCCTCTGACTCGAAGCACAGTGAAGAATCCTCCCATTTCAGCCTCCAGATATTTCTATCAGAATAAACGTCCCTGTGTAACCCCTAACCATAACCCTTAACCCCTAACCCTAACCCTAACCACTACTCTAACTCCATCCCTAAACCTAACCCTCACCCTCACCCTAACCCCTAGCCCTAACCTCTAACCCTAACCCTAACCCTAACCCTATCCCTAACTAAATGTTTCACAAGCACCTGGCAAGGCCGGAGGCTTGGTGTGACGGAGACCCCGGAGACCATGCTACCGTCCCAGCTGGCCAACGATGGCTTCTCACTAGTCTCTGGATGTTCAAGGCCACAGCACATGTGCCCAAAAAATGTTGGGTAATGAATGAATACTGCAGCCACTCATTTTATACCTGATGTACTTGCCATGTTAGAAAAAGTCCGGGGCAGATGCTGGGGAGGGGGTGGCAAAATGATTGGGGATGGGAGTCTCTGCCAGTGGGAGGCAGCAGGGGAAGGGGGATGCCAGACATCCCGTGAGAGTCAGGAAGGGCTTCTCGGAGGAACCTGGATATGCCCGACACTCCTGGGAACACCTGGGAAGGTGTTCCAGGTAAGGAGAGGCCCTGTGTGGCAGCTTGGAGGGCAAGGGCGCTTGAAGGGGCTTCAGGCGTGCCTCAGTCCTGTGCCTTGTTTTTTCTCCCATCATCGGCTCTCTTGAGAGGTGATCCATGTTCACCCTGAGTCCCGCCTTGTGCCAGGCATGGTTCAGCCAAGAGACGGGATGGGACCCAGCCACCATACAATCATGTGGGATGCAAGTTGGTGTGGCAGCGTGGCATCTGGGGTCTCCGCCAGCACCAGACTTCTGGCCTTGTTAGTGAAGAGGCTGTGTCGTGAAGCCACTTCGTGGAGCAGGAGACGTGGGCTGCTAGGCATGTGCCTGAGTCCATGGCAAAGGGGGTGTACGTGGGATGCGGGGCCCTTATTTCAAAGCCCCGGATGAGTGAGCATGCAGACACGCCCAGCTTCTCTCACCCTGACCTGCTTCATGCCCCCGTGTAAGTCTATCTGGAAGGACAGAGTCCTCAAGGGGGGGCAAAGCAATGGATAACTTCTTCCCAGGGACACAGGGTATCAGAGCAGGTGGGGACAAAGCTGATAATTTTTTTCCTCTTTTTTGTTTCCTTTTTTTAAAAAAATTAAGGCCGGACTCGGTGGCTCAGCCTGTAATCCCAGCACTTTGGGAGACCGAGGCAAGTGGATTGACTGAGCCTGCAGGTTCGAGACCTGCCCGGGCAACTTGGCGAGATCTTGTCTCTACAGTAAATAAAAAATTAGCCAGGCATGGTAGCGCATGCCTGTAGCTCCAGCTACTTAAAAGGCTGAGGTGGAAGGGTCGCCAGAGCCCAGCAGGTCGACGCCGGGGTGGCTGTGAGCATGCCACTGCACTCCAGTCTGGGCAATGGAGTGAGACTCCAACTAAAAAAAAAAAAAAAAAAGAAAAGTTGAATAGCTTTAGTATTCAAAAGTTGAATACAAGTGCTTTTTGGTTACATGGCTGCTTTATATAGTGGTGAAGAAGTCTGGGCTTTAAGTGTCTCCACTGCCCCTACCTTGCACGTTGTACCTGACAGGTGATTTTCATCCCCCTCTTCTTTCTCCCTTTTAAGTCCCAGTGTCCATCATGCCATTATCTATGCCTTTGCAGACCCTTAACTAAGCTCCCACTTATAAATGAGAACATGTGGTATTTGGTTTTCCATTCCTGTGTTACATAGGATGATGGTCTCCAACGCCATCCGAGTCCCTGCAAAAGGCATCATTTCATTCTTTTTATGGCTGAATAGTATTCCACGTATACAACTCCATAATTTTTAGGACCTCCTGGGGCCTATGGAACCATTCCTACCTGACCAGACTCCCAGCTTTCCTGACTTCAGTCATGCCCTGGCCTCACACAACCTGAACATGTCTCTGTCTCCATCTCTTACTCTGTCTCTGTGTCTGGTTTTCTGGAGATATATATATATATATATATATATATATATAGAGAGAGAGAGAGAGAGAGAGAGAGAGAGAAGAGAGAGAGAGAGAGAGAGAGAGAGAGAGAGAGAGAGAGAGAGAGACCTGCATACATCACACATTTTCATCATCTACTAAAGCTGACCTTTGAGACACAAACAGCACTCGTGGGGTAGGGAAGGATTATGGAGCAATTGCACAGGGCTGATAGGCTAGGGCGATGAGGGCCTGTGCACCGCCTGAGGGGAAACTGAGACAAGCGGAGATGAGGTTCAAGGTGCTGCTAGAGCTCAGACTGTGAAAAGGGCTTGACTTCTCTTCTGCAGGGAGAGGGTATCCCAGGAAGAGCCTCGAGCTGAAGTCACGGCATATGCGGACACAAGGACACACTCAGGGAATGAGGGTGGATTCCGGGTGTGGGTTGAACGGAGCAGGAAGCTGTCTTTATAGACAAAGACTGCCATTTGGGAGAGAGATCAGACTTCCACATGGACATCGGAAGACAGAAGGAGGGTCAGCAGTTATAAGTAACAAAGAGGCTGGTGCAGTGGCTCATGCCTATAATTCCAGTGCTTTGGGAGGTTGAGGCAGGAAGTTCCCTTGAGGCCAGGAGTTTGAGCACCAGCCTGGGCAACACAGCAAGACCCCGTCTCTAGAAAAAAACCAAAAACAAAAACCAGGAGTGCTGGTATGCCTATAGTTCTAGCTACGCGGGAGACTGAAGCAGAAGGATCATTTGAGCCCAGGAATTTGAGGTTACAATGAACTCTGATTGTACCACCATACTCCAGCCTGAGTGACAAAGTGAGACCCTGTCTCTAAAAAACAAAAACAAAAAAGTTACAAAGAGACAGATTTGACTCTCCAACTTCCTGACAATGGAATGGGCCGCTATGGTCAACACAGAGATGTCATGCAGGACTATAGGGACATTAGTCTGAAATCTCAAGTGCTAAAAGTCCTGTACTGGGTGACAAGGTGGCCCAAGTGACTTCTCAGGTTACTTCCAAACCAAGATTCTAAGATTTTGCAACTCCATAATTTTTAGGACTTCCCGGGCCTATGGAACCATTCCTGCCTGACCAGCCTCCCAGCTTTCCTGACTTCAGTCCTGCCCTGGACTCACACAACCTGAACGTGTCTCTGTCTCCATCTCTTACTCTGTCTCTGTGTCTGGTTTTCTTTCATGTGTCTCTCATATTCATTGCAGAGATAAAGATGAAAGAAGTTGACTCTTTTCTTATTTTTCAGGTTTGGCAACAGAACTGTTCTTCCCTGTGGACCTTGACCAGGTCATCATCAATGAAAACCGATCTCTGCCCAGTCAACAGCACTGGCTTTTCAAACACCTGTTTTCAGCCCAGCAGGCAAACCTTTGGTGCCTTTCCCGTAAGTATCCTTAGCTCTCATCTTTCTTCTTCCAGACCCTGCGGTCAGGCGTTGCAGACCCGGTTTAACAACTCCTAAAAGACGGTTGAGATCAACCTCAGTGGCAGAATTCGGGTATTACTACACCCTTAGTACTGTGGGTCACATGGAAGAAAGGACATAACCCACACCTTCAAGAAGTTTACAGTGTATTTTGTCCCTACTCTGCTCCAAGAATCTATTATTCATTCACCTGCCCATCTATCCATCCATTTATCCATCCATCCATCCATCCATCCATCCATCCATCCGTCCATCCATTCATCCATCCATCCATCCATCCATCCATTTATCCATCTGTTCATCCATCCATCAATCCATCCATCCGTCGATCCATCCATCCATCCATGCATCCATTTATCCACCCATCCTTCCATATATACATACATCCTTCTCCACATCCATCCATCCGTCCAGTTATTGGGTGTACATCTATGCTCTAGGTCTGTGTTTGACTTTGGGGGTTAAAACAACAACAATAACAACAACAACCACAACAAAATTAATCAACTCTGTCTCTTGCCCTTGAGGTAGCTTAAGTATACCAGCAACAAAGATGGACACAGGCATAGGACAGGCGAATCATTCACAAAGTTTCCAGCTTTTACAACCCTGTGACCTCTGGCCTGCAGAGCCTGACTGCCTCTGAGATGGTCATGGGTAGATCAATGGAATTCTCTCCTTTCGCCCCCTGTATTGCTGCGTTTGAGGCTTACCCTCTCGCCACTTTGACTCTGCCTTTATTCAGGGCCCCATGTCCCCCTCTCCAGCAAGCAGAACCCCAGAGATTTGGCTCAGGCCTTCCAGACTGGAGGGTCATGACTGTCTTGGACCTCTGCCCTAACTAGGAGGGATCCCTACCATGCATCTCCCCTGGAGGATCCCATGGGCTGATCCCCCTGCAGGCCCCCCAAGTACTAAAACCTACCTGCCCTCTTGCTTGTAGGTTGTGTGCGGGAAGCCCTCCTTCTGTCAGCTTGCAGAGGTAACAGAGACAGCACCCTTGGCCTTTACCTGTGCCCTCTACCCGGAGGCCCAGGTGTGTGACAGCATCATGGAGTCCAGTGCCCAAGGCTGCACACTGATCCTGCCCCACAAACCAAAGAACCTGTTCCGGAAAAAAGGTAAGTGCTTGGAGAATTTGCAAAAGCTAGACTTTGGATGGGTGCTAGCTCTAGGGGTTTAGACATATCCAGATTAATTTCTTTTGCTTTCAAAAGTACAGTTATCCATGCTCCTTGTAGACATGTGAAGCCACTCAGAAATGCATCAAATCAACTCTAGAGAATAATTTTCACTCCCAAGACAGTATCTAACTGATATGTGTTAGTGCGTGTCAGTTAGAATTCTACTTGGCTGTTTTGTTTTGTTTTTTTTAGCAGCAGTGACTAACCACTTTAGAAGTTGATCTTTCTCTCCAAGCACATGAATGATGCCTTTTTTTGGAGTTGTTTCCACCCTGTACAGTCTCTGTTTCCTCCCAGATATTGCCACCCTTCATTTACGTTAACTGTTTTATCTCTTTTGCTGGAGGACTTTTTCAGATGTCTGGTGAGCCTTATTTTTCCACAAGCTGACTGGGCAACTGCAAATGTATGGTGGGAGCTTGTTGACTTTACGTTTCTCTGTAGCTTAAGTTGGTTGGGCCACCCTTTGGTAGATCTTCGTTTCAATAGTTCTAGGTCCTTTCTCCAAAGGAATCTCTTAATACCTGGCCTGGAAGCATGAGCTTGGCTGCTGAATTGGGGACCAAATAAAGTCGGAAGGTGGAGTCTCAACATTCACCAACAAACTTGAAAAATTCTTCCACTTCCATGTGGTGCTCATGCCATTAACTCCATCTCTCTTGCACCCGAAAGAGCTTCTTCTCTGTCCTCTCCAGAGCATGAAGCTTCTGTCTCCTTCCACAGTGGGGAAGGGGCAGTTGTCAACTGTGACGTGCAGAGGAGTGTATCTGGAGACCCCATTCCTTTGTAAAGTAGCTTTTCAGCCCATCCTTCTGTTGTGGCCACCTTCATCCTCAATGCTGCCAATACCTAAACCTTGGGGGATTTCAGAAGGCATAATGAGTTGGTTCTTCCCACAGAAAAGTTGAGTCAGCTTTCTTGGGTCCATGAAGTCCATTTTTTTTTTTTGAGTTGGAGTCTCACTCTGTCGCCCAGACTGGAGTGCAGTGGCCGCTCCCGACCACCGCAGCCTTGACCTGCTGGGCTCCGACGATCCTTCCACCTCAGCCTTCCAAGTAGCCAGAATTACAGGCATGCGCTACCACGCCCGGTGGATTTTTTGATTTATTGTAGAGATGAGGTCTCGCTGCCCAGGCGAGTCTCGAACCCGCGGGCTCAGTCAATCCACTCACCTCAGCCTCCCAAAGGCGCGGGATTACAGGCTGAGCCACCGAGCCCGGCCATGAAGTCCATTTTTATTTCTCTATGTGCTTTCCAACTTCCAAGTCAAGAGTCAACACATGAGTTTAATATGCCATCTCTAATTGGATGCGCTCGGTCTGGTTTTCACTACTTTGTCATATTTTTGAGGATACGTTGAATCTCTTTCTAAAGAATATAATTTCTTCCCCTGTGCAGTTATACTGCAAGATAAAGTGAAGAACTTCTACACTCGCCTGCCATTCCAGAAACTGACGGGGATTTCCATTCGAAACAAAGTGCCCATGTCTGAAAAATCCATTTCCAGTGGGTAAGCTACTTCTGCCCTGCCCCTAATATATATTATTAAGACTCTTCTACTTCCATAAAGACAGGGAAGTAGTAATTGCTATAGGCAGAAGCAGCAAAGACAAAAAAAAAGCAAAATAAACATAAAAAAACACATAAAACCCAAAGCTAAGGGGAAAAAGCTAATAATGTGGTAACCATTTCTTTAAAATTTGGCTGGCTGGGTGCTGTGGCTCACACCTGTAATCCCAGCACTTTGGGAAACCAAAGCTATAGGATTGCCAGAGCCCATGGGTTTGAGACAAGCCTGGGCAACTTGGCGAGACCTCATCTCTACAAGAAATCAAAAAATTCGCCTGGCAATGTGGTGCACACCTGTAGTTCCAGCTACTTGAAAGGTAGAGGCTGCAGTAACTGTGAGCAGCGTGCCACTGCACTCCAGCCTGGTCTACAGAGTGAGATTCTGACTCAAAAAAAAAAAAAAAAAGCTTGGTTAATGTAACTTACTGATATTAAACAAAATTTAACCTGGAACCTCCAGTTGGTCACTGGAAAAGAGACACTCTGCTCTATAGCTCATTAATAAGAGTTATCAAATATGACAATCTACTCGATCCTGAAAGCTTCACATTGCTGGATTCAGAATCTGTAGAGTATGTAGAACTTTTAACACCATCATAGCTTATAAAGTGCTTTTTGTTTATCTTATTACTTATTTTAAACATTTCTTTTTCCATGTACTTGCTTGGTTGTTATTTAGCTATTTTCCTTACAGGCAATTTGTCTCTCCGCATGGCCCAAAGAACTCGCCTATCAGAAGCACCAGGGGTGCTTTTTATAAACCATATTTCTGGGTCCTGTTCTGGGCCTGCCAAAATCAGCATTTCTTGGGGTGGGTTCCAGAATCAGAACTTTAAGGAAGCCCCATCCCCTCACAACCCTGGTGATTATTTTGTACTTTAAAATTCAGAGCCACTCATCCGTGAATGGTTGATCTCTGAAGCGCTGTGGAGATACCAAACAGAATGTGTTTTGAAAACAGAGGGAGGAGGATGACAGGCTAGTTTGTCTTGAAGTCTGGCTGGCCACTGCCTTGCTAATGGGAGGGGTTTAAGGAAAGGAGGGTTGGGGCCAGGGTCCGCTAGACCATGGAGCTGGGATGGGAATTAGGAAAGCAGAACTTATGCATCCGGACTCAGGGAAGTGTCTAGGCTGGAGGTTAGCAGTGAGCTTCCAAGAAAGGGAATGGGAAGAGGTAGGTGGGCAGGTGTTCAGGGCTCAGGGCAAGGGAAGGACTGGGAAGGGGCTCACAGACATCAGGGTGCAGATGTAGCCATCACTGGAGAGGCTATCCCTTGGAGGGAAGCTTCACTCCTGGGATGTGACTTGGGTTCAGGGAAGGATAGCAGTGAGAACAAGGCGGGGTCTTCACCCCGAGAAGAGAGTGAGGAAGCTCTCAGGACTTAGAAATGAGTGACACATGGTCAGGCCAGGGGATACTTAGACTTGAACCCAGGAGCACTGGTTTGGAGCCATTAAGTCCCTCCTGCCATGACTGGTCCCAGAAGCTGAGGGTGGGCCCTAGTAGCTGCATGGAGTAGATGAGAGACAGATACTGGGTGAGCCTAGATGGGCTGACCCAGAATAGAGAAATGTGTTCGTAGAGTGTGATTCGTCGATGCTGTGCAGTGAGTGAGAGAAGAAGCCAAGGGGCCATAAACTCAGCTCCTGCCCTTTCAACAGGCCCCTGGTTGGGTGACCCTGACTATACATAAAATCTCCCCTTTCTAAAAATACTTTCCCGACTGTTTCTTCCTTTTCTCAGAGACCAAAGCTGAGACTTTCTGCTCCCCTGAAAGGATTGTGGGAGCCCATCCGGGATCCCAGGTTAGCTTGGCTTGGAGCCTGGAACAGCATAGGCTGAGAATATATGCGGGATGGATACATGAGTGGATGAACAAAGATAGAAGACAGCGTTTCTGAGAAGACTAGGGCTTTGTTTTCAGAAAAACCCTCGAAGTTAGGAATTCTCTCATGCACATCGGGCCAAGCACTCCCAGTTTAGGTAGTCGCAAAGAAAGCTGCCTTCCAAAAGGAAGAATGACTAAACTTCGGTCCCCCAGTAGGTCCCGGGCCACCAGGGAAAGGCTTCAGGCTGGTTCTTCATCCTTTTCCCCCAGGTTCTTCGAATGTGAACGTCTGTGTGATGTGGACCCGTGCTGCACTGGCTTTGGTTTTCTAAACGTTTCCCAACTAAAAGGTAACAGTGATAACAATTCCCTCTATAGTTCCCTCCACAATTCACTTTATAGTTCAGGAAGCACATCCATATCAGCCTAAGTGAACCAACTCAGGAACAGAAAATCAAACACCGCACGTTCTCACTTAGAAGTGGGAGCGGAGCTAAGGGTCTGCAAAGGCATGGAGAATGGTATCATGGACACTGGAGACTCAGAGGGGGAGAGGGAAGGGATGAGATGTCACCTATCAGGTACGATGGGCATGGGTAGGGGCGGGGGGCTGCACGTAAAGCCCAGCCTTCTCTGCCCCTGTACAATGCATTCACGCCACCAAAACCTATTTGTACCCCTAAGGCGACTGAAATCGAAAGAATACATAAATAAATACTGTAAAAACGAACAAAAACAAAATAAAGGAAAACAAATTCACGTCTATGATCTCATCTAATCCTCAGCTTCTTCTCCAGTGGGCAATCAGGAGTAAGCCTCGTTCACAGATAAGGCAACGGCCATTTGGAGAGGATGGTGGTGAAGGAATGTGACATCTGGGATGTGGCTCCTGGTTCAGTGACCATCAACTTACACACGCCATTCTACCTGCCTGAACTTCTTTCCTTCCACACTTCTCTTAGCTGTCTACCGTGGGCTTTGGGGACCTGCGTTAGGCAGCTTGGTGAACTTTGGATCCATCCATATGCTCTGAATTGAAAATCTGGTTCATTTCCTGACTAGTGGACACGTCACTTAATCTCTCCAAGTCTCAGTATCCTCATCTGTATGAGGGCGGACCCCAAAACTACCAGAATTTATTTATGAAAAATTGTGCATTTATTCTTACACATTTAAACTTCAGTCACCTTCAAAGCACTCCCTGTTGGATGTGATACATCTACTGAGATGCTTTTTCCACTGCTCAAAACCATTTTTGAACTTGTCATGCCTTTGAATGCTTCTGCCATTGTTTCACACTTTCCACATTGGCAAGATGTTTTCCTCTGAAGATTTTTTTTCACCAGGGGAAGCAAAAAAATGTCACTAGGGGAGAGATCAGGTGAATAGGGTGGGGTGTTGGGGTCATGCTGTTTTTGATAAAAGGAAGCTACTGAACTCAGCGTAGTGTGGACAGGTGCTCTTGCTAATCACCCATCATGAAATGTGCAAATGCATTGAAAGACTAAAAAAAAAAAAAAGTCAGCTGGGCATGGTGGCTCAAACCTATAACGCCAGCACTTTGGGAGGCCGAGGCATGGAGATTGCCTAAGCCCGCAGGTTCGAGACAACATGGTGAGACCTTATCTCTACAATAAATAAAAAAATTAGCTGGGCATGGTAGCGTACATCTGTAGTTCCCACTACTTGGAAGGCTGAGGCGGAAGGATCGCTGGAGCCCAACAGGTTGAGGGTGCAGTGGTCGGGAGCCACTGAACTCCAGCCTGGGCAACGGAGTGAGACTCCAACTCAAAAAGAAAGAAAGAAAAAAAAAATCACTGAAGCTGAATGCAACCTCTCACAGCCATGCTAGCTGGTACACTGATACACATAGATTTCTAGAATACTTCCCTAGCAGGAAAGTCTGTACAACACAAGGCCTACCCTTTAAAAGACAATACCAGTTTTTTGGAGGTCCCCTTTATACAGATGTTATCTTCCTCATAGGGATGTCCAAGGACCAAGAAACATGATGCAGGTAGCAGCCTAGCACATCCTGGGCCTGTGATAGTGCTTGATACATATTAACTGCCTCTCTCTCTGTGCTCTGGCGTCAGAGGCTTCTGAAGTTCAGGTATCAGGTTTTGTAGCAGTGGCTAAAATCCTCCCTGAAATACAGAAGCTCACCCCAAATGTCTGCTGAACAGTGGGTCTGTAGACTTTCTCTCATTCAGTTAGAATCTTCCATCATGTTGATTTTTCTGGTCCTGGCTGTTTTTGTTCCAGGAGGGAAGGTGACGTGCCTCACTCTGAATAGCTTGGGACTTCAGACGTGCAGTGAGGAGAACAAAGGAGCCTGGCATATTTTGGACTGTGGCTCTCCAGACATCGAAGTCCGAACCTATCCCTTCGGATGGTACCAGAAGCCCAGTAAGTAGCCTGCTCAGAATAGCTGTATGGGTCTCATTAGCTGATTATTTTCCAGTCATGCATTAGGATGGTGTCTGTGAATTGAGAAGTAGGTTAGTTAGGATTCATTGGGTGCAAGCAATAGAAATGGACTCTGTTTAACGTAAGCAGACAAGGGATTTATTGCAAGTCTGCTCGTTGACTCAGAGGAGAGATGACCAACCAGGTCTAAGGAACAATGGAAATGGACCAGCTCCACAGAGGTATTTAGTAAGAACAAATGGACGATTGTCCCCTGTGCTTTCGTCATCATGGCTCTGTTCCATAGGGTTTGGTTGTTACATTCAAGCTTTAAATTCAAGAGAGACAGTTTAACCTCACTCGGGCTATGAGTCTACCCACTGCCTGAGCGAGGGGACAGCTTGACAGTACCAATAAGACTATATGCACCAGGGCAGAAGATGCTTCTCAAAGCATAGTGAAGATAGAGTTGCCAGACAGGCAAAATCAACACATGTGGACTCTGTCCAGGTTCCCTTGGTTTTCTCACCTTGTCAATCAATCAAGTCAATGGTAGCACATGGCAGTCTCGGGGAGGGAAAGGGGGACACCCAATGTCTCGTTGGCAACGCACAGAGTTAGGATTTCAGGACCAAGACAGCATTGGCCCAATGTTGGAAGCCATGTGTGCTGATAATATTAGGACACATTTTAGGAGCTCAATTTGAAACTGATAGAGGGATAAATGAATGACCTTCACTCCGTGGTGGGGAAGCTACCAAAGAGGCGGCATTAGTGTCTTCCCAACTCCATCATCTATCTTGGGTTTGTCCTGAGGAAAGTCTCACTTTTATATCCTGAGTGTTTCTGGTGTGGGTAGAATTGAAGAGTGGTGGGCAGTTGCATGAAGTCAGACATTCTCGTCCTGCGTCCCAGAAGCAAATTCGCAAAAACGTCTCAGATTCAAACCCCGTCTGTCTTAGAAGGAGTCAAATGGAGAGGCTTAGCTGAGTTTTAGTATTCCCAAGCTCTCCCACTAGTGGCTTCTTCCTTAGTTGCATAATAAAAAAATGCGGAATTGGCCTGGCTCGGTGACTTAGCCTGTAATCCCAGCGCTTTGGGAGGCCGAGGTAAGTGGATTGCCTGAGCCCATGGGTTCGAGACCCACCTGGGCAACTTGGCGAGACCTTGTCTCTACAATAAAAAATAAAAAATAGCCGGGCTCGGTGGCATTAGCCTGTAATCCCGAGCCCTTGGGAGGCTGAGGTGAGTGGATTGCCTGAGCCCACGGGTTCGAGACCCGCCTGGGCAAGGAGACCTCATCTCTACAATAAATCAAAAAATCAGCTGGGCGTGGTAGCGCATGCCTGTAATTCCGGCTACTTGGAAGGCTGAGGCGGAAGGATCACCGGAGCCCAGCAGGTCGAGGCTGCGGTGGCTGGGAGCGGCCACTGCACTCCAGTCTGGGCCACAGAGTGAGACTCCAACTCAAAAAAAAATAAAAAAATAAAAAATAAATAAATAAATAAATTAGCCGGGCGTGGTAGCACGCGCCTGTAGTTCCAGCTACTTGGAAGGCGGAGGCGGAAGGATCGCCAGAGCCCAGCAGGTTGAGGCTGCATTTGCCGGGAGCGGCCACTGCACTCCAGTCTGGGTGATAGTGAGACTCCAATTCAAAAAAAAAAAAAAAATGCGGAATTGGTACTAGCCCTTGCCTGGCACTTGCTCTAGAAATTAGTCATGGATTGTCTGATCTGGAAGGAGTCTTAGAGATCCATAACTTTGATCACCAAATTCTTTACATGACCCAACATGATTATTTGTCCAAAGTAGGTGGAGCGAGGACAACTGACATTCTTTGTGAGCCTACTGTGTGTCAGACACATGATAGCTCTACATGGGTTATGTCACTTAATATTCGTGATACCACTAAGGAGTAGGTATTATTTCCTCTATTTTTTTTTTTTTTTTGAGTTGGAGTCTCACTCTGTCGCCCAGACTGGAGTGCAGTGGCCGCTCCCGGCCACCGCGGCCTTGACCTACTGGGCTCTGGTGATCCTTCCGCCTCAGCCTTCCGAGTAGCCGGAATTACAGGCGCGCGCTACCACGCCCGGCTGATTTTTTTTTTATTTATTTATTGTAGAGATGAGGTCTTGCTGCCCAGGCGGGTCTCGAACCCACGGGCGCAGGCAATCCACTCACCTTAGCCCCCCAAAGTCGCGGGATTGCAGGCTGAGCCACCGAGCCCGGCTATTTCCTCTATTTTAAGAAGAGCAGAGTGTAGCCTAGAAAACTGAAGTTTCTTGATTCAAACCACATAGCTAGTAAAAAGCAGATTCAGGTTGCAAACCCAGATCTGTTGACCCCAAACGTGTATTCTACCCCTGTATGGTGTTGTCTCCTGGTGGGTCTTCTGTAACCCATAAGAGATTGGATAAGGAAATACCTAAACACCTTGTCTGATTGTTCCCCCCCCCAACTCAGTTGACTAACAAGCAATTGACTCATTAACTGGGGAGAAAAAAGACAAACTACCAAACCAAACCAGCTGGTGGTTTGGCCTCTTGTTCCAGAACCATATCCAGCCTGAAAGGTTCAGGTGGGACTCCAGGGCAGAGCCTGGCCCTGGCCCTTGTCCGTGAGCCTACCAATCCCCTGTGTATGCTTTGATTTCATGGCAGATGGTTTTTGGAGTTAATTATTACCAGGCTGAATGGAATCTTTTTGCTAATGTCTACTTTCAACATCCTGTGATTTGATCTGAATTCACTCTTTTGGCTTTTTATTTTATTTTCACATCTTGAATTATTTTAGGAAAAACATCATGGTTGTATAATGAAATAGCCTCAAAGGGTTTTTATTTAGGAAGGAATGTTCCATATATATATCCGTCTCCCTTCTTTAACTCCTAGGGGAGGTGAGAGAATTCTGCCCAGGACTTTGACCCGAAGGAGGCCCAAGGGCATCTCTGGGTATCTGGGAGTGTCAGAACTGAATGCTCACCTCCCAATGCCTCCTTGCCTAGTCTCTTCTCTCACCGCCTCACCTCACCAACATCTAAAAAAATGCCGTTTTTCATCTTCATATTACTCATGGAAGAATTGGGTAAAAAGAGGCTTAAGGCATAATTCATTTGTTCAGAAGTATAACAGGAATCAGACTAGAGTGTTACAACATCTTGACAGGAGTTGGCAAGAAAAAGAACCCAAGGTACTCATTGTCCCAACTCATTCCGTCTGTTCTGTTTCTTTTCATCTGACTGCACCTTTGACTTTTTCCAACCTATAATCTGTAGGATCAATCTGGGGACTCAGGAGTTTTGACCAGAAATGACATGGCAGGGAATTAAAAATTCACAGAGGGGCTCATTCAACAAACACTGACTGAGTATCAACATATTAAGGGGCCCTCCACTGCTATAAATCTAGCCTCTGTTTATTGGGTTTTTGCTATATGCCTGACTTGAAGACAAACACCTTGTAAGCATTATCTCATTTAATCCTCACACCCATGTCATGTGAGGAAATAGATGTTCAGGCAGGTTAGATCTTTTACCCAAGGTCACTCAGCAGGTACATTACAGAGTTAGTATTTGAACCCAGGTCTTTCTGACTCTAAATTGCTGTATTATATGGCTGAGTGTGAGACACGATTCCTGACCCCCCAGGTACTCACATTCTAAAGAGGATTTACAGACTATAAATACATAGGCCATTCTGGTGCTGGATCTCTCATATTTTAAGAAGTTCTGAAGATTTACTGAGTGTCTATTTTGGGCCATGCACTGTACTAGGCACAGGGAAAAAATGAGATTAACAAGATGTAGTTATTTTCCTTAGATGCTCACAGCCTCATGAGAAAGGCACAAGCAAATATGATAAAATTTAGCAGAAAAGAATAAGTATTAGAATGGTTTCATCAATAAAGTGTCATGGGAACACAGGAAAAAAAAATAATTCTGCCAGGGTGGTGTCTTAGTCTGTTTTGTGCTACTTTATCAGAATACTACTGTATGAGTAATTTATAACAAATGGAAATGTATTGGCTCACGGTCCTGGAGGCTGGGAAATCCAATGTCAAGGTGCCAGCTCATCGTTTTACGGAGAAATGTGGACGGGCAAAGAGAGAGAAAGGGGGCTGAACTCACACTTTTATAGTGATATTAATTTCTCCCATGGCGTAATCCTCTCGTAAAGGTTCCACCTGTTAATACTGTTACAATGGCAATTAAATTTCAACATGTGTTTTGGAGGGGACCAACAATGAAACCATATAGAGGAAGCATGGATGTCTGTTGCTGCAAGTCTCCTCCTGAGCCTCCTTTCAGCCTCTAGGCCCTGCTTCTGCAGTCTCCTGTCCCTGCTGACTCAGAGCTGCCCAAGCAAGTGCTCTTTCATTTACACTGGACGCTGCTGGCTTTCAGTGTTGGGGGACATGGGGAGAGAAAGAAGAGGTGCTACAACAATATCACTTCTTCATTCTTCCATCCGTGAGCCCCAAATAGAAGACACCTCGGGAGGCACATGGCTGATGGGCATTCTGGTGTGAGTGACCCTGTGTTTCCCATTTCAGAGTAGGAGGAGGGCTGGCTGTCACAGGGCAGTGATGACATGGTACGACATGACTCTCCAGCAGGGCGTGACTAGGTGCTTTCCCTTTAGTGGTCTCTGTCAGAAGTGGGTGGTGGGGTAAGTCTTATCTTTTCCTAAGACCTAGGCAGAGAAAAAGAATCTTCCTTAAGGAGATTTTTTTTAAGCAGGTCTCACTCTGTCATCCAGGCTGGAGTGCAGAGGCAGGATCACAGCTCACTGAAGCCTCAACAGGAGATTGGTTTAATAAATGAGACTCCTCGCCTAGTGGGGTCGTGTTGACCCGTACAAGACCATCTTTTGATTTCTGACATATTTTGAGCCAAAACATACATACCAGCTAACTTCTGAACATTTAAATGGCCTTAGATTCTATTTTCCCTAGTTGATAAAACCATGCCAGATTACTGTTGGAAAAATCTCATTGCTGAAGCTGACATTGTCATTGCTTTTTCTAATTCTTATCTCTGCGTTAGACAATCGCACATGTGATGGTAGAAATAGAGCCTCACAGGATGGGTAGAACCCTCTCCTTCACTTCAGTCAGTGCTGGCTCAGGAGACATACATTTTCACAAGGGAATTCCAGTGAAGAATCTCTATCATGGCCTTTGGCCTTGCTTCAAACTCAGGGTTTCATCACTGAGTGCAGTGACAATGTCTCCTCTGGGCAATTACCATGAGCCCATTAACACTGGGTCCCCTGTTTCTGAGAAATTACTACTAGGAAAGATCAGGAACTGAGATTTATTAAGTTCTGACTGTGTGCCAAACTCTTTGGAGGTACGGGGGAGGGGCGTTGGGGCGGTGTGGGCAGTTGAGAAAGCAGAAGTCCCTGGCCATGACTGACAGTCTAAGGAGGCAGAGACAAAAGAAAAGGAATCTTTCTTAAGCACCTACTGGATGCCAGACACAACTCTAAAGGGGTCTCTCTGTGTTGACCGACTCATACCCCCTGGGAGGCAGGTGCTTGTCCTCTCCTCATCCCAAGGAGATAATCGTTCTCTCTGTGATCAGAGACTCACACAGCAATGTGACTTGTTACTGTGGTGGGATTCTCAGGGGTGTGTGGCAGGGATTTCCTCAGAGCATGAAAGGGAACAGGAAATTCTATTCTATCAAAGTGACTCGGGGAAAGCTGCCTTGATAAAGCATGGGGTGGGTTGGGGGAGCAGTGGCCACTGCCCAGCTGTTGCAGTCATACTGGGGCTGCATGGCCAGCCTGGGACCCACGTGGTGTTCAAGGACGAGTCCAAGGGTGCGATGGTTATGGCTCTCTGGAACATGAGGGTGTGAACAGCCCCGGAACCCTGAGTAGTGTTTCAGCTCCCAGCTCTTGCTTGGAGAATTCCCTTCCTGGTCAGGAAAGGTTACAGCTCTCTTGTCTGGATGAATCCCAGATGAATCCCAGGTTCTTGTCTCATGACTGAGAAGACTGAGGATTGGGGATGCTGAAAGGGCGGGTGAGTCAAAGTTTATTCAGGAAGCAAATGTTGGCAGCTCTCACGGTGAGGGCTGGAGCCCGAGAGGGGGCCCAAGTGGATCCCCCCAAGGAGGTTGCCGCTCCCCAGCCCAAGAGGGTTACCAAGGCCAAAGAGGCCACTGAGGCCAGGCTGGGGGGTGACATAGTACTCGGGCATGCCGATTGGTTGGTAGCAGGGACTGAAAATACACAGACCTAATTGGTGAGTAGTAAGGACTAAAAAGATGGCAGGCCAATGGGGAACATGTGCTCCAAAATGAGAGAAAGTGAGGGAATGCGTGTGACTCTTGTCTGGATCCTGCAGCTTGTAGCTTCTTCCCCAGGGAAAGTGGAGTCCTACCGGAGACCGCGCTAACCTGTCTGTCTAACTGATTAAGGGTAGGCTTGTGTGCCCCTGCCCTCCAGACCTCACAGCCTCAGAGGAGAGACCTGCACCCTAGCAACCACAGGGTAACTCTCCTACCAGGCCGTGCTCACAGACCAAAAGACAGAAATGAGTCTCCCAGCCCAAGGAGAGGAAAGGACCAGACCCAGAGCAAAGGTGCACCATGAGGGAAGCCCACAGGGAGCAGAAGTTTCTTAGCACAGAAGGGCAGAGGCTTGGGCTAAGCACTTGTGAATGCAAATGATGCTGTCTGCAGCCCCCTCCTGGCGGCCTCTAGGGGACAAGGTGGAAGTGCAGGGAGATGAGGGGTTGCTCTGTCATCAGGCAGTGCCCCAGGGCCCAGGGTTTCCTGGAAGGGGTGGCCTCTGGGGCACTGGCCCCCTATGTCCTTGGAGGATGACTAAGGCTGCCCTTCTTATGCACAGCTGTGTCCTGCAGCAAGTGGGGCAGGGTTGGTTTCTTGACAAAGTCGATGTGACTTCTAAAAGAGGCGAGTGAAGCCTCACAGTTCCTGCTTCTGCTCAACAAATGCATTCGCACCGTGGTGCAATGCTAGACACAGGAACAGAAACTGGAAAGGAAATAGCGAGCTCTTCTCATCAGGCTTCTCTGCAGCCCACAAAGAAACTCCCGCCAGTCGGCTGCTGGTGACTGTATGTCTACTTCTCATCATTGCTCACATCAAATCAACGGCTTCCACCTCTTACTTGAGCATAGAGTCCACTCCAGGTCCCAGGCTAGCGTTTGGCATGCAATATCTCATTTAACTCCCAAACAATCTGCTGAATTAGGGGCTATTGCTAACGCCATTCGGCGGTGTGCTGGCAAATATTTTACAGCTGACGCAAGTGGAGGTAAGAACTACTTTTTACTCACCACACTTCTGATACCAAATGTGGTCCCCCCCATTCATATCAACCAGTTTTCCAGCT
The DNA here is from genome assembly GCA_027257055.1 of Cephalopachus bancanus. Taxonomy (NCBI): domain Eukaryota; kingdom Metazoa; phylum Chordata; class Mammalia; order Primates; family Tarsiidae; genus Cephalopachus; species Cephalopachus bancanus. The sequence continues at coordinate 3,222,111 of JAPVLO010000040.1, read as the reverse complement.
CTCTTGGTTCAATTCCATTCTTACACCAGCTGCCTATAGTTAAAGTCAGACTCCACAGGTGAAGGGCTCAGTACCACAAATCTGCCCTCAATTTCAGATGCCAGTCTCAAGTCCCAGGCCTCCTAAATTTCTGACCAACCAGCTGTACGTTGGGGGTTCCCATGACCTCCTCCTTGGGTTTGATAATTTGCTCAAATGACTTACTTACTATTAAAGTTGTATTAGAAAGAACTGAATTCAGGAATAGCCAATGAAAGAGACGAGTAGAGCAAGGGGACGAGGGGACGGGATGGGGTGGCATTTCCAAGCCCTCCCCAGGTGCACCGCCCTCCCAGCAGCTGTGTTCACCAATTCAAAAGCTTTGCAAACCTGGTGGGGTTTTTTCTTTTTCTTTTTTTCTAAGTCAGGGTCTCAGTCTGTCACCCAGGCTCGAGTGCAGGGACACAATCACGACTCATCTCAGCCTTGACCTCCTGGGCTCTGGCAATCTTCCCACCTCAGCCTCCTGAGTATCTGGGACTACAGGCATATGTCACCACAGCCAGCTAATTTTTTTTTAAGTTTTGTAGAGGTGAGGTCTCACTATGTTGCCCAGGCTGGTCCTGAACTCCTGGTATCAAGTGATCCTCCCACCTTGAGCTCCTAAAGTGTTGGAATTACAAGCGTGAGATACCACGCCCTGCCCAACCCTGTTGTTTAGAGAATTTATGGGAATTCCATTACTCATGCATAATTGCCTAAGCCTTTGCCTATCGTGGAATAAACTCAATTTCCAGCCCTTCTCCCCTCCCTGGAGGTAGGGATTGGGAGTGGAAATTCCAACCCTCCACTCAGCCTTGGTCTTTGGCAACTAGTCCCTCTGCTCTGAGGCTACCCAGAGGTCCCCATCTCATTAACATACAAATAGATGCTTTTATCATGCCAGAGGTCCCAAGGGACTTAGAAGCTCTTGTGTCAGAGGCCAGGATGAAGACAAAATAATATAACAAAAGATGCTTCTATGATCCTTATCATTCAGGAAATGACACTGGTTTTAGGAGCTCTGTGTCAGAAACTGGGATAAAGACCAATTATGTATTTCTTATGATATTATGTATCCATATTACAAAAAACATTTGCCATTTGCCATGGTGTAAATATTCCCATCATGGTGGCCTATTTCAAGCTGCCAACCTGCTGCTTAGGAAGGTACATGCGTTACTGCTGTTCAAGCCTATGAGAGTTGGCTCAGTGCACCTTTGCATGGGTCCCAGAAGGGTTAGAATTCATGTGTTTAACAAGTATAAGGTAACTGAGCAACTGCCCCAAGGTTACACAGCCAGGTTCTCAGTAGGAGGGTCCCTGGGGGAGTTTCGTTTTTTATTATTATTATAAAGATGTGGGGTACATTTCAGGGTTAGATATATAAACATTGATCATGCAGGTGCCCTTGTTGATGAGGTATGCCCCTCCCTCTCCTAGCAGTTTCCCTCAACTGCCAATCCAACCCCTTTCCCCTGACAGTTTTCTACTACTGCCAATCGCTTTCTTATAGCATTATAATAGTTCAAGGTCTATTTATGAGTGAGAACATATGGAACTCTGATCTTTGTTTCTGTGATAAATCACTGAGTATGATCGACTCCACATCCATCCAAGTTGCTGCAAAGTCCATATATTCGTCCTTCTTTATGACTGCATAATATTCCATTGAGCATATGTATCACTTTTTTAAAATCCAGTCTAGCTTCGATGGGTAACATGGTTGGTTCCATGTTTTTGCTATTGTGAATAGTTCTCCCAGGGACTGAGGGTGTAGGGGCTTTCGGTGCCCTGGGAGCAGGGAGCTCAGTACTGTGCAATGAAGAAGTTCCCACCCAAAGGTGAATAAGGCCTCTTGCTTTTTCTCACTGCCAGGGGTTGAGAAAAAGAAAGTGGACTGACAGCAGTGGAACTCTGTGGTCCGTGCTCTGCAGAAGTGAGGTGCATGGTAATCCTCCCAGTGAATGCACGGTAGCCCCCTTTCTCGAGCTGTTAGATATTTATGTAGTTTCCAGTTTTCAGTCAGCGCTATAGACTGTTTCCTCTGCAAACAGAGCTTGCTTTGACTTTCAAAATAAACTTCTAGAAGCAGAATGACTGGGTTCGAGGGTGTGGACATTTGAATGTCCTCAATATAGATAGTCAAATTACTCTCTGAAGATAGTGCTCTCAGGGTCCTCCGTTCTGAGAATCTCTTCCAGGAAGAACGGACATTTTAAGCGAGTGACAACAAAGCAAGGTGACAAGTGTCAAGCTGGCCAGTCGGGTATAGTTTAGCATGGGAGGAGTTATGAGTGTCATATGAGGAACTCAGAAAGTGGAAGGGCAGAAGCCTTAGCTCAGTGATCAGGATCACTGGGGAACTTGTTAGAAATGCCAAACCTCAGGCCCCATCCTGACCTGTTGAAACAGACACTCTGGGGACTGGGCCCAGCAAGGTGTGTGTCACCATGCTATCTGGGTGATTCCAGTGCCTGCTGAAGTTTGGGAACTCATGCCTTGGAATGATGGTAGCAGACACTTCCGGGCACGTGGAGTCACGCAGGAAAAGACAGGATACAGATGGAGGTTCCAGGAACCAGAGAGGCTGGACATTGGTGAACCTGACCACAGTGAAAGAGACAGGGGAGGAACTGGATGTGAGGTGATGCACACAGGGTCTTTGGGGATCAGAGCAGAGCAAGAGTGTGACCTGGGGCTTTTCATAAGATAGAAGATAGGACAGAAGACATGACAGTAAGGTATTGCTGTAAAAGGGCAAAATTAAGAATGAATAATGGACAGAATTTATGAAGCACTTACATTATGCCAAAACTACCTATATCAACTCATCTAAACCTCACAACCCCAAGAGAGCTATTGTTATTACCCCTACTTTATAGACAAGTCTGAGGATGGAGTGGTTGAGTAATTTTCTCAAGATCACGCAGCGGCAAAGTGGCCAAGCCAATCTTGCCTTGTCTGCTGACCTCAGTGCCACTACCCTTGACCCCTACCTGTGCTGCTCTGCCACTCCTAGTGAATACAGAGATCCTGTGTGAGGTCCTAGTTTGGGCCATTGGAAGAGAAAAGAATGATGAGACTTTGAAGATTTAGATTTGTTCAATAAAGGAGGAAGAAGGGGCCAGCTCCGTGGTTCAAGCCTGTAATCCCAGCACTTTGGGAGGCCGAGGTGGGAGGATCCTTTGAGCCCAAGAGCTCAAGGTGAGCCTGGGCAGCATAGCGAGACTTTGTCTCTACAAAAAAAGTCAAAAAATTAGCCAGGCATGGTGGCACCTGCCTATGGTCCCAGTTACCAGGGAGGCTGAGGTGGAAGGATTGTCTGAGTCCAGGAGGTCGAGGCTGGAGTGAGCTGTGATCATGCTACTGCACTCCAGCCTGGGCGACAGAATGAGACCTGGACTCAATAAAAAAAAAAGAAGCTGGACTCGGTGGCTCAGCCTGTAATTCCACGCCTTTGGGAGGCTGAGGTGAGTGGATTGCCTGAGCCCGCAGGTTCGAGACCCACCTGGGCAGCGAGACCTCATCTCTACAATAAATCAAAAAATCAGCCGGGTGTGGTAGCGCATGCCTGTAATTCCGGCTACTTGGAAACCTGAGGCGGAAGGATCACTGGGGCCCAGCAGGGTGAGGCTGCGGTGGCTGAGAGCGGCCGCTGCACTCCAGTCTGGGCGACAGAGTGAGACTCCAACTCAAAAAAAAAAAAGAGAGAGAGAGAGAGAGAGAGGGAGGAATTAGTACTACTAACACAGCTGATTGGAAGCAGCATGGGGGCTCAAGCCCGGTTCCCCCAATGTTCGTGCCAAGGATTGTTTTGCCTTGTCAAATAATGACTAGACATGCATCATCCTAGAGCAGTGTCAAAGATGGTGATAATTAGCACTTATGCATCCCATTCCGGGCATGGTTTCACATTTAACTTTTACATCATCCGCATTTTACTGGAAGTTCAATCACTTAGATCACAAGAAGTTAGATCACAAGAAGTCAGATGATCGTTTGTCGCTCTATGCTGCTTCCCAGTGATATATCAAGGTTCAACTCCGAGTCTGTCTGCCTCTGAAGTCCAGTCTGCCCACCACACCTACTGCCTGCAGTTAGCAGCTGGCATTCGTTTAGCTCGTACCTCATGCCTGGTGCTGTGCCAAACGTAATACATGGCAGTGCCTCCTGTCATCTCCTAGTGATTTCGAGATAGGCCATACTATCCCCATTGCACAGATGTGGAAACTGAGACCAAGAAAGGTTAAGTGCCTTGTCTAATTCACACAGTCCGTAAGTGGTCAGCATTTGTGTTGTTCACCACCTGTTTCTGTTCTCTGCTCTGTGGGACATGATGAGATGTGGGAGGACTACATATCCTTGACCCTGACCTCACTCCTAGCCTTGGTCAATGTCCTGTGTGTCACCTATAGGCAGAGGCTGTAAGAGAAAATTTGAAATCTACTGCATTTGCTTTGCTCTGTATGGCTATTGTTGAAGCCTGGGACAAGGAGGAGCAGTTTCAGCCTTGAGGGTGGATGACCTAGAGAAAGACCTGCCTGCCTACAGTAGGCATGCAATGCAGTGCAGGAGAGGGACTCTTTGCTGTTGAAAGCCCCCAAGATGCCAGGGCTGTCTGTTGCCTCAGCGTCACCCAGCCCCTCCTGATGACTCAGGGCGCTGTTGTCTGCCTCCCAAGTCCAATTTCACAATCCACATCTTGTGCCTCAGTGAATGCCTTCGAATCCAACGATACTGAGCGTTAGTCAAGAGCTAAAAGTCTCCCTTTTGCTTTTTTTCAGTCACTGAAAACAACGCTCCCAGTTTCTGCCCTTCCGTTGTTCTGGCTTCCCTCACTGAGAACGGTAAGTTCATGGTCTCTCTGGTCTCTCTTACAAGAGCACCACCTCGTGCATCCTCTTTCTTGTCTTCCTCCTCTTTCCTCTTGCTCTTGTCCAGCCACGCATGGCTTGTGTGACCCTTTCACATTCACGAGCTCCAGCTTCCATGGACTGGACACGGTCACAGGTAAGGCAAATACCAGCCACGTGCCCTTGCCAATGAGGAAACCGACTCATGGGAATTCGTGTAACTAACGCAGCTGATTGGAAGCAGCGTGGGTACTCAAGCCCGGTTTCCCCAATGTTCGTGCCAAGGATTGTTTTGCCTTGTCGAAGAATGACTAGACCTACATCATCCTGGAGCAGTGTCAAGGAGGGTGATATTTGTGGGCAAAAGGCAGCTCTTTATTAGTGCGAAAGAATCGGCCCAGGAACCCAAGATCCCAGGCTGTCCTCCCTCCTGCATGGGGCACTGGCTCTCCCCATGACATACTCTGTCTGACCACAAGGCAGCAGGAAGTGCAGGGTGTTAGGTGCAGTGGGGACGTCTGGGTGCTCTGGGTAGGGGTGAGGTGGAAGGGGTGAGGGCTGGCGTGGGCCGCTACTGCACTGTCCCCAATTCTGCTTTCCTTTGTCCAGAAATTGGAGGATCAGCCTGGGATCCAGGGATCACTCAGTCAAGAGGCCAAAGGACACTAATTGCTGTCCTGTGACATGATGTCTGGGGAGCCCTGGACATCTGTCATTATGGCCCTGGCTGGAGAGACAGAACATAGCTCGGGTGGAAAGGGATTATTTAAAGCTAAGGCTGTGGCTAAAAGTATAAACATATCAACTCATGTCATCAGTTTCCTTAACTCAGTTGAAATAGCTGATTGTGGAGATCACATATAAATTTTATTTATCTGAGCTTTCTATAGAAATGTCTATGCTGGCTGAGCGTGGTGGCTCATCTTGTAATCCCAGTACTTTGGGAGGCTGAGGCGAGAGGATTGCTTGAGCCAGCGTGTTTGAGACCAGCCTGGGCAGGATGGGGAGACCTCATCTCTACAATAAAATCACAAAAATTAGCCAGGCGTGCATCTGTAGTTCCGGTTACTTGGAAGGCTGAGGCAGAAGGATTGCCTAAGTCCAACAGGCTGAGGCTGCGGTGGCTGTGAGCATGCCACTGCACTTTAGCTTGGGCATCAAAGTGAGACTCCAACTCAAAAAAACCCCAAAAACGTCTATGCCAAGCACTTCATCTATATGATCAGTTGTCAGCTTCCTGAAATATTATGAGGTTGGTGTTGTGACAGGTACATCATAGACGGTAGAGGTGGGGCTCAGAGAGAGATTGGGACACCCAAGTCCAAACAGATAACACAGGTCCCAGTCAGATTTTGGTCAAAACTGATTTTAAGTTTTATCAAGGTTATGCCCTAACACAGCTAAAGTGATCAAAAAGTCCCAAAAGATTTATGGTTCGAAAAACAAAACGAAACAGACTAGTTTCCTGCCTTAACCTCCACTCACCTGTCCCTCCCACTCCCAGAGGCCACCACGCTCAATCCTTATAGCTATGTTTTGCTCCGCCTCCTCCATGTTTCTGAATTAGAACTGGGCCTTTGTATCCATGGGTTCCGCATCCGTGGATTCGACCAACCGCAGATCAGAAATATTCAGAAAAAAGCTCCCCAAATTTCCAAAAAGCCAAACTTGAATGTGCTGCATGCTAAGTGCTACATCGAATCCATGCAACTGAAGTGATACGTAGGCCTTGTGCCAGGCTGTGTAAGTAATCTAGAGATGATTTAAACTACGTTGAATCCACATGAATGAAGAAAAGGGTAGGCCTTGAATTAGGTAGTATGAGTAAGCTGGAGATTATTTAAACTATATACTATTTAAAGTATGTGGAGGACGTGTGTAGGTTACCCACACATGCTCCACTTCATTTTTTTTTTGAATTGGAGTCTCACTCCATCATCCAGGCTGAAGTGCAGTGGTACACTCACGGGCACCCCAGCATGGACCTGCTAGACTCCAGTGATCCTTTCACCTCAGTCTTCCAAGTAGCCAGAACTACAGTTGCGTTACCACGCCCAGCTAATTTTTGATTTATTGTAGAGATGAGGTCTCGCCAAGTTGCCTGAACCTGCGGGCTCAGGCATCCCTCCCATAGTGCTGGGATGACAGGCTGAGCCACTGAGCCCGGCCATTTTCCATATTTTGTACAAGAGACTTGGGCATCCACAGACTTTAGTGTCCGTGGGTGAGGGTGGAGCGTCCTGGAACCCATGTCCAACAAATAACCAGGGACGACTGTATTTGCAAATCCTACTGTTTCTTGATTTGCCAGTTGTAGAGGTAACTATGGAGTTTTGCTTTGGCAGATGAAAGTTCTGTATTCTCTCTTTTATCCCTCTTTTTCCAAGTTTCCGCCTTCATCCTCAAAATATAATAATATCAAGACTGAAACAAGAGAAACTCTTATTATTATGACCCTGCCAGTATGGTTCACCATGGAGTCCAAAGGAATCCTAGCGGCACCTGTGGTAATTGTCAACCTCCACGTCCAAGGGTCTCAGCGGTTCCCTGTCCTCAGTCCCAGCCCTGGCGGCACCTTGTGCTCCCTGGGCTCCCCAGGGTCAGCACTATCCTTGGTGGACTCTGGGGTGCTGATTGTTCCCCTGCTGAGTCCGTTGACACACCTGTTCTTTGTTTTTTTTTTTGAGTTGGAGTCTCACTCTGTTGCCCAGACTGGAGTGCAGTGGCCGCTCCCGGCCACCGCAGCCTCGACCTGCTGGGCTCCGGTGACCCTTCCGCCTCAGCCTTCCAAGTAACTGGAACTACAGGCACGCGCTACCACGCCCGGCTAATTTTTTTTTTTTGATTTATTGTAGAGATGAGGTCTTGCCAAGTTGCCTAGGCGGGTCTCGAACTCACGGGCTCAGACAATTCACTCACCTTGGCCTCCCAAGACGCAGGATAACAGGCTGAGCCACACACCTTTCTTCCTCTAAAAGTGTGTTGAAGTCCCTTGTCTGCTGTTGGTTCTTTTTGTTGTTTTTTTTTTTTCCTCTGGTATCTTTGTGGGTAGCCCTCTGCTTCATTTTGTGGGAATTTAATGGAAGGAAAGAAGATAAACCGTAGTATTTAATTAAGATCAATAATGTATTTTTCAAAACTTCTGAATACTTAATGGAAACTCATTTTGTCTTCAGCACTCCACTAAACATTTGAACTTCACACAAATCTCAAGAGATCTGTGAGTCCTAGTATAATATTTGTCAGTCACGGAAAATTCAAACAGAGCAACGAAATGGAAGGAAAAATGAGTTATTTAGAAGTTACTCTGTGTCCGTTGATTCATAGTTTATTTTCTTCTGGTCTTTTTAGGCTGTCTGTGTGATCTGACATAGTTGTAATCTCTCTATTTATAATGTTGAACTTTTGGTTGTTATTACTTAATATTGTATCACGTGTATATTTCCAAATTGTTATATATCTGTCTGTCTAATTCATACAGTCATGAATGCGTGTGTATTTGTAATTATTCAATCTTCTGAGTTCCTACTTTCACAATGCCCAAAATCCAGTGATGAACAAGCAGATAAAGACAGACAGTGTTAGCAGTGACAGTTGTCACATTATCTTACCAGTTCGCTAACCAATTCCTCTACTTTTAGACATCTGATTTTTTATGACTCTTCATCATTATAAAAACACCACAGTGAATATCTTGGTATCTAAAGTTCGTTCCGAAGTCCAGATTATTTCCTGGGGTGAGATTCTCTAAAGTGGAATTACTGGATTTGAGAAATGTATATTTTAAGACTCTAGATTTATGTTGCCAAATTAGTCTCAGTTATTACTAGTTGCATATTTACCAGCCATGAGTGAAAGTGTTTTTTCAAACAACAGACTTGCCATTTGTAAGTAATATCACTAAAATAGCTTACTTATTAAATTTATAGATAAAGAGAGCTTTGATGGCAAATGCTTGCTGTTAGTGATGTATAAACCAAAGCATAACCATCTTTGGGTGATTTTAGGAAGTACCTGTCCCCAAAAAAGATGGTGCATTGAATATCTCCTTTCACATCTGCATATAGTCTATGGATCTGAGTAGAGTTTTCCAATGTGGAATGAGATGTTGCATTGTTTTTAAGTGTGTTTTTGACAATTGTGGTTTAAAAGCAGGAGAGATGGCAGAGCTGAGATCCTGTGTTTAGAGCTCCCAAACTGGAATTCAGAGTTTGGGCATGTTGCTTTGACCTGAATCAGAGGCAGGGGATAACTCTGCCTTCAGAGAATTGAGATGTTAGTGTGTAATTCTGCCATGGGTCGTGTGTATATGCACACACATGCACTGACATGTGTGTACCACGTATACATAAAATATTCATGTTTATGCACTTTCTAGTCAGAGATACGAGGAAATATTTATTAAATATCCAGAATTTAGACATAATTTAATACTCATAAGAAATTTAGTGGTAGCCTTGTCTGTTATTCAAACAAGGAAACTGAGGTTAAGTGACTGAGATGGGATTTGAATCCACGACTCTCTGGCCCCACTCAGAGTCAGAAAAGATTACTTGATTGAGTTTCTGGAGCAGGTTGGCAGAGAAGACCTTTCAAGCCTGGACTTGTCTGCAGACCTCATCTCTTGGCCTCTTTTCTTGTGTGTGTGTGTGTGTATATGTTGCCCTTTCAAAGTCTACTTTCGAGATAGAATTCTGCTGCTCTGATGAGCCGATGGAGATGGCGTGATGTTGATGGTGACTTCTGGAATCTCTCAGGTCTGATTTGAGTTCGTGCTGCATGCTGAGGACTACTTTAAGCACTGTGTTTTTGTTGCTCTGGAGAAGGCATCTGAATATTAGCTAGTTTGAAGATGGCGGGAGATTCCCAGGCAGATGAGATTTAGAAAGTCTTTCCAGAGAGGGATCTGCGTGGGCAGAGGTCCAGAAGCACAAAGTATCATGGAGCATTGAAACACTGGGAACAGTTTAGTGTGGCAGACCCAGGGAGGCCCATAAGCTGAGTGGAAGATGAACTGGTGAAATAAGCATGCGTTTCCCTGTCTCATGAGAATACTCATCCAGGGGCAGGTTCCAGGGCCCAGGGGCTGGCATGGCAAGGATGGCTAGTGCCTTGCATCTGGTTCTGCAGGGGAGAGCCCCAGGGAATCACCTAGTCAGCCACTACAGAGCTTCATGCATGGGAACTCCACTCCAGACCGGATCCACATCTGCAGGGGGACAGTGATTGCTATGATGCCAAGGGCTGGGTGTGCTCTGAGCTTAGCCTCACATCTGGCAGTCCCCGGCCTCTTGTCTGCCTCCCTGAGACCTGGGAGCTGAGGAGGAGAAAGGAACAGCAGGCAACCTGCAGCTGCAGCATGGCAAATCTGAGAAACTTGGGAATGTGAGGACACCGGTCCTTAGCCTGAAAGCTTCACATCTCCCACGGGTGCAGAAGGGGATCCAGCCAGCTGGGGTGGTGCTAGGTTTCAGACCCAGTGATAGCTTCCCCTGCCTTTGCTGCCTTTTCCCCACATTCTCTTGCTTATTCTTTCAACAAGCATGTGGTGAGTACTTACTTTGTGCCAGGCTCTGGACTCTGGGGCTGTGGAAGAGAGCAGGTGACATGAGTGTGACAGTGTGCAGTGTGAGCTGTCTCAACAGGTGTGTGGGTGTGTAAGCTCTGTGCATATTTGGAAAGGAGACCTAAGTTTTCTACATGCATTAAATAGCTTTGGAGGGCCGGACGCAGTGGCTCACACCTATAATCCCAGCACATTTGGGAGGCTGAGGTGAGAAGATTGCCTGAGCTCAGGGGTTCGAGATCAGCCTGGGCAACTTGGTCAGACCCTCATCTCTACAATATATCAAGAAAATTTAACTGGGCGTGGTGGTGCATACCTGTAGTACCAGCTACTTGGAAGGCTGAAGCGGAAGGATCGCCTGAGTCCAGCAGGTGGAGACTGTGGTGGTCGTGAGTGTGCGACTGCACTCCAGCCTGGATGACAGTGTGAGACTCCAACTCAAAATCAATCAATAAATAAATAGCTTTGGAGTCAGTGCCTCTGTCACCCAGGCTGGAGTGCAGTGGCACGCTCATGGTCACTGCAGCCTTGACCTGCCGGGCTCAGGGGGCGATCCTTCTACTTCAGCCTTCCAAGTAGCTGGAACTACAGGTATATGCCACCATGCCTGGCTAATTTATTGATTTCTTGTAGAGACGAGGTCTCACCAAGTTGTCCAGGCTGATCTTGAACCCTGGACTCAGGCAATCCTCTCGCCTCAGTCTCCCAAAGTGCTGGGATTACAGGTGTGAGCCACTGCTCCCGGCTAAATATATATTTTTACAGTCTCCTGCTTAGCTATAGAAGACATGTTTTCAGCCTGAAATCAATCAGAAACCACATGACCAAAAATGGCCTTGGTCAAACCTGTGATGTCAAGGGAGCAGGCTTTGGTGCCACCTCTGTCTTCCTCCCTTCCCATCACCAGCCTTTGCCCACTCTGGGGAACTCCTGGCACCATGCCCTGCACCCTGCCTCTCCCCAGAGCGACCATCCCAAGGCAGGAAACTGCGATGCACAAAGGGGTTTCTCTTTCCCTCTCGCCCCTCAGTCAACTTGATCTGGGCTGACCATGATGGAGTGACAGGACCTGTTTATCCATTGTCTTATATCCTAGGGCTGTGCTGGAGTCTCTAAGTGAACCAATGAAATCCACAAAGTAATTCAATACATTAAGGTGCAACTATTGCTATTTCAATATATTTTTTCCCAGGTGTATTCACATTCGAACAAGCGTGTGAACCAGAAAGATTTCATTTCTAAGAGTAGAAACTCAGAACATTTGAAGAATGTTTGTGGGAGACATTGCAGAGGGGTTGCCCTTCCCAGGGCTCCTGGGACTGTCCTTCACAACTGACTGTGAATTGGGCCATCCCTGCATGGGAACCACTGAGAGATTTCCTTTAGTTCTATGGCCTATAATCATTTTCATGTTGATGAAAAATAGTGATAGTATGTTATAAGGATCTGGCGCTACACAGAGTTTTTTTATTTTAATGATTCCTTCCTTCCTTCCTTCCTTCTCCCTTTTGGTTAAGTGTCTGCTCAATTCTCTGACCTCCTGGGGGAACTGAATTTGCCTTATCAAGAAAGCACCCACCTCCTCTCTGCCATGTGTGAGTCCAGGAGTGAGAAGAGCCCAACTCCAGAGGATAGAGTATGGGCTTCAGTATGGATGGAGTGCCTGGCATAACGGGAGGCTGGAGGGGACTGAAGAGAGGAGGGGCTGGGTCAGGCGATGGAAGGCATTGGTCATCTTGTTTTGATGGAGTGAGGCTGAGGCAGTGAGCTCCCTGCCACTGGGGTAATCAAGGATGTTGAAGGTTCCCTTTTTGTGTGAGGTTTTGGCTTAAATGGCCTCTTCGTTTTCCTTCAAATTTTTAAATTCTGGTGTCTGACTCGATTGTGCTTGAGGGTGTGATTCCTTCCTCCTGCTTCTGTGATGACTTCCTCACAGGCTTGCAGAAGGAGCTTGGCAGCAACAGAAACTGTGAGGCATAGAGACGGTGCTGGGCAGACCTCAATCCAGTTTTATTCCTTCTCTATGTATGACCCAGGGCAAGCACTTTCCAGCTCTGAGCCTCAGTTTCCTTAAGGTGGAATTCATAATATTACATGCATCCACGAGTAGAGATTTGGGCAGCACCTAGCACATACAGCAAACAGTTAATACTTGACAAGAGCAGCAGCTATTCCTGGGATACGGCTGTGTAGCTCAGAGGCGAAGGGTGCAGCCTCGGGAGTCTAACTGGGTTCAAAGCAGCTGCACAAGCATGGACAAGTTCCCTGTAGTCCCCTGATGCTCATGGCTCTTGGTCAGAACTCCCAGGATGCCTCCACAGTGCCAGAATTACTTTGCTCAGCCCATATGGGTTCAACACCTGCATTTGTACCTCAGAAATCCTGCAGTTTAACCCAGCTGTCTAGGATCACATATGGTCACCCCAAGAAAGAATTGTTCAGATGTTTTCAGGAAACCTAATTCTCATGCCATCTCCGGGAGGCTTTTGTGTGCTTGGGGACGTTGGGGAATGTCCACCTGATAAGAGACCATCTCCTTAGAGAAAAATCAGGCTCAGTCTGTGCCTTTGAATTTTCCCTTGGAGTCTTGCTGGTGATGAGCTTAGGATTTTGTTGTGAGGATACAGAGAAAGTGTAAATCCAAGCCTGGTTTTGTGTGTATGTTTTTCCTTAGCTAGACATTTCCCTAGAAGTGTCTCTGAAGTTAGCAGCATGAAAGATGTTTACGCACCAACACACGCACTCATAACCTCAGCAGATACCAGTCCTTTCCAGCTATTCTTGGAAACTTCTGCCTGTGATCAGCACGCCACCGGGAGCCACCTCATGAGGCCATGGCTTAGTAACAGGAAGAAAGAGGCAGCTGCTGTGGAGTGGGGAACCAGAGGGGAAGCTTGGGTCAAGCCCCTGGAGTGCCAGTTATGATCTGGGGTCTTGACCACGTGGTGTGGCACCTCTGAGCCTCCATTCAGTTTTCTGCCATTAATACGTGAGTTGATGTTGTCATTGATTCTTGCAGTGCAAAGGAAAGTGTTTTACAAAGGCGAATGTGCCACATAAAAGTGAGATTTTACAAAATCAGCTGCCTGTGATTTGCTTCCTATGCGACTAATTAATCAACTGATAAATTCATTCAATAATTAGTATGGTCTTGTGAGCAATAAAAGTCTTCATTTTTACAGAGATAAAACAAATGAATGAGTACCCCACTTCTCCTTTATTGAGAAACTTCATGAATTAATTCATTCAATACAGATTCACACATTGGGGTACTTCATAAAAACATTGGTATTATTATTGCTGCGTGGCACATAGTAAACACTTAATAAATGATAGCTACAACCCATATAACTACTTCTGTTGTTAACATTTTTTTTACTTGCTATTATGGTAGAAACAAGAAAAACTGAAGCAGGGTCTTTGGTCTCAAGGAGTTCATGATTTAAAGGGAGTTAAAAAACATAAGTGGCCGGGCTCGATGGCTCAGCCTATAATCCCACGTGCTTTGGGAGGCCGACGTGAGTGGATTGCCTGAACCCACGGGTTTGAGACCTGCCTGGGCCACTTGGCGAGACCTCATCTCTACAATAAATCAAAAATTAGCAGGGCGTGGTAGCGCACGCCTGTAGTTCCAGCTACTTGGAAGGCTGAGGCGGAAGGATCGCTGAAGCCCAGCAGGTCGAGGCTGCGGTGGCCGCTCCCTGCACTCCAGTCTGGGCGACAGGTGAGACTCCAACTCAAAAAAAAAAAAAAAACAACCATAACTGAATTGCAATGCAGTGTGTGAGTGTAGGGGCAGAAGGGAGACTCTCAGGGTGGTGGTGGAGGCGACAGCCACAGAAGGATTCCAGAGCGAATGACCTCCAAGTTGGGTTTTCAAGAATGATGTGAGTTCATCCTATGACTGCACTGGCTTCACTTTGTAGGTGGCTAGTGCTGTTCACACTAATAGTGACCAAAATTGTACAGCACACAGCGTTTTGATAGACTACCAGGCTTGAGTGTGGGGTGGTAGGATGCAGACTTAAGAGAGGTGATGTTGGATAGATGGACAAGGAGGCAGCAGACAGATTGCCGGGGAGCGTGGGCGCCATATAGCTTTTTGCTAGAATCCCAGATGGGCTGTGTTTACCCCAGGGAGAGTATCCACTTATAATCGTGGCATTGAAAGGATACCTATTCTGACTTTCCTTCTGTAGTGTTCTTTCTGGATGGACATTCAGTCCATGTGAGACCCAGTGAAATTGGCTGGTGGTGCCAATTCCAAGACAGAGAAATGAAGGCAGGCAAGCAGGTGAAGGGTGTGGATAAGGGTGGAAGTGAGGTGACTTGCTTGTCTCTCAGCATGCCGGATTTGGGAACATTCACTTGAGGGTATCCAGGGAGCTCTGAGTATAAAAGCATGGAGCTTGGGCAAGAAGTCTAACCTGGGTGTGTCATTGGAATGTCAGTGGTATTTGAGGGCGTGGGGGACGTGAGACCACCCATGGGCAATGTGCCGGATGTGAAGAGTAAAGGTCAAAGATAACCCCTGAGGAGGAGCAGTCCTGGAAGAGGAGAAGCCCAAGGAGCAGCTGGAGCTGCAGGAGGTATCCTGGGGGCATTTGGTGTCATGAAACCCAGGATGGGGAGCTGTGGTCAGTCATTCTAAGGAAGATGGAGACTAGAAACGCCCACAGGTGAGTCATCGAGAGCCCTTTGCAAATCTGGTGGGATGAAGAGGAAAGAAACTCAAGAGCAGAGAATAGAGGACGTGGAAGCTCCAGACTTTCCCAAGCATCTTGGCTGCAGGGAGAGAGGGGAAAAGGCCGGCAGCTAAAAAGACTTGCGGAACACTGGGTGGTGACCATGTTTAGGTCACGGACGACCTAGGGCAATGAATTAAAAACAGCATGCCCCTCTGTCCATCCCAGAGACCACCTGTGTTTTCAGGGAAACGGATCATCTGAAACCTGAACTCCAAGCTAAAGTGATTAAAGTGAATTAAAGTGATTTATTTATTTATTTGTTTGAGTCAAAGTCTCACTCTGTCGCCCAGGTTGGAGTGTAGTGGCATGATCACAGCCACCACAGCCTCCACCTGCTGGGCTCAGGCGGTCCTTCCACCTCAGCCTTCCAAGTAGCTTTGTATAGAGATGAGGTCTTACCACGTTGCCCATGAGCTAAGACTGGACCAGTGGCATTTTTAAAGGGGTATAAAACAAATAGAATCGTATGCAACAGAGAACCAATATGGCTGGCGGGACCTCGCATCTTTACTATAGCAAGTGGGGCTTAAAAAACTAAGAGTCAGCCGGGCTCCGTGGCTCAGCCTGTAATCCCGCGCCTTTGGGAGGCTGAGGTGAGTGGATTGCCTGAGCCCGCAGGTTCGAGACCCGCCTGGGCAGGGGAGACCTCATCTCTACAATAGATCAAAAAATTAGCCGGGCGTGGTAGCGCACGCCTGTAATTCCGGCTACTCGGAAGGCTGAGGCGGAAGGATCGCTGGAACGCAGCAGGTCGAGGCTGCGGTGGCCGGGAGCAGCCACTACACTCCAGTCTGGGCGACAGAGTGAGACTCCAACTCAAAAAAAAAAATAAGAGTCATGTGCTGATGGAGTCAATATTGTGGCGGGGTTTGTGGCATGGTCGTGGAGGCCGTTGGCTGGAGCAGAGTGGCAGAGAGGAGCGAGACCAGAGTAGTGAATGCGCTCCTACCTTCCCCAGAGGTGATGAAGCCACCAGGATTTCAGTAGGAGTTGGAGTGGCCATGAGTTTGAGGAATGTGGGAGCATGACTAGACATTCCCAGTTAAGGATGATGAGAAGGACTAGAAGATTCCATAGCCAGAAAGTCAGGCCTCCAGGGAGCAGGACTGTGACCTCCAATGAAGGTAGGGGACGTTATGGTCATGGTGGGAGCCCAGGTTTCCAGGGCACAGTAGACAGGGGCATGGTGAGGCAGTCAGAGGGTAGCAGTGACACAGCGTGAGATACTGGCAGAGAGGTAGGGACAGCAGGAGGCTGGGCCAGAGTGAGGAAGGCCAAGATGGTGCAGAGAAGTCAGGCGGGCTGGCTTCTTTCCATGGGATGACAGTGTGTGGCTGCCACCCTTTCACTTTCCCTAATCGGAACAACATTTCTAAAAAGCAAAACAACTAGAGTCTGTCCTCATCATTATTTTGTAAAAGGACTTTCAAGTCCCAAGTTAGGAAGAGCAATTATCAACATGCCATAAATTACAATATTTTGCCTTCCAGATGGCATTCTCTACATTGCTCCTTATTCCTGGAAGAAGCACAAAGACTCCCTGTCAAGCTGCCTGCCAGATTTCTGGTTCCCAGAAGTGTGCACTCCCCGCCCCTCATAGCACGTGATGACTGAACCCGTGGTCCCCTCTGCCTTCCCGGCCAGGGCCTGGCAGACTACGACCCACGGCCTGTTTTTGCATGGCCCTTGAGCTAAGCCTGGGCCTGCGGCATTTTTAAAAGGGTGTCAAACAAATCGAAGAATATGCGACAGAAAACCAATGGGGCTGGTACCCTTTAAGAAAAATCTTCTGACTCCTATCCAGACTAAAGAGTTGTCATCCTCCCTGACTAAGGGAAGACACTCAGAGTGTCCTTCTAAGCTTCAGAATCATCTGAGTGGGTCTTTTCCGTCCTTCCTGGGCCATACACCCAAAGCCACTTCTCCCTGGGTGACAGTCTTGCTGTGAAGACATTTTTCCCCCCAGGAAGATGAGAGGGTGGCCACAGTAACATCAGTACTGTGACTATTCACACTTTGGTTGAAAATGTCCCATTTCACCTGGGCCAGCCAGGATGCCTTATGCATTCAACAAAGCACCACAGCAGTGGAGCTCAGGCTCCGGGGTATCTACATGGTGGTGGCCAGTCCTTAACGAGTGTTATTAAACACATCTGTCCCAGGAAGTCTGCGGGCATTGTGTTTCTCTATTCAGTCTTCAACCCGTGTCCAGGGCTTGCTGACTTTTCATGCTGTGATACACATAAGAGACTATGGCATCTTTGTGGCCCACCGGGGTAACCAGATGGGATGAGGGAAACTACCCTCGCTTCCTCTTTCCCCTGCCTCCTGAAAGACAGAGGATTCACAGCAAACTGTGACCCACATCAGATAAGAATTGGTGTTTTAAGATAGACGATAAGACTTTCCTGTTTACAGATTAAGATGAAATGACAATAATTGCGATTTAGAGTGTAACTTACCCTGAGTCTTAGAGCCGGCAGGAGGGTGAGCTGGGATTTGGCCAGGCACAGTGGTCCCTCCTTAAAACACTCAATGCCACCTCTTGGACCAGGGAAGACCAATGAAGTCAGGTCAAATGGCTGTGTGTGGTTAAACAAAACATCTCATGGAGTGTGTCACGTTGTGTCTGGCCAACAGAAGATGCTTTGTACATATTAGTCACATTAATATGTGATATTTTATGGGATAGGAAGTATCAGTATGATTAGCATTTTTATGTCAGAGAGCAGCACTGGACAGGCAGGCTCTCTGGGAGTCAACGAATGGATGTCTGTACCGAGAATGCACTCGCTGTGTTTTTGGCCTATGGTGGTCATACAGAGAGTCACAAGCTATGCATCTTAAGCAGCAGACATTGTTCTCTCACAGTTCTGGTGGATGGAAGTCCCATATCAAGGTGTAGATGGGGTTGGTACCTTCCTAGGCCCTGCGGGAAGGATGTATCCGGACCTTCCTTCTTGCCTCATAGATGGCATCTTCTCCTGGCTCTTCATGTGACCTGTGAGCTTTCCTCTTTACATGCATCTGTATTCAAACTTTCCCTTCTTATAAGTGTTGACGATAAGGTGCCAAACTCTGTAAAATATTTTTTTCTAGATTGCAAAACATAGTTTATTTAGAAAGTAAACTGGAGAGAGAGAGAGAGAGAGAGAGAGAGAGAGAGAGAGAGAGAGAGAAGATTCACCTACCCAAGGTAGGGAAGGAGGTCAAAGCTTAGGATAACATGGTGACCATCACCACTCAAAGAACACATGGCCTGGCCAGTGCTTAACCAAAGCAATGGCCTTAAAATATTTTAAGATGGTTTATTCTGAACCAAACTTGAATACTTCAGTCCAGGGTCTCAGGAGGGCCTGCGACTGTGTGTCCGCTGTGGCTGAATAGTGGCTTGGTTATATGCATTTGAGGAAAGAGGAAGTTATAAGAAACCATACATCGACAAATGTGATATTTTCATTGGCTTGGCCCAGGAAGGAGGGACAT